>JAKWJA010002492.1:28203612-29442457 GCA_027704765.1 Solanum habrochaites | reverse complement strand
TGGAACAAATTCCAAGATGATAGTAGAAGATCTGATCCCCTTGTGAATCAGACAATGTACAGAGGAATCATTGCTCCTTGCTATATCTGACTGCTAGCAGGCCTGATATTGTGTATAGCTTGGAATGTGTGCTAGGTTTCAAGTCATGTCCTCATGATTCACACCTAAGGCTGCAAAACGTATACTTAGATCTTGAAGAAAACAGTGGACCTGGTTCTCTTTTATCCTGCAGGTGATACTTTTGATCTGGTTGGTTTTGCGATGCTGATTTTGCAGGTTATCAAGTTGACAGGAAGAGTACCTCTGGAATGGCTCATTTCCTAGGATCATCACTCATCTCTTGGGCACCAAGAAGCAGAACTCTGTGGCTCTTTCAACAGCTGAAGCTGAATATGTAGCTGCTGCAGCTTGTTGTTCTCAATTACTGTGGATCAGGCAACACTTAGAAGACTTGGAATCCACATTAAAGCAATTCCTCTCATGTGTGACAACACTAGTGCTGTGAGTATGGGAAAGAACCCAGTTCATCATAAGAGAACAAATCACATTGATGTCAGACCATCATTTTTGAGAGACCCATGTTTGAGAAGGGTATATTGTGCTCACATACTGTCCAACGGAGGAACAGATAGCAGACATCTTTACCAAGGCTCTCAGCAAGGATCAATTGAGAGAAATCGTTTAAAGTTGGGGATGTTGATCTCCAAGTAATGCCTTTAGCATCCACAGTAGAACTCCCTTGATGGTTAAAATTGCAGGCAGGTATCCTTTGTGTGAATCTTAAATAGTTGAACAGATCACTTTTGTATCTTTCGTAGGTATACTCTCAATAGGGACCTGCTCAGCAAAAGAAGAGACTAGAACAATTAGGAATGAAGTTAAACTCTATCATGGTACCTGGTACCTGTCCAGGTTAGCTTTTTACATTAAATTTAAACTAAAGATTTTGACCGTTGAAAATGCCACGTGTCAGTCATCGGTTACTCTGACCGATCAGTCCAATCGTTTCTCTCTCAAACGACGCATCTAATCAGGGACCTGGCACCCTTTCACTTCTTTTTAAAAGGGGTCTTTTCTTCTTGAAACTCTCATTCGTCTCTTAACTTTATCTCTCTCATTATCACAAGGCTTCTCACATTCAAAGGCATCTCTGTTTTCTTTTCTTTTTTTCTTCAAAGAACCTTTCCAGCATCACAAACATGTCTTCCTCTTCATCTTCTTCTAAGCAAATGTTGGATGCACTTAGTGAAATTGCGCCCCTTGCATTCTATTCTCCAACACCTACTCAAGCCAGACTTCCTCCCCCACCCAGTCCTCCACAAAATACTCCTGATAACCCTTTCTTCTCCATAGATCTAAACACTTCTGCAGTGACCACTGGACCTGGTCCATTTGAAGACATGTTGCCTGACAACATGTTTGAAGGAGATTTACCACAAATTGGGGCTTCCGAGTCTAATATACTGGCAGCAAGTGAGGAACTCGTGATTGAAAGCCTAGCAATGATGCGAGAAGAATCCAGAGCAGAACAAACTGATGCACTGGTAAGAGAAGAGGAAACCTTCTCAACCCATTTTCGATAAAACCCCGACTTTGGGCGGTACTCTTCTTCCTCTTCATCTGAATCTGCAAGTGAGGAAGAACCATTAAAATGGAAAGTTGAGAGTAGAAAGGGAAGGAAAAGGTCGTGGAGAAGACTCCTAAGAGAAGACCTAATACAAGGTCTGCTGCACAAAATTGATGGTAAATGCTTGAAGGCAAGCGCACAATCTGCTGCTGCAGTCAGAAGTGCACGAACCTTCAAGGTATCACATTTCAAGATACCTAAATAAAAACTGGTTGAGTTGTCTGGAGATGAGGTTGAAAAGAAAATAACAAGAAAAGGTCAGGAAAGAAAGGGAAGGGTTACAAAGAAGGTTGAAAAGTCACAGTCCAAAGGGAAGAGATCTGAGAAAAGGAGAAAGCGGACACATGGACCTGGTCCTCAAGCCAGGAAGTTGAGAATGTCAACTTGCAGGAAATAGTTGACAGTCTGAGGAAACAAGCAGTCCTCGCTGGAAGAGTGTTTGATATGGGGATTATTACTCTTCCGGCATGGATTCACTGCATGACATGGTGGAGATCCAATCTTGGCTGCACCTGTTCAACAGGAAATCCCCCATCCTTCATGAAGAAGAGGTTCGTGAATTCTATTACAATGTTAAATTCCTGGAAGATGGGAGCCTCCTCACACGTGTGAACAATATTGCCTATTTCTTTGAATGAGGAGGTGTTGGGGCAGAATCCTAAAAGTGCCTACGGAGGGGACCCGGTCTGTGCTGAACAAAATTGCTCTTCAGAATTTGCATCCCTGATTTCTAAGACCTCCCACAACTAAGGTTGCTGGGATCTATAAGAAAATTATGAAGAGTGAGTATCAGCTGGTCTTCGAGTTTGTCAACAAGGTGGTTCTTCCTCGCACAGAAAAGAGAACTCTTGCTACTGCTGCTGACTTGTACGCAATGGATATGTTGTGCAGCTTTGAGGCTCTGAGCCTTCCTAGTCTCATGATTGAACACATTCACAAAACAGTTATTGAGAGGAAAGGAGTACATGGAATGGGGTATGGATACTTTCTCACTAAAGTATTCAAGCACTTTCAGATTCCTCTTGGTATTGGAAAGGTGGGGACATTTAAACAAACTATCTCTGAGCATACCTTGTTTGAATGTGAATGTATTGAAGGCAGAGGCTTACCAAAAAGCAAGATGGCTCAACTTCTTGAGGACCTGGATAATCTTAAACATGAGACTGAAGAACTCACTGTGCGGTTGAGTAGTAAAGAGGCTGAAATTGTTGTACTCAAAGCAGAGCTGCTCACTGCACCAAAGTGAGGCCTGGTTCTTTAGTTGTACAAGCTCTGGAGAAAGAGAACCGCGAGTTGAAGCGAAGATAACTGCCTTGCAAGAAAAGGCCATCAAGGATAATGATGCTGCCAATGCAACGACTCACTCTTGTTATCCAGTCCCCTCTCCAAAAAGACCCCTCTTCCTAAATTGCAATCAATCTCTCCGTCAATCAGTGTCATTTTTTTTTGTGGCTGCTCTTCTGTTTGATGGATTTTTAGGTTTGTCTTTAATGTATTTAGTTATAATGGCATGTTGGTTATTTATTCCTTTGTTGTTCTTCCTCTGTTCTTTTGCGACTGCTCTTTCCTCTTACTGTTTGATTGCTTATTAGCTCTGATCTTGCTCAGTATTTATGATTGACTCAATGGTTTACTGCATCTCCTTTTTATGATGCCAAAAGGGGGAAGTAAAACTGTTAGTAGCTAAATAAGGGGAAGTAAAACTGTTAGTACCTAAATAAGGGGGAATATACAGTAAGGGAGAATACAATGTCAGGGGGGAACAATTCTGGTGAAGACCTCAGATCATATCATTGTTTGTCATCATCAAAAAGGGGAAAATGTTATTTGTAGTTTTTGATGATTTGACAAACAATGGGACTTATTTGTAGTTTTGATGATTTGACAAACATGGGACCCTCATAAAGGTATCAGGTTCTCTAATTGTGTATTGCAGGTGTCTTGTTTGAGGTATTGCAGAAGAAACAAAATCAGGACCTAGTAGAGGTACGACCAGGCTCTCATGAAAATGAGCCAGTCGACTGCCAGCTGGAGATGGTACAGAAAGTAGGTGCACACTTCCCGATGGCGTCAGAAAAGTGTGACCTTTTCAGCAAATGGCAAAGGAGTTTAGGAAAGTGACTTGCCCACATAAAAGGCACTTTCCAAAACACTTGTTTTTTCAGTTTTTGCAACTTGATAAAAACTTTTCAAGAACACTTGCAAAGGCTACACAAAAGGTAGAATTATTCCAAGAACAACAGCAACATCTTGAGCTTGTCGTATAGTTGTTTAGGAATTTATTCTCTTGTTGTTAAATTGTAAACCACTCCTAAATCTATAAAGGAATTGGTGTGTTGTGTTAAAGTCTAGGTTGTCCAAGTGGGATAGCTTAGTGGGTAGATTGTTTTTTCTACTTAGGCTTGTTGAGCAATAGAGGACTATTGCTTAACGGTAAGATTGATAACTCTTTCTTACGTTTGGTGTAATCGTGTTTCGCTTTTGCTTTTGAAGATTAGTGAAAACGATTAAAAATCCTGTGAGACAGGTCGTGGTTTTACTCCCTTAAGCAAGGAGGTTTCCACGTAAAATCATTGTGTTGATTTTACTGCATTTAACTTTCTGGTATTTTTCTGAAGTGAAGTAAGGGACCTGGTCCATTACTTATTAAGTGAGGGCACATATTCTATCAAAAATGTTAAGAAGGCAGCATCACAAGTACAAGGATTAGAAGTTTGGATAACACCAAGAAGATTGGCTTGAGTATATCAGCAAAAAGAAGTTGCTAGCTGCTAAAAAACATAGTAATGGATAAATACGGGGAGGAAATATATGAGGAGAGCAACCTCATTCCAAATATTGGGGATGGTTAGTCTTCTTAGCTGCAATGTAAGAGGCCTGAATGGCCTGAATAAACAAAGGAGTTTAAGCTCCTTGTAATAAAAAAAGAAGTTGGTTTGATAGGAATAATGGAAACAAAACTAAAAAAGAATTGTACGGACAAAATTGTTGAGAATATGTTGTGGGATGGTAATAAATACATAATTTCGACCGCCATTATAATGGAAGAATTGTTGTTATTTGGAGACCAAATTAATATTCAGCAAATATAGTGAATATAAATATCCAAATAGTAACATGTGAAGTTGAGTACATACCAAAGAAAATAAACTTTCTAGTGTCTTTTGTGTATACTTTTAACATCAGAGAAGAGATGCAAGAACTATGGACATCTATACAGGCACTACATGGGACAAACATGAAGCCATGGTTAATTTTTGGGGATTTTTATTATGCACTTTTAGAAAGGATAGGAGGTAATCTTGAATCTTTGACAGAGGTAGTGGACTTTGCAAAATGTGTGGAAGAATGTGGTCTGACTCAACTGCCTCATCAAGGTAACCATTACATTTGGAGTAACAAAGGAATTACTGAAGATAGAGTATATTCAAAAATAGATTGGGCCCTAATTAATGATGAATGGATAATTAATATGCCATAAAGCAAGACCACACTTATGCCTGTAGGAATATATGACCATTGTGTAATCAAGCTTGATCTGGTAGATGAGAGGAGAAGGAAGCACAACTCTTTTTTTTATCGCAATGTTTGGGGGAAACTGCCTCAATCCCAGGAATTTGTGAAGGATGGACGGTAAGTACAAATCCACGGGTGCAAAATGATACAAGTCGTGATGAAACTGAAACTGCTAAATAGAAGGTTGAAGGGACTACACTATCATTAATTGGGGGACTTATGAAAGGTATTAGATCAGAACAGAGAAATGTTGAAGAAGGCTCAGCAAAAGTTACAAGAGCAGCCTCTAAATAATAATTTTCAGACAGTGGAAAGAGAAACGTATGCAAAATTTAAACAAAGCTCCTATTTAGCAGAATTAAACTTGCAGCAGCAAAGCAAAGTGAAATGGTTGAAGCTAGGGAATGATAATAATAGATATTTTTTGTCTATGATCAAGCATAGAAGGTTTATGTCAGCTACCACTAAACTGAGGGATATACAGGGGCAATGGAAGACTGATCCTGAAAGCATAGCTCAGATTATTGTAAACTACTATAAAAAAACACTTAGGAGAGAAAGCAAAAATAAAGTGAAAGCAATAAGGGTTTTTTACACAATGGACCTGTATTGAACATATATCAACAAATGCAACGTTGGGACATTTAAAGGGGAATGATGGGAAACACATTACGTTCAATATTGATCAAAAAAAGAATCCATACCATGATGGGTATGGTAGTGGATTCTTTAAACAAGATTGAAGTATAGTAGGAAGTGACATAACTGAAGTTGTATTGGAGGTTCTTTCAGACTAGGCTACTATTGAGGTAACTGAATGCAACTAATTCTTTCATTCCAAAGGTAAAGGCACCAGACCAGGAGGTCACTTTAGACCTATTGCACGTTGTAATGTAATTAAAAAATTTATCTCCAAAATTATTTTTAGTTGGCTAAACGATGTTGTGAATCATATAGTATCTGAGAACCAAGATGTATTTGTGCAAGAAATGTCAATGGTGCATAATATCTTTTTATTTCATGATTTATTGAAACACTATAATAGGAAGACCTCTCCTAGATATTTGATTAATATAGACCTACGAAAGGCATATGAAATAAGTAACTTGGGAATTCTCGGAGGAAGCTATGAGAGGGTTTGGATTTCCAGAAAGATTCATTAATTGGATCATGGTATGTGTGTCAACAACCAAATTCACTGTGAAACTCAATGGAGAGGGATATATTTTGAAGGAAAGAGAGGACTGAGGAAAGGATACCCCCTCTTTGTGCTAACTATGGAATACCTATCAAGACTGCTCAGAAGTATGAGTCGTTTTCTAGATTTCAAGTTCCACCCTATGTACAAAGCTCTTCAAATGAAACATGTAGTGATTGAGATGATCTAATGATATTTATAAAGGAGATACTTCATCTGTTACTAGAGTAATGGAAGCATTAGTCCATTTCAGTACTGCTACTAGACTGGCGGTAAACATGGAAAATCCAACATGTTTTGTGCAGGGATTAATTAGCAGGTGCTTAAACAACTTTTTGAGATTTCTTGATTAACACAGGGTTTATTTCCAATGAGATACTTGGGGCTTCCATTAGATTGAAGAGATGGGGTTAACTTGAATGTTATCATCTAGTCGACAAGTTTACAACTAGGATTTGGAGTCTCTCTTTTAAAAGAAATTCCTATGTTGGGAGGCTTCAAGTTGTTCTGGCTGTCTTGTTTTCAATTCAAAATATCTAGGGCTCAGTGTTCATACTCCCTCAAAGTGTTGTTAAGGAGGTTCATAGGAATTGCAGAGAATTTCTGTCTGGTGGCAGTGAAGGGAAAAGGAAAATATCATTGGTTTCTTGGTAAAAGTTGTGCTCTCCTGAGAGGCAAGGTGCTTTGAACATCAAAGGATGTGGGAATTGGAATGTGGCCATTGTAGGCAAATTAATATGACAATCTGCTTTGAATAACGTCATTGTGGGTTAAATGGTTTCATGGGATTTACATCAAATCAGATACATTTTGGGACCATAAGGCACCAGTAGATAGTAGTTGGCATTGGAGGAAAAGAAACTCTCTTAAGCACAAATGAAGATCCGGTATACGCAAAGAAAATACACCCTTGCAGTGATTGGACAATACTCCATTACAAGTGGCTATAGTGATGTTATAGGAAATCAAGCAAACCTGGAGGTAGCAGAATTAGTGTGGAACTTTGTATCACTGCTAAGGCAGAGGTTTATTGTGTGGCTAGCAATGCAAAATAAACTGCTTACAAAGACTGTTGAGTATGAACATTCAGGTAGATGATATGAAATGTTGCATGTGTCAAGCTGCATTGTTAGAGAAAAACAGTCACTTGTTTGTGGAATGTGAGTATGTTGTCAAAGTGAGAGATGCATTAGTACAATTATCGAAAATTTTAGCTACACTGGAGCTGATCAAATTAAAACACTGGAGGAGGCTTAAAAAATAACTGATAGTTGTTGTTTTGGGAGCAATGGTATATCAAATACGGAAAGTAAGGAATCGGAAACTGTAAGTTTTTTTGGTTTGGGTCGCCCATATGGATCGACCCAACCCGATCCAACCCATTATTGTTCTTTCTGATTAAGAAAAAGGGAAGAAGATAAATATTAATTTTTAAGAGGGGTGGAAACAGTTACGTAGTAACTGTTCCAACGTGAATATTCTCATCTTTTTAAATTAAGTTATTTTTTTTCTTTTCATTCACACATAAAAAAGGAGAAATAGTAAGAAAAACAAAAATTCTGAAGACTTAGATTAAAGACAAAATAAAAAGTATTTCGTGGTTAAACACTATCTTCGTTTCCTAATGTTTCAAATGATGATTTGGAGAAAATCATTCATTTTGTGAATTTCATTCCGCTACAACAAATAAAAGGTACATAAATTTTGTACCAAACTTTGATTAAATTTTTCATTGGTATCACAGTCATAGTTAAATGCTCCATGATACTGTAGTATTTGTTGAAATTAAAACTATGGTGAAGTATCTTTTATTCATTGTTGGGAAAACAATCAGTTTTTTTTCTTTGTCGTGGATGAAGGAAAGGATGGAGAATAATCTTTTTTTCCCTGGCGTGGATGAAGCGTTTTCGCTTATGTTTATTTTCTTTTTGAAGTTTTTAATCTAAATATACGTTGAAAAGGAGAAAGAGTTTGAGTTGGATAAGCGCTAGAAAAAATTCAAATTTTATTTCTATGTTAATAAATTTTTTAAAAAATGGTAGAGAGTTTAAGGGACAATCATACTCTTTTTTATTAAGAATTAAAAAAAGAAAAAAAATGGTCCCACACTTGTTTTTTCAAATTAACGTGTTTTTTTTCTTTCCTTTCTTTTAATTTTTGTCTTTTTCTATAAAGATTTAAAAAAAAGATGGTCCCATTATACAAAGAAATAGAAAAAGGAAAAGAGAGTTTCTTTTGTCCTTTTCTGTTAAGGATTAAAAAGAAAAAGAAAAATAAGATGGTCCAATTAGTGTATAACACAATATTAAAACAATAAATCATTCTATAACATATGAACAACAAACAAAAAATGTATCCAATTAATTATAAACAGTCAAATAAAGGTCAATATACAAAACTTAAATTCTAAAAAAAATAGTTTCCCTAGTGGAGTTGTCAGATATGTCAAATCTTTTCTTGACCTTTATCCCAGTATGATTTGGGGTACGGGGGGAGGGGGGATGAAAAAAATAAGTAGAAGAATTTATTTTGGAGTCGCCTTTCGAAATTGATTTTTTTTTGTTCCAAGTTACCTTATAAACTCCTAATTAAAAGAAGTTGACTATTTATTGTTTTAGAATTGTAGCCGTACACAAGAATATTTTTTTTTATAAAAAAATTAGACGCACCAACAATCGTAACTAAACATATAGTGGAATTTGATAAATTTTATTTTAACAAATGGACGGCTTCTCATGCACGCACAACACAAGTCAAAGGAGGTGGTAAGCAGCTGGAGTGATCATGATTTCATATTTCCTCTTGTTCATTTCTATTATTGGGGGGTGTCACGACCCAAATCAGGGACGCGACTGGCACCCACATTTACCCTCCTATGTGAGCGAACCAACCCATCTAACCTTAACATTTCAAGATATATCAACAGAAAATAATGCGGAAGACTTAAACTCATTAATAAAAACAATTCAATACTATTATTATTATCCCCAAAATCTGGAAGTCATCATCACAAGAACATCTATCTCAAATTACTTAACTAGGAATGTCTAAGAACAAAATAACTAAAAAGCTAGTCCATGCCGGAAGTTCAAGGCATCAAGACTTGAAGAAGAAGACCCAGTCCAAGCTAGACGCATTAGCTCACCCTGAATTTTCCGATGAAGTGAAGACTGGCTAGATCTACTGTTGAGTTGAAGTTGACGGAACGTTTGCTGCATTACACAAATAACAAAGAGGAAAACATGAAAGTAGGGGGTCAGTACAACCACACGTACTGAGTAGATATCATCGGCCAACTCAAAATAGGGAACAGTATATATCAATAATAATGTAAATCAACTACAATACTCAACATGTAGCAATAACAACATGAATTAATCAATAACTACAACCGAGTTCACACATGAGGACTCAAGCCTCAATACCATACTCATTTGGGAATTAAGTTCATTAGATTGAGTATATTCATTATCTTTCAAGATTCATTATCTTTCTTCCTCTTGTGTCGGTACGTGACACTCCGATCCTCTATTTCTATCCTGGTGCCGGAACGTGGCACTCCGATCCTCATTCTATCCTGGTACCGGAACGTGGCACCCGATCCATTATCTATCCTGGTGTCAGAACGTGACACTCCGATCCTCATATTCTATCCTGGTACCGGAACGTGGCACCCGATCCATATTCTATCCTGGTGTCGGAACGTGACACTCCGATCCTCATATTCTATCCTGGTACCGGAACGTGGCACCCGATCCATATTATATCCTGGTGTCGGAACGTGACACTCCGATCCTCATATTCATTCTATCCTGGTACCGGAACGTGGCACCCGATCCTCATATTCATTCTACCCTGGTACCGGAACGTGGCACCCGATCCCCTAATTCATCAAGCCTTCTTTTACACTAAGGCATCATCATTCTCATTATATAATTTATCAAGCCTTCTTTTATACTAACGCATCATCATTCTCATTATATAATATATCAAGCGAATTAGGGTTCTTTCAAGATTTGGGATTCAATAGCTTCATCATGCTTTGTTAATTCATCGCAATTTCATAATCATAATCATGCAAGCATACAACTTAAGCACATAGCAGGGTTTACAATACTATCAACACATAATATTCACTATTAAGAGTTCACTACGAATATCGTAACATAAACCATAACCTACCTCCACCGAAGAATTGAATCAACAAGCTATCTTCTCAAAATCCTTGCTATCCTCTTCGTTTCTCTCTCTCTACTCGTTCGTTTCTCCTCCCTTTCTGTTCTTTCTTTTGTTTTGTTTTATTCAAACCCTCCTTCTTTTTACCCTAATTAAAAGTATAATTAAGTGTAAAGGAGGACAATAAAACCCACTAATTAACTTAAGGTTACCTCTTTTAACCCCCAAGTAATTAGAACTATTAATATTAACCCTCAATCTTTATAATTAAGGAAAGAATAGTCCAAAACGACCCCTAAAACGTGTAGAGGAATCCTATTTTGCCTGGGACTGCGCAACCTGTGACGGGCCGTCGTGCCTGCGACGGTCCGTCACACAGGTCGTCGCAGCTCCCTCGAACCCACGTAGCCTGTGACAGCCCGTCACAGCTGTGACGGTCCGTCCTGTTCCTCCGTCATGACGGTCAGAAACTCGTTTCTTGTACCAAATTCTCAAAAGTTGAAGTGTTTTGCAACGAAAACTCACGACGGTTCGTCGTGGATGTGACGGCACGTCCTGCAGGTCCGTCACAATTTACAGCGAGTCTATTTTCAGTACCCAATTTCAAAATTCTAAGTGTCATGGGACGACACCTCCTCGACGGGCCGTCGTGACTATGACGGTCCGTCGTTACATCCGTCGTCCCAGCCAGTTTTTCCAGAAATAAAATCTGTTGCTCAAAACGACTAAACAGGTCGTTACAATAGATACCAATTTACCCATCGTTCGTCCCCGAACGATCAAAAGAAGAAAAACAATGGCGAAAAGGAGTACCTGAATCTGTGAACAGATGTGGGTATTTTTCTTGTATATCCGCCTCCTTCTCCCAAGTAGCCTCTTCAACCGGTCGATTCTTCCATTGAACTTTGATGGATGCAATCTCTCTCGATCTCAACTTGTGAACTTCTCTATCTAATATAGCAACTGGTTCCTCTTCATAAGTCAAGTTCTCACCCAACAACACTGAGTCCCAACGGATAATGTAGTTTCCATCTCCATGGTATCTTTTCAACATGGACACATGAAATACCGGATGCACTCCGGACAGCCCTGGGGGCAAGGCTAATTCATAAGCCACCTCCCTATTCGCTTTAGTACCTCAAATGGTCCAATATACCTTGGACTTAGCTTACCTCTTTTGCCAAACCGCATCACCCCTTTCATGGGTGAAACCTTCAACAAGACTTGTTCACCTTCCATGAACTCCAAGTCTCTAACCTTCCGGTCTGCATACTCCTTTTGTCTACTTTGCGCCGCTAGAAGCTTTTCTTGAATGCCCTTCACCTTTTCTAACGAATCCCTCAAGAGATCGGTACCCCAAGGTCTAACCTCGAATGCATCAAACCAACCAATGGGAGATCTACACCTCCTCCCATACAATGCTTCAAATGGAGCCATATCAATACTGGAGTGATAGCTATTATTGTACGAAAACTCTGCCAAAGGTAAGAAGCTATCCCAATGGCCACCAAACTCTATCACGCATGCGCGAAGCATATCCTCCAACACTTGAATCGTTCGCTCAGACTGACCATCGGTCTGAGGATGGAACGCGGTACTAAGGTCTAACCTAGTACCCAATTCTGCATGCAATGTTTTCCAAAACTTAGAAGTAAACTGCGTACCTCTATCTGATATAATGGATAGTGGAACCCCATGCAATCGAACGATTTCTGAGATGTAGATTTTTGCTAACTTCTCTGCATTGTGAGTCACCTTGACCGGAATGAAATGAGCAGACTTAGTCAATCTGTCCACAATTACCCAAATTGAATCAAACTTCCCCAGTGTCTTTGGAAGACCAACCACAAAGTCCATTGCAATTCTCTCCCACTTCCATTCAGGAATGGGCATTCTTTGAAGTGTTCCTCCGGGCCTTTGGTGTTCATATTTCACTTGTTGACAGTTTGGACACTTGGCAATAAAGTCAACAATATTGCGCTTCATTCTACTCCACCAAAAGTGTTGTTTTAGGTCGCGATACATCTTGGTTGCACCCGGATGTATAGAATACCTTGAACTATGAGCTTCTGCCAGAACAGTGTTGATCAAATCATCAATGCGGGGTACACATACCCTTCCCTTAATCCTCAACACACCTTCCTCGTCGATTGTTGCTTCTTTAGCCTCTCCTCGCAACACTTTATCTCGGATTCGTCTTAGTTTCTCATCATCAAACTGTTTTCCCTTAATCTTGTCAAGAAAAGAAGATCTTGACTCCACACTAGCCAGCAATCCTCCCTTCTCCTTTATTTCCAACCTCATCAAGTCGTTAGCCAGAGTCTGAACCTCTCTAGCCAATGGGCGTCTAGAGGCTTGCAAATGAGCTAGACTTCCCATGCTTCCCGCCTTTCTACTCAAGGCGTCTGCCACAACATTCGTCTTCCCCGGATGATACAAAATAGTGAGGTCGTAGTCCTTCAGTAGTTCCATCCATCTCCTTTGCCTCAAGTTCAAATCTTTCTGAGTAAAGACATACTGAAGGCTACGATGATCCGTGTAGACCTCACACTTAACCCCATATAAATAGTGTCTCCATTGCTTCAATGCAAACACTACCGCGTCCAATTCCAAGTCATGAGTTGGATAGTTACGTTCATGCACTTTTAATTGTCTTGAGGCATAAGCAATCACGTTCTTCTCTTGCATTAGCACTGCACCCAAACCCGAATAGGATGCATCACAATAAACAATGAAGTTCTTACCCTCTACCGGCAAGGTGAGGATAGGTGCGGTAGTCAACAAAGTCTTAAGCTTCTGAAAGCTTTCCTCACATTCATCTGACCATACAAATGGAACATTCTGCTTAGTCAAGTTCGTCAATTGGGAAGCAATAGTAGAGAATCCTTTGACAAAGCTAAGGTACTTGGGTAGTGTCATCCTTGAGATGTGCCAAGAAAGCTAAACACCCTTTACTAACCATTTTCTTAGCACGAAGAAATGAGATGATACGCACCGGATTGGAAGTGTAGTCACCCTCCCACACTAACGGATCTGTCCCAGGCTTGGCCAATGTCACAGTTTTAGCATTACAATCCAAGATCGCAAAATTTGGAGAAAGCCAAGTCATACCCAGAATTACATCAAAGTCACCCATTTCTAAAATAACCAAATCTACATAAGTGTTGCTCCCCACAAAGTTCACCAAACAAGACCTATGTACCTTTTCAACTACCACAGACTCACCCACCGGTGTAGAAACACGAATAGGCATGTCAAGTAATTCACAATGCAATTTTAGACCATTAGCAAATGATGAAGATACATATGAAAACGTGGAGCCAGGGTCAAATAATACAGATGCCATGCAATCACAAACCAAAAGATTACCTGTGATAACAGCATCAGACGCCTCCGCTTCAGATCTCCCAGGGAAAGCGTAACAATGGGCCCTATCGTTTGTCTGTCCATTGCCCCTACCATGTTGCGTAGTAGTGGCTCCATTTTGCCCATCACCTCTGCCGTTGTGATGACCACCATTACCTCGACCACCACGTCCTCCAGAAAAGCGGCCTCTACCATGACCACCTCTACCTCTAGCTAGTGGGGTTCTGTAACTCTGGTTTGGACAATACCTCTTGATGTGTCCAACCTCCCCACATCCATAACACTCTCGGGGTTCATGCATAGGTCTTTCGGAGTATTTTTGACCGTTCTGAGGTGGACCCCCAACTACAGTCTGTAGTGAAGACTGAATTGGTCGACTTGAGTAACCTCCGGAGCTCTGTCCTCTAGAGTAAGAACCATTAAACTCGCCTCCCCTTCGAAACCTTTTCGATGTCGATGTCGTGGTGAAGTCGTCTGGCTTCACTCCTTCCACCTCTATCACAAAGTCTACCACCTCTTGGAAGGATGTTGCCGTAGCCGCTACCTGTAAGGCTGAAATCCGCAACTCTGACCTCAACCCCTTCACAAAACGGCGAATCCGTTCTTGTGGACTGAAACAAAGTTGGGTGGCGTATCTGGATAGTGCGCGAAATTTAGCCTCATACGCGTTAACTGTCATCCTCCCTTGCTCTAGACTCAAGAACTCGTCCCTTTTTCTATCTCTCAAAGTCCTTGGAATATACTTCTCCATAAACAGGGTAGAGAATGATTCCCAAGTCATAGGTGGTGCCTCTGTTGGTTGACACTCAACATGTGACCGCCACCACGTTTTGGCGTTCCCTTGAAACTGATAGCTCACGAACTCAACGCCAAACCGTTCTACTATACCCATCTTGTGTAGTAGCTCATGACAATCAACCAGAAAATCGTAGGCATCCTCTGATTCTGCGCCCTTAAAGACCGGAGGTTTCAATTTCAAGAACTTACTGAAAAGTTCATACTGATCATTTGTCATAATAGGCCCAGTAGTCAGACGTGGAAATGTGCCTATTCCCAATGATGCATCCATGCGGGGAGCCATAGTAGCCGCATGTCGTATCTCTGAAACCGGAGGTGTTGGTGCAGAAACCACTGGAGGTGCCTGACCCTGATCGGATAACCCACTAAGATAAGCAAGTACTTGGTTGATCATCTCTGGGGTAGGTTGGGGTGGCATTTCCTCATTCTGCCCTTGTTCATTCTCCCCTTCCTCCCCCTCTCTTATCACCTCCTCGGTCGGTGGAGGAGTCACCGCCCTAGTATCAGATGGGCTAGGTGCTGGTCCTCTTCCTCTAGAGGACGTCCTCCCACGACCTCTCCCACGGCCTCTTGCCGTTGCTCTTCCTCGAGCTACAGCCCCAGTGGCTGGCTCAGTCGTTTCTTGTCTTTCCGTTGTTGCTGCTGGTGCGGTCGTTGCTCTAGTTCTAACCATCTGCGAAATAGAGTGAAGATGGTCAAATACCAATTCGTATCGCCCAGATACCAATTGGACTCAAGTAGTAGCACGAAAGAAGAATGAAAGAGTGAAATTTTCCTAAAGTCTTATAGCCTCTCAAGGAAAAGTAAAGGCGTCCCCCTACCGTTCCTTAAGACTCTACTAGACATGTTCTTGTGTGATGAGACCAATGAACCTAATGCTCTGATACTAAGTTTGTCACGACCCAAATCAGGGACGCGACTGGCACCCACATTTACCCTCCTATGTGAGCGAACCAACCCATCTAACCTTAACATTTCAAGATATATCAACAGAAAATAATGCGGAAGACTTAAACTCATTAATAAAAACAATTCAATACTATTATTATTATCCCCAAAATCTGGAAGTCATCATCACAAGAACATCTATCTCAAATTACTTAACTAGGAATGTCTAAGAACAAAATAACTAAAAAGCTAGTCCATGCCGGATGTTCAAGGCATCAAGACTTGAAGAAGAAGACCCAGTCCAAGCTAGACGCATTAGCTCACCCTGAATTTTCCGATGAAGTGAAGACTGGCTAGATCTACTGTTGAGTTGAAGTTGACGGAACGTTTGCTGCATTACACAAATAACAAAGAGGAAAACATGAAAGTAGGGGGTCAGTACAACCACATGTACTGAGTAGATATCATCGGCCAACTCAAAATAGGGAACAGTATATATCAATAATAATGTAAATCAACTACAATACTCAACATGTAGCAATAACAACATGAATTCATCAATAACTACAACCGAGTTCACACATGAGGACTCAAGCCTCAATACCATACTCATTTGGGAATTAAGTTCATTAGATTGAGTATATTCATTATCTTTCAAGATTCATTATCTTTCTTCCTCTTGTGTCGGTACGTGACACTCCGATCCTCTATTTCTATCCTGGTGCCGGAACGTGGCACTCCGATCCTCATTCTATCCTGGTACCGGAACGTGGCACCGATCCATTATCTATCCTGGTGTCGGAACGTGACACTCCGATCCTCATTTCTATCCTGGTACCGGAACGTGGCACCCGATCCATATTCTATCCTGGTGTAGAACGTGACACTCCGATCCTCATATTCTATCCTGGTACCGGAACGTGGCACCCGATCCATATTCTATCCTGGTGTCGGAACGTGACACTCCGATCCTCATATTCATTCTATCCTGGTACCGGAACGTGGACCCGATCCTCATATTCATTCTACCCTGGTACCGGAACGTGGCACCCGATCCCCTAATTCATCAAGCCTTCTTTTACACTAAGGCATCATCATTCTCATTATATAAATTTATCAAGCCTTCTTTTATACTAAGGCATCATCATTCTCATTATATAATATATCAAGCGAATTAGGGTTCTTTCAAGATTTGGGATTCAATAGCTTCATCATGCTTTGTTAATTCATCGCAATTTCATAATCATAATCATGCAAGCATACAACTTAAGCACATAGCAGGGTTTACAATATTATCAACACATAATATTCACTATTAAGAGTTCACTACGAATATCGTAACATAAACCATAACCTACCTCCACCGAAGAATTGAATCAACAAGCTATCTTCTCAAAATCCTTGCTATCCTCTTCGTTTCTCTCTCTCTACTCGTTCGTTTCTCCTCCCTTTCTGTTCTTTTCTTTTGTTTTGTTTTATTCAAACCCTCCTTCTTTTTACCCTAATTAAAAGTATAATTAAGTGTAAAGGAGGACAATAAAACCCACTAATTAACTTAAGGTTACCTCTTTTAACCCCCAAGTAATTAGACCTATTAATATTAACCCTCAATCATTATAATTAAGGAAAGAATAGTCCAAAACGACCCCTAAAACGTGTAGAGGAATCCTATTTTGCCTGGGACTGCGCAACCTGTGACGGGCCGTCGTGCCTGCGACGGTCCGTCACACAGGTCGTCGCAGCTCCCTCGAACCCACGTAGCCTGTGACAGCCCGTCAGCTGTGACGGTCCGTCCTGTTCCTCCGTCATGACGGTCAGAAACTCGTTTCTTGTACCAAATTCTCAAAAGTTAAAGTGTTTTGCAACGAAAACTCGACGGTTCGTCGTGGATGTGACGGCACGTCCTGCAGGTCCGTCACAATTTACAGCGAGTCGATTTTCAGTACCCAATTTCAAAATTCTAAGTGTCATGGGACGACACCTCCTCGACGGGCCGTCGTGACTATGACGGTCCGTCGTTACATCCGTCGTCCCAGCCAGTTTTTCCAGAAATAAAATCTGTTGCTCAAAACGACTAAACAGGTCGTTACAGGGGGCTTTCTGGATTCTTCATCTAAGGCATTATATTATATGAAGTTCCTTGCCGCTCTTTAAAATGTCAACCGGATTAATGGACAAAGGTTATAGAAGGTCTTTCAGTTTGATATTGGAAGTAGTTAGATTTAGTTTGTTTGTATTTTGTATTTTGTTTGTAGAGATCATATTTTGTAATGAATAGTGTTACTAATTCCCTAACTTTAGAATGGATATAGTCATTAATGAGCTTGATCAATTTTTGTTGTAAATGTCATGTATTAGTAATTAATATATTTGTACCCATACTAATCAAGATAATAGTAATGATTGACCTTTCTTTTGTAAATGTAATGTACTAGTAACTAATATATTTGTACCCAAACTAATCACGAAAATAGTAATGATTGACCTTTCTTTTGTTTGAAAGAATAATTCTCTTTTACTATTAGTTTTCAAAAAAAAAAAACTTTCACATTCTTATGAAAGGTCAAAAAGAGGTGTAACAGATGTGATGACTCCGCTGGGAAGACTATTTTTTCGAATTTAAATTGTATATATTGACCTTTTTTGACTATTTTTATTAACTGAATACATTTGTGTTTGTTATGAATATGTTATTTGATAATTTATTACTTTGATATTGTATGAATGTGTGAAAGTTTGATCTCGACACCTCCGGAGTCTTTGGAAACACTAGTTGTACAATGTGAACGAATACGGTCCACAAGACTTCTGTCTAAGGTGATGTAGTGTATGGTTACACTTTGGTTCAATATCTTACTTATACATGATATGCGGGTTCGGACCATCAATTAAGCTGGAAGAACTCTACAACAGTACGCTGACCCTCCTCAACACGAGTTGTCCCCTCGAGTAAACCAATTTAGACACCTTTCTATATAAGGTGATATACTTTGGGATCTATAAGACAAAAACTAGAGAGAATAGAATAAATAAATGTTTAGAACCTAAATGTAGAAACTACGACAACCATACAAAAACGACATCTCCATGATGCATTTTCTTCATAGCAACAAACGGATCCTCTTTACATGATACATCATGTATATCAAGCACAAAGATTCTCTGGATTCAGATAAAAGGGTGGACATCATTTAAAATATCAATCATATCATGTAAAGTAACATATTATAATAGTTAGCTTGGTAAGTACACAATTAGTTAGTAGTAGCATGTTAGATGGTCAATTAGCAGATCTTAGTCAATTATCATTAGTTAGATCAAGTCACATATACCTACCATGGTTAGGTTGGTAAATCATCCTCAGTTTTTTAGAGCATCAGACACACCTGAAGCTTAAAAATAGGAATTCAGATCATCAACATGGAGAATTATACACTTCGGAGTAGAGCTCTAGAAATCTCTCTTTTGATTTAGAAAAAGGTTGGGTTTATAGGTGGATCAATCACTTGTGAAAAATTTGAAGTTGATTTGGTGAATCAGTTTGAGAGATACAACGGGATAATGATATCTTGGATCTCAACTAATGTGAGAAAAGGACATCTGTTGAATTTTGTTTCGATCTAGTTCTAATTTTACATGAGAAGAACTCCATGAGAGATTTGACATAATTAATATGTTACACATTAATCATTTGCACGAAGAGAGATAAATTAGTGCAAGGAACATCACCTATATGAGTTTACTATTCATTAATTGAGTATAACTAAAAGTGACCCCGTCTTCCTATGAAAGTGAGAAATCAAAGGAATAAAGTAAGCATCTTCAAAAGCAAAGATTATTGCAGTTTCTTATGGGAGTAAATGATGGATATATAAATGCTTGTTGTCAGATCCTAATGAAGATACCTGCTAATGTGAATCAAGACTTTGCATTGTTACATCAGTTGCTTAGCCTCACGCCACCTTTCTATGAAATCCTAGGAAGACACTGGGTAACAGTTGGAATCTAAGACTAGGCTCGACATTTGACGATAGAAAACATTTTAATTTCTATCATTTGTGGCCATAAATGGTATTTAAAACTCTAAATGTGATTGTGTTGTGACTCATGAGGGGGAAGTCAAGGACTCTGACACCTCATGAATACATGCCTGATTTGAAAACCAACATAGAGAAAAGGTCATATGATCTAAACCACATGATGAGAAGGAAGAGGGGGACATCATGAACACCAGTGGAGACTCTAAAGGATACTGACAAACAGTAGACCAAGAGACCTATAAGAGTTTTGGTAAGTTTGAGGTGCTCCTGCAGGAGCAGACTGGACTCAGGATGTAACACAGCGTATATCTAATGACCTATACTAAAGCCTATGTCTAGCCTAATGTCCTAAGAATGTCTAAATTTGAGGTTAAGCTCCTAAGCTAATCTTTATAACTCTAAACTAAGGTTCTAATACGAAAAGGTAAAGGCACGATAACCCTAGGACCTATGAGAGGACCCAAGGAAGAGTCCAAAAAGTTGTCAAAAAATTGCTTGGGTTCACGAGATCCATTTACGGGCATCAATGGGTTGACCCCCCAAAAACCAGTCCAATTCCCAATTGACGAATGACCAGTACGGTCCATCAATGCTTTGATGATCCATCAACGGGGACTCGTTAATGGGCATTGTCATCAGTGCCTCATACATGTTAGTGAGGGTTAGTTAGGTAATTAGTTAGTCATTTAGTTAACACTTAATTAAGACTTCTGTTAGTTAGGTATGTATATTAAAATATATCAAAACATTAAACAAGACTCCCACCTTATAACTCCCAATCAAAAATCAAAACCCACTTTCCCGCTCTAACAAATTCTCTCTCTAACCTAGCATTGAAGAATAAGGAAGAACATCAGCTAGGGCACTCAAGATTCACTCTCATTCACTTCAAACTTGTGGAATAACATCAACCTAGGTATGGGTATGTTTATTCATGTATTAGTTACCTCATGAAGCCCTTTAAAACTTCTATTTTCGAAATCGATATTGTGACAAAAACATAGGGCTTGTGATCTAGCCATCGGTTCACTCCAAAATCATTTTATTTATGTTATGTTCCTTATATATGAATATGGTGGGGTTAATTGATGATTTTTATTATGAAAATCTTCCAAAAACCCATCTGCACCCTATGTCCTAATTTCATAAATATTGATGGATGAATTGATTATCTATGAATATGATGCATTGTGATTGACAATTATCTAGTTATAGAATCCTGTTTTCATGCCTATTGTGATGTCCATGGGGGTAATTGTTATACTTGACTCTTGACCTTGAAAAGTGTGTAAATTCTAGGTTTGTATATATGTTAGAGAATGTTGTATATTGAGTTTGAATTAGCTTGCAAGGTACATGTCTTATGAAAGGATGCAAGTAAGGTAGTGTAATGCAAGTAAGGTAGTGTGGAATGGTTTCCACTCTCTTGAACCGTACCTATTGTGTAGCGTGAATTATGTGTAGTCAAGTTTGTTTGATGTGTTTATTGGAAGTACTAGATTTTGAAAATGTGTGTTGCTTGTTTGTCCCTTGTAATTACTACAAAATGTATGCATACTTAAAAAATTGAATTTCATAATAGAAAATATATTTGTATTGCACGCTATTTAGTATAAATATGCGTAAATTATTTAAATACAGTTACAATATTTATAAATAGTTATTCATAAAATTAAGTAATCAAAAGAGAAAGAGTGTAACACAAAATTAGCTAATGAATTCGAAAATAAAAAGAAATAGAGTAGACTAAAAACAATAAGATAGCTATGAATTCTAAAACTTTTAAATGACAAAAATTAAAGAGAGAAATAGTTCTAGTTTATAAGAATAGAGGAACTTCCTCAATAACTAGCAAAAGCATAAACAAATCTATCTCTTTTTATTGCATATGTGATGAACAATTACATCCATAAAAAATTATACATGAGAATAACAAAGTGTATGCATCAACAAAAAGTAATTGTGTTGAACAATGTGTCAGTGTAATTACATCCACCAATAATCATTCATCAACAATTATACATCGGAATAACTAAGTGTATGCATTAATATAAAGTGATTTTGAAGATAATTTTTTGGTATTTATAGTTACAAGTTTAGAATTGTAAAAGTCATTTAAAAATTGATGATATACATAATGTCTTTGAGAATTAGATTGTTTAAAGTTGAAAATATGTAAAGTTTCTTACTAAAATCTAAATATGTGCCATATTAAGATGTATGGTAATTCAAAGGACATTTTTGTTATTTAATGTTAAAGGATATTTTGAATATAATTTACTGTCTTTTGTTATTACGAAACACTTCATCTACCGTACTCTATTTTAGAATAAAAAACAAATTAAACATTTCTTTAATTAATCCTACCTAGAAACATAATGGATTAATACCATATAAGTATTATTTAACTAATATTTTATTAATTATTTCTTCAATAAATTTAAATTAGTAAAAGGGTAGCATCATAATCCTTTTTTAAAGTAAATATCTTCTCACTTATAATAAAAATAATAATAATTTCTGGACTCGCCCTCCGGTCGTTTTCCTATATCAGTAAATACACATTTTATTTAAAAAAGTATAAAGATTATTAATAATATTGTTTTATGTTTAAAAATTAAAAGGAGTATATACTCCTTAAAATGAGTATAAAGAATCTATGAGATTTTTTATTCAAATACTTTTTTTTCTAGATAAAATAAATGAAATAATAAGTTTTAAATTTTTATCAATAAAAACATAAAGTTGCAGAATATAAAAATATTTAGCAATTTTGTTCTTCAACGCTTCCTCGTCTTTCGTTATTAGGGGTATTTATTTACATATATGAAATCACAACATGAATTTATTATCATACAAGTAGTAAATCATTAATAAATTCTAAAATAACACATTAAATATAGTGCATGCTAATTTTTGTAGATTTAATTATGAGTAAAAACTAATTACATGAATTATTCAATTCTCTTTTCCAATAACCTAAAGTGTTCATTACATGATAATCAACTTGTTATAACAAACATAACCTTTAAAAGAAGATTTGTACATGATATACCGTGGTTTCACGGTATCATTAATACTTTTTCCTTAAGTTTAGTGCGTCCAAAAGCCTTTTTGTGCTAATTTTTATATAAGTTTCTCTTTGTTTTGCAGGAAATCTGTCCAAAGCCAAATGCGGAGATTTTGAGAGAAGAAATGCAGAAGAGACCACCTACGGAGCTGATGACGGTCCGTCGTGCTTGTGACGGTCCGTAGGTGGCAGTGTAGAGAAGCTGCTGAAGGAAGATTGGGAAGTCTGACCAAGTGTGGTATTACAAAGCTTGTGATGGTCTGTCGTGGCTCTGACGGTCCGTCCTGCAGGTTCATCATGAAGATCAGAGAAGTGATCCCAGTACCCAGATTCCAAGAGTTGAAGTATTTTGGAACGAAGACCCTCGACGGACCGTTGTGCCTATGACGGTACGTCATACTTGCCGTCGAGGGGAATGAAGAGAGAAGCAGAAGAAAGTGCACAAGTATGGGACGACGGAGTCCATGACGGTCCGTCATGACTACGACGGTCCGTCGCGTGGTCCGTCGACCCAGTCGCATTTTGGCAGATTTCCAGCTATTAGAATCCTTGTCTAATTAGGTTTTTTGTTTTTTTATAAATACTTCGAAAAACCTCATTTTTGAGGTTAGACACCAGATAGTTAGACATCATATTATTAGACTCTTTGTATTAGTGTTAGACTTTTGATTATCATTGATTGTTGGTGATTTGTGGTGATTAATCAAGCAAACTTTCAGATTTTACTCTTTCTCATTGAAGTAAGTACATGAATTCTTATTTAATATATTTGAATATTGTGTTTATGGATATGAGTAACTAAACTCCATAACTAGGGTTGTGGGAACCATAGGCAAATAATGAGATAAACCCTAACTAAAATAACAATTCTAGATTAGTGTCTTGCATGTATTTATAATTCTTTCATTTAGAAGTCTTTTTAAGGGATGACCAACGTTAGAACTCGCCTTAATTCTACTTGCCGGACCAAGGAGGTAGATAATAGGAAAAGAATTATTAACATAGATTTAATGTATACTATCTAATAGGCTAGTATTGATTGGTACGAGGTAATAACTTAGTCAAATATCGAATACGATGCTTAATATGAGGTAAGGATAAGGGTTAGGATAGCAACACACGTAGCCGGACCAAGGTGCAGAGTGAGATTTTCTAGATGCCGGACCAAGGATTTAGAAATACATAACTTATCACTTTGCATGCAAGATACTAGGAAAGAATTGTTATAGTTAGAGTTATCAAGTTATGAACTTGTGGGGAACACGTAAACCCTAGTTACTTTGATTAATTGATTAAAACCCAACATTAAAACTGTCAAGTGTCTCTTTCAAGTGCGTTATTTATTTTCACTTATTTAGAGATAGAAACCCCCCTTTTTATGTTTTTACTTTCCAAGGAAGTCATTGACCAAACAATAGTAATAATAGGTTGAAGTTGAGTCTAGACTATTTTCCTCGTGGGAACGATCCCAACCTCACTAGTTGGGTTATTTACTTGACACGACCGCTTTACTTCTTATTCGAGAAGTAAGTTTGAGCGTATCAAATTTTGGTGCCGTTGCCGGGGATTATAGCTTTTAGATTAACTTGAACTTATTACTATAGTTTATTTGATATTTTCTTGATTTTACTTTGTTTTATTGTTTTTGATTTCTTTTCATAACTATCCTCCTTGTATGCCAAATACACGGAGAGGAAGAGAACCATTGTTTCCCTACGATCTTGAGTTAGAGCTTACACTGCGCAATATGAATCGAAACTTGGGAATAAATGAAGATGATCCAAACCAGAACATCCCAGTTCCGGTTGATGTTCATGGTCAGATGTTACCCGATGCTCCGGGTGAACATCAACAGAGGGGACAAAATCCTGTTCCACGGCCCCAAGCATACTACAGAGGGTATGATAACATAGCAGACTCGGATGGGCCACTTTTGTTGCCCCCTTTACCCACAGGCCACACTTTTGTGGTAACTAGTAGCCTGATGCAAATGCTCACTGCCAAAGGTTTGTTTTCGGGGCTACCTTCTGAGGATCCACATGCCCATATAGCTAAGGTAAGGGCAGTGTGTAAAAGTTGTGTGGGGAGGCCTGATTTGGATTTAGATGTAATAGGTCTCAGAGTGTTTCCTCTCTCACTGATGGGAGAGGCTGCTAGTTGGTTCACTGAGCTCCCATACAACTCCATCTTTACTTGGAATCAACTAAGGGATGTCTTCTTAGCACGCTACTATCCGGTCTCCAAGAAACTAAACCACAAAGACAGAGTGAATAACTTTGTGGCACTACCAGGAGAGTCAGTTAGTAGTTCTTGGGATAGATTCACCTCATTATTGAGAAGTGTTCCAAATCACCGTATAGATGGTGATTCACTGAAAGAATACTTCTATCGGGGATAGGATGATAACAACAAAGCGGTGTTGGACACTATAGCAGGTGGATCTTATGGAGAATGTCCTTATGCTGAGATCGCTGAAAAATTAGAAAAAATCTCCCGGAATAACAAAGCCTTTAGTACTAGGAAGTCTGATACAGGGAGAAACACCTTCGCAGTACAGTCCACTCACAACCCAGCCAAAGATGAGATTCGTGAAGAAATGGCTCAAATGAGAACTGAGATTGGGTCGGTACTAAAACATGTCACTAGGGTGCAAAAAAGATTAATGCAGTCAACTACTTGGCTAAACCACCACCTCAAACGATGAGTGTTATTATGAGGAGGATTCCTATGCAGTAAATGAACAGATGGGGGGTTTCCGACCAAGTGCCCAAGGCTCTAATCAGGAGAATTGGCGCCAAGGTCAAGGGAACCAAGGTCGGAACTATGGTAACTACAATCGTGAGGGTCATTATGTCCGAGATGGAAACTACAATCGCGACAACAACTTCAATAGGGGTAACTATGGTAATAGAAATGACAGGAATGGGCCCTATGTCCCTCCTCAAAATCGGGAAGTTACTCCTAGGGATGGTGGAGGTAGTATGTCGCGAGTTGAGGATATGTTGCATAAAATGATGAGGAGGTTCGATGCTAGTGATGAGCACAATAAAGAGTTGAGGAATGATTTAGCGGGTATTGGGCAAAAAGTTGATACACATGCAATATCAATTAAGCAACTCGAGTTACAATTGGCCCAATTATCTGCAACTGTGAACACACGGCAACCGGGCACTCTTCCTAGCAACACTGTCCAAAATCTGAAAAATGATGGACATTGTATGACAATTACTACTCCTGGTGGCAAGCAAACCATTGACCCACCTATGCTATCTAATGAGAATAAGGTGACAAAAGATACTGATGAAGTGGTAAATGTTGATGCTGAGTTGGAGGATAACAGTGCAAAAGACGCTGAAGTGCCTAAAAAGGTAACTCCTATGCCTAGGACACCACCCCCATTTCCTCAAAGATTATTGAAAAAGATCGAGGATGGCAAATATCGGCGTTTTATAACAATGTTGAAGCAACTTTCTATCAATGTCCCTTTGGTAGAAGCTTTAGAACAAATGCCCGGTTACGCCAAGTTTATGAAAGATCTGTTCACAAAGAAAAGATCGGTTACTTTTGAGGATGATGATAGAATGCAGCATTGTAGTTCTATTGCTACAAGATCTCTGGTCCAAAAGAAAGAAGATCCGGGTGCATTCACTATTCCTTGTACAATCGGGCTATTACATTTTGCGAAAGCATTATGTGATCTAGGGGCAAGCATAAATTTCATGCCCCTCTCGATTTACAAGAAGTTGGGTTTGGGTGACCCAAATCCCATTGCAATGCGGCTACTGATGGCTGATCGAACAGTAAAACGACCCATAGGGATACTTCATGATGTGCTAGTAAAAGTGGAGTCGTTCATCTTTCCGGCTAATTTTGTCATTCTTGATTGTAAGGTTGATTTTGAAGTGCCTATTATCCTTGGAAAGCCATGCCTTAGTAGACATGGAAAAGGGGCAGATGAAATTTCGGTTGAACAATGAGGAAGTGACCTTTAATATTTGTAGGTCCATGAGGCAGAGTGGTGAGCTCCAATCGGCATCTGCTATATCCTACAACATGGGTGAGACATCTGAGACACAAATGGAAGAACGTCTAGGTGTCGACGCATTAGCGGCAGTGATAATGAACTTTGATAGCGATTGCATTGAAGGGTATGAGTCATTAGTCGCGGCTCTTGACCGAGGTGATGTTCGGTTTAAACCGAAGAAATTTGAGCTTGATATGAAAAATCATGAGTCCCCACCCGCGAAACCATCGATAGAGGAGGCTCCAAAAGTTGAATTAAAAGCCCTCCCACCTCATCTTAGGTATGAATTCTTAGGAAATGGTGACACTTTGCCGGTAATCATTGCATCAGACTTGGATGAACAACAGGTTCAGAGTTTGGTGAAGGTACTAAAAAGGTTCAAAAGAGCTATTGGGTGGACCATTGCGGACATTATTGGGTTCCCTCCTGGTATTTGCTCTCATAAAATCCAACTCATGCCTAATCATAAGCCGAGTATTGAGCACCAGAGACGCTTGAATCCTCCTATGCAAGAGGTTGTGAAGAAGGAAATCATCAAGTGGTTGGATGTCGGAGTAATCTATCCAAGCGCCGATAGTAGTTGGGTATGCCCGGTTCAGTGTGTACCTAATAAAGGGGGAATGACTGCGGTCCCCAACGAAAAGAATGAACTTGTTCCAATGAGACCGGTTACTGGATGAAGGGTGTGTATGGATTACCGTAAGCTGAACTCATGGACTGAAAAAGACCATTTTCCTATGCCCTTCATGGATCAGATGTTGGATAGACTTGCCGGAAAAGGGTGGTATTATTTTCTTGATGGGTATTCAGGGTATAATCAGATTTCTATTGCACCAGAAGATCAAGATAAAACCACTTTCACTTGTCCATATGGGACCTTTGCGTTCAGAAGAATGCCGTTTGGGTTGTGCAATGCACCCGCAACCTTTCAGAGATGTATGATGTCAATATTTTTTGACATGGTGGAGGATACTATAGAAGTTTTTATGGATGATTTTTCTGTGGTTGGTGATTCATTCGAGCGGTGTTTGACCAATTTATCTGAGGTTCTTAAGAGATGTGAAGACTGCAATTTAGTACTAAACTGGGAAAATTGTCATTTCATGGTGAAAGAGGGTATTGTGTTGGGTCATCGCATTTCAGAAAAGGGCATAGAGGTTGATCGAGCTAAAGTCGAGGTAATAGAGAGACTTCCCCCACCGATCTCTGTGAAAGGTGTGAGAAGCTTTCTTGGGCATGCAGGTTTTTACCGGAGATTCATCAAAGACTTTTCAAAGATTGCACATCCATTGTGCAAATTGCTGGATAAAGAATGTAAATTTTGTTTTGATGAATCTTGTCTTAAAGCATTCGGTGAGCTAAAAGAAAAGTTAGTGTCTGCGCCTATCATTATTTCTCTGGATTGGAACAATCCATTTGAGGTAATGTGCGATGCTAGTGGGGTGGCTCTTGGTGTAGTATTGGGACAGAGAAAAAAGAAAATCCTTCACCCCATTTACTATGCTAGTAATGCCCTAAATGAAGCTCAAAAGAACTACACAGTGAATGAGCAAGAACTCCTTGCAGTAGTCTTTGCTTTTGAGAAATTTCGCTCCTATTTGCTAGGTACTAGAGTTATAGTGCATACTGACCATTCAGCATTGATATATTTGATGGCAAAGAAGGATGCGAAACCTAGGCTAATTCGTTGGGTATTACTGCTGCAAGTATTTGACTTTGAAGTGCTGGATAGAAAAGGAACTGAAAATCAAGTTGCTGATCACTTGTCTCGTCTAGAGGATGAAGCTATGAGAGAGTTAGGGGATAAGGCTGAAATTGATGATACTTTCCTCGATGAACATGTATTGGCTGCTTTACAAGACTTGATTCCATGGTTCGCAGATTTCGCGAACTATCTGGCTAGTGATATTGTTCCATCAGACTTGTCCTTTCATCAGAGAAAAAAATTCATGTACGATGTGAAGAATTTCTTTTGGGATGAACCATACTTGTATAAGAGTTGTGCCGACGGGCTTATTCGGCGTTGTGTGCCAGAATGTGAAATGTTGAGTGTGTTGGAGGCATGCGATTCTTCACCCGTTGGCGGACATCACAGTGGTATCCGAACCGCTCATAAGATATTACAATGTGGTTACTATTGGCCAACTCTTCATCAAGATGCTCATGGGTTTGCTAAAGCATGTGACAAATGTCAACGATATGGTGGTATTTCAAGAAATCAAGAGCTCCCTCTAAACCCCATTCTTGTTATTGAGTTATTTGATGTTTGGGGTATTGACTTTATGGGCCCTTTCGTGAGTTATCATGGAAGGAAGTACATTCTAGTAGAAGTCGATTATGTATCTAAATGGGTCGAAGCCATAGCCCTCACAAACAATGAAGGGAAGAGTGTCACTGCATTCTTGAAAAAGAATATATTCTCTCGTTTTGGCACCCCACGGGCCATTATTAGTGATGGGGGCTCCCACTTCTGCAACAAATTGTTCAAGGGGTTATTGGAGAAATACGAGGTTCACCATAATGTTGCCACTCCTTACCACCCTCAAACTAGTGGGAAGTTGAAGTGTCGAATCGGGAAATAAAACAGATATTGTCAAAAACAGTGAATGCTAGTAGAACAGATTGGTCAAGGAGGCTTGATGATGCTCTTTGGGCCTGCCGGACAGCATATAAGACTCCCATAGGTATGTCTCCATACCAACTTGTATAAGGGAAAGCTTGTCATCTTCCGGTTGAGTTAGAGCATAAAGCCATGTGGGTTATGAAGAAGTTAAAAATTGATTGGAGCGAAGCTGCAGAGCAACGGTTAAATGAGTTGAATGAACTTGATGAATTTTTCCTAAAAGCCTATGAGAGCTCAGCATTATACAAAGAAAAGATGAAGAAGTACCATGACAACAAAATTTAAAAGCGAGAATTTATGGTCGGGGATTTGGTGCTTTTATTCAATTCCAGGTTGCGCTTGTTTCTGGGCAAGCTCAAGTCCAAATGGACTGGTCCTTACGTAGTTACCCAACTATTTTCTCATGGAGCAGTTGAGTTGGAAATTAAGGAGGGTGTGCGGTTCAAGGTGAATGGACAACGCATAAAAATCTATTTCGGGCATGCTGAATCGGCAAATGAAGTGATAGAGGCATACCATCTTGATAAAGTCTGAATAATCGAGTGTCCCCAGTCGTGCCGCGACATTAAATCAGGCGCTTGTTGGGAGGCAACCCAATACTTCGCGTCTTTTTAGTAATGGTAGCATTTTTCTATTAATGGGTTTTAAATTTGCAGGCACATCACCAGGAAATTCTGCAGAAAATTACTCTGCAGCAGTCACTGACGGACACATCTACGGACCTTTGTACCTGCGACGGACCGTCGTATTCATCCATCGCACCAGGTACGTTTTTCTATCGTTTTGAAACTAGGGAACACACGACGGAACCAACGACGGGCCGTCACAACTGCGACGGACCGTCAGCGGGGAACCGTCGCGTGATTAATGAGGTATACCCGACCCGACCCGACTGGACCCTTTTCCAAAAATCAGACCGTTTAAACTCCCCACCCCTCCATATTTTACCCCATTACTTTCTTATTTCTCCCATTACTCTCTCTTTTCAACTTCCCCATTCCCTCCCACCGATCATTGCCCTCTCACAATTTTCCAAAGCCCTAAAGTGTGATCTACTAGTGGAAACTGCTGCTGTGAGTGTCTACCTTGCCACCGAGTACTTTTTGCATCTGTTTTTTCTCCATTTCTACGGTATGTGTCTCTACTTTATACTCATTTATCTTGCATTTTTGTTACTAGTTAGTATTAAGCTTAGTTCCTCATAGTATTTTGTTTACTTTATACGATTCTGCCTGACCTAGGTTACAAATGTTCGAAATTACCATGTTTACCACCCTAGACATAGGTGCTTTTGCATTGCTAGTTTCCTAGGTAGTTGGGTTAGACACATGTAGGTCCAAAACACTACAAGGTTGATGTGGGTTCATCAGGGTTGCTTAGGGTACATTTAGTTCTGTCACTGTCATTCAGAACGAGACCCCGATGACGGTCCGTCGTAGCCACGACGGATCGTCGTAGGGTCCATTGCACAAGCCCTAGCACCCCTGTCCTATCGGACACATGTGACGGATCGTCGTCCTCGCGACGGTCCGTCCTGCACAACCGTCATGCTAGACAGAGACCCTGTTTCTAAGGGTCTCTCATTTTTTCCCCAAGTGTTCCCCAACGGATAGATGTGACGGACCGTTGTCTTCACAACGGTCCGTCCTGCACAACCATTCTGGTTGTCAGAGATCCTGTTTCTAAGAGTCTCTCATTTTTTTTTCTCCAAGTATCCTCCAACGGACACATGTGACGGACCGTCGTACTCACGACGGTCCGTCCTGCATGACCGTCATAACGGTAAGAGACCCTCTCCTAAGGGTCTCCATATTTTTTCCCAAGTGTCCGACGACGGATATCTACAACGGACCATCGTGACTGTGACGGTCCGTCCTGCACACACCGTCATGCTAGTCAGAGACTCTCCTTCAGGGTTCTCTATTTATACAGAGTCCAAGTACAACACGATGGACCTCACAACGGTCCGTTATAGTCATGACGAGCCGTCACTAGTGTGTCACTGTTTCTACAACAATTACATATTATTTTCACTGTTGTATTTCGTATGGTTTCACTTGTCTTGTTTTCCACTACTCGTACTAATAGTGATCCTTTGCAGGTACTTTCTACTATGGCACCCAAGCAAGACCGAACCTACGCACGCGGGCGATCATAGTCTGTTGCCCCGTCTGCACGCTTGCTCATCGGCTCTGATGATGAGCGGGACCCTGAGTGTGCCCCAGGCACTTCCACACCTTCCCGTGCTGCATGTGCTCCCCGAGCTACACCCAAGACGGTGGCGTCCGGCGTAGTCACTGCCTCCCAGTCTGATGAGGAGCGCACACTGACCGGCACACCCTCTGGGTCAGCCACAAATGAGGAAGGAGCGTCTGGCTCCTTAGGAGTATCTTGGTCCGAGGAAGCTTCTGGCTCTGCTGAGGTTCCCACACCCGCCACTGCTGCAGTGTCGGCCTCGTCTGTTGAGGCTGACAGTTCAGACTCTACATCCGGCGCACCAGCTCAGGTCCCCACCCCAACCGCTGACCAGCCAAACCGGTGGTGCGTCGACGGCCATTTTCAAGTTTACTCCGACGCCAAGTTCCTGACTGATAAAGGAGTAATGACTCGAACACTCACCTTGGAGCGGCGGGTACTTATAGGGAGTCTCCCCACTATGCCGGAGATCCATAACCTCTTCACCAGGCATCGCTTAGAGTGGACAGCACGTCCGTTGGGACGATAAAGCGAGGAAATGGTCCGAGAGTTCTACGCATCCTACATAGCGACTCTCCGATCACAGATCGACAGGCGGGCTGCTCCCGCTAAACAGGCCCCACTGGAGCAGGTTCGAGTCCGGGGCGTGCAGGTTGACATTTCCCTGCCAGCCATCCGCCGGTTCCTATACAGCGAGAGTGCAGATGCTACTCGGACCCCCATCATGCCGAGTTTGACTACCGCTGGCAGATAGTAAAGGATGGACAGTTCTTGCGCGATCCATCACTGAGAGAGACCACCAAGAGGTGGATGGCCCTGCACCTGTCAATAGATGGAGAGGGTGCCGATTGGGTCACTGAGCCGAAGGGGGCCATTAAGAAGGCCAACCTCACGTTCGTAGCAAAGTTCTTGTGGCTTCTCGTCCGTCACTGCCTTTTCCCCTACAGCTGCTGATAACATCGTTACCTGGGATTGAGCAGTGTTGATAGCGGCGATGATAGCCGGCTTCGAGGTGGACTTCGCATGGCTTCTCCAGGCAGTCATGCACGAGAGGGCATTCAAGGTCACTACTACCTACCCCTTCCCGTGTATGATCTTTGCCCTTTGCAGGTCCGCAGGTGTGCCCATATGGCACGTCGATCAGCTTAAGACCCCGCAGGGCACTATCGACGTCGGCCTCATCAGAGACGAGGCCAATGAGTTGGCTCCACGCAGAGGGCCCCGTCCAGAGCTTCCCCCACTTGCTGATGATCTTGCGGATACGGTAGCCCAGGCCCGCACAGCTACACAGGCATCCATTGACACTACTCCAGTCGAGTCTATCCCGGGTAGTAGCACAGCCCCGAGCTCCTCTCGCACAGCCCCTCTACCGTTACTGGTCCCTCTTGCTAGGATAAAAAAACTAGAGGCACAAATGGCCACTCTTCTGCATCATATCCAGCCGTGGATGCAGAAGTCGATTACTGAGTCTGAAGCACGTCTAGAGAGGAAGATGCAGCAGTTTACAGAGCGGAAGATTGTGAGGTCTACCAGCGTCTGGACGCCTTTGAGTTAAGAGTGTTAGCCCGACCAGCCCCTCCGGTGGATGTGTCGACTCTTCAGGCTGCAGTCGACAGTCTTCGTGCAGACATCGACACGATCCTAGAGGCAAGGGTGCTAGAGTCTGAGGCCCCTTCTGTCGAGCCTGCTGAGGACACCGTGCTAGCAGCCCTGTTTACTACTTTAGAAATTCCACCACCTCCCCCTCGAGAGAGTGCCAAGAGGCGTAGGGGTCGAGCAGAGGATGAGGGCTGAGCAAGGAATAAGGTGCGCCGAGATATGGAGGCTGCGAGGAGAGCCTCACTTGCTGACGAGGCGGCGCACCAGATGAGAGCGTCAGAGTTAGCGGCTGGGGCATCTAGCTCCCGCACTGTAGATATCACTGGTGGCATTACTGATGGTGCGGTTGTTGCTGAAGACACCACTGAGGGTGTCCAGATTGCAGAGAACGTGGGTTTCGGGGAACCGGACCCACCAGCTTGCTGATCGAAGGCGCTTAGCGCCACAGGTTTGCTTCACCTACCACTCTAATATTTAGATTTTTTATGCATTGGGGACAATTGCATGCTTTTTTGTTGGGGGTGGGGTAAATGGAAAGTGAGTGTTAGGGTGAAGTCTGAGTAGCCCAACTCACTATCCTCTTTTGGGGTTTTCTTGCCTCTGTTCTTTTTCCCTAAAAGACTGATTACTTTTTCTATTGAACCGGCATGTTTATATCTTTTGTACATAGTTTAACTCTGAAGCATGATGGCTTAAATGATATCCTGATAAAATTGGAAAATGTTGCATGACTAGGCATACTAATTGATAATTGTGTGGCTCTAAGCAGGAATAGAATTACACCACTGCATTACCCTAAGTCTTCAATTCGAACTAGGTGTCTAATAATCTTGTATAGTGATGACATGTCAAGTGAGTGTGAGGAAATTTGAATAGTCCACCATTGGTACTGAGCTAGAACTTGCCTTGTTAGTCCTGCTAAAAGTAAGCTGTAATAGACAATTAGGAAAGGATCATAGGCCCTTATTCAATATAGCCCATTTCTAGCCTAAATAAAAGAAACCAAATGAAATTTATCCTTCTTTGATCCAAATAATCTGAGCTTAAAATTAGACCTTTCTTTTTCACCCCAACTGATCTTTTCTGTGAACAAAGTGTTGGCCCTGGTCCCTCCTTGGACATGTGCACCTCAGCTTATGCCAAAAGCATAAGTTGAGGGTGACTAATGCATGAATAATCTTCGTTATGGCCCTGACCCAATTTTGGGTATTGTGTACCTTGACTCATGGCAAAGCCATGAGTTGAGGGTGGCTATTAGGAGGAATGCTCTGGAAAGTGGGCTTGAAAGAACAAAGAGAGAGAAATAACAAAAGTAAAGTGACTCAAGAACTCGTTGAAAGAAAAGTAAAGAAAAAAGAGAATTATAAAAGAAAAAAAAATCTGAAAAAAAAGAAGAAAAAAAAGTCACTTACACAAATGAAGAAAGAAGGGAAAATAGCAAGGTGAAAGAATAGGAGAAACCGGGTGAGATAAAGTGATAGAAAGTGGAAGGTTTAGCCGATATGTCAAGGAGGGCAATAAGTCACTAAAGTATACCTAAATATACCCTACCTGACTCTGAGCCTATGTTACAAGCTAAGGAAGTCCTATCGTGATCCTAAGGGTTGTATAGAGAACTTAAGGCAGTGAAAATAAGGGCAAGCTTATGGCAAAAAGGTATGAATGAGTGCGACTTTGTTCTGAGAGTGAGTGTTGAAACGTAATCCTTATACTCAAACTGAAATCATTGTGTGAAAAAGGAGGATTTTATTTTAAAGTAAGGACACTCGTTGCAGTACCAGAATTGTTAGCACTCCGGTGAGAAAATAAAGAGGATAGGTGTTAGTGCGTGGTGAGTCTGTGTCATGTTCTGATCCCACAAAATTCAAGCCTAATAGTAATAGCATGCATAGATTTGATGAGATTACTCGGGATTGATAGCCAAATGATTGCGAAGGATAAAACATGGATACTATTGTACAAATATTGTGTAGTGATTCATAGTGCGTCGCTTGAGGACAAACAACGAATTTAAGTTGGGGGTGTTGATATACCGTGGTTTCACGGTATCATTAATACTTTTTCCTTAAGTTTAGTGCGTCCAAAATACTTTTTGTGCTAATTTTTATATAAGTTTCTCTTTGTTTTGCAGGAAATCTGTCCAAAGCCAAATGCGGAGATTTTGAGAGAAAAAATGCTGAAGAGACCACCTACGGAGCTGATGATGGTCCGTCGTGCTTGTGACGGTCCGTAGGTGGCAGTGTAGAGAAGCTGTTGAAGGAATATGGGGAAGTCTGACCAAGTGTGGTATTACGAAGCTTGTGACGGTCCGTCGTGGCTCTGACGGTCCGTCCTGCAGGTTCGTCGTGAAGATTAAAGAAGTGATCACAGTACCTAGATTCCAAGAGTTGAAGTATTTTGGAACGAAGACCCTCGACGGACCGTTGTGCCTATGATGGTCCGTCATACTTGCCGTCGAAGGGAATGAAGAGAGCAGCAGAAGAAAGTGCACAAGTATGGGACGACGGAGTCCATGACGGTCTGTCATGACTACGACGGTCCGTCGCGTGGTCCGTCGACCCAGCCGCGTTTTGGCAGATTTCCAGCTATTAGAATCCTTGTTTAATTAGGTTTTTTGTTTTTTTATAAATACTTCGAAAAACCTCGTTTTTGAGGTTAGACACCAGATAGTTAGACATCATATTATTAGACTCTTTGTATTAGTGTTAGACTTTTGATTATCATTGATTGTTGGTGATTTGTGGTGATTAATCAAGCAAACTTTCGGATTTTACTCTTTCTCATTGAAGTAAGTACATGAATTCTTATTTAATATATTTGAATATTGTGTTTATGGCTATGTGTAACTAAACTCCATAACTAGGGTCGTGGGAACCATAGGCAAATAATGAGATAAACCCTAACTAAAATAACAATTCTAGATTAGTGTCTTGCATGTATTAATAATTCTTTCGTTTAGAAGTCTTTTTAACGGATGTCCAACATTATAACTCGCCTTAATGCTACTTGCCGGACCAAGGAGGTAGATAATAGGATAGCAATACACGTAGCCGGACCAAGTTGCGGAGTGAGATTTTCTAGATGCCGGACCAAGGATTTAGAAATACATAATTTATCACTTTGCATGCAAGATACTAGGAAAGAATTGTTATAGTTAGAGTTATCAAGTTATAAACCTGTGGGGAACACGTAAACCCTAGTTACTTTGATTAATTGATTAAAACCCAACATTAAAAACTGTCAAGTGTCTCTTTCAAGTGCGTTATTTATTTTCACTTATTTAGAGATAGAAACCCCCCTTTTATGTTTTTACTTTCCAAGGAAGTCATTGACCAAACAATAGTAATAATAGGTTGAAGTTGAGTCTAGACTATTTTCCTCGTGGGAACGATCCCAACCTCACTAGTTGGGTTATTTACTTGACACGACCGCTTTACTTCTTATTCGAGAAGTAAGTTTGAGCGTATCAGTACATCAGACATGTAAATGAAAATTATTATTTTCTTTTTCATTGCCATTATTCAAGAAAAAGTAGTCAATTTACCTTCCTTCATATGAAAAATTGAATGTAACAAACAATGAACTAAGTAAAAAGATGCAACATTGAAATAAAAAAATAATACTTACCAAACAACAAATAAATGTCCATGACGCCTTTAACCTTCTTGAAGAATGCATCGAATGCACTGAAATGATTAAATTCTAATACAGATACTATATTCTCCAAGAATTTACCGCCAATAAATTAACGAAACAACATACATATTCTTTCTCACACAAGTAGGTTTGTTTTATCTCATAATTGTTGAGCAGACTTTTTGTCCAAATGAAAAACTCTCTAGAATTATTTATCACCTGTTGCGTTAAAAACATAAATTTTCAATGAAAAGAATGAAACAAAACATGTAATATTAGTTCTATCTATATACATATATGTCAAAAATTTATTGATCAAAAGAAACATGAAAAATTTGAAGAAGAATTTTGTGAGATAAATCAATTCACATGCTATTGTCATGAAAAGACATCAAAATAATGTATTTTGTTGGAAAAATCATGTATATGATTTTATCAATGGAACTCTTCAAATTCTTTAACTTAAAATTAAATAAGAGATGTTTTGAAATGTTTGAACTTCATTTGTTTGAATGACTATTTATCTTTCATTATAACTTTATTATTTTTAAAGTTTGTTATCTAATTATTTATTAAAAATACTTTTACATTTTAAAAAATAGAAAAAACATTTAAGTGAAGGGTAAAATGATAATTAAACTTTAAGGTTAGGAGGTTCCCACTTATAATAATATATGCTAGTTCTTATGAAAACAATATTATGATTATGTGAAAGTTCTACTCACATATTTATATTTATTCTAGGATGAAAGTGATTCTTGCCTAATGAATCTAAAACATTTATGTTGAATTGTATTGAATGAAGAGGGAACACTTTTTCACACATGTAAATACAATTAAAAAGACTAATACTAGTAAGTTGGGAAAGTTTACTAAGCACCAAGAGGATATCACCAATGAAGAAAAGACCCTCCAGATAATGCAAAAGGTTGGGTCATCCTAGAGATACTCATGAGATGGGTCTTCTCTGTTAATGCAGTACGGAGAATGTCTAGGAGAAATATCTCTATCCCTTAAATATGTACCCCTTTAGGACTTAGTGGATCCACATAGAATCTAGTAAGTAGGTTCTACCTTGGTAAGTAGAACAACTTTTTTTGGTATGGGGCTTTACAACACCGGATTCCATGTAAGATCTCATGGTCTATATCGGTTATTGTTGATCTTCCCTAAATTATAAATTAATGAATGAAGTATGATTAATATACGATATCCTAATAGGTTTACTAAGTATAAGTGTGGTATGAGACTTCACTTGTACATTGCACTAGTAGGATTAGAAGAGTGTTGTGGGAGGTTCTTTGTAGTTATGATTTGATATGAGAACATGTATGTTGGATGGATAATGGTTGTAATGAACATATCCCTATATTCAAATGTGGTTCATGATGTATGTGCTTCACTTATGATTAGAAAATGAGATATAATATAAAGGTAATATGAGTGACCAAGGTGGTTTCTAAGGGATGCTTGGTAGGGTTGGTATTATGGGATGCTAACTCTACATTGCACAAGTGGACCTTATGAAGTGCTAAAGTCATACCTTCATTGTAGTTGATTTTTTTTTTTTGGGGGGGGGATGGGGGTTCCTTATGTATTGTGTGGATGATGTAAATGGCTTTCAAATAAAAACTCATAAATGCATACTTTCATAAATGTCCCTTTTTCATGTTTTAAAAGTTTTATGCATTTTTCTATACTTAGTGCATTAATTGTACTAACCCCTTTCTCAATTTCTATTATGAGTACAGGTTCTGGATAATTGGTTTGCTTCTATATCCTTGAAGATAGCTTGTACTTCTTATCTCCAAGACTTGTGGTAGGTCTTCAAAGATCCGAGGACTAATGCATTTGATGCCACTTTATGATTTCTCTATTGATGTAATAGACTTAATAGTCTTTGCTATGTACTTTTGTTTTAAAAGACTATTGTTCTAAAGGGCTAAGGACCCTATTTGAAGACTTTATGTTGTACTCGTATTAGTAGATGATGTATGTGTGATGATGTTATTAGATTCCTACTATTTTGCTTTATGAAAATGAAGTTTGAACTTCTAGTGTAAAAAGTTTTAAATTTTGCATTAGTTTGAGTTTATTATGCAGAGACGATTATGATAAGGGCTTATATAAGACCTCATTGAGGTTGATTACACCGATAACGTTTAAGGGGTACTCTCCAGAGGAATTATCCCACACAAGCAAGAGGTAGACAAGATGATTGCCATGCAAGAAAGCATAGATTACTTGATTGGTCAGCTTTATGTTATAAGTGTTTAACTTCAAGGATTACTCCAAAGAGGTGGCAATCACATCAGGGGCGTTGTGGATATTGACTACGTGAGACAAGAACTCAAGAATGTCAAAGAAGTGGAGAAGTTCATTTTTGACATTGAACAGTAATTTGATGTCATGGGTATGTGGGAGGGAGAAAAGAAGGTATCAGATGTTTCCACGTATCTTGACAGTGATGTCATGTATTTTGAGACATAGGAGCATCTGAAGGCTGCTATCTACTTATAGTTCTTCCCCAAAAATGTTGAGTACAACATATGCGGGAAGCTGTAAGAGTTGCGCCAAACTAGGCCATTTCAACATTATGTAGTGCTGATAATGAACATCTGAGATATGGGTAAGAAATACAAGCTCTTTACATTGATGGAAGGGTTGAATCCTTGCGTCCGCATGGAACTCCAAAGACAAAGGGTTGATCTGTTTGCACAGGTTATCGAATCTTTTGAATTTGTTGTGGATAAGCACCTGGAAGTCCAGAAGGATAAACAACAAATACTTGAGGATACAAGGGGACTCAACCTGTAAATAGTGGTCTTAATAGAAGTGGGGGTGGTCCAAATAAAAGTGAGGGAGATCAAACAACAAGCCAATCCATGGATTTCTCTTCAAGCCTAATACTACAGCCTTACATAATAATGACTTCGAAAAGATGTCAGGCTGCATATGGGATGTCAGAATTGTGGAGGGATGCATTTCAGAAGGAATACTCACAGTAACAATGAATGATGTACAATGTTTCAATATTTTAATGGATGCGAAGAGGGTGATATCTACAAAATGTAACTCATAAGTTATCCCCATTACAACGCGGTTTCTGAATGGTTATCTGGTTAAGTTGGGTGGTTCCCTCATTTCATGGAAGTAAAGAAATAAATCACCATAAATAGGAGCTCTAGAGCGGAAGAGTAAAGAAGTTTAACATCAACAGTAGCTGAAATCGTTTATCTAGTTGGCCTATTTTCAGTGTTGGTTTTGTGCTAGTTGCAATCCTAAATTATAGAAACTAACACACCTCCTTGGTTTAGGAACTGCTGATTCCTAGTTTTTCTATGAAAAACTCAATCTTGCTGAGCGAAAGGGGCTTGGTGAAATGTCTGCAACCTGCTAATCGCTGTTGAAGTAAAGAGGCTTCACATCTCCATGTTTATGCACATTTCGTAATAAAAACAACTCAATATTGAAATGCTTCATTTTTTCTTAAAAATTGGATTATTAGCAACAAAATTGCAGTGTCGTTATCAATACAAGACTCAATCCCTTCTTTTTGCTACATATTCAGATCACACATAATTTTTCTCAACCATAGTCCTTGATTCACAATTGTTGTTGTAGCAATAAATTCGGCCCGACTGTTTATTGTGCTACTATATCTTGTTTCTTGGAATCTCAAGAGAAAACTCCTGACCCAAGATTGAAACAGTAAGCTGAAGTATTCTTCATATCAGGTGCACCGTTCCAATAACTATCAGAGAATCCATTAAATCTAAATTTCAGAATTTTTTTGAAACTTTACACCATAGTTAATAGTTCCGTTGATGTATCTGAAATTTTTTTAAGTAGCTCTCAAGTTTAAATCACTTGCAAAATGCATAAATCGAGACAAAAAATCAGTACATATAGAATGTAAGGCCTAGTTGCAATAAAATACATCAAGAAATCAATAAGACTTCTATAATATGCCTCATCCAATTTTTCAGTTCCATCATCTTTTGAAAAAAAATTCCTTTTGGTTCATTAGAGTGCTCATAACTTTGCAGTCTTCCATATGAAACTTCTTCAGGATTTCTTGAGCATATTTTTTCTGGGAAATGAACACATTAGGTTCATTTTGTTTGATCTACACCCCAAGATAGTACGCCATCAGTCCAAGGTCTGTTATTCCAAAGACCTACATCATTTCCAAATTGAAGTTCTCAATTAGTAAAACCTTATATCTTGTGGAAAAAGAGATCATCAACATACAAAAAAGTAATGAGTATGTTTTCACCTAAACACTTAATATAAAGTGTAGACTCATTTACGCTATTCATGAATCTTAAACATAGAAAACGATCGTCAATCTTTCTATACCAAGCCCTTGATGTTTGCTTTAAACCATAGAGAGCTTTATTTAGTAAATAAACCTTATTTTTTTCCCCTTGACAACAAAACCATTTGATTTATCAACATAATTCTCCTCTTGGAGAAGACCATTAAGAAAGGCCGCCTTAACATCAAGTTGATAAACTCTCCAACTTTTTTCCGTTCCAATGACTAGTAGCAATCTGATTGTGTCAAGTCGAGAAACTGCTGTGAAAGTTTACGAGTAGTCTAATCCAAAGAATTGAGCATAAACGTTCACTACAAGCCTCACTTTGAGTTTGTTAATGGAACCATTAGCATTTAGATTTAACCCTAAGACCGATTTTTAAACAATAATCTTTCTGTCTAGAGGTTTCTCAACAAGCACCCAAGTCTTATTATTTTCAATTATCATCATGTCATCCTTCATTGCTGCCACCCATTTTCATCCCCTTCTTCTTTCGCATGGCTTGAGACTCACAAATTTTAGTATTTCATCTCTGAATCAACCGTGTGCCTTCAACAAGAGTATCATTTACTAATTTTTTGGATCTAACAGATTGTAAACTGGTGGGTTGTTTTTAGGCTTCTCCCAGTTCCAGTGTTAGTCCTCCAAGAAGTCGACATCTCTTCTCACAAATTTTTTCTCTTTTTTAGGTTCATAGACCTTATATGCTTAGGAGAAAACATTATAGCCAACAAAGATGCCAGGAAATGCCTTCTTGTCAAGGTTATCTCCTTTAACATATGGTATCAAGCTTACCTCCTTTAACATATGGTATTTAAGAGAAACACAAGAAGCCAGAAATTCTGAGAAATTGCACTGAGGGTTTATGACCATACCATGCTTCATATGGTGTTTTATCCTTTAATAAAGATCTAGAAGGAACTCACTTTTGAAAAAAAAAATTGCACTGTTGGCAACCTCCGCCCAGAACCTTTTTGGCAGATGTTTCTCATGTAGCATGCACCTAGTCATCTCCATTATAGTTCTATGTTTCTGCTCACTAACTCCATTTTGTTGTAGAGTATAAGGGTCTGTTAGTTGATGTTATGTACCAGCTTTGCCGCAGAATAATATTAACTAATTTGGAGTGTACTTCTTCCCATTATCATCAGACCTTAAAGTCTGAATTTTAAAGCCACATTGATTTTCCACTTTTGCCTTGAATTCCAAAATACATTCCCTACCTTGGACTTGAATTTTAAGAAAAAAATCTACGTTAGTCTTTATTGATCATCAATAAATACAATATAGTAAAGACTATTGTTTAAATATTCTATTCTATGAGGTCCACACAGGTCTGTATGAATAATTGAAGCTCTATTTATGCTCTCCATGTTGTTTTGGGAAAGGGCAGCCTGTTCATCTTTCCAAGTAAATAATCTTGGGAGTGTGTCCACTGATTCTGCAATCTTGGCATATCATTTAGAAGTTCCTTTCTTTGCAACAATATCATACCTTGATGACGAAAATGACCCATTCTTTCATGCCAAACTTATGTAGAGTTGTGTGTCAAAGGAAAAGATGTTTGCCCATATTACAAAGGATTGAGGGGGAAACAACTCCCCTCCATTTTGATCTTGGGCATCTCATCGCATGATGGATCTTCTAACACTCAAGTTTTGTTTTTGAAGAACAAATTTAATCCATTCTCCATTAGTTGACCAACACAGAGAAGGTTTCTATCATGTTCTGGAACATTCAAAATATTTGTGATAAGTTTAGTTCTAGAGCCACTGTTAATGGCTATGACGCCCTTGCCTATCACATCAAGACACTCACCATTTCAGATTCTAACTTTCTTTGTCTCGGTGTTCCACAATTATTTGAATAACACCTTATTAGATGTAATGTCTTTAAATAAACAACTATAAATTATCAACTTTCACTTGAATCTAGTCTTGTGAAACAAGTTGCAATAAAAAGGTGATCTTCTTCATGACCCTGTTGATTGCACTTGCTCCATTATGCATCCGGTCTCCTCAAACATTTGAAAGGAGGATGACCTTTTTTTTCTTAGCACTGAAAAGGATGATAGTTAGCCTACTTTATTTAAGCAAAATTTTCAATATTTTGTCCTTGTGTCTTATTGTTCTGCTTCTTCTTGTTTGTTCCATCATCTTGATGTTTAATTAATAGGGCTCCTTCAACAACTCATTCCTATCTCATTCCACGTCGTTGCTCTTGTTCTTGAAAATCACTTAAGAGCTCTGATAGTGTACTTTTTGACAAGTTCTTAGTATTTTCTAAGGTAGTAGCAGTAGCCTCAAATCTTTTAGCTATCGTTTCAAGGATTTTCTCAACAATTGTTGAATCGTTAAAAGTGGAACTTAAATAATATAACTCGATTTTCTATTTTAAGAAGTCAGTAAGAATACTCGTTTATGGTTTCACTTTACTTCATCCTTTGCATCTCAAACTAACATATTAAATTTAGCACCTGCATCGATCGAATTCGTTCATCTCCTTCATACTCAATCTTGAGATAAACCCATACCTCTTTTGATAACTTCAGGGACATAATAAGAGTAAAAATGGTGGATGAAACTGTTGTAGACAAGAATGCCTTTGCCTTTGATTTCATTATTTTCCTTTCCTTGTGATTTTTAATCTGCGCGATTCTGGGATTTTTTTTGTAAAGGAATGATGTTTCCGTAATCAATGACACAACTTCCAGAATGAGTGTTTACGATTGTACAATAGTATAATAACTCAACCAAGGGTTGGGGTGGTGTCCCAAAGGAGTGGTAGTGAAAATTGATAGAATAGTAAAATCTAGTTCTAACTAATCATAACTAAAGACATTATCAAATAAAAACATAATTAATTAAAGATGGGGTGATGCAAGCATCAAGTACTAAATGGTTTTTTTGTAACAAGTAGTAAAATATTGAAATTAACAAAGAAATCTAAGAAATGAGAGGGGGGTAACTTGAGATGTGATAGGAATACGAGTTAACATAAATTGTTGAGTACATGCTTTTGATAGGATATTTATAGATTAATTGTGACTATGCTAAGCTTTAAGGGGGATAAGCTCTCTCTCAAGCAATGTACCCCATTTTAGATGCGTTCCTCTAGGACACCAATTTTTCGTATGAAGACCAACCTATGCCTTAAACCACTCAGTCTCTCGAGCTGAGTGTGTGGGAATGAGACTAGGTCTTACTCTCTCGAGTTAAGACTCATGTCGACCCACTCTCACCAACTATCAATTTAGTAGACTTAGTTTCACGACTTCTCTCTCGAGCAAGCTGAAAACACATAAATAAACTTGTATTTGTAACTAAAAATTCATTAGATTCATACACAATTAGTAAACAAAATCACAGTTAAACTACAACTAATCTATTAGAAATCACGACCCAACAACAATCGTAACCCATATTCACAAAATTACACCCCACGAATTGGGGTTTTAACAAGACATAAACAAGAGGTAGAAATTTGTACCAAATTGAGCTTGCATTCAAGTGTGGATGAAGATTTGTGTCTTTTTAAAGCCCAAGGATGAAGAAAACAAACGACCCAAGTTCAAATCCTTAGAGTTGAAACCTTTTTGGTCTTCAAGTTGTTCTACCAAAAACACTGAAAATCTTAGAGCTCAAATACTAAGATAAAAACTGGAAAATATGATAATAATTTATTCTAACAATAATAATTTGATATCTAAGATAAAACATTCAACAAGTATTTATTGTTTTCAAAGAATAGTGCTACAACGGGATACTCAGCGGCATTAGTTGGAATCACCGAACAAATCACTGATTTCCCCTTTGATATCATCATCACAGTCTTGTGCATAGTCCAAGAATGTCCATTTTTGGATTACTGGCAATAAGACATTGTTTTGTGGAACCTCTCTATGATGAGCTAACTACTCCTTTCCACCGTCGATTTGATCCTTTCCTTCAAGGCTCAATATACTGGAATAGAAGGCGATCTTCAAACCTATCGGCAAGTTTCCAAGTCGACTCAATTATTTCAGGCCTTCATTTCTTTGCTCTTTTCATCCTTTATACTTGTTTTTGTCAAGTAGTATTCAGGCTTTGCCTAAAACTCAAAATACCTAAAACTTATGTTTATTGATGAGTAAATGAGTTAAAAAAGCAATTAAGGACACTAATTATATCAATTTATAGCCCTAAATTAGTCCAATATTGAGACTCATCAGGGAACAAACTCGTAAGCATCTTCTACAACTTCTAGAGATCCAAAACTTTTAGATATGTATGCATTCTAACTGGCCAGATATGATAACTTTCTCCATTAAAAGTTGGTTGTCATTGAAGAGAAACTTGTTTCTCCGTCCATGGAATTCACTAAAACATACTAATGAACACACAAGTCCCTCAAGAATAAAAAGCTCTGATACCAATTCAATGTTATAGGACTGCAACCTTTTATTTATTTACTACAATAAATTAGATTTCTTTTTCCTCAAATTATTTCTTTACCTAGTCTCTAGGAGGGAAACAAAATCTAATTTACTCCAGTAAATAAATAAAAGGTTGCAGTCCTTTAACATTGAATTGGTATCAAAGATTTTTATTCTTGAGGGGCGTGTGACTGTTTTAGTGAATTTCATGGACAAAGAAACAAGTTTTTTCTTTAATGGAACCACTAGCTTTTAATGGAGAAAGTTATATCTAGCTGCTTTGGATCGTTGGAAACCTGTAGAAGATGATTACAAGATTGTGCCCTGATGTGTCCCCGGATTGGTATCATTTAGGGCTATATTTTGATATAAATAGTGTCCTTAATTGCTTTTTTTATCTCAAGAGAATTTACCAATCTTATTTATTGTTGCTGTCTTGTTTTTTGATTAAAGATTTAAACCATACTCTTTTTCAAAATTGCTTAATCAAAAAAGTAATATTTTGAGCTTTGAGAAACCTGTTGCACCCCATGGTAGTAATGCAAATGAAGCAATCATAGGACCAAGATATAATGGGTGGTTGTTCAATACCACAAAGAGGTTTCGACCAATTGGTGTATGGTTCGAGTCGTTGAATGACCAAGAGTTTTCCTTCTTTGATAAGCCTGATGTTGAATATTCTCAGGCCTATGAGAATAGGAAAAAAAGGCCAAGATATGGTTGAAATTAAGAACCATGATATGGTACACTACATTATTTTAGTGGTAACACTTAGAATTACAGTATTTTAAAAATACAAACTTCTAGTGAAGGTACTAATGTAGGTTTCAAGGACAAATTATTGTGAAGACCTTTATACACAATTATTGAAGTTGTTTTTGTACTTACCATCTTTATTAGATAATTTATGTACTAGTTTTTATTAGGTAAATTTTATGAGAACTCTGGAGGTTGGTTAATAGGGGATGACAGAGAGGTTAGCCACTATAACTCCACTACATGATAAACCTTTTGCGTCAATTCAAATATGACCAAAACAAAAAGCATAGTACGAGGAGGGTCCTTCTCTTCTTCATTTTGATGAAACTCAATTCCTTTAAAAATGAGTCTACGTTCCTAACCGAGATTCCTAATCTCAATCAATCCCGCTTCATTATATCAATCTTGTCCTATATCATTAAAAAAAGTTTCCTAATTTTAACTAAGTCCAACCATCATATCTTTTCAAGGTTAGCGTCACTATAGGTCCCCCTAAAACACAAATATAACATAAGCGTGTTGCTCCGGTTCATGGTCACTCTTTGAATAAACAAAGCTAACAATTGCCTTAGAATTTGTTAGTCCACAAAATCCATTTTCTAATTTGTACACTAGATAAGAAAACCAATAGGTTCTTTTCAACAACATTAAACTTTCAATGTTGACTCAATTATCAAGCCAACAAATAAAATTAAGTTTTATCACTTCTGAGAATCTACAAGAAAATTAAGACTTTATTTGTAATTGTATTTAATAAGGTAATTTTTTTCTAAATTTAGAGTTCATCGTAATGGATCACAAATGTATAAAACACAAAATTCGGGTAAGACAATCATTCCCAATTCTCTGGTGTACAATCCCATACAATACCATGTTCGCATGAAGCGACCACAAAAAATTTCTTACCCGTTTTCTTATCTAGTGAAAAACACTACTTGACTAGCTAGATCAAATAAAAAATACAAAACATTAGGATTTAAAAAAATTAAAAGGATGAAAAAAAGGAACTAGACCACTTGTTAGGATTCCGTTTGGGATCACAGAACATTCCATTTATGTGCATTTTCATATCCGGTAGGGTTGGGCCTGTCACATGTGGGCCCTGCCCACTAATTACTCATACAGTCCTTTAAAGTGAGTGCATTTGATTTGTTGTGATCCTAGTGGGACACAAAAGAGTGGTCTAGTTCCATTTTTGTCATTTTTTTTTAAAACTTAATGTTTTGTCTATGTGACATAATTTTTCAAATGGAGTTTTTCACTGGATAAGAAGACGGGGAAGAAATGTTCTATGGTCGCAACACAAGAACTTTGTATTATATGGCGTGGTGCACCAAAGCATTGGTAATGTATGTTTCACCCGGATTCCATGTTTTATATTTATCATTTCCTTTTGATATACTCAAAATTTTTAATAAGCTACTTTAATAAATATGATTAGTGAGGAAATCTAAATTATTTTTTCTTAGATTTTCTGAAGTTGTTAATTTTAATTGGATTTGTTGGCTAGATAACCGAGGAAAATTTGACACTTAAATGTCGTTGAAAAGAACTAGTTATTTTAATTATTTAGTGTTCAAATTGGAAGATCGATTTTACACCATGTTCCATGAGAAGACTGAGAAGGTTCAGGCAATGCAAAAAGAACAACAATAATAGTTGCAACCACTGCCACAACAACGGTGGTTGATGCGCGATTACAAAGGATCAATACTCTTGGCCAATTGTGTTGCTCTAGGGTTTTCACCTTATAATAGTTACTTTGACCTAGGATACAACCTACTTATTTCATTAGATGAATTACATGGATAAATCCATTCTCTGGAAGAAATATTTCTCATATGCGACAAGGGACCTGATCAAGTGATCTTTTTTATTTAGTTGTTATTTGAGAATATGTAACATGGGCAAGAATGGCACCATAGAATCCTATACAATGAAGAACTGGATTTTATTCAATTTACTAGTGTTGTTCAAAAGGAAATTATTCCTTATATTCTATATTATGTGATGCCTATATATTTCCTCATCGGTTCGTTCAAAATTAGTTGACACATTTCTAATTTGGAGATAATGTGACTTCAAATTTCGTATTTTATCATCAATGAGATGCTTTTATGGACATGAAAATCACTTGACATGTTTATATCCCATGAGTTTCAAATGTTTTTCTTTCTTGAATATTATGTTTAGTCAAACTAAGAAAAATACGTTGAAACTAAAGGAGTAATATCCTATATGGAATACGAAAACATACCTTCTTCACCATCAACACTAAAGAAGTTTAGAGTTATGTAAGGATGGGGACAATCTTGCACATATTTTCTCACTTTCCAAAAAAATTGCTAAATCCTTTTTGGCTACCTTTATTTACTTAAGTTTAATAACATTAGAAACAGAAAGGAAATTTGGGTAGTAGAGAAAAATGTTGAATAGAAAGAAGAGGTAAAAGGAAATGTATTTAGTACCATGTATCATATTTTTGATTTCATTGGAAGAAGCATATTCAGGGTTCCAGTCAGAGTAAATATAGCACCACCAATCTAGCTAGGGACTCTTTTAACGGTAGCTCCAGAATAACTTGTAACATTCTGCATTAAGTTACTTTCATTGGTGAAAACAAACAGGGCTATATTTTCATCAATGTACTTCACATCAAAAAAAAAATATGGGAGTTCTTTAACTGATAATATAAACTAGGGATGTCGTGTTCGCTTGCCAACAACTACAATTAAATAGTTTCAAATGACTCTAGATTTTGACATGACAAAATTAAAGCAGGAGCGGCTACATGACTTGGTGACTTGAAAAACAATCCGCATAAAATTTATTTCATAAAATTCAGACATCTATGAAAGAAAATATTTACTTTCTAGAGTGCATATTATCAAATGGGAGAAACATAAAAAGTAAATAGCAGAAATTTTTTCCGGATAATAAACTAATATGCACAAAAGAGGAAATTCAGTATAGTAGTAAATGGACTAATTGATGCTAATGTGACGAACTTAAATCAAAATCACTAAAGTTAAAAATAAACATATAAATTATTATTGGATGTTTTTTTCAATGATAGTTGTATATATGACCTATTAATTTCCAGTGCCTGAAGTAAAAGCTTTTATATATTGTATTATGGGAACCTTAGTAGCTCAATTGGTTGGTTACTTTAACTTTCACTTTGATGGTGAGGTTATAATACATTCCCCAATTTCCCAAATCCATTCACGTATGAGACTCTAAACAAGAATTTGATAAAATAAAAGAAAAATCTTAGAAATCCGAAAATAAAAATAGGCACATTAGAAAAAATAGCAACTTACCCGGTGGAATCTAACATGTGGTGTCTGAGGAAGGCAAAGAATACAGAGACCTTACCATTACCTCCTGGACTAGAGAGAGATGAACAACAGAAGTCACATGTTGTCTAGAAAAAATGGAAGTCCCTTCGAGATTGTATAACTACTCAAAATCTTTGGGTAGAATAAAATAATTAGAATCACATAAATACGATCCCTAATAGGGTATACAAGTAAACAATTGTCATTATCTTACCTTAAGGGAAATTGGTAAAAACTTTTAAGTGAATTCAATAATTCAAAGACTTGGTCAATGGGAAAGTGTCCTTGAATTCCGATCAAACATTTTTCACGTACTCTCTTACAAGTGAATATGTAAAAGTGAAATACTAATAATTTTTTTCTTGAAGGAATGATAAAGATGGGTGATATATCGTCTGGGCAACCTTGTGAGATTAGAGGAGATGGCAAGATGATTAATATCCACCAATAGAGTGTTGAAATCTTGTTTGAGACTTCGAATATAAAATAGTTAAAGTCTCTTTGGATTTTTATTGCAAAAATGTAACACAAAAAAACAACATCAATTCTACATTAATACTACCCTTATAACAAAACAATAAAAACATATTTAGTCTTTTCAATTTAAAGTCTCAAACAATGTTTTAACATATGGTCGGTGTTAATTAGCCATCTTGCAATTGCGTCTATTCTCACGAGGTTACTTAAAATGCAAATCGCCCGTATTTATCATTCCTTACAAAGAGCCTTGATTTTTTTTCTTGATTTTCATTGAATTCTCTAATATATTCACTTGTAAGAGAGTTAGTGAAATGTGTTTAATCAGAATTCAAGAATCCTTTCCCATTCATCAAGTCTTTGAGTACTAATTGTAAAATATTGAGCTGTTAATAGAAAGACAAGTAAACTTCAAACATTTCCTCTTATTTTAGTTTTATCTATTTTTTTAGTGTATGGAACTTTTTTAATCTATAAACTTTCCAAATTTATCTAGCAATAGCTTAAACGGGTAAAGTTAAAAATTTGTGGAAATTGGATGTCAAATCATTAATTAAGAAGCAATGAATAGAAAATAATTACAATGTTTCTTTGTTGAGGAATTAACTAGACTAATAAAATTTTCGCTCATGTCGCAAAACACATTTTATGCATTATTTATTAGTTTGGTAATTTCCTATGCAAGAAAACTTATTGAGATCCATGAAGGGGAACTTTCACACGTTCCCAAAGTTATGCACATGTTTTGACCAAGAAATGTATTAATGTTGTTGTATTTAGTTACTATGTGTTAAGTCACAATTATTCTCCAATTCTACTAAACAAGGATTAAAACCTAAGCCCTCAATTTCAAAAGATATATAGCTGAAGCGAATTGTAAATCTTGAACAATAGATTACAATTGTGAACATCACTTCCGAATCAAAACTTAATTTTAGGAAACAGACAGATCTATAAATCTTGTTATATAAGAAATATAAAAAATCTCATGAGTATTATAAACATAAAATACCAAGAATTATACTTGATTTCGCTAAAGATCTAATCTCTTGTAAGAATTAACATGCTAAAACTTCCTTTCCTTCTATATTAGGAGACAATTTCAATGGTTGCACTTACGAAGATGAGGAGTGAAGATTTCACCAAACTACATCTTTAGGTTTAAAACCCTTGACGTGGGCTTCCATCACAAGATTATATGCCTATGTTAACACATAATTTTCACTATCGTGTAGCGCACATCATTATAAAATGATTTAGGCCCACCAAGAAATTCAACAAATTAGCTGAGAAAATAATATCCACAAAATATATATTTTTATCCCATTTATTTGAGTTGAATTCAATAATTGGGTTAAGGTTAAACCCCTATACAAAATAACTTTCAACATATTTCCATTCGAACAACATAAGTTATTTTTTCAACATTTTAATTTGCATTTTGTTTTAATATGGCTCTTAGGCTAAATGAAAAGTTTTTATTGTGGCATCAAATTTGAGAAACAACAGTAGTGGAACATCACTTTGAACATGATCAAGTCAAACAGAATCATTAATGTGGAATCATGATAGTAGTACTTGCATTAACTAATTACATGAGCAATCCATCGTAACAAATATTAAAAAAAAATTCCACATAGACCCATTAATGCGTTAATGTATAAACAAATAGTTAACATAGATTCCAAATCAAATTATTTCTTTTTTTGTCTTAAACGATTTTCTATATAATTCTATCAAAATGCACCTTAGTGAAGTATAATAATATATAATTTAAATATGATAAAATTAATTGGGATGATTATTATTAATAAAAATAATTTGAATTGATAGAAAAAAATAATTTAATGCTACATACTGATTCGCGAGAGAGAGGGATAGACAAAAACACACTATAACAAAAATAACTTTTAGCAGTATTAAATATTGACATTTATAAAGAGTGCTAAAGTATTTACCCGCACTAATTAAGTGCCATTAGAATCAATGTTAATTGCCGGTAAAAATACATAATAGGTGACAAGTAAGAATTAATTGTCGCTAATGATCATTTTTTATGAAGTGAAGCAGGGAGAAATTAGAGAGATAGTAGGAAACTTTACGGGAAAAATTAAGAAAAAGATGTATTTATACTCTTAATTTTATTGAACTAATTTAAGAGAAAGTGTTATCTAAAGGTCCTAAATGTCACACCCTAAGCTTAAATCCTGAACGTGGGCGATTAGATATGATTGCTGGCTCAAAGGGAATCCTTGTCCTGGATAACTATGATTCACATGGCTCCATGGGATGTGTAGAATCTTTCGTAGATGTTTTTAAATAATATAAACAAAAATCTAAAACATTATTTAAAAATACTTGACATAAATGAAAACTTTGAATACAACATCTGAGAAAAATAGGGAAATCCCCCAACTCTGTCTATCCATGAAGCCTCTATAGTGTTTGATAGGTTTAAGGACAAGAACTATGAAACCTCAAATACCACTAAGACAGAATAAATAAATGGGGTCCTCTAGAAGCAAAAAGGCCTCAGTGAATGCTTTGAAGAAGTGTGGTGTAATTTCATCAGATCGCCTGTTTAATGATCTTTAACACTTCTATCTACATTATAAAATGATGTAGGGGAAAAATATTGTTGATACATTGAATGTAAAATTATGTAGTATGGAGTTATGTTATTTTAGAATTTTTAGTTAAGTTGAATTTTGGTCCTCTTCGTTATGGTTGTACTTACTCAATTCTTTGTTTTGTTTTGAATGTTTGTGAATTGAAATAGGAAGTATGAGTGTGAACATCAACAACGACAGCCAGGTAAGCCATTAAGATGAAATGGGTAACCTCAACAATTTTAATGAACCTAATGCCAATGACCCCCATCTTATGGGCGGTATTGGGGCCATCCGCTTGCCTTTGACCGAAAGGGAATGTGGTGTCCCACATTAGAAGTACTATGTTGTTTTGCATTTTTGGTCATGTGGATCCACATGAGAATCTTAGGAAATTTATTGATATATGTGACCTATTCTTCTTCAACAATATATCCCACAGTTTGTAAGGTAGAGGTTATTACCATTCTCTTTGATGGGAGAGGCTTGCAAGTGGCGGTCTAAATTGCGACGCAAATCAATCACTATATGGGAGGAGTTAGTCACCACATTTTATGTGTGATTTTTCACTCCTTGAAAGATGATGACTTGTCAGGACAACATTAAGAGCTTTAAGAATTTAGAGGGCGAGCTGTTCATGAAAGTTGGATGCGATTCAAGAAGTTGGTGCTACAATGCCCAACTCATGGTTTGGTTGATAAAGTTTTGCGGCAATACTTTTACTGGAGCCTAGACTTGATAAATAAGGGTGTTACTGATCAAATTTCTCTTGGAGGTTCAATGCAACAACCTTATTTGATAGCAACTCACCTCTTGGATGGCATGACTACTATCAACCAGTCATGGTGTCACATCCGGGTTTACCCCCTAGACGTAACCAGCATCGTCGTCCTCTTTGAGGACTAAGACTAGCCCCTTAATCTCATGTCATTACATTCATAGGTTGAAAATGTGGAAAAGACTTAAAACTTTTCATTATACCTACCTGGAGGTTTACATAGACCTCTACATACACATATTATAATACATATCGAGTATACATAGACCCTTCATATAGGAAGGTTATATAGACTTCTACTTTTATTTCACATAAATATATATAAGATAGAAAATAGTCTCAAAGATTCTCTCATCTCATACCATCTAAACTATCATCACAATTTGGCATAGCCCTACATCATATGTAAATAAGCCACATACATGTTTATACAAGTCGTACACAATGAAAGTAGAATGAACATGAATGTCTTAGAAAAACAAAGGAACTTCAAAGGAAATGTATTGGCATCTACCTTGGAATGTGAGGACCTACCCACTTGGCTGATAAAGAATATCAACGCCTTCTTCAAGTTGTCTCGAATGAGCCTTCAACAACCGGAACCTCAAATGTTTAAGAAAAAGGAAGAAATTGGGGTTACTACTCCACATGTAATAAATACGACAATATATGCACATATAAGATCAAAACATGCTAAAAAGGAACATTTAGTCAAAACATTCCTTTTCAGCCTTTTAAAAGTCTAATGCAAAACCAAGCAAGTCATACCAATCAACCAAACATGATTACTTACTCAAACAAGTAATATGTATCCCAACATACTTGAACCATAATTTACTATAACCCTATTACCAAGGAATAACATCACAAGAATGGTTAAGAGTCAATTATATAATAATAAGCAAGACAACTACTCATTAATCCTTATCAAGTCAACAAGTGCAATGACCAAGCAAAGTCCCATAACCATAGTCAATCAAGTAGCCCCAACAAGAAACCATAACGAATGTCCAACTTCACATAATATAACATTTAGATATACATTTCATCTTATTTTAACAATATAATCTAATGCATACTCATAAGTGAACTAACCAACATATAGTATCAACAATGTACAAGTTCATGATGTACATACCATACATATATCATTATAACATAAACAAATATAAGAACATCTTCCTAAGACTACCCTCAAGGCTAACTAGTTCAATGCTTAGGTAGAGTCCCATACCCCTACCTAGACTAAGCTAGACCACTTAGGTTATCCTAGTTAGAGTTCAAATCCTTTAATTAATTTTACCTTTTGGGAATATCTTTCCCTAAGCAACATAGATCACATGAGCTACTATGGAATCAGATTTCATAAAACCCTACACCGAAAGAAGACAGACTACTTGCCAAGGTAGTGCCAAAACATAAAACTAGAAACTACGTGATCAACTAGCTAGTATTCCCATGCGGGCAACATAGTTCAAGAACTAGGAGATATAGTTGAAAGTCTCCAATTTCAAGACTAATTGAGTGCTCCTACCTTCCCTCTGTGGGAAGGGATACTCCTCAATCTAGTTCACTCGGTGCTAAGATAGAGTCCCTTTTTGATATGTCTTTAAGCCTTTAATTATCAATCATAACTTAGTTTAGGTCATAGGGTCTACCGTTGTATAATCATCATCATCAGTAGCTCAATAAGAATTGCATGAGTATATTCATTTCATCACAATTCATATAAGTGAGGCTAACACATTAACATTTCATAGCATATCAAGGCACATTTATAGTCATCACCATCCTTATATCACATACACCTTAATCAACATCACAACATAGTCAAGACATTTCAATTCAACATCATACCACCCTATCATCCTAATATAAGGCATACTCCAATATAACATGATGAATTAACTACAATTAATCACAATTGGAAGTATAGATAGAAATTCAAAGGCTTACCAAGTCTCCTTCATGGTTCATCATTTTAGGCCTTACCACAAAACCTCAATTCAATCCAATTTAGATATTCAATATCATAATTATATAATCATCATTATAATAATACTAGATGAGTCACTGCATAATTCAATACCAAATTAATACTTAAAACAAGGTTACCTAGGCCAATTTCCATAACCTAGATCACTTCTCAAGATTAGCATGAAAGACAACAATTCATTCTAATTTTTTATTTAATTGTGTAACAACATTATCTAATAGTGATTTAACCCATAATCAAGACAATTAGATCAATTACAACCCAATTTACATCAAGATCAAACCTAGGGTTAAGGGTTAAGGGTCATAATCTTCAAATTGAACCAAACTATCACAATTCATAATAATCAAGTTAAAATACATGTTAATCTATATCCTAAATAAAACATAAACAACTCATTTACAATATCAATTTCGTAATTGGATGAAACCCACATGAAAACTCAACTTTTGAAATTTATTTTGAAGGAACCCTTTTGAGGAAAGAGTCTCAAAGGTGAATTAGATCCTATACTGTAACGTTTGATGAAGATTTGATGGTGAAATCATCCCTTTTAAGACCCCAAAACCTCCCCCTATCTTGTCTTCAATGGTGGTTTCCAAATAGAGAGAGAAAGAAGAGAGAAGGAAGAGAGTTCATTTTGTGACTTGTGTTTAGATTAATGAGGGTTGGGGTCTTTATATGGGGGCTTAATCAACTTTATTAGATTCCCTTAAACCCCTTATAATCACCTAACCCCCTAAATAATTAAATTGAACTAACTTAAGTTGTGCAGGAAACTCGACCCTCAAAGACGAGACCCCAAACGACTGGTCGTCTATGAGTCGACGGGCACTGTACCTTCGGTGCTGCACAACCGTCGATGAGTTCAAATACTTCACATTTGAGAGACTCCAACATTTTGTATAACTGTGGTACGATGGTCATCGATGCCCCGTCGATCCACACATGAGCCGTTGATGGCTTCTCGTGGTTGCACATTGCCTAGGCAGTGTTGCCTCCTACGTGCTAGGGTCCTTTTACAGGGCCGTTGGTTGGTCCTTGGGAATTTGTACCCAAACATTTCAACAACGAATCACCTTAAGAACATGCGATTAACCCTTCCACCTAATTTCATAGATTTTCGACTCCTAAAAGCTAGTCAAATAGGCTAAGGCATGCTAGTACCCCTTAGAATTAGTTTCTGAACGTCACAGTCGTTCTTGGACGTTTTGGTTCTTAAAATTCTTAGATGACATATTAATTTAAATAGGTCTTAAAACAGTGCTTAGACCCCATGGCACCTATGTTAGGCTCTAAGACTCATCTATGATTTCCAAAGTGTTACATTATCCCCCCCCCCCCCTTAGGAACATTCGTCCCCGAATTACACTAGAACTCTTTTGGAGGAAGGAATAGACTCAAGACTAGCAGCCCAACCAATCAACAATATCAAATCAACATAAATCATATCTTTTCAACAAGGCAAATTTTAAAATTCCAATTATCATACATAAGGCTCAAAGCACTTCATCATGAGGTATTTCCTCCACACAACACACATGAGCTCAACATACATTATATGAGTCAACTAGCACAAAGTTCAACTTATTAATAGTTCACTTAATTTTTCACTAAGACTCACCATGTCAAAATGCACAACATAACACAAACAAACCAAAAAGGCAAAATTTCAAGTTTCAAGTGTTAATTTCACTATAATGCAACTCAAAATGCACATTTTTGCAAGACTTCACCAAAAATAATGAAACTTCAATCCCTAGTCATATTTATATTATAAAAAAGAATGACTAACCTTTATTATAAAAAATATGAGGGTAATGGGACTTCATGTCGGCCTTGGCCTCCCATGTTTCACCCTCAACTAGGTGATTCTTCCATAACACTTTTAAGAAAACCACCTCTTCATTCCTTAACAACTTGACATGCCTATGAAGAATTTGAACCGGAACTTCCTCATAAGAGAGGTTACCCTTGACACTGAGACCCTCAATAGGAAGAATGAACTTGGGATCACCGATACACTTCTTCAACATAGAAACATGGAAAATCGAATGAACCGAAGTCAATTCACTAGGAAGTTTCAATTCATAGGCAACCTTACCAACCCTTTGCAAGATTTCATAGGGAACCACATAACGAGGACTCAACTTCCCTTTCTTGCCAAATTTAATTACCCCTTTCATTGGTGAAATTTTCAAATACACCTTATCAATTTCTTCAAACTCCAAATCCCTTCTCCTATGATCGGCATAAGACTTTTGACGACTATAGGATGTTTGCTACCGGTTCCTTATCAAATCGGGACCAAGAAGAAAAGGCTCACCCACTTCAAACAACCCTAGTGGAGACCTACACCTCCTACTATACAAGGCTTCATAGGTATCCATGGAGATAGATGAATGAAAACCATTGTTATAATCAAACTACACCAAAAGCAAATGCTTATCTCAATATTCTTTAAAAGAAATAATGCAAGCCCTAAGCATTTCCACAAGGGTTTGAATAGTACATTCCGCTTGACCATCCATTTGGGAATGAAAAGCGGTACTCAACTTCACCTTAGTACCCAACCCTTTTGGAATGACATCCAAAACCTATATGTGAATTGTGCACCCCCGATCCGATATGATGGATAACGAAATACCATGGCGACACACAATCTCATCTACGAAGATCCTAGAGTAATCTTCTACTGAATAAGTAGACTTAACGGGAATAAAGCGAGCGAACTTAGTCAACCTATCCACAACTAACCATATAGAATCATATGACCTTTGAGTCCGAGGTTAACCGACTACAAAATCCATAGTAATATCTTCCCACTTCCAAGTAGGAATTTGGATCTCTTGTAGTAAGTCACCTGAACTTTGATGTTCGACTTTTATTTATTGGCAATTTGGACACTTAGAGACAAACTCCACTATGACCTTCTTCATATCTTACCACCAATAGATTTCCCTAAGGTCATGGTACATTTGTGTTGAACCCGGATGAATTGAGTAGAGGGACCCATGGGCTTCTTCTAGGATCCAGTCCCTCAACCCATCTATCTTGTGAACACATAAGCTCCCTTGGCACCTTAAAATATCACTCCCCTAGGGAAAATGCCTCGTTAAGCTTACTAGGGACGTTTCCTTAAACTCCATCAATAACTTGTCAAGGTGTTGCTTGGACTTCACCTCAACATCCAATAATGACTGGAGTTATCATGGACCATGAAACCACCATCAAAAGATTCTTCTAATCTCACCCCCAACCTAGCCAACCTATGTACTTCCCTCACTAGGTCTTTCTTGGTTTCATCAATGTGGGATACACTAGCCATAGTCATATGACTTAGGGCATCCAACACCACATTAGCCTTTCCAGGGTGATAGAGGACACTCATTTCATAATCTTTCAAAAATTCTAACCATGTTCTTTGCCGAAAATTCAACTCCTTTTGGGTAAATACGAATACTCTTATGGTCGGTAAAGACATTAACATGTACACCGTACAAGTAATACCTCCAAATTTTCAAAGCAAACCTCACGACCGCTAACTCAAGGTCGTGAGCGGGATAATTTCGCTTATGTACCTTAAGTTGCCTATAGGAAAAGTCTATCACTTTTACGTGTTGCATAAGCACACACCCCAAACCCACTCGGGATGCGTCAAAATACACAACAAAACCCTTTGTACCCTCCGGTAAAGTCAACACCGGAGCGAAAGTGAGCCTATCTTTGAACAATTATAAACTTTTCGCACATGCTTCCGACCACTCAAATTTCTTACTCTTTTGGGTCAAATTAGTCAAGGGAGATGCAATGGATGCAAAACCATCCACGAACCTCTGATAATAATCCGTTAGACCCAAAAGAACTCCTAATGTCAGTTGGAGTCAATGGTTTCAGCCAATTATTCACTCCTCCATTTTCCTTCGGTCTACCTCAACTCCCTCACTAGATATGATGTGCCCAAGAAATGCCACCGACCTCAACCAATACCTACACTTGCTATATTTGGCAAATAATTGATGTTCCTTAAGGGTTTGCAATACCACCATCAAATGATCCATGTGATCAACCTCATTCTTTGAATATACCAAGATATCATCAATGAAGACAATGACAAATGAATATAGGTATTTAGAAAAACTCTATTCATTAGGTCCATAAACACCGCCAGAGCATTAGTGAGACCAGAAGACATTACCATGAACTCATAATGACCATATCTAGTCCGGAATGCTTTCTTTGGTATATCCTCACCTCTCACCCTAAGTTGGTGATATCCCAACGTCAAGTCAATCCTAGAAAAGTAACTTGCCCTTTGGAGTTGATCAAGTAAATCATCAAGCCGAGAGATGGGATTCTTTTTCTTGATTGTGACCTTATTGACTTAGCGGTAATCAATGCACATTCTTAAGGACCCATCCTTCTTCTACATAAACAAATCTAAAGCACCCCATGGAGAAATATTGGGTCTTATGAATTCCTTGTCTAGTAAATCTTTGAGTTGAAGCTTCGACTCTTTCAATTCGATTGGGGCTATCCAATAAGGAGGAATTAAAATGGGATTTGTATCCGATGTCAAATTCATACCCAAATCAATTTCCTGTTCAGGAGGAATACTGGGAAGGTCCTTAGGAAATACCTACGGAAATTCACTCACTACAGGGACTGACTCAGTGGGAGGAATTTAGAGTCTAGATCTGACCCTTACAATATGGTATAGACAACCTTTAGAGATCATTTTGCATGCTTTTATACAAGAGATGATACGACCTCCAGGAATAGAGTTTCCCCTCTTCCACTCAACAACGGGTTCATTTGGAAAGTTAAACTTCACCACCCTTGTCCTATAATCAATAGAAGCAAAAAAAGCATGCAACCAATCCATACCCAAATATAATATCAAAATCTAGCATATCTAGTTCTACTAGATCAACGTAAAAAACTCTATCGAGCAACATTATTGGAAAAATTATATAGACGGTTTTTGCAACAACCGACTCACTCACCGGAGTAGACACTATAAAAGGTTCATGCAAAATATCAGGTAAAATATCAAACTTTTTGGCTACTAGGGGATTAACAAAGGATAAAGTAGCGCCAGGATCAAGTAAGGAATATACATAAATAGAATACTTTCAACATACCGGTCACTACTTCGGGAGAAGTCTCTTGCTCACCCCTACAGTGGAGAGCATAGAAGCGGTTCTTCTTTGGTTCCTCATTAGAACAACTTTCTTGAGCTTGATCACTACCCTTGTCTTAAATCCTCAAAATAGGGCAATCCCTAACCTTGTGACTACTCTTGCCGCAACCAAAATAATTATCCGTCCCCTTAAGGGAATCACAATAGCGCTTCTTGAACTTTCCACAAGTTGCCTTCTCAGTTGGTGAACTAGTACTCGTTCCCTTTTTAGGATTAGGGTTATAAACCCTACTCATCCCTAGCTTTAGGAAACATAGATGTAACTTGATTAGAAACCCTCTTCTTAAATCAAGGCTTGTCTTGTATCTCAAGCCTATTCTTAGAAAAATCTCCATCAAAAGATCTTGCCCTCTTAGCTTCATTACTCTTCCTCCTAGCCCTTGCATCTTTTACATGCTTGGCATGCACCATAAGACAGGAAATTTTCATGTTTTAGGGTAGCATAGACGAATGACACTCCTCTTGCAAATCATCTGACATCCCCGTCACAAAGCGGCTCATATCATCTCTAGATCGGAAACCAAGGAAGGAGCATATTTTGACAACTTAGTTAATTTCAATGAGTATTCATGAACACTCATACATCCTTGGATAAGGTTTATGAACTCCACCACTTTAGCCTCCCTCATCTCCCTAATCGATTAAGAAAATCCTTCTTAAAAAACTCCTAAGTCAAAGGACCACCTCTCAAGGGCCTATTATCCCTCCATTGCACAAACCATGCTTAAGCCACGTCCTTGAGTTGATAGGTTGCCAAATCGGCCTTCTCACTTGTGGTTAACCCCATAGCTAAAAGTATTTGAGAGACTTAATCGATGAATTCTTGAGGGTATTCATAAACCTTAGACCCGTATAAAGCAGGAGGTTTCATCCGAGTAAAGTCCCTTAGATGGAAAGCCATAGTAATGACTTGTTGATGAGGATGGCGCATAACCTCACGGTTTGCTTGAGCCGTCATAGCTTAGGCTTGAGACGTGTGCTTGAGTGGTGATAGATTGAACCATTTGGAGAATAGTTGTTCTTATATTATCATCCGTCAAAGCAGCAGGATTTACTGGTGCTTGCTCGATGTTAGCACCTTCTTCAAGTGGAGGAACTTTATCACCACGGGGAGGAACTCCAACATTGGAAATTTCCTCTTCAAGTCTTCGATCGACATTTCTTTGAGTGTTCATTCTTCCTATAAGCACAATTATAGAATTAGATTCAAAATCACACCATAACTTTACTCTAACGGCACGATATAGGATTTCCAAGAAAGAGAGCGATTCTTAAGCATCACATAGGTTCCTATTCATAAGTTTGGCGCGCTTCACAATTATGAATACAAACCTACATAGACGTGGTAGAGAGAGATACATAACTCAACGATACTCAACCGCATGCTCTGATACTAAGTTAGTAACATACGGGTTTACCCCCTAGACATAACCGGCGTCGTCGTCCTCTTTGAGGACTAAGACTAGCCCCTTAGTCTCATGTCATGACATTCATAGGTTGAAATGTGGAAAAAATTTAAAATTTTCAATATATCTACATGGAGGTTTACATAGACCACTACATACACATAATATAATGCATATCGAGGATACATAGACCCTTCGTATATAAGGCTACATAGCCTTCTACTTTCATTGCACATACATATATATAATACAGAAAATAGTCTCAAAGATTATCTCATCTCATACCATCTAAAAGATCATCAAAATTTGGGCATATCCCTACATGAAATGTAAATAATCCACATATAGGCTTATACAAGTCGTACACAATGAAAGTGGAGTTAACATGAAAGTCTTAGAAAATAAGGAACTTCATAGGCAAGATATTGACATCACCCTCGGAAAGTGAGGACATACCCACTTTGATGATAGAGAATATCCAAACCTTCTTCCTGTCATCTCGAATGAGCCTTCAACGATCAGAACCTAAAATGTTTGGGAAAAAGAAACAAAATGGTGTTAATGGTCCACATGTACTAAGTATTATACCATATGTATATATAAGAGCAAAACATGCTAAATAGGGACATTTAGTCAAAACATGACTTTTCACCCTTTAAAAAGTCTAATGCAAAAGCAAGCAAGTCATACGAATTAACCAAACATGCTTACTAACTCAAACAAGTAATATGTATCCCAACATACTTGAACCCATAATTTACTACAACCCTATCACCAAGGAAAAATAGTACAAGCAAGGCTAAGAGTCAATTATATAATAATATGCAAGACAACTACTAATGAATCCTTATCAAGTCAACAAGTGTAATGACCAAGCAAAGCCCCATAACCTTACACAATCAAGTATCCCAAATAAGAAACCATAACCAATGTACAACTTCACATAATATAACATTTAGATATCCATTTCATCTTATTTTAATAATATAACCCAATGCATACTCATAAGTGAACTAACCAACATATAGTATCAACAATGTCCAAGTTCATCATGTACATATCATATATCATTATAACATAAACATATATAAGAATGTCTTCCTAACACTCCCCTCAAGGATAACTAGTGCAATGCTTAGATAGAGTCTCATAACCCTACCTAGACTATTCTAGACACCTTAGGTTATCCTTGTTAGAGTTAAAATCCTTTAATTCATTTTAAATTTTGGGAACATCTTGACCTAAGTGAAATAGACCACATGAGATAGTGTGGAATCCGGTGTCATAAAACCCTACACCGAAACAAGGTGGACTACTTGCCAAAGTAGTGCCAAAACATAAAACATAGCAACTACATAGATCCATGAGCTAGTATTCCTATGGGGGTAACATATTTCAAGACCTAGGAGATATAGTTGGGACCCTCTTTATGATCCATGTGTTGTAGTCTCCAATCTCTAGAATAATTAGGTGCTCCTACCTTCACTATGTGGGAAGGAACACTCCTCAATCTAGTTCACTCTGTGCTAAGCTAGAGTCCCTTTTTGAAATGTCTTTAAGCCTTTAATTATCAATCATAACTTAGTTTAGGTCATAAGGTATACCCCTTGTATAATAATCATCATCAATAGCTCAATAAGAATTGCATGAGTATATTCTTTTCATCACAATTCATATAAGTGAGGTTAATAAATTAGCATTTCATAGCATATCAACGCACATTGATAGTCATCACAATTCTTATATCACATCACATACACCTTAATCAACCTCACAACATAGTCAAGAAATTTTGAATTCAACATCATACCACCCTATAATCCTAATATAAGCATACTGCAATATAACATCATAACTTAACCACAATTAATCAAAATTGGAAGTAAAGATAGAAATTCCAAGGCTTAACAAGTCTCCTTCATGGTTCATCATTTAGGCTTACCACAAAACCTCAATTCCATACAACTCAGATGTTCAACATCAAAATTCAATAATCATCATGATAACAATTCTAGAAGAGTCACTACTTCATAATTCAATACCTAATCAATACTTGAAACAAGGTTACTTAGGCCCATTTCCATAACCTAGATCACTTATCAATATTAGCATGAAAGACAAAATTTCATTCTAATTTGCTAATTATTGGTGTAAAAATATCATATAATAGTGATTTAACCCATAATCAAGACAATTGAATCAATCACAACCCAATTTACATCAAGATCAAACCTAGGGTTAAGGGTTAAGGATCATAATCTTTGAATTGAACTAAACTATCACAATTGATAATAATGAAGTTAAAATACATGTTAATCTATCCTTTATATCCTAAATAAAACATTAACTACACATTTCACAACATCAATTACGCAATTGGATGAAACCCACATGAAAACTCAACTTTTGAAATAAATTTTGAAGGAACCCTATAGAGAAAGAGTCTCAAAGGTGAATTAGATCCCATACCTTAATGTTTTATGAATATTTCATTTGTAAAATCTTCCCTTTTAATCCCCTAAAACGTCCCCCTAGATTGTCTTCAATGGTGGTTTCCAAATAGAGAGACCTATGTTAGGCTCTAAGACAAGTCTTGGATTTTTAAAGTATTACACATGGTTTACCAATGAAGACCAAGCCTCCCCTATCGCGTTCAATTTGACCAAGGAACAATTGGAGAAAGACCAAGAAAAGGACAATAACATGGATTAGACTAAGACAACTTTAAATTTTCTCTAAATATTTCATTAGAGCTAGTGCTCAGAGTGTCAATGATGTGGGTGTCAAGTGTGTTAATCTTGATGAGTCTAATTTTGAAGCCGAGGTGAATTTCCATGGAAATCAAAGTGGTGGTTACTGTTAAAACTACCTGAGGTAGGGTGATAACCAAGTTTTGAATAGGGATTAAGATTTGAATATTAGTGATCGATAATGGAGGGACGGTAATACAAATTGAACGATTGGGAGAAGTATAGGTATGTGCATCCTCGTGAGAGTTAATGCCAAAGAGTTTGGAAGGTAGGTGGTTTGAGGATTTGCTTTCTCGTGTCCTAATTAAACTTAGGTTGTCCGACTAAATTTATAATGAAATAAAGGAAGATGTGTTGGCCCTTATCCAGACTGTCACCTCTCATTTAGTATCAATCAAGCAGTTGGAGACCCGAATGGGTCATATCTTGTTTTCATTTAAACTTGAGACAGAAAGGACGTTTGCCTAGTTATATTATGTCCAAACCCAATTATGAGGGTCGAATGTGGACTTGTGTCGTGCTGCAACATTAACTAAGGTGCTTCTTGGGAGGAAACTCAAGACGCTTTATTAATTTTCATTTATTTTTGATAAATAATGATATATGTGCACTATAAAGTGTGGAAAGTACTTGTAAAGAGAAGTTTAGCAAGCCAGAAGTCTAGTTGGTGAGTCGTCGAGGAAGTCAGCGACCCCGACTTAAACCCCATTTTGACCCAAGATTTGGGTTCTTCAAAACTCGGCAAGACTGACAAATTATTAGTAAATCGACGACTTGGTCAGCAATCCTGATCTAGTTCCCCATTTGGACCCCCACATCAACTTGAGGTCTTTTAAAACCTTGCGAGGTAAGTGACCACTCGGCAGTTAACCGAGGGAATCTGCAAGGATTACCATTGTCGTCGAATGGGCGAGAACTTGACGGTTATTAAAAGTCCAAGGGTTTAATCTCCCAACTAATCTCACTTTTTATCTTCCCAAACTCACACCCCCACTATAGTTTCTATATTTCCTATACTTTTAATGTATTTTAGTCATTGATTTGTGTGTGATAGGACTTTCTGATAAGATTAATTCTTTTGATTGTATGTTTTAATTTGAATATCTTGCCCGTAATGTGTATATTATTGAAATCTCGTATTTTGTCCCTTAAAATGAATTAAATTTTATGGGTTGTTCTTGCATGTTGTTTAGTTTAGATGGGTGAAGTCTGAGTAACTCTTAGATGTGCCAACTGATGAAATTTCCCAATAATAGATTGGGTGACAACATTCTTAAGGGAAAAAGTCATCAATTGACCAAATTTGGCAAAACCGAGAGATGTCTGAGTATCCTGATGTAATGGGTTCAATGGGTCTTGTTTTAATTTAAGTTGAGCATACTTTGGTTTAGTTTTCGGGGGTTGCAAGGTTGAACTTTAGAAGTGTGATTGAAAGTAGGCACATTGGATTTTTTGGCGGTGGGTTAATTTTGCCTAACTACTCGCGTTTCACCAAAGTCCCCCGTCTTGCCTTTAATTTCATACTTTACTTGTTGTTTAACTCTATAATTTCACCGAAAATCTTGAAGTCACCGAAGACACTCGATGCTCTCGTAAAAACTTCTTGATCGCAATTTGTTTGCATCCCTATATTCTTGTTGCACTATAACTTTGGCGGGGTAGCCCTTGCTCGCCAAAGTTATTTGGAGACTCACCGACAAGTTCGGTGAATATTTCTTCAACTGATTTCCTTTGCTTTTCTTTGAATGTTTTCTTACTTTTTCTCGATACTTTGCAAACATGGCTAGACCATAAGTTATTGGGAGAATCATGTCACCCAAAAAGATCCGAGGGCGGAATTTCAAAATAATTGAAAAGAGGTCAGATCCTCCCAAGAAAAGAAGACAACCTACACATGGTGATAAGGCAAGAGAAAGAGGCACATTTCTGACAGGGAGACTACTCCTCGAGGCCCCTATATTCCTTCATGAGCTCGGGGATTTTATGCAGTTGTGCATACCTCTTTGGCGGATAGACCCTCGGAACCTCCTAGTGGGTTTTGTAGGGATGCGTTTTCCGAGGTGACTCCAGGTTCTGAGGCTCAAGTATAGACTGACACACCGGACAGTGATGCCCAGATATATGGAGAGACTGCGTAGACAGGATCCCTTATTACCTCCCTTTCCTTCTTACTTTTATTTTGACTTATGAATAATATTTTTTGCATTTGAGGACAAATAACTTTATTTGTGGTGGGGTAAGGCCCTCAATTTTGTGTGGTGTTTTTGTAAATGTGAATATTTAGGTTTTATTTATATATTTGGGTTCGAGAAAAGGGCCTAAAATACCCTTGAAGTATTGAAAATGGTACAAAATTACCCTTCATCCACCGATTGGCTCCAAAATGCCCTCTCATCCACCTATTGGCTCTAAAATACCCTTTTCATCCAACTTTGGGTTCAAAATTGACCAATTATTTATTTATTTTAAAATTAGACGCTTTAAATATTTTTTATACTTAGCATTCAACTATTGGTTATAATTTAATTTATTAATATAATTTATAAACCAACTCACTACCCACTCATTACTTACTAAACCCCACCAAATTAATAATCAAATTATAATATCAAAATCGGCATAAACACTACTAAAACATGATGAAATTATAGATTTCTGAAAATGACATCCATAATTATTCGAGTTCAAATTGAAGCCTCAACTAAATTTAGGTTGAGATGCTTATTTAGGAGGAGACTTTCAATAGGATTTTCTTTCAATATTGAATTACAAATTTATGATTAAAGGTAAAGAAGTAATACATCCCGAATTTATTCATGAACTCTTTTAAAATGTAATTTTACAAATATTTAATATTTGTTTTATAACCTTTAATATATTATTTTGAAAAAAAGTTACCTATTAAGTAACATCACATAATTGAGACGTAAGAATAATTAAGATGAACATACTCAGACTTTTAAGTTTAATGGTAATTTTTATTTGGACCCATGAATGTATGATAATTTACTTCTATAGATATTTTTGCCTCAAAATTTTAAAAACACTCAATTATCAGTAGCTTTTCTATTGTTGCATTAATAATGTGACTGGTTTATTAATTTTGAGGGGCTTAATTAATAATGAGTGGGTAGTGGATTGATATATTAATAATACTAATAAGTTAAATTATAACAAATAGTTGAGCGCCACATATTTAAAAAAATATTTAAATAGTTTAAGTATAAAAATGTTAAATAAGTGGTCAATTTTGAACCAAAAGGTTGATAACACAGGTATTTTGGACCCCAAAGGTGGGTGGGAAGTGTATTATGGAGCCAATAGGCTGATGGAGGATAATTTTATACCATATCCAATACTTTGAGGGTATTTTAGGCCTTTTTCCGATTTGGGTTTTGAGCTAAATTTGTTTTGTACCATATTTTTTGTGGAAGGTTTGAGCTTTTGGCTCCTTGTTTTAAATGAAAATTGATTTTTGACCCTTCCAAAAAAAATTCCACCGCTTGTTTATGTTGATTGTGGTTGTTCTGTTGCATATGTGAGTATCTATTTTTGTCAATATCAATGACTTAAATAGAGCTCATAATCAAACAAAAATGAATGTGAGGCTACGATAAGGCCAAATGAAATTGTATAGATAATATGTGAGCTCGTTGCATCTCGTTGTATCTAGCCAAGTATCGAATTGATTCTCATGTGATGAATATTGAACACTAGTTAAAGTATGGAGTCTTGTTTGACTTTGGTGTCAATATGTTGTGTGATGAGCTTACTTTGAACCATTTGTGATGACACCTAGAATTTGTCTTGTTGGTTGTTGACTAAGACATAAACTCTTGAGATGATCTTATGAAACTTTGAAGAGTGTGAAACAATTCGACATATACCTCTTTGTGGTCTACCTTGTGAGTGTGTGAACACGTTTGAACACCCCGTGAGCCTTAACCTTTTCTTGGAAAAAACTTGATGAAACATAATCGTTTTATTGATCCATTACCCATAACCCTCTTGATTTGTGGTTTGTTTGAATAGACGACTTAGGTGAAAAGTCTAAGTTGGGGTGTGGCCAAAACAAAAGGTAAATTAAGGAGTGTGAGAAATTCCCCTTTTACTCGTGTTTTGGCAAAAATGTAAGCCCTCCATACCAAAAAAAATTTAAAAGAAGACACCAATGAAAAGTTAAAGAAAGAAAAAGTTACGAACTATTGTTGAAAACTTAAAAAATAAATGGGATTCTAACTGTCCATGAAAAATGAAAGATGGGATGACTTGTGAGAACGAATAAGAATGTTGAAGAAAAGGGAAGGAGAGTTTTTAACACCACATTTCATGAGGATAAAAGTCATTGATCCTTAATGATCCTACCTTTACAATCAACCCCGTTACAAGCCTTAAAAAAAGTGTTTTGATCTTGAATAAGATTAAGAGATGGTTGATTGAAAAATACGAGCAAACCTATTTGTGAAGTTCATGCATTGTGTTTATCTTTCTGAGTGTGGGCTTCACATTTTATTCTGAAACTTTAAATTGTGTACCATAGTATGTGAATATGGTCATTGTTTTTGTGAGGGAATTTGAACATCTTTGTTGCGCTTGAAATTGCATTTGGAGATAGTATTGGGATCTTGTGCTTCTTTGGTAATGGTAAGTCACAACTTGAATCTTTGAATGCATAATTGATCCTTGAATTAGTAAGTTGAGTCTTTTTGTGTGCATTCATGATTGAATCTTATGTAGCCCTGTTTGACACATCCTTTTTGAATTATTGAACTTGACTTTTACTTGAGGGAAAGCAAATGTGTAAGTTGGGGGTGTTGATGAGTCCATGATTTAGACTCACTTAGGGCTTTATTTTAATAAATTTAGTGCCCTCAAATGTATATTTTGTGCCAAATAACTGATATAAATCCTTATTTTTAGGAATTTGAATTAAGCAATATAGCATGGACAATAATGAGTAAAATGGAACATGGCAGCTGAAAGAGAGAAGTGAAGAAAGCTTGAAGATCAACTAACCCATTAAGCCAGTCACCGAACTTCCTTGGTCTCACATAATGTTCCAGTTTGAAAATCCTTGAAGGAAAAAAACAAATGGGCGATGGAAAAGGGGCAGTCAACAAGTTTCCAACCGATACCGCGATGCAGTTCCTTATCGCCCAAATTACAAGAGCGAAAGATGTTGAACACCAAAGATAAACGGAAATGAGAATGACCAAAAGGCAGATCGGCGATCCTAAATTATTTCACCAAATGGTCCTTCGTAACACATTATTTGCGTCTACAATACATTTTTAAATTTTATGCTTAGTATCAATCCCGGTTAGTATCTATTTTTTACTATTGTTTTTCTTTTCAAGTTTGAGAGATAACAACTGAGTTGAGAGACATTATTTCCTTAGCTTTGAAGATTTCCAATTCCAAAAAATTGGAAGTGGGAGTCGAATATTCCTCATCTTCGACCTTTGTAAAAACAATCTTAATGTTATCCAGTTAATAGAAATACAATTTGGTAACAATTTATGTTTTTTACTGTGTCTAGCTATAACCCCAATTCTTTTTCTGTGATTATATGATTATAGGTTGCTTTAACTGCTGGGCATTTTTGATTGATAGTGTAAATACTATCTAAAAGTGATTTCACTCGGCAATTTTGTCTTAATCTAAAGGGTTGTAGGTGAAAATGCAACTCTACCTTCGTGTTTTTTGGCTTGTCCGAAAGAGAGGTTTGAAAACAAAGATTATTTGATTCGATGTAAACTTATCTGGAGAGTTTATCCTCAATAAAGTCTAGCTTATTTATGAATTTATAGTTATTCTATATCAATTGTAATTAATCGGTTGTTTACCTTAGACAATAATCCTATCACTCCCAAGAATTTTGTCTATTTTCATGTTATTTATTGTTTTCGTTGATAATTAAATACAAGGCTCCTTTTTTATATTTGACACTTGTGTCACCCTATAATTTTAACAATTCTTTTATTCGTAAATGTTTCTAGCTATGACTGACTTGATGTGTTTCGCACATCGCTACATATTCTCAAAACCACTCCATGTGGGAACGATCCCAACCTTGGTTGGATTATATTACTACTCACGATCGTTGGTAGTTGAACTAAAGGTAGTGAGTTGATAATCGTGAAAATACCAGAATGTTGACCCTCCTCGGCTTGAGTTGTCCGCACGAGTAAGCAAGTATAGATACATTTCTACATAGGGTGATAAACTTTAGGATCTATTAGAAAAACTAGAGAGAATAGAATAAATAAATATTTAGAACCTAAAACTATGTAGAAACTAAGACAACCATACAATAACGACATCTCCATGATTCATTTTCTTCATAGCAACAAAAAAATACTCATTACATGATACATCATGTATTGCAAGGACAAAGATTCTCTGGATTCAGAGAAAATGATGGACATTCTTTAAAAGATCAATTAGCTCATGGAAAGTAATATATTATAATAGTTAGCTTGCTAAGTACACAGTAAGTTAGTAGTAGCATGTTAGATGGTCAATTAGCAGATCAATGTCACTTGTTATTATATATATCTAGTAACATTTACTTACCATAGTTAGGCAGGTAAATCATCCTCCATTTTTGAAAGCTTCAGAAACACCTGAAGCTGTACTAATAGGAATTCAGCTCATCGACATGGAGAATTTTACATTTCTGAGCAGAGCTATGAAACTGTCTTTTGATGAAGAACAAGGTTGTATTTAAATATGGATCAATCACTTGAGACAAATTTGAAGTTTATTGATTAATCATTAGGAGAGATGCAGTGTGATGATGGTATCTTGGATCATAACTAATCTGAGACAAGGACTTCTTAGTGTAATTTTATTTCAATGTAGTGCTAGTTTTATATGGGAGGAACTTCTAGAGAGATTTGACAAAATTAATATGTCTCACATTTATCATTTGCACAAAGAAAGAGCTACACTAGTACAAGGAAATGCACCTGTATCATTTTACTTTTCGTTAAATGAGTATGACTAAATAGTGCCCCCATCTTCCTATGAATGTGAGAAATCAAAGGAATATAGTGAGCATCTTTAGAAGCAAAGATTATTGCAGTTCCTTATGGGCGTAAATGATGGATATCTGAGTACTTGTGGTAAGATTACGATGAAGATATCTGCTAATACTAATTTAAGACTATGCATTGTGACATCAATAGCTTAGCCTCACGTCGCCTTTATACGAAAACCTAGGAAAGCGCTGGGTAGAATTTGCCAGTTGATCCTAGGATCAACATCAAACGAGGGAACACATTTCTATTGTTATCATTTGTGGAAACAAATAGTAGTCATAACTCTCAAAGGGACTGTGTTGCAGCTCTTGAGGGGGCAGTCAAGGACTATGATGCCTCATTAATACGGTGCCTGATTTGAAAACCAACATAGAGTAAAGGTTATACAATCTAGACCATAGTATGAGGCTGGCAGAGGGAGACATCATCAACACCAGTGGGGACTTTGAAGGATACTGGCAAAAAGAAGCCCACGAGGCATATAAAAATTAGGGTAAATTCGATGTGCTCCAGCAGGACTGAACTGGCCTGAGAAACTAGCCCACATTAACAAGAGGTAGACAAGGTAACTTACATGCAACAACCCATAGATAACTTGACTGGTCAGCTAAATATTATAAGTGTTCAAGTTCAAGAACACAATATCCCATAAACAAATCGCTACCAGAGAGCTCAGAATTTTGAATAAAGGGAGAATTTACTTTTGACATTCAACGGTATTTAATTTTGTGGGTATGTATAGGGAGAAAAGAAGTTCTCAATTGTTTCCATGTATCTTCATAATGATGTAATGTATCTTGACACATAGGAGGATCTTAAGGCTGCTGTCTCCTTATAGTTCTTCCCCGAAAATGTGGAGTACAACATGTGCAGGAACCTCTAGGAGTTTTTCCAAACTATGTCATTTCAACATTATGTAGTGCTGATGATGAACATCTGAGATATAGGTAAGAAATACAAGGTCTTTACATTCATTGAAGGGTTGAATCCTTGCGGCCGTATGGAAATGCAAAGACAAGGGTTTATATGTTTCCCAAGGACATCTAATATTTTGAATATGATGTTGATTAGCACGTGGATGTACAGAAGTACATGCCTCAAACAACTAATACGGGAGGATACAAGGGGAATGAACCTGTAAATAGAGGTCCTAATAGAAATGGGGATGGTCCAAACTAAAGTGGGGGATATCGAACAAGCAAATCCAGGGATATCTCCTCAAGCCTAGTACTAATGCCTCGCATAATAAGTACTGCGGAAAGAGTTCTGGGCCGCCTATGGGATGTCAAAGTATTGAAGGGTTGCATTTCACAAGGAATACTATGAAGCAAATCACCATAAACAGGAGATCTATAGAGGCTGAGTAAAGAAGTTAAGCATCAAGTGTAGTTGAAATTGTTCATCTGGTTAGTTCAAATCACCATAAACAAGAGACCTACAAGAGGCTTATTTAGTTGCCCATTGCAGTCCACTATGTTTGCAAGGTCTACTATGCGGGTAGATACCTACATTGTGTTCAGTGAACATACCAAACAACATAGACATTAATTTTCATTTTATGTGCAGGTCAAGGTCAAAACTTTTTACTTAGCCTCTTTGGATCAGTTGGCTGACATGACCAAGGAGCTAAATTGTTTGCAATATTCACATCTTTAGTCCAGGCTAGGGATGAAAAAATATTTTTACTGTGACTAGTTTTAAAGAGATGTAAAGGATCACCCAATTCACTAAACAGAATACATTATAATCGTTAAACTAGCTAAGTACACAGTTCGTTAGTTAGTAGCAGCATGTTAGATGATCAAATAGTTGATCTTAGTCAGTTGTAAATAGATTAATTTACATTTACCCTACTACAACTAGGTAGTTAACTAGGCCTATAAATACTCTAATACAACTAACATATTGATTGATTCCCAATTCACTCTATTTTTCAAATTGATTTGCCTCCATTGCTAGATTTTTTTCTTCTGAAGGAAAGTTCCTTGAATGAAACTTATTACTTTCGAAATGTTACTCAGAAAAGGGCAGAAATCTATAAGTGAGTTGATCAGATTCTCCATATAGCTATTCATCGTATGAAACCAAGATTTCATCAAAAACATTCAATTTAAAGAAGGAACTTGATAGAAGATCATGTTTGTATAAGAGAGTTGATATCCCACCATAATTTTCTTATTAAAACAATGAGTTATAAGCTCTTCATTTGCATAAGAGATGTGATCACCCACCATTACTTCTCATTGATGCATGATTTCAATGTCCATACAGTTCTTGTCCACATTTATTATATTGGCAGTGCTATCATGTTTCCAATTTTCTTCCATTTTTGCACCCTGATCACATAAATAATATCAATATTAATAAAGCATCAAAGTTTAGTAGAGTCTTCTATTTAGGACTCTATTGTAACTTACTCCTTATATATAGGTTATTGATAAGTCTTACCTTTTTCTTAGTTTATCTTTTTGCTGCAGAAGTTGTACAGAATCTATATATACTTAGTTTACAATCAATAAGACACATTGTTCCTTTCATTCTACTGAAAATTTTATACTTTATATATCAAAAGGTAATAAAACTCTTAGGGGTAAATTTATGTCAATAACCCTCCCACCCTTCACAGAAAAATGGCCCCAAACATCACTGTAACCAACTTTGTTGCCAATAAAACAAATGTTAGTTGAATCCTGTCACCTAGTTATCAATCAAATTAACTGGTAGCAACAATTTATCCCTTTGGAAAGCACAAGTGTCCATGCTTATCGTGGTCACAATCCTTTTTTCCATCTCAATGGTTCTCGCATAGCCCCTGCTCGTACAGTGTCTCAAAATAATCAGGACATCAAAAATCATGCATTTATTTCATGGTATCTCCAAGATCAACTGATTCAAAATGCCATCTTGGCCTCAGTGGATCAAAGTTTTGCTGCTATAGTTGTCGTTGCATCCACTTCCCATGCTGCATGGGATGTTTTGCACATTGTTTATGCCAAAAAATCGCAAACAAGGATCTTCAGTTTGCGCGATCATCTGGCTCACCTTGCAGAAGAAACCCTTTCTGTCGCTGATTATGTGCATAAGGTTTGATCTCTGTGTGATGAACTTTCCATTATTGGATCTCCTGTATCCAATGAGGAACTAATTGTATAAATCCTCAATGGAGTTGGACCTGAATTCCGTGAAATATCAATTGATATTCGTGTAAGAGGTTCTACTATCTCTCATCTAGAACTTTATGAGAAGTTACTTGAACTTGAATTTTCTATCAAGCATGAAGAATCAAAGAAGCCACTCTCAAAACCCATTACTGCTTATATTGTACAACAAACAAACAAACATCCTTGCCAACCAGTCAAGGCGTTCCCAGTCATGGCGTGCGGGCAACAATAACCATCAGCAGCGTTATGACCAAACTCTGAAGTTCCAGTTGTGTGAACGTCCTTGCCATTCTGCTTAGGATTGTAGATCACAATAACACTATCACATACAGCCCGAGCAAACTATGATACTCGATCTCCAACTCAACAGGCTCCTTTGATTGTCGATACAGGCGCCACTCATCATATGGCCTCTAATGCCCAAAACATCATTGATGTGCACACTTACCAAAATCAAGTGGAGATAGTAATGGGGGACGGTAACACCGTTCCAATATCTCATATTGGTAACACTAAATTAAGTGCATCAAAACATTAATTTAAGATTCTCTATACTTAATGTTCTAATTTTACAAAAAAATATTCTTTTTGTATTTCCAAATTTTTTTGCAATAACCATACATCTACTGAATTCCTTCGTTATTCTTATTTTGTGAAGGATCTGAGTAAGGGGGCATCTCTATTTCGTGGCCAAAATCCAGATGGGTTATATGAGTAGTCGTCGGGCAGTGCACATCATTAACCCTCAATGCAATGTTGTCGTTCCTATACACTTGTGGCATCGTCATTTAGGTCATCCTAATCATTGTACTTTAAACACAATTTTACATCAATTTTCTCTTCCACTTTCACATTCTAGAACTGCTAATAGTAATTCATGTTATTCTAATAAAATGCACAGGTTACCTTTTTCTGAAAATTCATTACAAAGTCAACGACCATTGCAAATACTTTATTCTGATTTATTGGGGTAATCTCTTGTTTTTTCAATTGATAACAAGAAAAATTATGTCTTATTTGTTGACAAGTATACGAAATACATGTGGTTGTACACTATAAAATCAAAGAGGAAAATCTTAATGTCTTTTAAGCTTTACATCCCTTACTTGAGAATCAGTTTCAAGCCAAAATTATGTCTCTCTATAATAATAGTGGTGGTGAGTTCCAAGGTTTATCCTCATATCTCAAAACTCATGGTATTAAACACATAGTGACCACCATACACGCCTCAAAGATTGGCATCAATTGAACACAAACACACATATGTATTTGAGACTGCCAAAACCTTGTTGCATCAACCTCCTTGCCCTCATCTTTTTGGAGTTTTGCCCCTTACCAAGCAGTCTACCTTATAAACCATCTAACCACTCCAAATTTACAAAATAAATACCTCTTATGAAATTTTATATCACGAGGATCAAAAATATGAATCCCTTAGAGTTTATGGTTGCTTATGTTACCGTGGCTTAAATTGTATGCCAAAAATAAGTTAGAGCCAACATCGACTCCTTGTGTGTATCTGGGATTTACTAATAAACATTACTGCCACCAATGCTTTGATCCCGTTAAAAATACATTGTACTTATCTAGGGATGTTCAATTTTTTGAAGACACTTATCATTTTTATAATATTTTTTGAATAAAATAATTCAATAGAGCACTGATATCACTTGGAAAAAATTTTCCGATGTTCTACCTATGAATAATAAACCTCAAGTTTTGATTCTTGTCATCCCCTCCCTGATGCTCTACCTGTGCACTATCCACTGCCCAACTTAATACCAACCAGATCAGAAGGTATCTCTATTGCATCAGGTAATTCTCAGACTTTATCATCCCCATCATAGCCACTTACGATTTCACCACTACCGGATAATACTCAGCCCCCACCGTTACCCATACCATTAGGAACCTATCAACACAAAATTCAACAACAACTAAGTACTTCAGTTTCACCACTCCCTTCCCCTATACATCCCACCAACCTGCCTTCTCAGTCATCTGCCAATAACCCTTCCCAACCTGCCCTTGCTTTAACTCCATCTGATCCTTCACCCGTGGTGAAAACTTCAAGCCATCCCATGGTCACACGCTCCAAAACAAATAGTCTCAAACCCAAGAAGTTTTGTATAATTGTTCAACTCTCCTCGTCCTTTGTTCCTCGTACATACAAACAAACACGTCCTCACCCTCATTGGAAAAAAGCTATGCAAGCTGAATTTGATGCACTTCCTGGGAAACTTACAAGGGATTTGGTTCCAGATACACCTTTGATGAATGTGGTTGAGTGCAAGTCGTTGTGTCGTATAAAACATAAATCTGATGGTTCCATTGACAGGTATAAAGCTCGTCTCATTGAAAAGGGATTGACACCACATCCAGGCTTAGACTTCTTTAGCACATTCATTCCGGTAGTCAAACCTATCACTGTTTGATTGGTGCTTACCTTTGCAACGCAGTACAATTGGCAAATCCATCAGATTGATGTCAATAATGCATTCTTACAAGGAAGCCTTGAGGAAGAAGTTTATATGATGCAACCATCGTGCTTTTAAGATCAAAATCTCTCCACCCATGTATGTAAGTTGAATAAAGCAATCTATTGCTTGAAACCAGCCCCCCGAGCTTGGTACAATGAGCTCAAAAGATATTTTCTAATTGTTGGATTTTTCAAGTCTCAATCGATTCTTCTTTATTTATTTTGCATAATTTTAAATTCACTTTTTATCTTCTTATCTATATGGATGATATAAGAATCAATAAAAATCAGATTCGTGGGTTACGTCATATAATTGATGGTCTTTCCACTCATTTCTCCTTGAAAGACAATGGACAACTTCATTATTTTTTTGGGTATTGAGGTTATCTCGTCTATTGCTTGTCTTTTTTTGTTCCAGCACAAGTATATCATGGATACTTTAGTTGATGTTGGCATGCTACATAGTAAAGGAGCCCCTACACATATGACCTCAATTACCATTTTGACAACTTCAGTGAATGATCCTCTGGTTAATGGTACTCTTTATAGGAGGGTAATTGGAAAGTTGCACTACTAATACTTTACGCATCCTGATATTGCCTTCACTGTTAGCAAACTGTCTCAATTTATGCACAATCCACACCACTCTCACAGGAAAGAAGTCAAGCAATTACTCTGTTATCTTCGTCACACCTACCAATATGGAAAACAGATTTCCAAAGATCCATATTCTCGTTTGGTTGTTTATTCAGATATGGCTGGTGATCCAAATGATCACACTTCTACTTCTGGCCATATCATTTTCCTGGGCAATACACCAATTTCCTCGGCCTCTATGAAATAACACTTTGTATCTTTGTCCTTTACAAGAATTGAGTATAGAGATGTGGCAGATGATGTTGTAAAACTTAACTTAATCAAAAATCTTCTTCAAGAACATCGTCTTTCACTTAATGGAGTTCCACGGGATTTCTATGGTAACATCAGCACCACTTACATTTGTTCCAATCCGGTATTTCGTAGTAGGATGAAACATGTCGCCATTGACTTTCACTTTGTTCGTGAACAAGTTAAGGACAAGGATATTGAATTTTACCACCTTCACTCATCTAATTAAGTGGATGACATACTCACAAAACCACTTCCCAAAGCTTCTTTTGCCCAACAATTTTCCAAGTTGGGTGTTGTTGACACCACCAAATTGTGGGGGCGAGATAAAGCATCCGATTTACTACTGTCTTCTCTTTAGGATTTTGTTGTAACTTCCTCCTTGTATATAGGTTATAGATAAGCCTTACCTCTTTCTTAGTTTATCTCCTTTTTGTAGAAGTTGTACAAAATCTTTATATACTTAGTTTACAATAAATAAAACACATAGTTCCTTTCATTCTACTGGAAATTTTATACTTTATAAATATCACGATTAAAAATAAGCTTCAAATGTTATTTCATGTAATGAAAGCAAAAAAATTAGTAGTGAAGGGAAGATAATTGTTGTTACTAGAGAAGGAGTTGTAAGCTCCCAATGCATGAAATGACATTTGAAGCTTTTTTATTTATTGAATATCAAATATTGAGAAGCCGTTAATCTTGATATTGATCTTAAAAGGTGCAAAAATGGAAGAAATGGGAAGCATGACAGAATTGTCAATATGATGAATGTGGACGAGAATTGTATGGAGATTAATGTTATCCATAAACAGGACATGATGGTTTGTGATAATCTCTCTTATGAAAATGAAGATCTTATAACTTATTTTCTTGATACGAAAATTATAGACCAACACTTTCTCAATCAGAATATTTATGATGTCGACTTCTTCTTGTACCATCCTCAACAACATTCAGGTACAATGCTCTCTCTCTCTCTCTCTGTTTATTGTATAGTGGGAGTAAGGTTGTTCTGTGGTCAATATGTTTTTAAACCTTAATTTTAATCATACTAAAGGTGTTTTTATTCTAATTTAATTTGTGGGCTCGTGATTTCAAACATGTTCAACTATTAAGTTTCTGCTTTAATTGAAAGTGTTTGATGAAGTCATTGTTGCATAGGATGAATAGCTATGTGACGAATCTGATCAACTTCTGTTATAGATTTCTACACTTTTTTTATTAAAATTTGGAAAGTATTAAGTTCCATTCAAGGAACTTTATTTGATAAGAAAAATAATCTAGCAATGGCGGCAAATCAATTTAGAAAAGAAAGTGAATTGGGAATCAATCAATCTTTTAGTTGTGCTAGAGTATTTAAAGTCCTAGATGTAACTTGATCTAACTAATTACAACTGACTAAGATCAACTATTTGACCATCTAACATGCTACTACTAACTAACTGTATACTTAGCTAGCTTAACGGTTATAATGTATTCAGTTTAGTGAACTGGGTGATAATTGTGATATTAATTCTCACCTATTCATTTATTGTAATGCAAAGAACACAAAGTGAAATATGTTATAAAGAGAATACATTTTCCATTCCATAAACAAAATAAGAGTTTCTATAGAATATGATGTAATGGCATTAACATTGACAATACGTTATAAAAATTAACTCTTGACTCTACAATAAGTCCTATAGAAATTTGCAATATAAATAGTCCTTTTGTGAATGCTAAAACAACAAAGAAATAGAAAATAAAGAATTTCTCTCCTTTAATCTTATTCTTATAATATTTTTGGCCAATTGGTTATGGGCAACCTCTAAACTCTCATCCGGGATTGCATGTGTTTGAGAGTATCTTTGGAACCTTGGGGAGTGACCGACTACAACGATCTGCACCTGGCGTCGAGCCGAAATCGCTTTCAAGGCAGTGGCTTGCCACGACACAGTGCTTGTTATAAGTTATTTAGTACTTTATGATTCTGATCTAATGTCAATCTTGTAGTTTTTTTACCAACAATTTGAAAGCGAATTTACTAACATACAATATTGAGCCTTTGGATGGAAATAATTTTAAACGATGGTCACAAAAACTTTAAATTTTTTTTGAACAATTAGAAGTTTATTATGTTATATTTAAAGAACCTTCTGTGAATGTTTCTAACACCACTACTGATTCTAGCAATGTTATAACTGTCGATGATATTGTTAAAATGAAGGTCGAAAAGGATAACAAAATTGTTAGAGGAAAATTGCTAAATCATATGACTAATCCTTTATTTAATTTATTTATAACCTATGAATAAGAAAAATAAATATGGGATAATTTGGAAAATATATGGTGTTTATGACACAGGAAAGAAAAAATATGTTGTTGGACAACGAGTTATATTCCAAATGGTTGATAAAAAGTCAATAGTGGAACAAGTTAATGAATATGAGAACTTGATTGTTGATGTTCTCAAAAAGGATATGAAGAAGTGTGTGACATTTTAGGCTTACGTTCTGCTTGAAAAATTTCCACCATCTTAGAGTGCTTATAGAAATAAATTTAAACATAAGAAAAAAAAATTAACTATCCAAGAACTTATTAGTCATATGAATATTGAAGAGGAAAATTGTCTTAAGATAAAATGGAAGTAAACTTTCTCTTAGTTCTTCTAAAGCTAATCTTGTTGAATCTTCTGGTAGTGTTGTGGAAGACAAGTTCAAAATCAATCAGAAGGAAGTTTCATCAAAGGAACATATGATGAAGAAAATACAATTTAACAAGACGTAAAGCAAAACTGAAATATTTTAAGGTTCTTGTTTTGTTTGTGGAAAAATTGGTCACAGGGCTGTCAAGTGCTGTAAAAGAAAAGGGCAGGTATCAAAGCATGAAGGACAAAGTGATGTCCAAGATAATCCTGCTAAGGGTAATGAAGTAATTACTGATTTGTTCATTGAGGCAAATCTAGTGTCTAACAAAATTAACTGGTTTCTAGACACAAGTGCCTCAAGGCATTTCTCTGTCAATAAAGAGTTATTCCATAACTTTGAGGAGTCCACTGATGAAGAGTGTGTATATATGGCTAACTCCACTACTGTTGTAGTAATGTGTAAAGGAAAAAATTTACTTAGATTAACTTTTGGAATGACATTATGCTTGAACAATGTTTTGTATGTTCCCTCCCTCAGTAGAAACCTAGTTCCTGGAGCACTTCTTAACAAAGTAGGTCTTAAACTCTTTTTTGAAGGTGATAAAATATTTATTTCTCATGGAGGAGATTTTGTTGGGAAGGAGTAAGTTAGTGAATGACTATTTGTATTGAATTTTCTATGATAAAACTGATGAATTTTCTAAATGTCATGTATGTTTAGAAGTAAATCATGCCAAAAACATTTCAAATTTATTATTAGTAGAAAGACTTAATTAGTTGAACTAATAGTGTTGCATATAGATTTATGTCTCTAAGTGATCATTCTATTTGTGAATCTAGAGATGCAATATTTTTTGAGCATATTATTCCTTTAAATATTAATGTGTCAAGCGATGTGAAAAACAATTCTTCTACATCTATGTAAGTTAATTCTCATGTTTAATATGAACTTCGAAGAAGTAAGAGTCGTACTGTTGAAACTTTTAGTCCTGATTTTATCACTACTTTCTTAACTGAAAATTTTGATGTTAATGTTAATGATCAATTAGTGTCTATATATTTAATAGAAAAAGATCCTAAAACTAATGATGAAGCAATGAATTCAACATATATTATATTTTTGAAAGAGGATTTTAAAAGTGAGCTAGACCCTATAGTTTCTAGTCATACTTGGGACATGTATTATTTTCCTAAAGGTCGTAATCCCATTAGTAGCAAGTGGATATTTAAGAAGAAATTGAGACCTGATGGTTCAATTGATAAATACAAGGATAGACTTTTAACCAAAAGAAAAGCATTGATTACTTTGATACTTATTCTCCTGTGAGTAAAATAACAACAATTAGGACTCGTATTGCTTTAGCCTCTATTCATTATTTAGTAATACATCAAATGAATGTTAAAATAACATTTCTAAATGGTGATTTAGAGGAAGAAATTTATGTGACTCAACTGGAGGGTTATGTAGTTCCAAGCCAATAACTTTAAGTATGCAAACTATGAAAGTCCTTGCATTGACTAAAATAAGAACCTAAGCAACGGTATGAAAAATTTAATATCACATTAGTGGATAATGACTTTGTTGTAAATTCACTGATACATGTGTTTATTCTAGATAGATAAGTGCAGATTGTGTCATTATATGTTTATACGTAGATGACATGTGAATCCTTGGTCCTAATGTGAATGTTATTAATGGTACCAAGAACTTTTCTCTTCTAAATTTGAAATAAAAGACATTGGTGAAGCAGACTTGATTTTGGGAGTAAAATCTAAGGAGTTGCTAATGGTTTCTCTTTGTGTCAATCTCATTACATTGAAAGGATGTTGAAATTTTTTGATTGTTTTGTGTAATGTTTCTCATGAACTATTATCATATTGATATAACTTATATTGTTAGTAGATTGAGTAAATATACTCATAATCCCAGTAGTGAACAATGGAATTCTCTTCATCGGTTGCTAAGGTATTTGAGAGGTACTATGAATTAGTGTTTGCATTTTAACAAATTTCCTGCTGGTTTAGAAGGTTTTTTTAATAAAAATTGGGTAACTGACAATGATGAAGTTATCTCTACTAGTGGCTATCTTTTTATTTTACATGCAGGTGTTATTTCGTGGAAGTCTTCCAAACAGACTTGTATAACACGTTCTACCATGGAATCAAAATTCATTGCTCTTGAATTGGCAGGGCAAGAAGCTGGGTGGCTGAGAAAATTTTGTTGGATATGCCTTTGTGGGTAATACAAGCTTCACCAATCCCTCTTCATTGTGACTCACGGGAAGCAATTGGAATTTCCAAAAAAAGTGTGTACAATGGAAAAAAGAAACATATTTGCATCAGACATGGTGCAGTTAAACAATAATTAGACTAGGTGTTATTTCCTTGGTATATGTAATGTCCAAAAGAAATTTGGCGGTTCCTATGATCAAGGGCTTGACAAGGAAAATAATCCTTGAGATGACGAAGCGGATTGTAACATCTCGAGCTACCCCTGAGACGCGGGCACGAGACCTTGGACCACAAGTAATCTCAAGATAATAATGTTGGCATGATCATTAGCATACTAAAGATAATAACTATTGTGGAAGCTAAATCGTAAATAAAATGAAAGAATGGGGAATACCCATATACGGTAACTGAGATAATATAACTACTAATGAGTTTAATACAAAGAAGATATTAACTCAATACTAAGTTGAATATAACTATGTCAAAAAATATCCTCTAAGTGACTATAAATGCTGGGACATGCCCCAATTAATTCTACAAAAACTGAAACTAAAAAGTAAAAAATAAGGAAAAGAAACTCATGACTCTTGTCCTCAAAAGATGGGGACTCACAAAGTATTTTACTGAACTAGAGATTGGTAATCGATCTAAGCGTGATTAGGATGTTGAGAATCTAAACCTACATCACGAAAAGATGTAGCACATGTATGTGTTAGTACTTGAAAGGTACTGACAATGTATAATAGAGTAAAATCTAAGATAATACATAACTGAACAAGAATAAAAACAAGTGTAATATTCTAAACCTGATATACTGAATGTTGAGCTAATTGTATAATATCCAAATTTATAACATGTTGAGATTGAATAATGACTGAAATGTAAATATGGTCAATGCAATAGAGACAGACTTAATTGTGGCAACTATTAATAACTGATGATAAAGCAAAATGAGCTAAATGTGAAATCTAATGTGTACAACCCATTGAAAGGACCCAATATACCCTTTCAAAGAAATAAAGGCATGCTGGCATGATCACTTAACTGATGCCCAAATAGGGGCTTACAACCAACTTTGCTAGTAGTTTTAGGACTATTTGGGTACGCAGAACCCTAGTCAAATTTGGTCTTATGATACTCCTAATAAATTAAGTGATTAACATAGTATTATTGAGTTTCTTTAATAATGTATATATCAAAATTAAACATGCAAATTAAGAATGCAACATTTAATAATGTATAACTAACTAATTCATGATGATGTACTGTAATAATAGAAACCTTAGGTCTATTTATAATAAGGGAATCAAGAAACTGACTAACTTCTAGCGACCTGATGGGCAAAAGAAACCCACTAGTGAAATTTCACATGCCTGGTGATGAATTCAACGGAGAAATCTTTAAATTTCAGGGCTGGAACTTATGGAAACATTTTGCGTTCTTGAACTAGGGTTATTGACCATTTTCTCCTCTATTGCTTCTAATTTTCTATGTTTTGATTAATGATTGACTTAGGTAAGTTTTAGTTATGTTTCTAGGCTTAAACCTACTAAAACCTCATGATTTAGGGTCTATTCGTCGTAACATAGCGTCCAAATGAACAAGGAAAAGGCCAAAAGGCCCCTGACTCAAAAGTTGTTTAATTCACTGACAGAGTCAACTGATGGACAGTAAGTCAACTGATGGACAGTAAGTCAACTAACGATAAGTACTGGCCAATGTCATTCACGACTGAGGACTGAACGTTACATTGCCCATTGACCGAGTCGACTGATGGACCTTAAGTGGACTGATAGTCCATATTTGTCGACCATCGTTCACAATTGATGACATAAAGTTTATTGTCCCGTCGACAGAGTTGACTGACAGACCGTAAGTCGACAAACTGTTCGCAGTTGATTCCGTCACTATTACCTACAACTTCTAAAAATCTGCATCTTCTGAAAATCTATATTTTTGGTCTGTTTTGGATATGGGGTAGTACATTATCTTCCTTCGAACCATTTATCCTCAAATTAAGACTACAATAGTTGAGTATGGAGGGAAGGAGATGCAATCCCTACTACTAACCACTGGGAGAACTGAATTTATGACTGAATTGATTCCAAGAACATGCTAATACACTGAAAATGCAAGTGCAAACTGAAGGAACATGATACTAAGACAGAATTTGTGCAGGAATGACTAAAAAAATGAAGAGGAACTATTACCTTAAGCTGGAGTGGAATCAAAAAGAAATAAGTGAGAACACTTGGCTTTAATGGCTGCTTCTACATCCCAAGTAGCTCCCTCTATGGAGTGACTCCTCTACAAAACCTTTATTGAAGCGAGTTATTTGTTTCTCAACCTTATAACCTAACGGTAAAGAATCTGAACTGGTGGATCCTCATAAGAAATACTATCTTTCACATCCACACTCTCCAATGGCACTACGGAGGGTGGATCACTCATACACTTCTTCAAGAGCGAGATGTGGAAGACTGGATGCACTACTGCTAGTTCTGCTGGAAACTCTAACTCATATGCCACATATCCAACCATGTTCAAGATATTGTACGGGCCTACATATCTAGGACTGAGCTTACCTTTCTAATAAAATCTCAAACCCCCTTTATAGGTGATACTTTCAAGAAAACTCAATCTACAACTTGGAACTCTAGTTCCCTTCTTCTCACATTTGCATAAGAATTTTGACGACTCTGGGATTTTTCAAGTCTATATCTAATGAGTTACACTTTATCCATAGCATAATGGATTGAATCTAGTCCTATCAAAGTTGATTCACCTACTTAGAACGAATCAACATGAGATCTACATCTATGTCCATACAGTGCCTCATAGGTGGTCATCTAAATGTTGGACTGGTAGTTATTATTGTAGGCAAACTAAATAAGAGGAAAGTGATTATCCCAACTACCCTAGAAATAGATCACACAATCTCTCAATATATCCCTTAGGGTCTAAATGGTACACTCTGCATGTCAAATTTTGTATTAAGATTAACCTGAGTACCAAGACCTTTTTGAAATAACTTCCAAAAATGAGGGGTAAATAGAGGACCTCTATCTAAGATGATAGACAATGGAACCAATATAATCTAACTATTTCATTAATGTAAAGCTTGGATCAATCCTCTATCAAATATGTAGTCTTGACCACCAAAAAACAAGAATACTTCATATCTCTATCAACAATCACCCAAATGGAGTCATGATGTTTACTAGTATGAAGTAAACCTGTGATGAATTCCATGTTGATCACTTCCCACATCCAAGTAGGAATGTAAATCTCTTGTGTCTTACCTTCTCATTTTTGATGTTCTATATTCACTTGTTGGCAATTAGGCACATAGACACAAAATCTGCTATATCTATTTTGATACCATTCCACGAATAGACTTTTTTCATATTGTGATACATCTTAGTGGCACATGGATGAATAGAATATATGGAATTATGGGATTCTGTAAGAATGTTTTATCTCCATACACCCATATAAGGACACACAATCTACCCTAATAGCGAAATACACCATCTCTTCCTTTGGAGAAAACCTCCACTCTCTGATTATGGACTGCACCCTTAAGTTCAAGAAAGATTAGATCATTGTCTTGCTTTTCCTTAACCTCCACTACCAAAGAAGATTCTACCTCATTCTGAACTGTTACACTACTGTTTGATATGCTCGTAAAGTGAATCCCAAGAAAGAAAGCTTGTGAATATCCTTCACTAGTTCTTTACTTTCTTCTGCAACATGGGCAACACTACCCATAGAATATCTGCTACGAGCATATATTACTACATTCGCCTTACCAGGATGTTAATGCACACTCATATCATAATCCTTTAGGAACTCAAGCCATATCATCTGACAAAGATTCAACTTTTTCTGGGTAATTACATATTAAAGGATCTTATGGTAAGTGAACACATCTACGTGAACACCATATAAGTAGCGTCTCCGAATCTTGAATGCAAATAACACGTCTGCCATCTTGAGGTCATGAGTTGGATAGTCTTTCTCATGTACCTTCAACTTTCTACAAGCATAAGCTATAACATCATCTCCTTACATCAACACAACCTAGGACAACTCTAAATGCATCGCAATAGATTACATAGCCATATGAAACCACTAGTAGAGTCAAGACAGGAGTTGTAGTCAATCTAGTTTTACATTATGCAAATCTTTTCTTACAATCATCTTAACATCGAAACTTAACAATCTTCTAAGTCAACCTAGTCAGTGGTGAGTCTATGGATGAAAATCCTTACACGAACCTTTTGTAATAACACACTAGACCCAAGAAATTTCTGATATTTTTGGCAGATGTCAGTCAGGGCCATTGTGTCACTGCTTCTATCTTCTATAAATCCACTTGGATCCCATCACTAGATACAATGTGACCAAGGAAAACAAGAGATTTCAACAAAAACTAACATTTGTTAAACATAGAGAATAACTAATGATCTTTGAAATCTACACTATAATTCTTAAATGACTCCCTTGTTCTTCCTAATTTCTAGAGTAAATGAAGATATCATCAATAAAGACAATAACGAACAAGTTTATGTACTACTTTAACACTCTGTTCATCAAATCCATGAAAGTTGCAGGAGCATTGGTCATTGCAAATGACATAACTACAAATTCATAATTCCATACCTAGTTCTGAAGGTTGTTTTCAGAATGTCACTATCTCTAACTCTTAGTTGATGATAACCGGATCTGAGGTCAATCTTTGAGAAATGGCTAGCACCCTCAAGTTGGTCAAACAAGTCATAAATAATGGGGATGGGATACTTATTCTTTATTGTGACCTTGTTAAGTTGTTTATAGTCAGTGTACATTCTTAGAGAACCATCTTTGTTCTTTACGAACAACACTAGTGCACCCCATGGAGAAATACTAGGTCTGATAAAGCCCTTATCTAGAAGGTCTTTCAGTTGTTCTTTCAATTACTTAAGCTCAGCTGGATCAATTTTTGAAGAAGGAATAGAAATGGGTTGCATATCTGGAAGGAAATCTATTCCAAAGTCAATTTTCCTTTTGGAAGGCACTCCGGGAACCTCTTGTAAACACTTATGGAATTTCATTGACTACAAGAATTGAATCAAGAGCTAGAATCCTTAACCCAACTAGACGATAGTGATAACCCTTTAGAGATCATCTTTGTGTCTAAAATGTACGAAATGAATCAACCCATAGGTGCTAAGTTAATACCCTTCCATTCTTAGATTGGTTTCTTTTGGAAATTAAAAATGAATAATCCTAGTTCTATAATAAACTGAGGCATAACAATGAATGTATACAATCCATACATACAATGAAATTGAAGTCTAGCATTTTTAACTCTACAAGATCTACTGAGGTGACTTTCTAGAGACTGTTACAGGGAAATTTATGTATACTCGTCTAGCTATAATTGGGTAACCGCCTAGAGTAAAGACTAAGAAGGGTTCTGAGAGAGTTTCTAGACTATACCTTACCTGAATTGGACTACTATATAAGGAGTAATAAAGAAGAGAGTAGCCCCAGGATCTAATAATGCATAAACAACAAGGTCAAAGGCTCATAACAGACCAGTGACTACATTAGAAGAACCTTTGTGATCCTACTGAGCCTAACCACCACTTGTACAAGATGAATTACCCTACAGATACAGAAGACTGCTAGTGTCGCTGATGTTGTAGACTGAGCTCTATTGTTACTACTTTCATGACCTTGTCTAGAAGGACAATCCCTTAACTTGTGACCAGACTGACCGCATCCAAAGCATTCTTCCTTTCTTACAAGGTACTAGCCCGGATGGTGCTTACCTTACTTAGAGTAAGTCGGGTAAGTCTTGGTTCCTGAATCATTTCCCTGAGACTTAGATCCTGGTGCACTAACCTTATTATCATATTAGTTCTTGCAGGGTGGAACACTAGCTAACGAAGGGGTTGGGGATGAAAACTTCTGCTCACTCTATAAGCGATTTCCACTACCTGATTTCTGCTGAGAATAGTCATACTTCCCAGTCCTAGCCTTCTTATTCTCCTTGGCCTGTCCCCTAAGATTATTACCCTCAAGCTGTTGATCATGAGTCATAAGCCTAGCGATGTTTATATCTCCAAGTAACATAGCATTTCTACACTCCATTTTCACCAAATCTGACACTCTATAAAAGAACTTATTCATCTGATCTTTGGAATCAATAACCATATAAGGAGCATACCTGGGGAGTATGGTAAATTTGAGCCCATACTCTTGGACTTTCATGTTACCCTGTCTTAAGTTCATGAATTCCTGGGACCTAGCTACTCTCATCTCTATCGATAAGAACCTGTCAAAAAATGTTTAACTAAAACATTCCCAAGTAATAAGGGCCACATCTGTACCCATGTTCTCCTTCCATTGAGTGTACCAAATATGAGCCACCAGATATGAGCCACATCCTTAAGTTGGTAAGCTTCTAGTTCAACCCTATTATTCTCGGTGACCTGAGTCATCTCAAAGGTATTCTTGCTCTCATCCTTGAATTCTGACTCAGGCGGATTCATCTTAAAAAATTCACAAATCCTAATTGTGGTTGATCCACCACTAGCATTCACAGGAGCTTAAACCTCCTGGTTGTTCTGGTTGGTGACACTCTAAGCCAATATCTGAATGGCATTCTTGAATACAACATTGGAGACTTCTTGATCTGGGACTGGAGGAGTTGCGTTAGACTTACTAGAATTAGCTCTATGAGAATGCATGATCACTGAATCATAGAATGTCGAGTATGAATGGAATTAGATCATACCTTACGCACGATAATAATAACAAGAAAAATAAAGATTTTTCTTAAAACACTTTGTAACATTATTCTCATTAGATCTTGTGCACTTCACACATATGAAAGAGACTCTATATAGTGTGGATTTTCAGACATCCTAGGACATTTAACATAGGGATATAATACAAAGTTTGTCATGCCCCGAGATATCCCCAAACACGAACAGAGGACCTAGTACGAACAGAGGACCTAGTACCACAAGTGATCCCGAGATAACCGTACTAGCATAATCATGAGCGTACTAAAGATAATAAACTGATGCGAAATTTGAATCATAAATAAAACGAAAAGATGGAGAATACTCATATACTATAACTGAGATAATATAATATTAATGATTTTAATACAAAAAAGATATTAACTCAATATTAAACTGAATCTAATTATGTCATAAATAGCCTCTAACTAACTAGAAATGTAGGGACAAAGCCCAGCTAAGTCTAGCAAAACTGAAACAATGGACTAAAAATACTGGAAAGAAACTCATGAATATTTTCCTCGAGAATGAGAACTCACCATGTATTCTACTAAACTGGAGATCGGGAATCGATCTAAGTGTGATCTGGATGCTGTGAACCTGAACCTACATCACGAAAAGATATAGTGCATGTATGCATCAGTACTTGAAAGTTATGGAGCATGTAGAATAGATTGAACGCTGAAATAATACATAACTAACCAAGCACTAAAGCAAGTGTAATATTCTGAATATGATATACTGAATGTTAAGCTAACTAGATGCAATGACCAAATTTATAACATACTGAGACTGAATACTGACTGAACTATAAATATGGTCAATTCAATAGAGTTCGATTGAACTGTGGGAGCTACTAATAACCGATTACAATACCACACAAGCAAAATGTGGAGTTCGATGTATACGCCCCATCGAAAGGACCGAATATACCATTCTTGAGGTATAAAGGCATGTTGGCATGATCACTAAAATGATGCCCATAAAGAGGATTTACAACCTACTTGGGTAGTAGTTTTGGGACTATTTTGGTACGTTGAACCCTTGTACAACTCGGTATTATGATACTCCCAAATAATTAAGTGTCTAACACATTATGACTAAGTTTTTGTAACATTGTATATCTCAAAACGGAACATGCAAACTGAGAATGCAACAATTAATCTAATAATGATACATTAATAACTGAGGCATGTAAAACTGAATAAGTGATATATCTGACCTAGTATGTGTAATTCAAGAACTAAATAAATAAATAGTTAGGATTTTGAAATTCATACAATAAACTGACTAGTAACATGATAATATTCTTTGGAACATATAACTAAGTAATTCATGATGATCTGTCGTAATTCTAGAAATCCTAGGTCTATTCATAATAAGAGAATCAAGAAACTAACTGTATTCTAGGCCTAATCGGAGATAGGAACCAAATAATGAAATCTCACATACCTGGTGATGAATTCGATAAAGAAATGTTTTGATTTTGGGGCTGGAGTTGATGGAAACTTGTTGTGTTGTTGATCTAGGGTTATTCACCTTTTTCTCCTCTCTTTCTTCTAAGTTTCTATGTTTTGATTGATGATTTCACTTGGGAAAGTTTAAATTATGTTTCTAGAATTAAACTGACTAAAACCTCATGTTTAGGGTCTAAACAACATACCTTAGGGGGCAAATGAACAAGGAAAAGACCAAAGAAAACCTAACTCAATATCTTTCAGAGACAATGACGCACTGTATTCGACTGATGGTTCATATTGGTCGAACGTCATTCGCTACTAAGGACTAAAAGTCATTTGCTCCATCGAAAGAGTCGAGTGACGAATCATATGTTGACTCACGGTCCGTACGGGTCGATCATCGTTCGCGACTGAAGACTGAAAGTTGAGTGGCCCATTGACAGAGTCAACTGATAAATTGTTAGTTGACTGACGGTCCGTACTGGTCGACCTCCATTCACAACTGAGGATTAAAATTTGACTTTCCCATCGATAGAGTTTTCTGACACATCGTAAGTCGATTGACGGTTCGTAGTTGGCTCCATCGCTTGCACCTGCAACTTCTGCAAATTTGCAATTTTGGTACTTTTGGATACGGGGTGTTATAGGGATAGGTATAAAGCCCATTGATTGAGTTAATGTGGTTGACCTGTTGACTCTACAATAACTCTTATTAAAAGTTCCTATCTAAATAGTGCTTTTGTGAATGCTAAAACAACCAACAAAAAGAAAAGAAATCAATTCTCTCCTTTCATCCTACTCTTGAAATATTTTCCAAAATTGGTTTTGTGCAAACTCCAAACTCTCAACCATGAGTGCATGTGTTTGAGAGTAGCTGTGGAATCTTGGGGAGAGACCGGCTACAAGATTTGCACCTAAGTCGAACCGAAATCTCTTTCAAGGCAGTGACTTTCCACGACACAGTGTTTGTGATAAGTTATTTATTTCTTTATAATTACAATATAATATCAATATTGTAGTATTTTCCCCAACAATACTTTACACCTCTTTTAAACTAGGCACAGTGAAAATGTCTTTTAGCTGAGTTAAGTGTTGGTGCATCTAACACAGACCTGTTCGAGTGATTGATTGACTGATGTTGAATTTTCTCAGGTCTATGATAATAAGAAAAAGAGGAGAACATATGGTTACAATTAAGAACCATTATATGGTAAATTATATTATTCTAGTGGTAATATTTAGAATTACAGTATTTTAAAAATAGAAAATACGCAAGTACCCCCCCCCCAATCTATATCCAAAATATCAGAGACACAATTATACTATACTAAGGTCCCATTAGCCCCCTGAACATATTTTATAAATAATTTTCTACCCCTTTTCACCTACGTGATACTAGCTTTAAAAAAATGTCAACACGCACTGGCCCACAAGATAGTGACATGTAGGTCGAAAATGGGTAGAAAATTCTTTGTAAAATAAGTTCATGGGCGGTAATAGGACCTTATTATAGTATAAGTGTCTCTCTGAGATTTCGGGCATAGGTACAAACTTCTTATTAAGGTAGTAGTTTAGGTTTAAGGGACAAATACTTGTGAAGGCCTTTAAACACAATTATTTCAGTTGTTTTTTCTCTTACCATCGTTATTAGATATGTACTAGTTTTTATTTTAATTATGTTGTTTTCTACTCTACTTGTCCTATATTAATTCGTCATCGTACTAAAAGTAGTTGTCACATATTAGTTGCTCACTTCACTAAATCAATAAAACATTAATTTAATTTTTCTTATATTATCCTTGCAACTAATTCATTTTCAAAGTGTTCGCATTTGTTTATAAAAAAAATGAAGATGCTTTATAAGAGTGAATATATAAAATTATCTTCTCATTTAATGATTTCTAATTTTCGTGTGAAAAGGAAATCAACAACTAATATGGGGCAGAGAGATTATTGAGATTGGTTTTCATCATGTTTTTAGAGAGTTTTTTGCTTTAGGGCTCTCATCTTTCATATGACATTTGTTTTATAAGTTTTCCTTTGATATAGTCATTTATTAGGTAAATTTTATGAGAACACTGGAGGTTGGTTCATCTATAGATAACATAGGGGTTACCCATTATAACTACACTGCAATGGTAAACCTTTTGCATCAATCCAAATGTGACAAAAACAAAAATAATAATAAGAGGAGGGTCCTTTTCTTTTTCAGTCGGGTGAAACTCAATTACATGAACAATGAGGCTACGTTTTCAACCAAGATGCTTAATATCAATCATTAATCCCTTTTTATTATCTCCGTCTTTTCCTATATCATTGAAAAAGTTTCCCATTTTTAATTCAATTCGTCCATTTCCTCTTTTCAATGTTAGTGTCACTCTAGGTCCTCGTCCTAAAATACACAGATAACTTAAGCTCGTTACTCTGGTTCATGGTCATTTTCGGAACAAACAAATCTAACCATTGCCTTAGAATTTCTTAGCCCAAAAAATCCATCTTCTAATTTGACCAATAGAAAAGAAAAACAATATGTTCTTTTGAAAAACATTCAATATTCAATTTTGTCTCAGTTATCAAGCCAACAAATAAAATTAAGTTAAGCCACTTAGGGGTCGTTTGAAGAGTGTATAAGAATAATGCAAAATATAGTGCATTAGTTATACTTGAATTAGTTATTATGAGAATTTTGTATGCAATGTTTGGTTTGGTGTACTAAATATATTATGCATTACATAACTTTTTAGAAAAAAATATTTGTTTATAAAAATACCCTTCACTAATATAGTGAAAAAGATGTAAAAAAAAGTTTTTGAGAGCATTATATCATTAATAATGATAATACATGCATTAGAACCCATTGCATTACTATTGCATAGAAATAGAAAGAATTAGTAATACACTCATCAATACACAATAGAGTGTATTACTAATACAAACATTAATCATGCACAAGTTAGTAAAGTGCATCAAACAAGATACTAGAAATACAAGCTAATGCAAGCATTTTTTTCTCCAATATACTCTACCAAATCCCTTAAGAGAAAACCCACAAAAATATAAAACAGGTAAGACAACCATTCCCAATTCTCTTGTTTACTATCCCATATAATACCAAGTTCTCGTGCTACGACCACATGCATAATATTTCTTCCCCTTTTTCTTATCTTGTGAGAAACTCTATTTGACAGGCAAGATCAAACAACAAATACAAAACATTTGGATTTAAAAACAACAAAAGGATTTTTTAAAAAACGGCATTAGACCACTCTTGAGAATTCCGATTAGGATCACAATGAACCAGCCACACTCACTTGACATAACTAGATACCTGAAAGGTGGTCTTGATCTCCCACCACAAAACAACCCTTGTGAATTGAACATTCCATTTATTGACTTCTTCATATCAGGTAGGATTGGGCCGGTCACATGCAGGCCCTGCCCACTAATTACTCACACAATCATTTTAAGGGAGTGTAATTGGTGCTTTGTGATCATAGTGGGACAAAATAAGAGTGGTCTAGTGCCATTTTTTACCTTTTGGTTTGTTATTTAGATATGATGTTTTGTCTATTATGATTTAATTTGTCGAATAGAGTTGTTCTCTGGACAAGAAGACAGGGAAAAAATGTTTTATGATCGCAACATGAGAACTTTGTATTATATGGGCTGGTAAACCAAAGTATTTGTCATGTATTTTTCACCCAGATTCTATGTTTTATATTTTCTTCCTTTCGATGTAATCAAAATTTTGAAATTACTTTAGTAAATATAATTAAAAAGTTTAAATCATTTTTATAGACTTTCCGAAGTGGCTAAACTTAATTTGATTAGTTGGCTAGATAAATGAGGAAAAGTTGACACTCAAATTTCGTTGAAAATAACTAGTTATTTTACTTATATAGTGTTCAAACAGGAATATGGATTTTATGGAATTAGAAATTCAAAGGAAAATCCAAAAGTGACTATGAAACAGAGCAACATGCACAAGTTGTCCATTTTTCAGGACAAGGACCTAGAGCCACGCTAGCCTTGAAAAGTGGTGATGGATGGATTGTTATTCTGAAGTTATCTTAATGTTTTGATGATATAACAAACTACAAGACCTACTAGAGCACCATGTCCCATGAGAAGACTGAGAAGGTCTCCGGCAATGCAAAAAGTACATCTGTAAAAGTTGCAATCACTGTCACAACAACAATGGTTGGTGCACGATTACAAAGGATCAGTACCCATGGCCAAAAGCATTGCACTACGTTTTTTAAAATCTTATAATTGTTTCTTTGACCTGGGATACAACCTAGTTATTTCATTGGATTAATAACATGGATAAATCCATTCCCTCTAATAAATATTTCTCATATGCAGCAAGGGACCTGATCGAGTGATCTTTTGTATTTAGTTGTTATTTGAGAATATGTAACATGGGCAAGAATACCACCAGGAAATCCTATATAAGAAAGAAATGGAGTTTAGTCAATTCATTCTATTCTTTAAAAGGAAATTATACCCTGTATTTTATTTTACTAGATTCTATATATTTCCTTATCAGTTCGTCAAAAATTAGTTGACACAATTCTATTTTTTGAGATTATTTAACTTTGATTTTCGTATTTTATCATCAATGCAATGCATTTATAGCCATGAAAATCTTTTGACATGTTTATATCCCATGATTTCCAAATGCTTTTCATTTTATATCTCGTGAGTTCTAAATGTTTTTCTTTCTTGAATATTGTGTTTAGTCAAACTAAGACAAGTCAATCAAAACTGAAGGAGTAATATGCTTTATGGAATTCGAAACTTACCTTCTTCAACATCAGCACCGAAGTAAATTAGAATTATGTATGGATGGGAACAATCTTGCACTTGCTTTCTTACCTTCCAGAAAAAATTGCTAAATCCTTTACGACTACCTTTGTTTACGAAGTTTTAATAACATTAGAAACAAAAGGAAAATTTGAATAAGAGAGGTAAATGAAGAATAGAAAGCAAAGGTAAAAGGAAATGTAGTTAGTACCATGTATCATGTTTTTGCCTTCATTGGAAAGAAACTTATAAAACGTTCCATTCAGAGTAAATTGAGCACCACCAACCCTGTTAGAGACTCTTTCAAGGGTGACTCCAAATTAACTTGTAACATTCTGCATCAAGTTACTTTCATTGGTGAAAATAAACAAGTCTATATTTTATTCAATGTACTTCACATTAGTAAAAAATATGGGAGTGTTTTACCTAATATTATAGTATAGGGATATGGTGTTCCTCAGTAAAGAACTACAATTAAATAGTGTCAGATGACTCTAAATTTTTACAGGACACAATCAAAGCAGGAGTGTCTACAGGCTTGACGACTTGAAAATAAATGCATATAAACCTTATTTCATAAAATCCAGACATCTAAAAGACAAAATTTTTGTTTTCTAACCTGCATATTACTCTAATGGAACAAAGAAAACCGTAAATAAAATTTGAGGGAAAAGAAACAAATATGCGCAAAAGAGGAAAATAAAAATCCAAAATAGTAGTAAATATACTAATTGATTATAATAAAATTACCATAATTTAGCAGCTCATCTGAAGAACCTCAATAAAAATCCCTAAAGTTAAAATAAACATATTAATTATAATTGGAAATCTTTTTTTATTAATTATAGCTATATATATAGCCTATTAATTTCCAGTATGCCTGAAGAAAAAACTTTTATGAATTGCATTATGGGAACCTTAGTAGCTTAATTGGTTTGTTACTTTCGCTTTCACTTTGATGGTGAGGTTCGACTCCCCACCTTATAATCCCTTCCCCAATATCCCAATGCAATTGACTTATGAGACTCAAAACCACAATTTTATAAATAGAAGAAAAATCTTAGAAAACGGTAAATCAATATAGGACCATTAGAGAAACAACAACATACCTAGTGGAATTCCACAAGTGGTGTCTGAGGAAGGTAAAGAGTACAGAGACCTTAGGATTACATCGTATATTAGAGTGAGCTGAAGAACACAAGCCACATGCATTCTAGTGAAAAAGGAAGTCCCTTAGGAATCGTATCGCCACTCAATACCTTTGGGGAAAATAAAATAATTAGAATAACATAAATATGATCCCTAACAGTGTATCCAAGTAAGCTAATGTCAATATCCTACCTTAAGGAAAATTAATGAACACTGTTAAGTGAATTCAATATTTCAACGACTTGGTAAAAGGGCAAGGCTTCTTGAGTTCTGTTCAAACACTTTTCACATAGGCTCTTACAAGTGAATATGTTAGAAGTTTACCACTAATCATGATGGGTGATATGCAGTATGCGCGACCTGGTGTGATTAGAGGTGATTGCAAGATGGCTAGTATCCACCAATAGAGTGTTGAAGTCTTGTCTGAGACTTCACATGGAAAAGAGCAAAAGTCTTTGATTTTTCATTGAAAAAATGTAACACAAAAAAAAGTATATGAATTCTCACATAACACAACCCTTATAATAAAACAACAAAGAGACTTTTAGTCTTTTAAGTTTGATGTCTCAAACAAGGTTTCAACATGTTGTCGATGTCAATTAGCCACCTTGCAATTGCGTCTAATCTCATCAGGTTGCCTATAAAGCAAATCGCCTATATTTATCATGATATAAAGAAAGCCTTGAATTTTTTTTCTGGATTTACATTGAACTCTATAAAATTTTAACTTCTAAGAGATCGTTAGTGAAATGTGTTTGATCAGGATTCAAGAACCCTTTTATATTCATCAACTCTTTGAATATTATTTCTCAAATATGGAGCTATCAATAGAAAGACATTGAAACTTCCAACATTTCCTCATTTGTTAGTTTTATTTATTTTTGTAGTGTATGAAACTTTTTTCATCTCTAAATTTTCCAAATTTATCTAGCAATGGCTTAAATGGGTAAAAAAACTAAAATTTTGTGGAAATTGGATGTCAGACTAACAACTAAGAAGAAATGAATAGAAATTTATAAAATGTTCCTCTCATTTTTTATATTGAGGAAGTAATTATATTAATAAAATATTCACTCTTTAAACAAAACGTATGTTATGCATTTATTGATTTGATAAATTCTTATGCAAGAAACTTTATCGAGACCCATGAAGGGGAACTTTCACAATTTCCCAAAGGTATGCACATGTTTTGGCAAAGAGATGTCTTAATGTTGTTGTATTTATATTAGTAACTATACATAATGTAACACCTTATAAGTGTATAGCTCAGTTGGAATTTGGAAGGTTGCAAAAATTGGTGAAATAAATGTAGTTACAATGGTTCACGAGCTGGGTTTACAGGCCATGCAAAGTTTGACAATTCATGGAAACCATTTATGTATGATTCCTTAATATTCTGAAAATTATTAAGTCTCATATCCATTTGTAGAGTCACCAGTACGGTCCATAGGTAGAATACAACTCGTAATTAGTCTTAAGGACTAAGTGATTTTAGTGTCTTGAGATTTACGACTAGAATTTATGGGTCATAGTTGGTTTGACAGATCATAGATGATGCATCGTAGTTATCCCTCAAAGACTTGATGATTTCATTATTAGTTTATATAGCTGGCTAGCATGGACTGTAAAAGGAGACATGGTTAGTGTTTGTGGTTCAAAGCCTGAGGAACCAAGACTATTCTCCAGATCCATTCTACGAAAAATTTATATGGGTAGTATAATGAATGAAGAGTCGTGAAAAGGTATCGTGGTTTATAGTTAAAGGCTTTGAATTTCAGTATAGTACGATCTATAGAATCATGTATGGACCGTTGAAGGTGTTCATTAAACTGACCGTTAGTTATTTTCTCAAGGTTATTCGGGTATTTTCCTACTATTTTAATTATTATACTATATCGTTTAAAACCTAGTTTGAAGAGTATAACTGATTTCCCTAAGACCCTAACCACCCAATCCACCGTCGTTCTCTCAAACTCCAAATTGTCACAAGTCTTCTCTCGAAAGAAAGAACAGCGATTCCAAAGTTCGAAGGGTTTCAAGTTTCCTCTTCCAAATTTGAATCATGGTTTCATCAAGGTTTATGGGAACTTAATCAATGGGTTCTTCTTCACCCATTGAGTCCCAAAGAAACCGCAATTTCTCAATTATGATTCTCGCCCCATTTTATTGTTTCATGTTTTTCTTATGAATTCAATTGTTTTTTAAGTTTATTCATCACAACTGATCTTATTATACATGATTTGAAAATAATATCATATTTTTAATGATATTTTTATGAACCAATGTGATGCAAGTATTTAGGTTTATGAATCAAGTAATGATCATATACATGCTTTATGTTATGAAGGATTTTATAGATCAAGTATGCTTTCAAATGAAGTAACAACATCTTTAAATGAAATTATGATGCTTCCGATTGAAGTACTCATTATATAGATTATCATGATTTAGATGCTCTTGATTAAGTGTGTTAAAGAGTATGTTATGAAATCATGATTTTAAAAGGAGCTATGTTAAAGAAATTGATTCTTGTTTATCAGCCACACATTATCTAAAAAATACAATTCATTTTCAATACGTTCTTAGGGAAGGACCATATAAGAAGTACTCAAATCAATAAAAATAAGAGGTATTTAAATAAATGCAAATGTGATCAAAACAATAAGCATAGTAAGAAGAGGGTCCTTCTTTTATTCATTCTAGCGAAACTCAATTCCTTGAACAACGAAGTTGGGTCTCCAACCAACATGCCTTATCTCCATCAATACCGCTTTAATATCTCTATCGTGTCCTATATCATTGAAAACATCTACAATTTTTAATTCGGTCGATTCATCACCTATTTTCAAGGTTAGCGCCACTCTGGGTCATCGTCCCGAAAAACAAACTTGTCATTCTCGGAATCAAAAAATATAGCAACTGCCTAAGAATTTCTAAGCCCATAAATGATTCTTCCAATTTGAACACTATATAGGCAAAACAAGAGGTTCTATTCAACAACAATTGAGTTCCAATGGTGACTCAGTTATCAGGCCAACAAATCCAATTAATTTTAGCCACTTCAGAAAACCTATAAAAAATGTACACTTTCTCAATAATTGTATTTAATAAAGTAATTTCATTCAAAATTAAGAGAGCATAGAACGGAACCGCAAATATATAAAACACAGAGTCCAGGTAAGACAACCATTCCCAATAATCTGGTATATCACCCCATATAACACCAAGTTCTTGTGTTGCGACCAAAAACCATTTTTCCCCATTTTCTTATCTAGTAAAAACTCCATTTTACTAGTTAGACCAAATTAGAGATACAAAACATTCGGATTTTAAAAGAAAATAAAAGATGTAAAAAGGCACTAGACACTCTTTCGGAGTCTGATTGGGATCACAAAGGACTAACCACACTCACTTGACATGACTAGGTACCAGAAAGGTGGCCTGGATCCACACCACCTAACAACCCTTATGAATGGGAGATGACATTCATTGTCCTGTTCATATCAGGTTGGATCTGGTTGCTGATGTGCAGACCCTTCCCACTAATAACTGACACAGTCATGTTAAGTGAGTATATTTGGCCGTTCAGATCTCAATTTGTATTAATGGTTGTCTTACTTGGATTCCACGTTTTATGTTTATTTTTTCTTTGCATGTACTCCAAATTTTGAAAGAAATTACTTTAGTAAATATAATTACTAAGGAAGTCTAAATTTGTTTTTATTGATTCACTGAGTGACTCTGCTTAATTGGATTTGTTGGCTTGATAACTAAGGTAAAGTTGATATTCAAATGTTGTTGAAATGAACCAGTTTATTTTATTATCTAATGTTCAAATTTAAAGATGTGTTTTATGTCCTTAGAAATGCTAAGGAAGTTGTTATATTTTTTTATTCCAAAAGTTACTTTGAAACATAGAAAAGAGCTAAAATTTTCCATATTTCAAGACGAGGACCTAGAGCTACGCTAGCCTTGAAAAGAGGTGATAAGTGGATTGGTATTCTGATGATTTAACAAACTAGGTGAAATATTATAGGACCATGTCTCATTAGAAGACTTATAAGGTTTAGGCAATACGAAAAGGAAAGCTGGGAAAGCTTTAACCACTACAGTTCAACCGCTGCTGCAACTGTAGTGGTTGGTGCGTGACTACAGGGGACCAATACTCTTGGCCAATGGAGTTTCACTAGGTTTTTGTCCATCTTACAATAGTTACTTTGATATGGGATACAACCTAGTGTTTGCATTGGAAGAATTACATAGAAAAATGCATTATCTGGAAGAAAAAGGTCTCATATACAACAAGGGACCTGATCGAGTGAATGCATTTAGTTTTTATTTGAGAATCGGTAACAGGGACAAGAATAGGACCAGGAAATCCTATATAAAAAAGAAATCTAGTTAAATTAATTCATTAATGTTCTTCAAAAAGAAATTACTCCTCTATTCTATTTTACGTTTCTATTTTTGGAGATAATTTAACTTTAAATTTTTTATTTTATCTTCAATGGAATGCTTTCATAGCTATGAATATTTCTTGACATGTTTAAATCCCATGAGATCCAAATGTTTTCTTTCTTGAATATTGAGTTTAGTCAGACTAACACAAGTAAATTAAAACTAAATAAGTAATGTCCTATATGGAATACGAATACTTACCTTCTTCAGTATCATTACTGAAGTAGGATAGAGTTATGTAAGGATGGGAACCTTTATGCGCGTACTTTCTCAACTTCCAAATAAATTTGCTAATTCTTTATAGCTAACTATATTTAAGAAGTTTTAATTATATCAAAAACATAAAATAAATATTGGTAATGGCGGTAATAATGGAAGAAAAAGCAGAGATAAAAGGAAACTAGTTAGTACCATGTATCTGTTTTTTTCCTTCACTAGGATGAAGATTATAAAGGGTTCCATTCCGAATAAATTGAGCACCAGCAATACGGTTAGCCCTCTTCCAATGATGGTTCCAAAATAACTTGTAACATTCTGCACCAAATTACTTTCACTGGAGAAAATAAGTGGGGTTGTATTTTAGCTGATATTAAAAAGTGGTTATTGTTCGGAAAGAACTACAATTAAATAGTGTCAAATGATTATAGATTCTTACATTGTGTAATCCAAGCAAGCGTGGCTAAAGGTCTTGGTGATTTGAAACAAATTTTGTATAAACTTTATTTCATAAAGTTCAAACATCTATGAGACAAAGTTTTTACTTTTTAAACTACATATTACTCAAATGGGTAATGTTTTTACTTTTTAAACTGCATATTACTCAAATGGGCAAAGAGAAAATCTTAAATAGTGGAAAATTTGCGGGAACAGAAAAAAATGTACGCGAAAGAGGACAAACAAAAATTCAAAATAGTGATAAATGTATTAATTAATGAGAATTAAATTACCACCCATCTAAAGAACCTCAATAGAAATCTCTGAAGTTAAAAATTAATATATAAATTATAATTAAAAGTTTTGATTAACTAAAGCCACCTGGAGTCTAGCAAAAAAGGAAATCCCTTGGGAATTATGTGTCCACCTCAATAGCTTTGGAGAAAATACAATAATTAAAGTAACATAAACTCGATCTCTAATAAGGTATCCAAGTAAAATAAAATGTCAATCTCTTACCTTAAGGAAAAGTGAACTCAAACACACATTGTTTAGTGAATTCGATATTTCAAAGACCTGGTGAATGGAAAGGGTTATATAATTTTGAGCAAAAACTTTTCACATACTCTATTACAAGTGAATATGTTAGAAGCTTATTACTAATAAAACTTATTTTAAGACTTTTGCTGAAGGATTATAAAGATTGGTGATTTGAAGTTTGGAAACTGGGTGAAATTAGACTCGATTGGAAGATTCCTAATAACCACCAATAGCGTGTTAGAGTCTTGCGTGAGACTCAAAAATAAAAGCGTAAAAGTATCTTTTTTGTTTTATTGCCAAAAAAAATAACACAACAAAAACTATATGAATTATGACCTAAAACTACCCTTACAAAGAAACTTTTAGTCTTTTCAGTTTGAAGTCTCAAACAAGTTTCAACACTTGGTCGGTGTGTATTAGCCACCCTACAATTACGTCTAATCTCATTAGGTTGCCTTGAATGATACCTTTATCAAAAGCCTTACAAAATTATTGATTTATATTAAACTCTCTACCATATTCATTTGTAATTGGGTGAGTAAAATGTGTTTGACAAGAATTCAAAGAACCCTATCCAATTCAACAAGTCGTTTAATATTAATTGTCAAATATTGAGTTGTCAGTGAATATACAATGAAACTTTAAATATTTATTCGTGTGTTAGTCTTATCTACTTCTTTTTATGGTGAAAAACTTTTTTGCATTCAAAATTTATCTAGCAATGGCTTCAATTGGCATCAAATTTTAAAATTTGTGAAACGTGGATGTGGGATCAAGAATAAAGCTAGAATGAATAGAAAATAACGAAAATGTTTCTCTCATTTTGTTTTTTAGGAAGTAACTAGATTTATAAAAGATTCACTCTTTACACAAAACACATGTCATGCATTCATTGGTTTTGTAATTTTGCAATAAAATTTATTTAAACTCAAAAGGGAAACTTTCACACTTCCCCTAAGGTATGCACAGGTAATGGTCAAGAAATTTATTAATGTTGTTGTGTTTATTTACTATATGTTAGTCACACTTATGCTTCAATTCTACTAAATAAGGATTATGACCTAAACCCTCAATATCAAAAGATCTGTAGCTGAAGTTAATTATAAAACTCAAACCCTAGATTACAATTTTAAACATCACTTCTAGACGGAAACTTATTTTTAAGCAGCAGACATGTATATAAAAAATTTTTATATATAAAAATGTAATTAATATCATAAACATTATAGACTTATAATACCAAGAAGTAATTAGAATAATACTTGATTTCTCCGTCGCTCCTATTTCGTGCAAGAATAGCTAAAGCTTCCTTTCCTTCTATCTTAGCAGACAATGTCATGAATGAATATTTACCAAGATGGGGAGTGGATATGTGAAAAAACCACATATTTTTAGGTTTAAAACACTTGATATAGTGGGTTTCTATCAAAAACTTAAATGCATATGTTCACACATAGCCTTAAGTATCATGAAGCCCACATCACTGTAAAAAGATTCAGGTCCAACAAGGAATCCTGTAAATTAGTTTGAAAAAAAAATATTCACCAAATATATTTATTTAGACCATTTAATTGAGCTAAATTCAATGTTTGAGTTAATGTTAAACCCCCATACAAAATAACTTTCAACATTCTTCCACTCAGACAACATTAACTTATTATTTCAAGGTCGTCCTGCTAGTACAGGGACAACATGTACCGTATGCACCTGAAGTGCAACCCTAATGAGAGGTTACCAATGTTGAATTTCGAAAACCCATACAAATGATGAGTTAAGATGTGACCAATATTGATGGACGAAGAGGGGTTCAACGAGATGTAGGTGATAAGTCAAGGATCCTAGAGTTTCTGAGGATGAATCATTAAAGTTTCACTAGTTCAAGCATCACTAAGGTTATGGAGAACTTCGTTGAGGAGTTTCAAAAGGTTTTTGATATTATGCATGATATTGATGCTCAGATAGTGGAATTAGTTGCATACCAACTAAAGGGTGGCACTAGAATCTGGTTTGATCAATGGAAGAAGGGTAGAGCGGAGGATGCATCGAATGTGAGTTGTCTATGTTTGAGGAGACCTTCTTGGGGAGAACTGGTAGAAGACAAGGTACGAGAATTCCTCACCCTTAAGCAAGAGACAATGAGTATTCATCAGTAGAATTTCACCCAACTTTCCCGTTATGCTCCGGACATGGTTGCGGATATGAGGAGTAGGATGAGCCTGTTTCTTACTGGATTGTCTCATCTGTCGAATAAGAAGGTAAGACTACGATGCTATTAGGTGATATGGACATCGCAAGGCTGGTAATTCTTGTACAGCAGGTTGAGGAGGATAAGTTGAACTCTGCAGATAAGTTCAAACAAAAAGGCTAAAACATATAGGAATGAGTTCGGGCAGCAGAACAGTAATGCCGATCGAGAATCCTTCAAACAAAAGGGACCTGCACCCAGAAACAAAGGTGAGTATAATAGTCATCATTCACAGCACTTCAGATCTAGACTTGCAAAATCTCAAGGTAGTGTCGCATAAGAAGGTAATTGGGATCCTCCCTGTGTTATTTATGGTAGGAATTACCCAGGTAAGTGTTTTGATGACTCCATAAGTTGTTCAAGAGTGGTCAAGAGGGTCACTTCATGAAAGAGTGATCTAAGATCTGACAAGGTAATGTGAATCAGGGTAATAAATCCCGATCTTCATCAGTTTCCCCCAGACAGAGTCGTATCTAGAGGACCTATTTTAGGTACTTGCATAGGAGAAAACCGCTTATATGTTATCACTAGTCTCCAAAAGCAAGAGATTTTGTTGGATGTTGTCACTGGTATGATCAAAGTTTTTACTTATGATGTTTATGCTTTTCTACACCCATGAGCAAGTTTATCTTTTGTTACTCATTATGTTCTGATGAATATTGATATTCATACTAAAAAACTTTAAAAGCCCTTTAGTGTAGAACAAGATTATACAATTTTTGTCAATCACAAGATCACCATAGCTGATTTGGTTGAGTTAGACATGGTTGATTTTGATGTTATAATAGGGTATGGATTGGCTTCATGCATGTTATGTCTCCATTCATTGTAGACTTGAGTTGTTAAGTTCCAGTTTCCTAATTAGACACTCTTTGAGTGGAGGAGTAGTTCAACAATGCCTAAGGTTCATTTTGTTTCGTACCTTAAGGAGAGAAAGTTAGTCTCCAAGGGGTGTGTCTATCACCTACTCTAAGTTAATGATTCTAGTGTTGAAACACCTCCTATTGAGTAAATTCCTATGGTAAAATACTTTAAAGAAGTCTTTCCAGATGATATTCCTGGAGTCCCTCCCGAGAGAAATAGACTTCGGTGTAGATGTTCTTCCTGATACTCGTCCTATATTTATTCCTCCATACGGAATGACACTGGAAGGGTTGAAAGAGTTAAAGGAGAAGTTCAAATACCTCCTACAGAAAGGTTTTCTTTGACTAAGTGTCTCACCTTGGGGTTCTCCAATCTTATTTGTGATAAAGAAGGATGGTTTCGTTAGAATGTGTATAGATTACCATCAATTGAACAAGGTTACCATCAAGTATAAGTATCCTCTTCTGAGAAATGATGACCTTTTTTATTAGCTCCAGCGTGCGACTTGTTTTTTGAAAATAAACCTTAAATTAGGGTACCATCAGTTGAGGGTAAGGGAATGTGATATTCCAAGGGCATCTTTCAAGACCCGTTATGGTCATTATGAGTTCTTGTCATGTCATTCGGCTTAACCAATATGCCTACATCATTCATGGACCTTATCAATAGAATATTCAAGCCTTATTTAGATATGTCTCTAATCGTTTTCTTTGATGACATTCTAATCTATTTGCGAAGTGAGGAAGATCATGCTAGTTATCTTGAAATGGCTCTCCAAACTCTAAAGGATAGAGAGTTGTATGTCAAGTTCTCTAACTGTGTGTTTTATCTTGAGTCTTTTAAATTTGTAGGCCACATTATTTCCAGTGATGGGATTAGAGTTGATACCCAGAAAATAGAGGAAGGGGAGAATTAACCTAGACCTACATCTCCAACTGATATTAGGAGTTTCTTAGGGTTAGATGGATATTATAGATGGTCCGTAGAGGGGTTCTCATCTATTTCGTCCCCTTTGACCTGGTTCACTTAGAAGATAGTTAAGTCTTAATGGTATGAAGCTTGTGAGAAAAGCTTTCATGTATTGAAACAAGTAATTGGTTAATTCCCTTGTATTGAATTTACCATAAGGTACTCAAGGTTTTTGTTATATTGTGATGCGTCCAGAGTTTGATTTGGTTGTGTGTTAATGCGGAATGACAAAGTTAAAGCTTATGCCTCAAGACAGTTGAATGTTCATGACAAGAACTACCAAACCCATGGCTTAGAGTTGGCTATCGTAGTATTTACTGTGAAAATATGGCGTCATTATATTTTTTCTATTAATGTAGATTTATTCACTGATCGCAAGAGTCTTCAGTATGTTTGTTGGCTGAAAAGAGTTTAATCTCAGACATAAGAGGTGGTTAGAGTTACTCAATAATTATGATATAAATATCCTCTCTCACCCAGGTAAGGTTAATGTTGTTGTTGATGACATGAGTAGGTTGTCTATGTGTAGTACCGTACATGTTGAGGAAGAGACGAAAGAACTAGTTCAATATGTGCATAGACTTGCATGACGGGGTTCACCTAATGGATTCCATAGAGGAAGGAGTAGTGGTGACGATCGGGGGTGAATCATCGTTAGTGCTAGAAGAGAAAGAAAATCAAGACTAAGATCTATTTTTCTTGAATTGAAGGCAAATGTCCATAAGCAAAAAGTGATGGTTTTTGAACAAAAGGGAGATGGAGTATTGAGGTATCAAGGTAGGTTATGCGTACCTAGGGTGGATGAATTCCAAGAGAAAATTGTGGAGGAAAAACATAACTCCAGATATTACATTCATTCGGGTTCCACAAAGATGTTGTGTTTTGGGAGAAATTTATTGGTGGAGTAGTATGAAGAAGGACAATGCAGAGTTTGTTTTTAAGTGCTCGAACTGCCAATAAGTTAAGGTAAAGCATCTGTAACGACCTGTTTAGTCGTTTTGAGTAGCAGACTTCGATTCTGGAAAAACTGGCAAGGACAACGGACCCCACGACGGACCGTCATGGGCACGACGGACCGTCGCAGGGTCTCGTTTCAAAACGCTAAGAAAATCTGAAATTGGGTACTGAAAATCGACTCTCTGAACTTCGTGACGGAGTGGCAGGACGGACCGTCGCAGGCTCGACGGCCCGTCACAGGACATCCACTTAAAAATGAGTCTCTGTAGCATGCGACGGACAGCAGGACGGACCGTCGCAGGCGCGACGGCCCGTCACGGGCTACACAATCCCAGTTCGGGTCGGATTTCTTTATACGTTTTAAGGGACGTTTTTGACTATTCCTGCTTTAATTATAAAGTTATAGGGTTAATGTTAATAAGTCTAATTACTTGGGGGTTAAAAGAGGTAACCTTAAGTTAATTAGTGGGTTATTATTGTCATCTTTTATTCTTAATTATATACTAATTAGGGTAAAAGAAAGGGGGTTTGAATAAAGAAAATAGAAAGAACAAGAGAAAGAGGAGAAACGAAGAGAAACAAAGCTTGGGAAATTTCTTGCTTGATCACTAATCTTCGGTGGAGGTAGGTTATGGTTTTTACACTATTCGTAGTAAACTCTTAATAGCGAATGATATGTGTTGAGTAGTATTATTAAGTCTTCTATATGCTTAATTGCGTGTATGCATGATGTGATCTTATATATATACATGATTGTGATAAAATAAGCATGATGATGCTATTGAATCTTAAATCTTGAAGAAACCCTAATCTACTTTGTTAATGATGATGCCTTGGTATAAAAGAAGGCTTAATGAACGAAAGTAGTGAGATTAGGGGATCGGGTGCCACGTTCCGGTACCAGGATAGAATATGAGGATTGGAGTGTCACGTTCCGACACCAAGATAGTATATGGATCGAGTGCCACGTTCCGGTACCAGGATAGAATGAGGAGCGGAGTGTCACGTACCGACACGAGAGTAAATAATATAATGAATCTTGAAAAATACTAATATACTCAATCTAAAGAACATGTTTCCCAAACGAGTATGATGAGGAGGCGTGAGTCCTCATTGATGTGCTTGGTGTTGTAACCAAGGATTATGGTAATTATAAATGCTGCATGCTAAGGATATTAGTTGATTTTATGATGTTACTTGATATATACTGTTTTCTATTTTGAGTTGGCCGATGATACCTACTCAGTACTTGTGGTTGTACTGACCCCCTACTTTTATGTTTTCCTTTTGATTATTTGTGGAGTGCAGCAAACGTGCCGTCATCTTCGACTCAAAAGTAGTTCAAGCCAGTCTTCGTTACACCGGATCTTCAGGGTGAGCTAATGCTTCTAGCTTGGACTGGATCTCCTTCCTCATGTCTTGATGCCTTGAAGTTTCGGCATAGACTAGCTTTTATTTGTTTTAGCTTCTTAGAATATTCTTAGTTTAGTAAATTGATCATAGATGTTCTTGTGGTGATGACTTCCAGATTTTGGGGAATTAATAGATGTTGAATTTTAGAAGTTATTGAATTGTCTTTTATTTATGAGCTTAAGTCTTCCGCATTGCTTTATGTTGATATTAAATTGAAATGATAAGGTTTAGATTGGTTGGTTCGCTCACATAGGAGGGTAAATGTGGGTGCCAGTCGCGGCTCGGTTTTGGGTCGTGACAAACTTGGTATCAGAGCATTAGGTTCGTTGGTCTCATCACACAAGAACAGGTCTAGTAGAGTCTTAAAGAACGGTAGGGGGACGCCTTTACTTTTCTTTGAGAGGCTATAAGACTTTAGGAAAATTCCATTCTTTCTTTCTTTTGTTCGTGCTATTACTTGGATCCAATTGGTATCTAGGTGATACAAATTGGTATCTGACCATCTTCACTCTATTTCGCAGATGGTTAGAACTAGAGCAACGACTACGCCAACATCAACATCAGCAAGACAAGATGCATCTGAGCCAGCCACTAGGGCTGTAGCTCGAAGTGGAACAGTGGCAAGAGGCCGCGGTAGAGGTCGTGGGAGGATTTCCTCTAGAGAGAGAGGACGAGCACCTAGACCATCTGGTGCCAGGGCAGTGAATCCTCCACCGACTGAGGAAGTAGTAAGAGAAGGGGAGGATGGGGAGGATGCACAAGTACAGAATGAGGAAATGCCACCCCAACCTACCCCAGAGATGATCAACCAGGTTCTCGCTTATCTTAGTGGGTTGTCTGATCAGGGTCAGGCACCACCAGTGTTTTCTGCACCAACACCTCCGGTTTCAGAGGTACAACATGCAGCCACTATGGCTCCTCGTATGGATGCCTCACTGGACATAGGCACGTTTCCACGTCTGACTACTGGGCCTATAATGACGAATGATCAGCATGAACTTTTTAGTAAGTTCTTGAAATTGAAACCTCCAGTCTTCAAGGGTGCATAATCTGAGGATGCTTACGATTTTCTGGTTGACTGTCATGAGCTACTACACAAGATGGGTATAGTAGAACGGTTTGGTGTTGAGTTCGTGAGTTATCAGTTTCAAGCGAACGCCAAAATGTGGTGGCGGTCACATGTTGAATGTCAACCAACAGAGGCACCACCTATGACTTGGGCCTCATTCTCTAGTTTGTTTATGGAAAAGTATATCCCCCGTACTTTGAGGGATAGGAAAAGGGATGAGGTTTTGAGCCTAGAGCAAGGTAGGATGTCGGTCAATGCATATGAGGCTAAATTTCGTGCACTATCCAGATATGCCACCCAACTATGTTTCAGTCCACAAGAGCGGATTTGCCGTTTTGTGAAGGGGTTGAGATCAGAGTTGCGAATTTCAGCCTTACAGGTAGCGGCTACGGCAAAATCCTTCCAAGAAGTGGTAGATTTCGTAGTAGAGGTGGAAGGAGTGAAGCCAGATGAATTCACCATGGCATCGAAATCAAAGAGGTTTCGAAAGGGAGGTGAGTTTAATGGTTCTTACTCTAGAGGACAGGGTTTCGGAGGTTACTCAGTTTGACCCATTCAGTCTTCACTACAGACTGTAGTTGGGGGTCCACCTCAGACCGGTCAACATTTCTCTGAGAGACCTATGCGTGAATCTAGAGAGTGTTATGGGTGTGGGGAGACTGGGCATATCAAGAGGTATTGTCCAAAACAGAGTGATAGACCCCCAACAGCTAGAGGTAGAGGTGGTCATGGCAGAGGCCGTCATTCCGGAGGACGAGGTGGTCGAGGTAATGGTGGTCACCAAAATGGCCGGGGTGATGGGCAAACTGGAGCCACTACATCACAACATGGTAGGGGCAACGGACAAACAAACGAAAGGGCCCATTGTTATGCTTTCCCTGGGAGATCAGAGGCGAAGACATCTGATGCTGTCATCACAGGTAATCTTCTGGTTTGTGATTGCATGGCTTCCTTATTGTTTGATCCTGGATCCACATTTTCTTATGTATCTTCCTCATTTGCTAATGGTCTAAATTTACATTGTGAATTACTTGATACGCCTATTCGTGTTTCTACTCCGGTGGGTGAGTCTGTGGTAGTTGAAAAGGTATATAGGTCTTGTTTGGTGAACTTTGTGGGGAGTAACACTTATGTAGATTTGGTTATCTTAGAGATGGTTGATTTTGATGTAATTCTGGGTATGACTTGGCTTTCTCCGCAATTTGCAATCTTGGATTGTAATGCTAAAACGGTGACGTTAGCCAAGCCTGGAACAGATCCGTTAGTGTGGGAGGGTGACTACACTTCTAATCCGGTGCGTATAATCTCCTTTCTTCGTGCTAAGAAAATGGTTAGTAAAGGGTTTTTAGCTTTCTTGGCACATCTCAAGGATGACACTACCCAAGTACCTTCGATTGAGTCGGTTTCGGTGGTCCGTGAGTTTCTTGATGTATTTCTTGCAGATCTTCCGGGTATGCCCCCAGATAGGGATATTGACTTCTGTATTGATCTTGAACTGGGTACTCGCCCCATTTCTATACCCCCTTATAGAATGGCTCCCGCGGAGTTAAGAGAGTTAAAAGCCCAACTTCAAGAGTTGTTGAGCAAAGGCTTCATTAGACCAAGTGCATCTCCTTGGGGTGCTCCGGTTTTGTTTGTAAAGAAGAAAGATGGGAGTTTTCGGATGTGCATAGACTACCGGCAGTTGAACAAGGTGACCATAAAGAACAAGTATCCTCTTCCTCGCATTGATGACTTGTTCGATCAGTTAGAAGGTGCTTGTGTCTTCTCTAAGATTGACTTGAGATCCGGTTATCATCAATTGAGAATACGAGCAACGGATGTGCCAAAGACTTCTTTTAGAACCAGGTATGGGCATTACGAATTTGTAGTGATGTCTTTTGGTCTTACGAATGCCCCTGCTGCGTTCATGAGTTTGATGAACGGGATTTTTAATCCATATTTAGATCTCTTTGTGATCGTATTTATTGATGATATACTGATATACTCCAAGAGTAAGAAGGAACATGAGGAGCATTTGAGAATGGTATTGGAAATGTTGAGGGAGAAAAAGCTTTATGCCAAGTTCTCTAAGTGTGAGTTTTGGCTAGATGCAGTGTCCTTCTTGGGGCACGTGGTTTCTAAGGATGGAGTGATGGTGGATCCTTCTAAGATCGAAGTAGTGAAGAATTGGGTAAGACCTACTAATGTGTCAGAAATAAGGAGCTTTGTTGGGTTAGCTAGCTACTACCGCCGATTTGTCAAGGGTTTCTCTTCTATTGCTTCCCAACTGACGAACTTGACTAAGCAAAATGTTCCATTTGTATGGTCGGACGAGTGTGAGGAAAGCTTTAAGAAGCTCAAGACTCTGTTGACTACTGCACCAATTCTCACCTTGCCAGTGGAAGGCAAGAACTTCATTGTGTATTGTGATGCATCTTATTCGGGTTTGGGTGCAGTGCTAATGCAAGAGAAGAATGTGATTGCTTATGCTTCAATACAATTAAAGGTGCATGAACGTAACTATCCGACCCATGATTTAGAGTTGGCCGCGGTAGTGTTTGCACTAAAGCAATGGAGACACTATTTATATGGGGTTAAGTGTGAAGTCTATACGGATCATCGTAGTCTACAGTATGTCTTCACTCAGAGATATTTGAATTTGAGACATAGGAGATGGATGGAACTACTGAAGGACTACGACATCACTATTTTGTATCATCCGGGGAAGGCAAATGTTGTAGTGGATGCTTTAAGTAGAAAGGCGGGAAGCATGGGTAGTCTAGCTCACTTGAAAGCTTCTAGGCGCCCATTGGCTAGAGAAGTTCAGATTCTGGCTAACGACCTTATGAGATTAGAAGTAAATGAGAAGGGAGGATTTCTAGCTTGTGTGGAGGCAAGATCTTCCTTCCTTGACAAGATCAAGGGAAAGAAGTTTAATGATGAAAAATTGATCCGGATCCGAGATAAAGTGTTGCAAGGAGAGGCTAAAGAAGCGAAAATCGATGAGGAAGGTGTTTTGAGGATTAAGGGAAGGGTATGTGTACCTCGCGTCGACGATTTGATCAACACTATTCTGACAGAGGCTCATAGTTCAAGGTATTCGATACATCCGGGTGCAACCAAGATGTACCATGACCTAAAGCAACACTTTTGGTGGAGAAGAATGAAGCGTGATATTGTGGATTTTATTGCCAAATGTCCAAATTGTCAACAAGTAAAGTATGAACACCAAAGGCCCGGAGGAACACTGCAGAGAATGCCCATTCCGGAATGGAAATGGGAGAGAATTGCAATGGACTTCGTGGTTGGTCTTCCAAAGACATTGGGTAAGTTTGATTCCATTTGGGTGATTGTGGATAGGTTAACTAAGTCTGCTCATTTCATTCCGGTTAAGGTGACTTACAGTGCAGAAAAGTTAGCCAAACTTTACATCTCAGAAGTTGTTCGATTGCATGGAGTTCCACTGTCCATCATATCAGATAGAGGTACGCAGTTTACTTCTAAGTTTTGGAGAACATTGCATGCCGAATTGGGTACTAGGTTGGATCTTAGTACTGCGTTCCATCCTCAGACCGACGGTCAGTCTGAGCGAACGATTCAAGTGTTGGAGGATATGCTTCGTGCATGTGTGCTAGAATTCGGTGGCCATTGGGATAGCTTCTTACCCTTAGCGGAGTTTTCATACAATAATAGCTATCACTCAAGCATTGATATGGCCCCATTTGAAGCATTGTATGGTAGGAGATGTAGGTCTCCCATTGGTTGGTTTGATGCATTCGAGGTTAGACCTTGGGGTACTGATCTTTTGAGGGATTCGATAGAAAAAGTGAAATCTATTCAAGAAAAGCTTCTAGCGGCGCAAAGTAGACAAAAGGAATATGCAGATCGAAAGGTTAGAGACTTAGAGTTCATGGAGGGTGAACAAGTCTTGTTGAAAGTTTCACCAATGAAAGGGGTGATGCGGTTTGGTAAAAGAGGCAAGCTAAGCCCAAGGTACATTGGTCCCTTTGAAGTACTTAAGCGAGTAGGGGAGGTGGCTTATGAGTTAGCCTTGCCTCCAGGGCTGTCCGGAGTACATCCGGTATTCCATGTGTCGATGTTGAAAAGATACCATGGGGATGGAAACTACATTATCCATTGGGATTCAGTTTTGCTTGATGATAATTTGTCTTATGAGGAGGAACATGTTGCCATCTTAGATAGAGAAATTCGCAAGTTGAGGTCAAGGGAGATTGCATCTATCAAAGTTCAATGGAAGAATCGACCCGTTGAAGAAGCCACTTGGGAGAAGGAGGCAGATATGCAAGAAAGATACCCACATCTGTTTACAGATTCAGGTACTCCTTTTCTCCCTTGTTTTCCTTCTTGTGATCGTTCGGGGACGAACGATGGGTAAATTGGTATCTATTGTAACGACCTGTTTAGTCGTTTTGAGTAGCAGACTTCGATTCTGGAAAAACTGGCAAGGACAACGGACCCCACGACGGACCGTCATGGGCACGACGGACCGTCGCAGGGTCTCGTTTCAAAACACTTAGAAAATCTGAAATTGGGTACTGAAAATCGACTCTCTGAACTTCGTGACGGAGTGGCAGGACGGACCGTCGCAGGCTCGACGGCCCGTCACAGGCCATCCCCTTAAAAACGAGTCTCTGTAGCATGCGACGGACAGCAGGACGGACCGTCGCAGGCGCGACGGCCCGTCACGGGCTACGCAATCCCAGTTCGTGTCGGATTTCTTTATACGTTTTAAGGGACGTTTTTTACTATTCCTGCTTTAATTATAAAGTTATAGGGTTAATGTTAATAAGTCTAATTACTTGGGGGTTAAAAGAGGTAACCTTAAGTTAATTAGTGGGTTATTATTGTCATCTTTTATTCTTAATTATATACTAATTAGGGTAAAAGAAAGGGGGTTTGAATAAAGAAAATAGAAAGAACAAGAGAAAGAGGAGAAACGAAGAGAAACAAAGCTTGGGAAATTTCTTGCTTGATCACTAATGTTCGGTGGAGGTAGGTTATGGTTTTTACACTATTCGTAGTAAACTCTTAATAGCGAATGATATGTGTTGAGTAGTATTATTAAGTCTTCTATATGCTTAATTGCGTGTATGCATGATGTGATCTTATATATATACATGATTGTGATAAAATAAGCATGATGAAGCTATTGAATCTTAAATCTTGAAGAAACCCTAATCTACTTTGTTAATGATGATGCCTTGGTATAAAAGAAGGCTTAATGAACGAAAGTAGTGAGATTAGGGGATCGGGTGCCACGTTCCGGTACCAGGATAGAATATGAGGATCGGAGTGTCACGTTCCGACACAAGGATAGTATATGGATCGGGTGCCACGTTCCGGTACCAGGATAGAATGAGGAGCGGAGTGTCACGTACCGACACGAGAGTAAATAATATAATGAATCTTGAAAGATACTAATATACTCAATCTAAAGAACATGTTTCCCAAACGAGTATGATGAGGAGGCGTGAGTCCTCATTGATGTGCTTGGTGTTGTAACCAAGGATTATGGTAATTGTAAATGCTGCATGCTAAGGATATTAGTTGATTTTATGATGTTACTTGATATATACTGTTTTCTATTTTGAGTTGGCCGATAATACCTACTCAGTACTTGTGGTTGTACTGACCCCCTACTTTTATGTTTTCCTTTTGATTATTTGTGGAGTGCAGCAAACGTGCCTTCATCTTCGACTCAACAGTAGTTCAAGCCAGTCTTCGTTACACCGGATCTTCAGGGTGAGCTAATGCTTCTATCTTGGACTGGATCTCCTTCCTCATGTCTTGATGCCTTGAAGTTTCGGCATAGACTAGCTTTTATTTGTTTTAGCTTCTTAGAATATTCTTAGTTTAGTAAATTGATCATAGATGTTCTTGTGGTGATGACTTCCAGATTTTGGAGAATTAATAGATGTTGAATTTTAGAAGTTATTGAATTGTCTTTTATTTATGAGCTTAAGTCTTCCACATTGCTTTATGTTGATATTAAATTGAAATGATAAGGTTTAGATTGGTTGGTTCGCTCACATAGGAGGGTAAATGTGGGTGCCAGTCGCGGCTCGGTTTTGGGTCGTGACAGCATCAAAGGCCCAGTGGTATGGAACAAAATATTGATATTATAGAATGAAAGTGGGAGATGATTAATTTGAATTTTGTTACTGGCTTATCGCGGTCCCGCAATCAACATGATTCTATTTGGGTAATTGTAGATCAAATTACAAAATCAGCCCTCTTTTTGTTGGTAAAGACTACTCATTCAACAATGGATTGTGCCAAGTTTTATCTTCAAGAGGTAGTTAGACTTCATGGGGTTTCAGTTTAAATTATATCAGATAGAGGTGAACAATTCATAGCACAGTTTTGAAAGTCGTTCCAGAAATGTTTGGGGCAAAGGTTAACTTTAGTACTGGTTTTCATCCTCAGATGGTCAAGCAGAGCGCACTATTCAGACTTAAAAAGATATGTTGAGAGCCTATGTGATGTATTCAAGGGCAATTGTGTTGATCACTTACCTCTCATTGAGTTTGCTTATAACAATAGTTAACACTGTAGCATCTAGATGGCTCCGTATGGAGCTCTTAATGGAGAAGATGCATATCTACAATTTGGTGGTTTGATATTGGTGAAGCTGGGTTGATAGGACCAGACTTAATTAATAAAGCTGTAGAGAAAGTGAAATGCATTCAAGAGAGGTTGAAAATAGCGCAGATTCATTATAAATCCTACACCGATGTTAGGAGATGATTTGGTATATTTGAATGTTTCACCCATTAAGGGTGTTATGAGATTTGGTAAGAAGAGAAAGCTTAGTCCCCGATATATTGGCCCTTATAGAATCTATAAAAAGATTGAAATGAGGCTTATGATTTAGAGTTGTAGTTCATCCGGTACTTCACGTTTCGATATAGAAGATATATATGGGCTAATCCTTCACTTAGCATACCTACTGATGGTATTGGTATCAAGAATATTTGTCTTATGAGGAGATTCATGTTCAGATTCTATATCTCCATGTGCGTAAGTTGAGGACAAATGAAATAGTATTAGTCAAAGTTCTTTTGAGAAATCAGTTTATTGAGGAAACTACTTCGGGAGATGAGGATGATATGAAGAAAAGGTATCCACATCTCTTTAAGCCCAGAGAAACTCTATACCAAGGTACTAATTCTCAACTTAGTAGTGTTAGATTTGCCTGTTGGGTGTTTGAACTTAATATTTGATGTTACTCCCTTAGACTACTAAGACTAATCTCATTTGAAGACGAATGTTCACAAGAGGTATATACTATAACACGTTTCTATTTGAGAGAACAAGAAAGAACTGGAATTTAAAAGAAACCATTACGGAAATAATCAAATTTGGAAAGTTTGACAAGTTAATTTGAGTATGAGTTTTGGGTCAACTTTAAATGATCATAAATCCTAGATCAATATGCATTACGTGTACTACAAGTACCGTAAGAAAAATCTTCGAATTAGCTTTCCAACGCCTCTGAGTTTGCTCAATTTTGAGTTTGTATGAAGGATATGCCCATTTTACGTCGGGTTGTCTAGATAAGGAAAGTGAAAATCGAATTTTAAAGGGGTATTTTGATCTTTTCATTATTAATTTAATCAATTTTTAGTAAAATATTTGGGACTAAACTGAGTTAGTTTAGTTCAAGAATTTACCAAAATGCTAGGGTTTTTGGACAAATAAATCAAGAGGATAAAAGGAGAAAAGATTTTCAAGATTCGTCAAGTTCTTGGAATTTTTGTTGGGGATTTTTTCAAGTATTCAATCATATGATGTATGTGATACATAATGTTGGGTTCGTTCACCCACACGCAAATTATGTTTAGTTCAGCAAAATTCATACTAAAAAGGTTGAAAGTTTGATGTTCTTAATATGTGTTCTTGAATTTGCTTTCGTTTTTGAATTGGGTTGATATTAAGGAGTTCTTGAGATTATTGTGTCGATGTATAGGGTTGTTTTGAGTTATGTTCTTGTGCACATATACTGGTATCTAATTCTAAAGAGAGTTTGAGAAAAGAGAGTCAAATTTAGTCGAATTGGGGTTAGAAAAGGAAGAAGGAAAAAGTTGGGAGAATTTGGGTACGAGGTACACGTCACAGACCTGTTCCTCAGCATTGGAGAATTATTCTCCCCATAGAGGTCACAAACTCTTCTTCCTTCAAATTTATTTCGCAACAAAAAATATAAATGCATCTCCGTGTTGCGGACTTGCTTCCAGAAAGTCATTTCTTGAACATTTCTCATGTTTAACCATCTAAAACACTCCTCAACATCATGAGATCCTTTGTATTACAAATCACAATCCTTGAATCCATAAATTCAAATTCAAGGAAAGTTAAGAGCCGTGTCTAGAGAGTTCTTAGAGTCATTTCAAAAGTCTTTTTGCAAACATTTTAACTTTCTTTTAAGACTTGAGTTTCGAGTTGAGTAAAGACTAAATATCAAATTTCTTTTCTTTAAAAGTGTATATCAGGACTATGTATTCCCAAAAGAGTAAATATTTTCAGATTTAAATAAGAGAAGAAACACATATTTTCAAGAGAGCGTTTAATCTAGTTTTGAGTAATTATCCCGAACCACAAAAAAAGTTTTGATTTTTAAACATATGAGATGAGTATTTTAGGAGTAGTGTTGAGCACTGATATGGGGAAGAGTTCACAATAACTCAAGTCTCCATAAATAATGTAGCCATCGTGGGTAAAAAAGGTCATGCTTTTTAGATGATTCCTTAGTGATGTTTTGCATAGAATAGTAAATCCACTTAGTTGAGGTGTTCTATATCCCAACAAGTTAAGGATAGTTGCAGCAGTGTCGGCAAGATGTTGTATTATCGCATTTGCTCATAATGATTTGTGTTGGTTGGAGAAACTCCCACAAAAATGTGTGTGTGTGTGTATATATATATATGTGTGTGTGTGTGTGTGTGTAGAGAGAGAGAGAGAGAGTAATTGAGTTGTTATTATAATTTTGTAACACATTGAGTTGCTACCAATTGGTTTAAATGCCTTATATAATCTGCATCTTTACAGCTGTTTATTTCTGTATTGAGTTGAGTAAAGTTGAGCTAAGTGTTTCTTTCACTATTCATTTTAAGCTTATGTCGTATTTAGTTTTTCCCTCTCATGTTCATACATTTCAATGCACTAATATCATTTAGCCTGCATTAATTTTGTATGAGATACAAGTAACCAGGATCAGCATCTAGTGTTTCGTTGATCTAGTTGAGCACTCAAAGTGAGTTGATGACCCTCAGTGCTTTCCAGAGGATCCCTTTGATTATGTTTTGTTTCATTATTATTCTTTTTTTCTATTTTTAGTTGTTAGGATGATCGGAAGTCTTGTCCTTACATCCCTCTTAGTATCTAGAGACTTCATGGACAGTTAGATATAAGTTATTTAGTCTTGATATCTCAGTTGCAGTTGTTTGATTTAAATACATGAGTTGCAATTTTGGTTAAGTTAAATGTTATTCTCTAAACATTCTCCATTTATCTATTCAGACACTATTTTTTAAGATTGTGTATAAGTACATTTTCTTTTGAGAAGTATTCCGCTGAAAGTCTAGAGAAGTATACGGTTCACTTAGGGCCAACAATGGTTCTCGAGTGTCAGTCCTACCCAGGGTGTTGGCTCGGACGTTATAGAAAGAGAGAGATAGGGAGAGAAAAATAAGAGATACTAGGAAGGTTTATGAGAAAAATTAAGATGTATGCATACTGTTTATTTTATATAACTACTTAAGACAAAGTCTTACCTAAAGGTCATGACTCAAAATAAATTATTTTATTCCTATGACTATTTTGAACTATTTAAAACATTTATGTAATTATTTAACTATTCATAATAAACTAAAATTAATACAAAAGGTCTAGGCAAGATATTTAACCTGCATTACTTAAATAAATGAGGAGATAAATATTTGATAAATAGTTATTAATGATCGAGAGATCAAACTAAAGTTAGATGTTGTAATTACCTGATTCTGTCGTTAGGGAGAAGCCAATGGATAAAGAATTGGGGATCAGAAAACTTCTAAGTAGTAACTTGAAATTTTATAGCCTAGTCCAAATTTGGACAAAATCCAAGTTAGGTGAGTTTAGAGAAATCTGGCAACAATTGGGTTATCTGATTGTATATTTGATTACATGAGTGGATAGGTAAGGGGTAAAGGAAGTCGTACGACTTTACATAATCGAATTCGGGCAAGTAGAACTCCGAAAATTATCTTAGCAAGAATTGATGGTTTCTAAGCGATATGTTCTTAAATAGGGATCTTGAAATTAATAAAATAGTTCATTGTTTTGTGAAAGACGCTTTGGCAGTAATTTTGGTCACTATGGAGAGGTTGTTGTAGCAGGGTGAGGGTTTCTATGGCGGGCAAGACACGACTTAAAGTTGTAAATAAATCTCAAAATGACTTTATTCTGCACTTCTCGGGTTTAAGAACTAAGGAATGACCCCAGAGGTTTTCTTAACAGTTTTCCACCATTCTTAAGGCTGAAGGTGAGGTTTCCACTCCCCCAATCCATTTTTTGATTAGTAAAACTTAGTTTCTTAGGTGATTATTGTTGGGAAAGGGTTTTGAAACTGTTTGGATAGTGGGAAAAAGCCCTAATCTTGATATGGGGATCAAGGGTTTGATGTAGGATTGTATTTTTGATTGTGATCCGGATAATTGGATCTTGATTCTTGATCATTGCGTATAATGTTTGTAGATCTAGAACAAGCGGAAAGAATCTAGGAATGGAAGATTCAAGTTTCTTAAGGCATTCAAGCTTGGATTTGAGGTAGAAGAAAGTTGTGACCTCATGTTGGTGTTATATATGTTTGCAATTTCTACATTATAATGCATTTATGTATGTGAATATTGTGTTATTGATCAGACTATTCGTAAATAATATTGATTGAATAATTGTGTTTCATGATTCACCTCTTGTTGTATGACTCTGAGATTGTGATTGTGGTTTGTTGAATGGGTGGGTGTCACGATCTGGCATACAAAGTGGGATCGATTTCCACACTCTGGCATAAGTAAATAGATCGGTTGCTATGTTATGGCATAATCATTGAACGGGTACCACGTTCCTATATGTTAAATGTTTGGGGGTCGATTCCATTAGACGACCATTGATTTAGCATAACTGTAAATCTTAATAAATGTGAAATTTTGCATTGTTCATAAATGATATTGATATTGTGTATATTAAGTGTATGCATATTTATTATATTGTTGTAATAACTTATGTTTGTTGCAATTAATGGGATAGTCGCGTGATCCTATCAGTACACAGTGGTTGTGTACTGATATTGCACTTGCTCTTTCTTTGTTGAGTAAAAGGCATCTTCAGGTGGATATTGATAGACCTCAGCTAGGTAACTATTTAGCGTGAACAAATTCAAGGGTGAGCATGTTCTTTCAGGATGCCATGGATCTTTCTTTTTTAAGTCCACGCTTTTCTGAATCAAACTATTTGTTAAAGGTGATGTCTAGTTTCGAGCTTGTACCCTTTGTTCTTAGATTTTTCATTAGTAGAGTTTTGGTACAATGACTTTTAGGTTCTAGGGGTTGAATTTCCGCATTAGTTTGGAACCTTTAACCCTTTTGGAAGTTCTATTTGATAAATTATGTATTTAAAAAAAATATTTTGAGTTAAAGTTTTTTATTGGTTTATCTAAAAATTATATTTTAATATTAATGATTAACAAAAAATAGTGAAATTATTATCAAATTATTTAATTATTATTGAATTATTATATTTATCGATAGTTAAACTCGAAATAATTACTTTTTACTTATTATGTAATTTATTTTTAAAAAAATTAGGTGTGTTTAATTATGTGAAAAATATTATTAGGTGTCAACAAGAGCACTATTCAGACTTTAGAAGATATGTTGAGGGCCTGTATGATTGATTTCAAAGGTAATTGGGATGATCACCCACCTCTCATTGAGTTTTCTTATAACAACAGTTACCATTTTAGCATTCAGATTGATCTTTATGAAGCTCCTTATGGAGGAGATGTAGATCTCCAATTGGATGGTTCGAGGTAGGTGAAGCTGGGTTGATAAGACAAGAATTACTCATCAAGATAAAGAGAAAGTGAAATTCATTCAAGAGAGGTTGAAAACAATATAGAGTCAGAATTCCTACACCCCTGTTAGGAGAAGGGAGTTAGAGTTTGAAGTAGATAATTGGGTATACTTGAAAATTTCACCCATAAAGGGTGTTATGAGATTTGGTAAGAACGGGAAGCTTAGCCCCTGGTACATTATTCCTTACAGAATATCCAAGAGGATCGACAATGTACCTTATGAGTTAGAGCAACCACACGAGCTAGTAGTGGTCCACCCGTTATTCATGTCTCAATGTTGAATAAGTGCATGCGTGATCCTTCACTTATCATACCTACTGAAGATATTTGTATCAAGGATAACTTATCATATGAGGAGATTCATGTTCAGATTCTAGATCACCAAATTTGCAAGTTGAGAACGAAAGGGATAGCATTGGTCAAAGTTCTAAGGAGAAATCAGTTTGTAGAAGAAGCTACTTGTAAGAATGAGAAGGATATGAGGAAGATATACCCACTTATCTTTGAATCTAAAGAAGTTCCAAATTAAGGTACAAATCGTTCTCTTGGCTTTTATTTTAAGTTGGCATGTTGTATTTACTTTTTGCTTGTTGGGTTTTTGAGCTAGATGTCAGATGTCACACCCTTAATATTCTTAGAGTGATTTCATTTGAGTACGCATATTTCCAAGGGAGAGATATTGTTATGCCTCGCTAGGTGAAAGAGCTAGAATTAGAAAGATTCATATTTGGAATGAATGATAAATCTGAAATTTTTGCTTAAGTTGTGTTAAGTTTGACGTTTGGGTCAACTACAAGCAACCATAACTCCTAGATCTATATGATTAGATGTGGTACCAGATATCATATGCAAGATATTTGAATTATCTTTTCCAAAATCACTGAGTTTTCTCAATTTTTGAGTTTTCATGAAGGAGATATAACTATTTGAAGTCGGGTTGTTTAGATAAGAAAAGTCTAAACTGGATTTTAGAAGGGTATATGGTCTTTTCCTTACTCAATTAATTTTATTTCGAGTTTTAGTGAATTAATTATGGTAAAAGATGAATTGATTTAGTTTGCACAATTGACAATTCACGTTAGGGATTTAGAAAGAAGAACTCAAGAGAAAAGAGGAGAGGAAAGTCAAGATCCATCATTATCGTAAGGAATTGATAGTGAATTCCATCAAGAATTTGATCCTACTAGGTAAGTGAGACTCATAATGTTGTATTTGTTCACCCACATGTAAAGCATATTTATTTCAGCGTGAATTCATCCTAAAAATTATTGGAAGTTTGAATGATCTAGATGGGTGTTCTTGAATTGCCTTAGTTCTTGAATATGGATTGAGATTGAGGAGTTCTTAAGAGTTAATGTTGATTAGTACAGTTACTTTGAGTTAGATTCTTGTGTATGTATTTTTAATACCTGAATCTAAAAAGATATTGAGAAAGAGAATCAAAATTAATCAAATTAAGGTAAAAAAAAGAGAGAACAAGTTCGTCAATTTTGATTGAGGCGATGCTAGGGCGATGCAAACATGTTGTACCTGGAAGGCTGGGGCAATGCGCCAGCACTGCACCAGAAATGAGCCCTAGTAACTTAAGGGCTGGCACGCCTGTCTTTTTTCGTTAAGACCATTTAAGTCCATCTAAAGTATACTAACACTTTTATTGATTCTAAATATTATGAATGACTTCTAAACACCTGGAACTTATCCATAAACTTGAATCATAACCTTGAATTCATAAATTCAAATTCAAAGAAATTAAGATCCAAGTCTAGAGATTTAATAGAGTTTTTTACAAATATTTTAATCTTGTTTAAAGATTTGAGTCTTGAGTTAGGTAAGAGTAACAAATGAATTTCATTTCTTCAAAAAGAGTAAATCAGAACTAAGTATTCCCAAAGAGGAAATGTATTCAGAGGATTTCTAAGAGAGCTTTTGAGCTAGTTTTTAAGTAATTATCTCAAACTACTGAGAGTTATCATATTTAAAACATATGAGTTGAGTATCTTGGGAGTAGCATTGATCACTGATGTGGGGACGATTTCATAAGAACTCAATGTCTCCATAAACCATGTAGTCATAATGGGTAGAAATGGTCATACTTCTTAGATGATTCCTTAGTATTTTTTAGCATAGACTAGTGGATCCACTTAGTTGAGATATTCTATATCTTGGCAATTTAGAGAACAGCTCTGGCAGCATGGGCAAAACGTTGTATCATCACATAGCTCATAGTGATGGTTTTCGGTTAGAGAAACTCCCACAAAGTTATATTACTTTATTTTATATATGTATATTGAGTTGTTTTTTTACTGTTTTAAATGCTTTATATAAACTTCATCTTTAATGTTGTTCAATTTTTCCTTGAGTTGACTATCCATAAATTGAGTAAAGCTGAGGTAAGTGTTTCATTCAGAATTCAGTACAAGCTTATGTCATGTTAAGTTTTCCCCTCACATGTACGTACATTTATAATACTTATGTCATTTGGTTTGTATCATTTTATGATGCAAATATAGGTCACCGGGATCAATATCCACCTCTTCGTTGTTCCAGTTGTGCACTTAGAATTAGTTGGCGAGCCTCATTGCTTTGGGAGGACCACTTTTATTGCTTTATAATTACTTTATTAGGATATCGTAGTCCTATCTCGACGTCCATCTCAGTTGTTACAGGCTTCATAGGCAGTTTTTTAGTTCATTTGTCATTATCTTGTTATTGGCTTATGTTCATATTTGAGTTGCGACTTTGGTTAACTTAAATGTTTATTTCTAAAACATTATAATTTTAGTTTGATAAAGATGAATTATCCTATATTTGAATTCTCTTGTCAATATTTAAAATCTTCCACTGAGAGTTTATCCAAGCCAAGGGTTCACTTGGGATAAGCAATAGTTCTCGAGTGCCAGTTTCTCACAACTTGAATCACTAGATTTTGAAGTGACTTTTAGCCCTCTTGTCAAGTACACAACTATTAGTATGGTTATATCCATTACAATCAGCTCTAAGTAGAGAGTTAGGTAATTAAAGGTCAAAAATTCTTTCCTCCAGGTTTCTTGCAGTGTGAGGTATACATGAGTCAATGTTTGGATTTTCTAATTCTTGATATTGCAACATGTGTGTCTACTAAAAAGGCAGTGTATGGTTTGAGATAGGCACCAAGAGCTTAGTTTGATAGATTTAGCATGCCTCTCATACATTTTGGTTTCATTTGTGGTAAGGCAGGTCCTTCCTTGTTTACTTTACAAAATCACAAAGGCACCTTATTTTTCTTGTTATATATTGATGACATTATTGTAATAGGAATTAGTCAATTACATGTCTCGAGTTTGATTCTACAACTTGGTAAAGAGTTGTTATGAAAGATCTTGGTACTTCACATTTCTTCTTAGGGGTAGAGGTTAAGTATTTTGAAGGAGGAATTCACTTAAGTCACAGTAAGTATGCTACTGACTGGACAAGACATAGATTACATTGGCAAAGGTTGTAGCTACTCTTTTTCCTTACAAACATTGTTTACATAAAGATGTAGGAAGTCTTGTAGATGTCTCCTTATACAGAATGATTAGTAAAGAGTATTTAGTATTTGACTCTCACAAGACCTTATACCACTCATATTGTAAACCTAGCAAACAAATTTATGCAAAGTCCTAACATTAAACACCTTCAAGCAATAAAAACTATTCTTAGATACATCAAATGTACTCTAAATTTTGGACTCATAATTATTTCAAGTCATCTTATAGGTTGTATGGATATTTAGAAGTTTATTGGGGAGGTTGCACCACTACTAGAGATCAACCAAGCTATAACATCTACTTGGATGAAAATTGTATTTCTTACACCTCCAAGAATCAAAATATAGTAGAACAATCGAGTGAAGAATCTCAGTATAAAGCAATAGCCTCCACTACAACATAGATGACATGCATTACATACCTACTTCATGAACTTGGGGGTGTTTCTCAATTCATATCCCACATTATATAGTGATAACTTGAGCATCTTGTACGTGATTGTTAATCTAGTTATGCATGCTAGAACCAAACATATTGAGATGGAGTACTACTTTGTTTGAGATAAATTAGTTAGAGGAAAACTTATTTCTCAATTTGTGAGCTCCAATGATCATTGACAAAACAAGTCTTTGGTGAGTTTCTAGACAAGCTATGAGTAATAGTTCCTTGTTTCACTAGCTGGAGTGGAAGTGATGATTATTAAGGGAGTTTATGATGTGGAAAAGGTTGAATACAATATACAACGAATGTGTACAACTATTAATTGTATAGAGTTCGAGTCACATTAGGACCGGGCTACTTAATAATAATTAGACGTCGACTAGGTTGATGTGTGTTATACTATCTGAAGTCGACTAAGATACATTACTATAATTGTAGTAACTACTAACCTATACTCATGTAAATTGTATATTTGTATCCTAGTAGAATTCTAAGTATAACTAGACTACGACTCTCCTCTTATATAAGGAACATGTACTTGACAGTTTTAATCATCAATACAATTATTGAATTCTCTAAATTCTTTCCGTGAGAATTCTACACTCTCCACTTATTCGGACAATCTTTTAATTGTGGGTACTTTTTCTCTATTTCTCTAATTGACTATAACAAGAGAGATAAGTAACACCTCTATTTTAGTTGCAGGAGATAGACAATTCAAGTGTAAATGCATTCTCTTGCATGATTTTGATCAGCTCATGTGAGTCATCAAGCTTATTAAAAATTTTATGTGTATAGATCGGTTTTTATTGTCCAAACCATGTCATATCGAACATTTGATAGCCTTTAATTGGTGTTAAATTTTATTAGGAGTGTCACATCATTTAACATGTGACATCATCTTATTATTGATCCTTGATTTGATTTGGTGTGTCACGTCATTTGAAAATCAACTAAACAAACTAGCCCAATAAAGTTGAACTTTAATCTAAATCCACGTCGTAGAGATAAATAACTAAATTTTGATTTGGATTTGATATTACATGTGTCATGCCTCTTTTTTCTCAATTTTATTTGATTTTTATTGTTTGGAAGAAAAAGATTTTTTCCAATTAAAGTGACGTTTTGAAATGGGATGATTATTATTTAGAGTTGTCACTTGGAAATGAGTTTTGGTGTTCCAAGTCACCTTATTTAAATCCCTAATCAAAAGGAAATTTGACTCTATTTTTATTGGTCTGCGAACTAGAAATCCGGGTAAGGATTCTGTTGACCGAGGGGAAGGTATTAGGCACCCCTAGAGTCACGTGGTTCTAGCACGGTCGCTTTATTGACTTTGATATGACTAGACTTAATTTTGAATATTATATTATTTAACTTAATAATAAAAAAAAATTACTTTATTCTCTCATTTATTTTAAACCTTTTAAAAATTGTCTTATTTATTTTAAACCTTTTAAAAATCGTCTTATAGATTTAAAACAAATAAGACGATTTTTAAAAGGTTTAAAATAAATGAGAGAATAAAGTAAAAACATTTTTATTATTAATTTAAATAATATAATATTAAAAATTAAGTCTAGTCATATCAAAGTAAATGAAGCGACCGTTCTAGAACCACGGGACTCGAGGGGTGCCTAACACCTTCCCCTCGGTCAACAGAATTCCTTACCCGAATTTCTTGTTCGCACACCAATAAAAATAGAGTCAAATTTCCTTTTGATTAGGGATTTAAATAAGGTGACTTGGCACACAAAAACTCAATTTCAAGTGGCGACTTTAAATAATAATTATCCCTTTTCAAAATGTCACTTTAATTGGAAAAATGCTTTTCATTCAAACAATAAAAATTTGAAAAAAATTGAGAAAAAAGGGGCATGACAGATGGCGACTCTAAATAATAATTATCCCTTTTCAAAACGTCACTTTAATTGAAAAAACTCTTTTTCTTTCAAACAATAAAAATCAAAAAAAAAAATGAGAAAAAAAGGGGCATGACAGATAGCGGATCCGCTGGGGATCACTAACTAGAATTCGAGCTTTAAATATTAATTTATGTATGACTATGATTTATATATTTACGCTTTTGGATATTGTATTTATTTAACTTAATATTCTAATTTTTTATTGATTTAATATTTTGATTATATTTGAATTGGATTAAAATTTTCTTCTCTCACAAAACATTTTGAGTCTTCTATAATAATAATATGGGAATTGCGATTATGCACCCCACTTCTATCAAGATAGCCAGTGGATCTTCCGTCCATGGTGAGATTTTTAGTCACACATATTTAGGATAAGGAGCACCCATGCACAAAGCCGGAAAGCGCTGCTACCGGTACGTTGTTACTCCTAACTCAAGTTATCTGCTCGTGTTAAAGACAGTCTAGATACTTTTTTCCATGAGTTTAAGCTTGGTAACTGAAACCAAATATGGTTGTTCCTAGTAGACTTCATTATTTGAATCATTTACATATGATTTAATGAAAGATTCTACATATGATCGGATCTGTCTAGGATAGCTAACTCAATTTACCATTTTAAATTAAAATCAGAACAATAGAAAAAGTTTTTCTTTTACAATGTAAAGTTCACAAAAAGAAATTGTAAAAGTTTTCTTATATCACTTTAAACGAAGAAAAGAGTTGAATTTGTCAACAAATTTATAACAAAAATTATTTAAGTGTTCAATCTGAACGAAATACGCACACCTGATTCTCACTTTGATGAGATACGTAGGCAACCTTCCTTGGGTTCGGTGATCCTTATTTAAAAATAAAATAAATTCAAAAAATACCTTAATTATTATTTAAAAATTAAAAAATAAAACAATATGTGTATATATTAAAAAGGGAATTTGTCCTTAAGAAAATATATTTTTACTTATATTTTGGATCTACGTTAGACTTGATTCTTGTTTTTAATAAGATACATAGGCAACCTTATTGTAATGTTCAGTCCAACCGAGAAAAAATCTAAAAAGTTATAGTCACATAAACTGGGGCAAAAAAATATAGATTTTTTCTTTGACTTGGTTGGTAACAAAATGCTTAGGATTATGCATAAGAAAAAAAATGTTAAACTATTTGGTAAGACAAGTCAACTTTGTTGTGTCCTATAGACTTATATTGGCATATCTCAATATATTTATGTCATGCTTGAGAAATTATCTTGTTTAATGTTATGGATAAAATAAATTTGACCTTATTATTTCAAATGCATTGTGTGGTGAGTTTTAGACGTAAAATTCAAAGACGTAATTTTGCTGATCTAGAACTTAGCCTGAATGTTGGTTGAGACAAAATTATGAGCAACATTTAACTTGAGAAAGTATTATAGGCTTTGTTTGATTCGATTGTTCCTTTCAAGCCTACCAAATGACATGTTATCCATAGAACTTCCATTTCGAGCCTTTAAGTTTTTATTTGAATAATCACATCTTAGCATACACATTTTGAGTGTATAAATGCACTAATTCATTTGTCTTACCTCCTTGAGCGCACTATGAAATAACTACATAACGTCAAAGACCTAAGTTGGATAACAAAGTGATATAAAAAAAAAGATAGAATGAGAAAAAATAAAAAAAAATCTTAAACAAAAAAGAGGGAGAATCAAAAAAGGAAGAGAAAAAATAAATGAGAAAGAGCTTACAAGAAAACAAAGGTCAAATGCAAAAATGAAAAAAAAATTAAAAGCATCGTGCAAATTCTAAGGAGGAAATAGTCACTTTATCCCAAATGAATATCCTACCTTTCCCTAAGACTAAATTAAAAGCCAATGACAAGTCCTATTTGATCTCATTTTTTATGTTCTCATATTAGTGGATGCTTACATGAGGGACAAGTATATGGTATCTTAATCTCACACATTGAATATCTTTCTGAGTGTGAGTGACTTTCAAAAATGTCCTACGATCTAAATTATTATATTTTGTGAAGTAGAACTTTCATATGTTGAGAGTGAATTTGAAACAAGAGGATACAAATAATTCTATTCCATAATTTTGACAAGATAAATTGATCTTGTAATTACTTAAGCATATTTGAGATACAATTTGAAACTATATAAATTACTCAAAGTTGACCTCAAATTTAATTGAAATTAGTTGCATGTAGTTCATATGCATAATACTAATTGTTGGTACCAACTAAAGTCAAGGCATTATCAAACATGAACTAATTAATTTTCCTATTTTTTCATTATATTTCCAAAAATAAATCAAAAAAAATAAAAATAATTTTTATTGAACTATATTCGACCTGATTCCTAAGAGGATACGTAGGCAGTCCTTCATTGAGGTTCAGTCTAATCACTCAATAAAATAATGATCATGCTATTTCAAATCTCCAAAGATTGAAACATGACATTGCAGCCTATTGTATGTCAAAAAAAAAAAGAAATAAAAAAAACAAGAGGGTCTTATGAGTGAAAACTCTCACGAAAACCATAAGACGGCAGTAAAAAGATAAGAGTGTCTACTTGGTAAAAAATCACGAATGACACCATTTATCAAATGATGACATTCCGTCTTAGCATTAGCACAATCAAGATAAAGTTATAGGCTGAAAGAGCTATAAAGACAAATCGTGCAAGTAATTTGCTAGAGACAAACGCCGTGATGGTAAGTTTTTTGTCTCTAATATAATATGCCAAAAAAATAATAAAAAGGATTATTTGTTTCTTAATAAAATCTGGGGCATTTTATTTTATTTTTAGATTGGTCAATGTACTAATAAAAATAAAATAAAATAAAATAATAATTAATAATAATATAAGTAAAAAAAAAAACCTTGGTTGCATATAAGGTACAATAACCCTATTTTATTTTCACAGGGCACAATAACCCTTGGTTGCATATAGGGCATCATAACCCCTATCCTATTTTTCATGTCTTCACAAGGCACAATAACTCCTTGTTGCATATAGGGCACAATAACTCCTATCCTATATTTTTCATGTATTTACATAACACAATAACCCTTGGTTGCATATAGGGCACAATAACCCCTATTTTTTTATTTCTTCACAGGGAACAATAACAACTGGTTGCATATAGGGCAAAATAACCCCTATTCTATTTTTCATGTTTTCACAGGGCACAATAATCCTTGATTGCATATAGAGCACAATAACTCCTATCCTATATTTTCATGTCTTCATAGGGCACAATAAACCCTGATTGCATATACGATACATTAACCCCTATTCTATGTTTTCATGTCTTCACAGGGAACAATAACCTCTGGTTGCATATAGGGAACAATAACCTCTAATCTATGTTTTCATGTCTTCACAAGGCACAATAACCCCTGATTGCATATAGGGCACAATAACCCTATTTTATTTTTTCATGTCTTCAGAGGGCACAATAACCCCTGGATTGCATATAGGGCACAATAACCCCTATCATTTTTTTCATGTCTTCACACGGTACAATAACCCCTGGTTGCATATAGGGCACAATAACCCCTATTTTATTTTTCATGTCTTCACAGGGCACAATAACCCCTAGTTACATATAGGGCACAATAACCCTTATTTTATTTTTTTATGTCTTCATAGGGCACAATAACCCTATCATTTTTTTTATGTCTTCACAGGGCACAATAACCCCTAGTTGCATATAGGGCACAATAACCCCTATCTTATTTTTCATGTTTTCAGAGGGCACAATAACCCCTGGATCGCATATACTGCACAACAACCCCTATTTTATTTTTCGTGTCTTCACAGGGCACAATAACCCCTGGTTGCATATAGGGCATAATAACCCCTATTTTTTTTCATGTCTTCATAGGGCATAATAACCCTGATTGCAATTTGGGTACAAAACTCCCTTTTGTCTTATTTTTTACATTTTGTAATATGCTATAAAAAAATTATTTTTATTATTAGTAGACTTTTATAGCTTTCATCAATAACTCACAAAATTTTCTAGTGCAAACTAGGCAGAAATTTTTATTTCTAGTGCAAGTTTCTACATAGTACACAAATTTGCAATTCAAAAATAAAAGAATTCATCCTTTCAAGAAAACAAGTTTTCAAGAATATTATGCGGAAGAACGTCAGTAGCTGAAGTCAAGTCATGAAGTTTCAAATCTTAAACTCAGATGTCTAGAGCAAAGTTCAGAATTGATGAACCTACCAAAGAGGGTGAATCGATATCCGAAAAATCAAAATAAAGACTTAGCATTATCAGAGTAGATAGGATTTCATATCTTTCCTTCTGCATTTTGTTTTTTCATGTAATAGCTGGAGCTACGAACCGAAATCTCGACAAAACCTCACTCGACTACCTAACTCATTGTAACTACGCCTGACTTCTTATCTCGACTACCTAACTCATTGGAACTACGCCTGACTTCTTATCATTAACTTAGGATTAGGTAGTTTTTCAAAAGTTAGGACACAGTCAAACCTCTTTTCTATGATAATTTTTTCACATTTTTTGGCATAAATATTTCTGTAAAAAATTAGTCACATTGTTCACGTCTTTCATCTTTTCAAGCAAAGAGGGGCATAATGTAAACACCTAATTTTTTACCAAAATATAAAGATTTAACACCAATTTCAAAAAAAAGTTATATTTAAAATAAATAAAAATAAATAAATTGTAAATTAGTTTAATAATAAAAAAATATGAATTTATGATATTTGTTTTAAATGTTCAACTTTTAATTAGTTTAAAAAATAATGGTAGAAGAAAAAATAAAAAATAAAAAAGAAGAAGAGTTCTAAATATTCAAATTACCTTCTCCTTATCTTAATTAACATCAAACTCCCAAAAACTAATTTTCCTATTATTGTTATTTAGTAGGTTAATTATTTAATTATTTCCCAAGCATAAATCCCTCAACAATATTTCAAATTAAATCCTAGTCTCACTCAATTACGTTCCTTTTAATTAGCACAAGACTCTCAGCCAAAATTATTATAAAAGACACGTTCAGTTGAATAAAAAAAAAACAGAGATTGAAAGACGAGAGAAAAAAAAACGCAAGAGCAAAAATCAAGGAGAAGAAAAGTGAGTTATTCTTTTGAAATTTAGGTTAGAGTTAGAATTTTGTTCGTGGTTCCAATTCGTGGCTCATTAAAGTTAATACTTGTTTATTAACTTTGGAAATCAGTAGATCGTAGCAGTTATTTTTGTAGTGAATCAATAATACGAGGTAACTCTAAATTCTTGAATTCTTGTATGATTTTAATGAAATGCTTGTAAGAAAGTTCAATTGTAATTATAAGAAATTCTTTTAATAGTGTGTTATTATTATTATTATTATTATGAAATATCATTTTTGTGATTGATGTTATGAGTTATTTTTAGAATTCGCAAAAGCTTAAGAAAATGTTGCCAGAGATTCTTATAGTCAAGAATAAATAAATAAATAAATAAATAATTTAAATATGCATCATGCATTATTATTATTATTATTATTATTATTATTATTATGGTTATTATTATTATTATTATTATTATTATTATTATGCTTGTTAGATATACTTTGTAACTTATATCTCTTCATAATATTGAATTGATAAATTTGAATAGATTCGTATATCTTTCCGTATAGTTTTTCACTTTAAAAGATTTTGTTGAAATTTATTGTTGACTTGTTAGATTAGGATATAAAAATAATATGTAAATAATTTCTTTTTTTAAAAAAAAAAATTAAATAGAATTGTTAATTTAAAGGAGAAATAAATTTCATCTAGAGATTCATGATAAATAGTAATAATTACTATTAATAATTATAATAGAAAAAGTAAAATTTGAGAAATTACTTAAAGAGAACAAAAGAATAAAAAAACAAGAAAGCATAAAAAAAAATGAAAGAAAAAAAAATTACAGATTTTTTTTTTTAAAAAAAAAACAGAAACAGAAAATAAAATAAAAAAAAAAAAGTGAAAAAAGAAAAACGTGAAAAAATGAAGAATCGAAAAAAATGAGAAGAGAAAAGTGGAATAAAATTTTTTTAAAAATATATAATTATTAAAGAAAAGGGTAAAAAATAAAATAAAATAAAATAAAAGATAAAGAAAAGAACGTAAAAAAAAAAATTAAAATAAACTTTCTAAAAGAAAGTAAAACAAATATTTAAAAAATAAATTAAAAAATTTGGAAAACTAAAATAAATAAATAAAAATTACTTTATTGTAAAATTTGAGAAGATAGAAATGTAATAAAATAATATACTAAAGATAAAAAAAAAAGAAGAGCTAATCACAAACAAAATAAATAAATAAAACAAAACTCTAAGAAAAGAGAAACAGAATGTTGTTAAAAAAACATAAAAAAGTAAAAAGGGTAACTAAAAACGTGCAAAAGGAAAAAATGAAAAAAAAATGAAAAACCTTTTTGTAAAAAAAGAAATTGTCTTAATCTCTTTAGATTATTTTTTTTGCTAGGATTAATTATAAATTTCATAAAATTTACATCTTATTTTAGATCTATTTTTTTTAAAAAAATACGATTCTAAATTAACTTGAATTCTAAAAATCTTTTTCCTACACAAATTCTAATTCCTAACTATTAAACACCTATATAAATTCTACACATAATAACTTTATATATATATATTTATATATATATATATATAATGCAATAAATAATAATAATAATAAAATAAATAATAAATAAATAAATATGAGTGTTTCAAATTTTGAATGGACACAAATCGAAAATAATAAGATAGTTTTCAATAGATTTAAAATAAATAAGACGATTTTTAAAAGGTTTAAAATAAATGAGAGAATAAAGTAAAAATATTTTTATTATTAAGTTAAATAATATAGAATTCAAAATTAAGTCTAGTCATATCAAAGTCAATGAAGTGACCGTGCTAGAACCACGGGATTCGAGGGGTGCCTAACACCTTCCCCTCGGCCAACAGAATCCCTTACTCGAATTTCTAGTTCGCACACCAATAAAAATAGAGTTAAATTTTCTTTTGATTAGAAATTTAAATAAGGTGACTTGAAACACCAAAACTCAATTCCAAGTGGCGACTCTAAATAATAATTAATCCTTTTCAAAATATCACTTTAATTAAAAAAACTCTTTTTCTTTCAAACAATAAAAATAAAAAAAAAATTGATAAAAAAAGAGTCATGACATCTTGGATTTAAGAATTTGTCCAAATTTAAATGGATTTTAATTCCAAACGTTTCACATGTCATCAACGTCATATTTCACAAAATTCAAACAAACTTAATTGCTAATTAAAATGCTTCACATCAAACCAAAAATATAATAATTCAAAAATCAAGAAAATAAACAACAACAAACTAATCGGAAATTAAAAAAAAAAAAACTCAATTATACTAGTTTAATAATATGATTTATAAACATAAATAACTAAAACAATTAATTTTGATTTGATAAGTCAAAAATTTGAAACATTCCAAGAGTTATTTTCACCCTCATCAATAGTCATAAAATTAAAACTAGAATGTAAATGAGTATTTACAAACAAATTAAAAAAAAAGAAAAAAAAAAGAAACCTTAACCATTGAGCCTGCGCGGCTTAATCGTTATTAACAAAATTGAAAAGAAAAATATAATTTTAATTATGTTAAAATGAGTGTACATTTCTGGTTAATCCACCATTAACATTAGTGAAGAAACCAACAAGGTCCGGCCGGTAAGGAAGATAGGATCGTCGGCGTTCCTCATGTTTGGCTTTACTTCTCATATAAACTTCATGTGCTAACACAGCTTCACTCTTTTTAATGTTCTTATTTTGTGTTACTAATTTCACAACTCCGTCTCCACTGCTTTTCTCTTTCTTCTCGGTGACAACAACTTTATGTTCTTTCTTGATAACGTTTGACATAGACGACGTTGTAGTACTAGTATTGTTGTTCAAGTATACGAAGGCATCTCTTCCGTCACTGTTACTCCTATTCATGAAATCTCGAAATCTCCAAAGCTTTGAAAATCCAGTTGAATTACTTTTTTTGCAAGTACTCTTATTTTCAGCTGAATTATTTATATTTGTTGTCTTTTTCGACCACTCGCAATATGGTCCGGAGATTTCTTCATCGGATGTTGTTATTGGAGGATTGTTGCTATTATCTGTTTCAATCAATACCTTGTTGACAGGTGCGCGCTTTTTCAAGTGCTGGAAATCAATATCAGATAAGAGAAGATCTTGATTGAAGAGAGGAAAAAATGGTCTGATTTGACCATTATCAAATGCTTCAGCTGCTGCTACAGGTGATGTAAGTACTCCACATACAAATGAAAAATCTTCTTCAGTAGCATCAACAAGTTCAATCTCATGATCATTCTCTTCATCATCGTCCTCGTCTTCTAAATCAATTTCGGGTTCGTCTTCTTTTACTTGTAGCTTTGCCTCAAACTCTTCGGTTACTATTTCCGGATGCATTTTCTCTATCAATTTTAATGGCCGAAAACACAATTTCAATATGATTTTCCAGAGATCTAAAATATTAGCTAGTACAATTGTGGATTGAAGTTTCAGCTTTATGAAAAAAAATGTGTAGGGAAAGGATTTGAATTAAAAGAGGGGTATATATTGAGTAGTTGGGGAAAGAGATGATGAAATTGGCAGCATTTAAAAATGGGAAGAGAGAGAGAATAAATGTTTGAAAAGTAATTAAAAAAATAATGATGTTTGGGGAGGAAGTAAAGAAAGGAAAGAGGAGCGAAAGTGAGGTGAAAGTGATATAAAATGAAGAATATGTATACTATATCTTATTCCGTTATTTTGTTAAATTTTGATTTCACATAGTTAAGAAAAAATATATAGTAAATATTTTTTTTTCATATTACATAAGTAAGTCTCAATTATTTTTAGTCATTATATTTTTTAAAATATTGATTCAATGTTAATAAATTAGGTGTATAATAGAAAAATAGTTTTTTTCTTTTCCTAGTATAATAAAATTGAAATATTAAAATATAAATCAAATTATGAAATTTTTAACAAATAAATTTGAATAGTGTGAATATTTAGAGATAGGAAAAATCTTTTGTACTAAAGATACAAAAAGGAGAAAAATGTTAGTGCATTAAAACTGAGAAATTGTGTCTATTTAGGCCATACCATTTGTGCGCAATGAAAGTTAAACCTTTTCGTTATACATGATTGGTGTTCATTTCGAACAGATCTAGAAAACACATTAATATTACTTTAATAATACACTTTATTTTAATTTTTAACTATTTTGTCTTAAAATTAATTCTCCATTGCATATTAGATGAGTATCTTATTATAAATATTTATTTAAATTACTTGTTTACTTATCAAATAAAGATAGATTTAATTAATTTTTTCTCACTTTATGTTCATAATAATTTAACTATTTGAAATTTAAACAAATTTTGATGATCTAAAAGTTTTTTTACGAGACTAATTATATGAATAAAGAATAAAATAGTAAATTTATCAATTTATTAATAATTTTTTAATTACCTTGTAAAATAAATATGCTCACGTAATATGAGACTGATAGAGTACAAATTATAATTATAATGAACTTTAGTTATAATTAATTAATTTTTTTCTGAGTGAAAATATAATTTCACTCAATCTGTACAACTTGTAAAAGATTATTTTTAAAAATTTAATCCAAAATTTATGATCAAATAAATAGTTAAAAATAACTTTTGAAAATCTTAAAATTTTGGGTCAAACATTAGCTTATTCTCCACTCGTGCTCATTGGGAAATTATGACCTAGGAAAGGTTTCAGGATAAATCAGTTATTTAATTGTCAGGATTCAAAATTATTTCATCCATCTATTTTTATTTGTTATATTTAAATTTGATATATACATTAATAAATAATGATCAATATAAATATTTTCTCCCATCACTCCTATTAATGAATGTTTATAACCAAAATTTTAAAATAAAATCTATTTTGATATACTAGATAAATAAAAATACGAATAAACGAAATATAATAATAGCAATATAAGCTCTTACTTTTTGCATATTTTAATAATTGTTGTTCAATATCAGCTTTCTTAAAAGATGCTGTCTCTAATAATTATAAATAAATTACATTCCCTCTACGCACACCATAACAGAATGTTCTTAGTCAAGAATGATAGGTATGACCAGTTTTGCAAGTTAGCTTATGCAAAATCTGCAACTCCCTATGTTTCGTTTCATTTCCCAGGACACATTTTATTTTGGGATGTCAAATTATTATAGTTTAAAGTATAATTTTGTTATAGAAGTTATAATTTTTTTAATTGAAATTTTAATATTATTAAATAATATCAGTAATATAAGTTATAATAATTGATAATTCAGGATACTTAGAAGGTATATAACAAATTATAATTAAAGATCGATTTGATTAAATCTTGAAATTCGAAATATGTCACATAAATTGAAATGAAAAAAAAAATTATGTCACATTTTTTTAATTGTTTTATTAATTATTAAATTTGAATTAAATTAATATTTTAAAGTTTTGAAATTAAAATATTTAAAATTATGAACAGTTTGTTATCATTAAACTTTTTCATGTCAATATAATATACATAATAATTAAAATATTAATCAAAATTTATCATTTGACATACAAAATGAAAAATGAAGTATAAATTTAACAAGTAAAAGGAAGTTATTGTTGTTTGAATGTCAATTTTTGGCCAAAAGCATCCTTCAATTATACTCCAAACTTAAATTACATTCTTAAAATATCATTTTAGCAAATATCTTTTAATTATATCCAAACTTAAACTACATCGTTAAAGTATCATTTTCAGCAGAAAACACCTTTCAAGTATTTTAAAGTAAAGAATTTTCATCCTTTTACTTGAATAATCAGAAAACTAATTGATATATCCCACAAAAACTAAGTCGTCCCTTCCTAATTATTATTCTTAAATATGCCAAGAATATTATCCTGAACTTTTTCGTAATTGAGTTAAGAATTCTGCAAAATCTTTTAATTTGACTATTTTTTTATTCATTTTTATTAAAAATATTATTAGTTTAAATATGTTTCTTCTCAATTGAATATGTTAGAAATGCGACATTTGTTGGAGACTTTCGATTCTAATAATGTAGAATGAAACTCAAATACTAGACATAATCAATATTATAATCACTTTGATATTAGATTGACCAAAAAATCTATTCATTTAATTGGTTAAGAAAAAGGTAAAAATAATTAATCTCCAACTTCTTTTCTTTACGAAAAAGGCAAATGATGTGCACTCACACCTTCCAATCATTTTTAGTTTCAATGAGCAACATTGTCTAAGATTTATTTTTAAAGAACTTCTTGTAGAAAGTAATGAAATTTTCCAAAATAACTATTGTTGATAGTCACGTTAACTACTCATTTTTTCGTTAAAATTCTTTAATTTTTTGATAATATCTAACAAAAGAATGAAAGTTGTTCAGTTACAAATACTTAAAGGATATTTTCTGCTAAAAATAATATTTTTAAGGATATAATTTAAGTTTGGGATATAGTTAAAGAATTTTTTCTGCTAAAAATGATACTTTAAAGATTAAGTTTATGTTTGAAACATAGTTAAATGATGTTTTTGACCAAAAACTCTCAATATTCCATTCTCTTTCTTGCGGCACATTCACCTCCAATCTAATACTCTTTCTTCCATTTATTTTTATTTGTATAATATTTTTACAATATATTTTTCTTATTATTAATTTTTTTAACATATCCAACAAATTAGTTATATTTTTTATAAAATTTATTCTTAACATTGATTATTTTTTCTTTAAATTAGTTATTAATGCATAATATTAAACATTAATTAATTTGAATATATAAGAAAATATTTATATTAAATATTATTTTTATGAGGGGTACAAAATTCAAAATAGACTAACAGAAGGGCAGGGAGGTAAAAGAAAGTTTGAACGATCACACCTTTAACTACAAAATATGTATTTTTGCACGTGTGAATACTGTTTCTTAATAATTTCGAGTGAAATAAAAGTCCTTAATTGAAAAACACGCGTATACTGATTTCCTCGTGCAAATTAGTTGGATTGTTTTTTTTTTTTTAATGATGTCGAATAATTCCATCTCATATTATTGTTTAATTCGATCTGTTTTGATTTATTTTAAGCTTTTTTTTCTTCAATACGGGAGGTCCTAAAATATGCATGTGTACCAATCCTTCTAAAAATATTATTCTATGCGAATTTCGTAATTTTAAATTCAAATTTATTTATCAATTTAAAATTAAAATTTTGGTGTAAAGACATTTTAGTTTTATCGAATATTTAGATTCTCAATCAAAAGTAATATTTTTTTTTATTACAACTAGAAGAAAACGAAGCAAGTAACAATATAGCATCAGACACTATCTGATAAGCGGTGATTCCTACATTTCATGCGTCAAATTTTTATTTTATATTTCTTATATTTTCACAATAAAGATTGAAAATAAATTCATAACAAAAAAAACTCAAATAAAGATAAACAAATAGATCTATCAAAAAATATATATGAACTCTAAATCACAAAATTAAAAAGTATATCAAATGGTTTTCTTCAAAAATAAATTGTGACAACCCCAAAAATTTGTGTGGAGAGGTGAGAAGTGAAAATTGCCCAAGATAATACAGAGAGACCAATTAACTCACACCTTAGTTACATAGAACTCAAACATTAATACAAGAGTTTAAAATTTGTAAAATAGCAAAGTAATTATTTATACCAACATGATCTAGTAATTTGAAGGAATAGATTAAATAATAGCTACTACTCAATTTGTGTCAACTAATGTGACATATTCCATATTTTAAAAATCAAACATATTAAGTTTGATTGATAATTTATTCATGTAATTTTTAATTTTTTAAAAATAAAATTACTCTCTCTATTTTAAAAAGGATAATCTAATTTGACTTGGAACGGAGCTTAAGAAAAAAAAAGACTTTTTAATCTTGTGATTCTAAATTAAAATTATGTCAAATATATCAAAATGTCCTTTAATCTTGTGTTATTAAACATGTCACGTCGAGTTACAGTTAAAATGTTGCCAAAAAAGAAAAGAAGTCATTTTTTTTAACAAGCTAAAAAGGAAATAGAGACATTCTTTTTTAAATGGAGAGAGTAATATATTTGTAAACTAGGTAAAATGTACTTTTAGTCATAATAATTGACAATTCAATTTTTAAAACGAATATATGAAAATATATATTCAAAAGTTAAATTTGTTCAAATCTCAAAATTAAAATATGTGACAGAGACGAAAGAGTATACCAATTTAAAATTACAATAATCGTGTAAAAAGATTTTTGTAATAATCCCCCCTATTTATTGCATTTATTTACAATTATTAGTCAAATACATCCTTCCATTAAGAAACATGTTACTTCAAGTGGTATACTTGCTTTGCACAACTAATTCAAACATAGTAACTTATATAAAAGTCAAGAGTGATTTTTAGACATATCGTGTCAAAAAGAAGGGCCTGTAGCTTTTGTTTGACATTGACTATTGACCAGTTAGAGAATGTGATAGGTTTCTAAGAAAATTCAGAAGAGTTGTTAATCGGATCACGCTTTGATTGAATTTGAAGCAACCCCCATCTCCATCCCACCCCAAAGAAAATTACCTAATTTTATTTTGAGAGAGACTCACCTTTTGTCACTTGTATGAGGATTTGATTGACAAATGTACAATATGGAATCCATTATATAGTCTTTCTTCTCACCATTCTCTTCTCCTCCTTTGTAGTCTTACGTTTTCTCTTTCAAGATTTGGCCACAATGTTTAACTATTTTTTTTATATTATATTTAAGGAAAACATAAAGTAAATGTGGTGAGAAGAAATAGTTTTTTTAGTAAGATTAAAGAAATCGATTAATGTAATTAAATAACTTTAGAATAATAAATAATTTTTGTGTTTGTTCATATAAGATCATACATTGATTTTTTAGGATATTTTTTTTCATTTTTTCATTTTATTAATAAATGGTCCATAATGATTTTGTTATATGTATAACCTTCTCTAAAACAAAAAAAATTATTATAAATATATATTTTTCTCTTTTTTTTGTATTCACGTGTTTCTCTTTATAATGATTTTTTTTTGCACTTCATGGTCCGCGTGGCTTACCACGGTCCGTCTAAGGACTCCTGGGAGGGGATCCCCTATTGGACACGTACTTTATGAGCACCATCATAAGTTGTGGTTCCCTTCACAGACCATCAAGAGCTGCATTAAGGGTTCTTTAGCTCATTTTTGGGCAAACGACTTCCAATTTGACTTCTTTTCTGTCTAACTTGATTATGAGGTGTTACATTATATCCTCCTTGGGAACATTCATCCTCAAATGGAACTCAACTAGCACGAGAAGTGTATGAGAGAAACTAACAACCCAATAATTAATGTAATTTTATCTAAATGCATGTAACCAAGGACGCACCTCGACTCCTGATTTGCCGTGAGTTTACGGTATTTTTAATAGATTTCACTTAAGAGTAGTGTGTCTAAGGTCATTTTGTAATGGAACTAATGTTTTTTTGTGCTAAATTTGTGGGAAATAGGGTTGGACGAGCTCAAGAGAGATACAACTAAAATTCTGCAAGTGTGGCCACCAACGGAAGTGACCTACGGACCATAGACCAGTCACGGTCCGCCAATATATAGGCATGGATGCTCATCTGGGAAGTTGATTACATATGGAACTACGGAGGCTAGTGACGTACCATCGTTTGACCCATGAGCCGTCCTGCACGTCTATCAATGATCATTGCGAGTTGAAAATCTAGTACTAGATATAAAATTTCGAGTGTGGAGCCATAGAAGAGGGTAGATTGTGGATCGATCCACGACCCATATTACATGTTCATAGATTGCAATTGAATGTTGTAGGTCCCAAACTTATGAGAAATTGTCAAAGTCATGAGCCATGGTATGGACCTACGGACCGTAGGTCAGTATCAATAATTGAAGCCACGTCTTTATTCCCTTATTTCATTTTCTTTTTGTTTAGGACATGTTTTTCTATAAACAGGGCATATAAACCTCGTTTTTTGGGGTTAGACATTATTAATCTACTTTAAGTTTTCAATATTCTCTTGTGGAATTAACATTGCAACTTTAGCAATTTGATTTCCCAAGTTTGTTTTATAAGATTTTTACTTTGCAATTTGATTCGATATTTCATGTTTCTTCTACTCAATATGTAAGTTCATTAGTTCTGCTTCTATAAATATGAATTGTGTTCTTTCAAGCATGAGTAACTAAATCCAGGACTAGAGTTTTGGGAACCATGAGCGATTAATGACGTATGAATAATAACTACGTAGTTCTTCACTAGTGTTGATGCATGTATTGGCAATTTTTTTGTTAGAAGTCTTTTTAATGAGTGAGCGCGTTAAAAAATGCCTTTTTGCTACTTGTCAGACCAAGGTGATAGTTAAAAAGAAAATAAATTATCAGTGCGAGGGTGAAAACTAAGTCATACATTGATGTGATGTCTAATATGAGGTAAAGGTAAGAGTTAATAAATTATACACATATAGTCGGCCCAAAGTTCTCACTTATTGATAAAAACAAAGTTTGAATATTGCTCACTTGTTACTCAACAATCAATCACTTATTTTTCACACAAAACCCCCCTCTTTTTTTCTTGTCTTGGAATTAAGTTGGCTAAACAATATAATCGTAAGCTAAGGTTAAGTGTGAACAATATTCCTCATAGGATCGACCCCAACCTACAAGTTGGGTTCTTTATTTGACAACAATTTCTTATACTTCTTTATGGAGGTGTAATTTAAGTGAATCAAAATTTGGTGCCATGTCATGATCAGAGAGGACCCCCTAGTCATAACACGACGTCCTTGACCCTGAAGGGTCTCATACAAGCCCTTAGCATATTCGTCAAGGCATAAGACATAGAAAAATATGGAAAATAAAACTTTTCTTTACAATCAAAGTCTCTTATAAAGATGAAAGAATATGTATGACACTGTCTCAAACCATCTATAACATAGAATTACATTCGACTTAAATCTCTTTAATACAACTTAGGGACAGTCTAGGGGTGTGCATCGGTCGGTTCGGTTCGGTTTTACATATAATCGGTTCGGTTTATCAGTTTTCGGTTTTAAAATATGCTAACCCAATAACAAATCAATAAGAAATTTTTTATCGGTTTATCGATTTTTGATGTTATCCGTTCGGTTTCGGTTAACCCAATAAGAAAATGTCAATCAAATAATATATAATAGTACGTATGTTATAATTACATGTTACCAACTTACCGCCAAAACATAATAGAAAACTTTGAATGTTGATCAAATTACTAACATTCACAAACTGTCAAAAGCTATCGCCTACAATTACGAACTAGAATTAAAACTAAAATAAAATATTTATATGAGACAATCTTGAATAGTTGCTTGATCCACCAGATAATCAACAAAGTTCTCACAAATTTCCTAACCAAAAAATCACATAGCCTGAAAAGCTAATATTGAATATATTTATGTATTAAATTATGTATATTTAATATTGAGGAAGGGTAAAGTAGTAAATAACTATAGTCTTATTGGGTTATCGGTTTACCCAATAACCCAATAGGAAAAACCAAAACCGACCCAATAACCCAATAATTATTTTTTCTAAACTCATTAAAAACCCAATAACCCAATAACAATAACCCAATAACATTTTATCGATTCGGTTTATTGGTCGGTTCGGTTTTTGCACACCCCTAAGGGACACAACCCTTACAAAAGTTCAAAGACATAAAGTGAAGACAAAAATAGACAAGGTGGGTTCATCTTCGAACTATGAGAACTCCCCAAGTCTTCATCTCTGAGCTCCTTGGAAACCCATCATCCAAGTATAGAACATCACCTCTCTAAACCCTACACTTTGTATAAAATGTAGAAAGAAGGGGTTAGCACGAAAACATACTAAGTATGGAAGCCATGTATAAAATTATTTAAAACATGCTTAAAAGGGTCATTTATTTGGAACCATGCTTTATGCAATTTTGAACATCATCTTGAAAAAGTTGGAGAGTCAAAAGCTATAAGCAACTCATATATAGTTCATCAAAGCACAAAGGATAATAACATCACCATAAGCATAGTATTTAAACACAGTCTTAATGTAATATCACTCATTACAAGACATAATACTCATGCACAATCAATTATCAAGGTTATTGCATCATAATAGAGTAATCAGATAAGTAACCCTAGGTTGCATATGTGTCATGTGTAGACAAAGAACCATAACCCTATCTACACTAAGTAGTACCTTTGGATCACAACGCTCATACTTATGATACATTAGTCTCATCCATAGTTTATATATACAGTCAAGAGACATTCATAAACACTTAGCTCATATCAAGGAAAGTCAAATATAAATTATAATTTAATGGAATCATTCATTACTCATAATACCCATAATACAATGGAACTACACCATGACTACTTTGAAGTCTGGTTGTGCCAAGTATGAGTCACATCCCATAATACAACTCAAACTACGTAAGTATCCTAGAGGAGTCATTAGTCATATATAGTGCAACATATTCATATCATGCATACATGGATCCACATATTTTTATATCATAAGGAAACTATCCCAAAATCAATTCATAAGTTCACTAGTGCAATATGCAAGTGAAGTCTCATACCCTTCCTTACACCAAGTAAACTCATCAAAAAGTCATAAGCATCGTTCCTATACACATGAAAAATTCATATTAAGTGAAGTCATTCTTAACATTCTTATATGTTATACATTCACAATTAATAAGCTTTCATAATCACAAGGAACCTCACCATGGCCTCTCTTAATGCCTTGTTGTGCAATGCACAAGTAGAGTCCCATACCCGCTCATGCAAAGTAGTACCCATGAAGAAGTCATAGTTAAATTCCACATGCATGCCTTGATTTCATATTCATATTATGGTCTACATTCATTAACATATAGGGAGATTTGGAATAATTGACATAGACCATGTGAGCTACATGAAATCCGATGTTCTACCTCCACTCTAAAAAGAAGGCGTTTCACTTTCCTAAGGTGAAACTAACACAATTAGCATCTAGGTAGATCCACTAGATAAATGCCTATGTGGGAACATAATTATGGAACAAAGAGATTGCTACTAGAAACTCGGACTTGCTATACATAGAAGGTTTCAATATCATGAGACAACACATATATTGGGAACCCGAACTTGCTAACGTAAAAGGAACCCATGTTGGCTTCCAGACTTGCTTAATGTAAAATCCTCCATCTCATATTTGTAACTTATCAAAATTTGAAATACCTAGGAATAACATAAGAAACTAAAAATATTCATTTTTGGAAAGAAAGGGAAAACATTGAAAAATTGACCAAGTTAAGTAAGTGAGTTTTGGTCATTTTCAAACAACCATAACTTCTAGCTTAGAATGATCTAGAGATAGTTCTTGATATGGTTGGAAAGACCTTGAAGATTATTTTCAACGCTGCTAAGTTTGCGCATATTGAATATTGTATAAGGGAGATATGACTATCGGAAGTTGCATTGTTGAGGTGAGGAAAGTCCGAATCCGAATTTAAGGAAGGGCAAACTAGGATTTTCAACAATTAATTTCCTATTTCCTTTTCAGGGTTTTATTGGGGTAAAAAGTAAATTTAGTTCAGTTTCGGAGAATTAAAATCAGGATTAGGGCTTGGAGAAGAGAGAAAAAAAGAAAGAAAGGGAGAAAATTCAAGAATTCGCCAAGAACGTCAAGAATTACAATTGGATTTCATCGGGGCTGATACCTATCAAGGTATGTGAGATCTTTTAGGGTTGGGTAATTTCACCCACACACCAATCTTGTTTCAATTCCATGATTTTGAATTGGTTGAATGTGGCTAGTGAAGTTCTTGAATGACATTGTTAAATTCTTGTTGATTAAGTTGTTGAATGCTTATTGTTGCTTTGATTCATAATACTTGGTTGTTTCTCGAGTTAGATCTTTTGGGTACTGAAGGTACTAATGATTCTAAGGGTTTTCGAAAATAACTACGGAGGTTTAGGGGATTTAGCCAGGCCAAGGGTCCGCTCGAGGTCAACAATAGTCATCGAGTGCCAGTCCCATCCAAGGTGTAGGCTCGGGGCGTGACAATATTCACGTTCACTCAGTGCTAAGCACAATCAACTTTAAGGTAAAATTTAGTGTTTACTTACGTTCTTATTGATAGAAAATGCATAAACATTCCAATCATCAGAATATCATAATGACTTATAGATTCATTAGGTGAGAATGTCCTTTCAACCTTAGAATCGTTAACATGTGAAAAACCTTTCACATTACATGATCATATCATACTTATTCATAACAAAACACATTTAGTTATATCATCATGGTCATGAAAATTTCATGCATAACAGTATGTAAAGGTGCATATGAGAACTAGGTTTAAAAATGACACCATAAACACATCATATTCATATTTATGCATGGAGTGTGTGTGTGCGCATGCATAATTGTCCTTACAATGGCACAACAACAACCTTATCATCATCTGCACTTCCCTGCAAAAGGAACCATAACATGTACATCATATCCCAACTCATGCACAATTAAAATATATTGTATTTAAGGATCTTAGACCATGTATATCAACATATCTAATATTCATTACAATAGAAATGAATACATTCATCACTAAAGTAGGTGATTCATGACATATATAAAATCATGACTCATATAGGTGGTTATGTGTTGGGGCCTTCCACATTAAAACCACATACAATTCAACATGTATCAAAAGTAAACACCTCCACCATAAATGGATCAAGTCATTCATATATAGCAAGTTTGACATATCATACCTTCAAAGTTTCCCTTCAAAGCCACGACAGATAACGTCTATCATCTTAGACTAGGCACTTTAAATAGAATAAAATCATAAACAAATAACATAATACAATAATGAATAACATAGAAACATACTAGATTCTTATCCTTCATTAATCAATCAAATCATACTAGGGTTTAAATTGAGAAAGAAGGTAAATCATGGGTCTTGTAGGTAATTGCTCCAAAACCATATACATTACATGAATTCATCCACAAACCTTCATATATAATCATAAACAAGTTATTTCATGTCATTAGGCTTTACTAATGATCAGTGCAAGTCTAGGTGATCTAGTTCTAATGTCATCCATCAAGACCTAACCCTAACCCTTAGAAATATAACATGAGATAGAGTAGCTTCACACTAAGATTACCTAATCAATGTATATATCCTAGATGATCAATCTATACCCGTCAATCAATCCACACAAGGGCTTACAATTGAGAAATAAGGGGAACAACATAGGTCTTTTGGGATTTTCTACAAAAAATTATCAATACACCATGAATTCATCAATAATTGAACATATGTAAACATAAAAAATCATAATTTGATAATAGAAAAGTTTTTAGAAGGTGACTTATACTTTGGATTAAAACCTAGAAATAGAAGAATTTTAAAACATAGTTGAGAGGGCTTCTTGGTGATTGCTAACCAAGAATAAAAAGCTCCCATAACTTAGACTTAGAACTTCATGAAAATCCTTTGAAAAAGCTTCAATCTTCAAGCTTTACTTGATCTTCTTCTAGGTCTTCAATAGAGGTTTTTGAGAGAAGAGTTTTGAGAAACATTGGGGTAAAGTTAGTCATTATTTGGGGGACTTGACTTGTGGTGAATTAATGGATTAATTTAGGGTCTTATTAACTATTTATACAAGGTTATCGTAACACTTAACCGAACCCCTAAGCCCTTAATTAATTAGCTAACTTTATTACCAAACCCCCAACTTAAAACTAAATTTACCAAAACTGGCAACATCTACGGATCCCCATGTCCGCACCGTAGATTGATCTACCACCCGTGGTTTGGTCTCGTGGTTGGGGATTGACAATTCTTCAGTGTTTCGGTCACAACTTCTTACTACGAGATTGGAATTAGGAAAATTTGGTGGTTTTGGAAAGAGGAATCAGAGATCTTTAATTTTATAGTTAATGAAAAACCTAATTCATTTTTAGATATGAGATATGACCATTTGAAGTTGACCCTCACTTAATTATAAACTGCAAAAATTTGCAGCACCTACTCCCTTCCACCTATGGACCGTAGGTGGCCTCCCTCGTTTCTGACTGAGGCTGAGTTTTTCCTTCCTGTTGCATGCTTGACTTATGGAGGAAGACCTACGGTGCATCATTTGACTTACAGGCTGTAGGTGGCCCTCCACAGGTCACACCAAAAACGTAGACCATGCTGCCAAGGCAACTTTGGGGGACTTTTTTGGGGTCCCCTTCTAAGACCCCTCAAGTTATCTTAAGAGAGTCGTACATGAATGTTCAACCCCTATACTTGTCCATCTAAGTGTGAGAGTCACTTCTACAAGTTTTCACCCTCAAACAAGACTCCAAACATCAAAATCAAGACCGTACAACTCACAAGTTCAAATGACTAGTTTCTAGATGTCATGGTCACTTCTTGACATTTGAACTCTAAAATTACAAAATAACTTCAATAACTAAATATTTATCACTAAAAAAATTTCCAACTATAAACAAACATGCGAGGCTTTATTTCAACCTACTAGATTTAGTCAAGCCTTATCTAGGTCTTACTAGTTCGTATGGGGTGTTACACGGCACTGTCGGGCAATATGACTTTTAGATTATATTTAACTACATTATTGAACTTGAATTCAATTATTTATTCATTTTAATTTTACTTTGTTTTTGTTTCTAAGGGTTATCACTCTAGTATATGCCAAGTACAGGGAGTCGAGACGAATCATTGACCCCATACAATCAAGAGTTGAGTCAAACTTAACGAAGAATGAATAACCAAGGGTTCCAAGTGAATCCAATCAGAGGAAATTTGAGTGATGGAGTTCAGTTGCATCCTCCTAGGTTTGTTAATGAACATGCTGAGGATCATGGTGGCAATCTACTAGGAGATGCATTGAGGGTACATAATCCACCACAACTAATGTTGCGTAATAACTATAGGGTAAACTTCAATACTGTTAAATATGAAGGACCTATTGTTCTACCTTCTCTTCCTCCGGGGCACACATTTGTTGTGACTAGCACTTTGATGCAGATGCTTACATCGACGGTTTATTTTTTCTAGTATGGCATCAAGGGATCAACATGGGCACATGGATAGATGTTATAGGATTGATAATCTTCCATTTATCTTTTATTGGTGATATTGCAGTGTGCTTTTCTGAGCTCCCATATAACCCGTTCATACATGGGATCAATTGTACAAGGTGTTAATGGCCAGTACTTTCCATTCTCAAAAAAGCTAAAGTACAAAGATAAACTCAACAACTTTATGGCACTACCTAGAGAGTTTGTGAGTACTTCATGGGATAGGCTCAGTGCATCTATAAAAAGTGTTCCAAATCACCGCATTGATGATGAGTCGATGAAGGAATACTTCTACAGAGGTCAAGACGAAAATAGCAAGGTTCTGCTTGATACAATCGTGGGGTTGGTACGGTGAGTGCACCTTTGAGCAGATCATTGATAAATTCGAGAAAATATCACAAAACAACAAATCTTGGAGGATTAGAAAGTCAGAGATCGGGGAAAACACTTTTGCATTTGCATCTGCACCAAATCGAGCTGCCAATGATATTCGTGAGGGGATGGCTTGGATGTGGACCGGATTGGGGTTGGTGTTGAAGCATCCGGCGAAGGTTCTGAAAAGGTAAATGATATGAATTATTTGACTAGAAATCCACCACCACAGATTGATGAATGTTATTATGAAGAGGATGGGTATTTGGTGAATGATTAGATGGGGGATTTTTGAGCCAACTCCCAAGGTTCTGACTCAAATAATTGACACCAAGGGAAAGGAAAACAAGGTATGATGTATGAAAATTACAACGAGAGGGTCAATATGTTTTTTATGGAAACTACAAGTGTGACAACAACTACAACTAGAACAACTATAGAAACAAAGTGGGCCTTATGTTTTTCTACAAAATCAGGAATATGGTAATAGGGAAGCTGAGATAGTATGTCACATATTGAAGATATGATGCAGAAAATGATGAAGAGATTTGATTCGACTAATGAGAATGTGAAAAAAATGTGAAACGATTTGTCTTGAATCATTCAAAAAATTGATGCCCATGTAGTTTCAATCAAGCAACTTGAGCAACAGATGAATCAATTATCCACTACATTAAACCCGTGTCAACCTGGCACACTTCCTAAAATCACCATAAAAAATCCAAAGAATTATGAGCATTGTATGACAATCACTACTTGAGGGGGAAAACATACTATTGATCTACCTGTCGTCTGAGGTTAATATTGTAGTTGAGAAAGATGATAATAAGATTAAGATTATTAGAGAGTCTATGAATACTATAGACATGGATGCAAAGATAACTAAAAAGTGGTTCCCATGCATACACATCCACCTCCGTTCCCATAGAGGTTGGTGAAAAAGAATGAGGACAAAAAATACCGTAGGTTTATCGCTATGTCAAAACAATTTTCCATCAATGTTTTGTTGATAGAAGCTTTAGAGATGCCTGGGTATGAAAAATTTATGAAGGATTGGTGACTAAGAAGAAGGAAATCAGTTTTGAAAATTATAGGTTGAAACATTGTAGTACTACGAGGTCACTTGTGCATAAGAAGGAGGATCCTTGTGTCTTCACTATTCATCTACCATGAGGTTGTTGAATTTTTCTAAGGCATTGTGTGATTAGGTTGCTAGTATTAATCTGATGTCATTATCTATTTATAAGAAGTTGCGTTTAGGGACTCCAAAACCGATTGCGGTGCGATTACTCGTGGTCGATATAATTGTGAAGAGGACCATAGGTTTTCTCAAAGATGTAATTGTAAAAGTGGACTCATTTAATTTTTTGAAGGATTTTATGATACTAGATTGTGATGTTAATTTTGAGGTTCCTATCATCTTAGGGAGACCATTCCTTGCTACTGGACGTGTGTTGGTCGATATGGAGAAGGGGCAGTAAAGTTCTAGTTGAATAGTGAAAAGGTAACTTTTAACATGTGTAGATCTATGAAGCTAGACAACGATCTCAAATTAGTGTCTGTGGTGAATCATATTGTAGAACGAGGTCCAAATATGTCTATTGAAGAGAGGTTTGGTATTGATGAACTAGCAGCGGTAATGATAAATTTTGAGGGTGACGATATTGAAGACTATGATGAATTGGTCACCGCACTCGACAGGTTTGAATTTTGTTCCAAACCAAAAAAATTGGAGCTAGATATGAAGAACTGCAACTCTCTACTGTCAAAACCATTTTTTGAGGAGGCTCTAAAATTGGATCTTAAGGCTCTACCATCACATTTGAAGAATGTATTCTTGGGGAGAGATGGTATCTTTCCCGTCATCATTGTGTCATATTTGACTGAGGTTCTAGTCGAGGCATTGGTTTTTGCGTTGAAAATGTTTAATAGGGCTATTGGGTGGACTATTGCGGACATTAAGCCTAGTATCGAGAACAAAAAAAGACTAAATCCGCTTATGCAAGAGGTAGTTGAAAAAGGAAATCATCAAGTGGTTGGATGCTGGAGTCATTTATCCCATTATAGATAATAGTTGGGTTTTTCCTATTTAGTGCGGGACCAAGAAAGGTGGGATTACAATGGTACCTAATGCAAGAACTAACTTGTTTTGATACGGCTCGTGACTGGATAGAGACTATGCATGGACTACGAATTTGAATACTTGGATAGAAAAGGACCACTTCCCTATGTCGTTAATGGATCAAATGTTGGACCGCATTGATGGTAAGGGTTGGTATTGCTTTCTTGGTTTTTATTTGGCATAGAATTAGATCTCCATATTTTCGGAAGACCAAGATAAGTTCCCTTATTGGACTTTGGCCTTTAAGTAGATACCATTTGGGTTGTGTAATGCTCCAATGAAGTTCCAGCAGTGCATGATGTTGATATTTTTCTGATATGATGGAGCACACATTGAGGTGTCTATGGATGATTTCTCCGTGGTAGATGAATCATTGGATAGCTGTTTGAATCATTTGGCCGAGGTACTTAAACGGTGTGAAGAGTACAATCTTGTTCTCAATTAGGAAAAATGTCACTTTATGGTGAAAAAGGGGATCATGTCGGGTCATCAAATTTATGAGAAGGGTATTGAGGTTGATAGAGCGAAAGTCAAGGTAATTAAAAAACTTCCACCATCTATATCTGTTAAAGTTGTTAGAAGTTTTGTTGGGAATACATGCTTTTATAAGAGTTTTATCAATGATTTCTCCAAAATTGTACACCTATTGTGCAAATTGCTTGAAAAGGAGTGTAAGTTTGATTTTGATGATGCTTGTATGAGATAATTTAGATTGTTAAAGGAAAAGGTAGTTTTGGAACCTATAATTATTTCACCAGATTGGGGGCATTCTTTTGAAATGATGTGTGATGTGAGTGGAGTGGTACTGGTATAGAGGCGAGAGAAGATTCTTCATCCTATTTTTAATGCCAAAAAGCTCCAAATCTGGCCCAAAATAACTATACAATGATTGAACAAGAAATCCTTGCTTTGGTTTTCACATTCAAGAAATTTTGATCCTACTTGCTTGGTACTAAGGTCATAGTCAATACTTACCATTCAATATTAAGGTATTTGATAGGTAAGAAGGATGAAAGACCTAGAATGATTAGATGGGTATTGTTGCTGTAATAGTTTGATTTTGAGGTGAAAGACAAAAAGGGTATAGAAAATCAATTTGCCAATCATTTGTCTAGATTAGAAAAGGAAGATATGCTCAAGCTAGGAGATGGTGCTACAACTAATGATGCATTTCCAGATGACAGGTGTTGGAGGCTTCTCATGATCTTATCACCTTGGTTCCCATACTTTGATAACTACTAGGCAAGTGATCTGGTTCTCTCAAATTTTCTTTTCACCAAAGGAAAATTTTTATGCATGATATGAAGAATTTCTTCTGGATTGAGACTTATTTGTTTCGTATTTGTGCTGATGGGAATTATTTGTCGATGTGTGCTTAAGTTTTAGATGATGGGTATACTAGAAGTGTGTCATTCTTTTCTTGTTGGTGGGAATCATAGTGGTATTCAGACTGCGAATAAGATTTTGTCGTCTTTGTATTACTAGCCTACCATCCACCCAGATGTGCATGATTTTTGCATAAGTTTTTGCAGTTTTTGCATTACTTGCGTACTATCTACCAAGGTTCTCATGATTTCTCGAAGTCTTGTAATCGTTGCTAAAGATAAGGTGGAATTTCAAAGAGGAAAGAAAAGAACTACATATGCATTCGATTTTGGTGATTGAGTTGTTTGATGTATGGGGAATTGATTTTATGAGTCCATTTATGAGTTCACATGGGCTGAAGTATATTCTTGTTGCGTTTGATTATGTGTCGAAATAGGTGGAAGCAATTGCACTTTTAATAAATGATGGTAAAAGTGTCATCACATTCCTAAAATAGAATATCTTCTCCATATTTGGTACACCTAGGGCGATTAACAGTGATGGAGGTTCCCACTTTTACAATAAGTTGTTCAAGTCCTTGCTACAGAAATATAGAGTCTATCACAATGTAGCCACTCCTTACCATTTGAAGTGTAGTGGGCAAGTTGAAGTGTCCAACAGAGAGATCAAGAAATTTATTACTAAGACAGTGAATGCAAATAGAAACCGATTGGTCAATGAGGCCTGATAATTTTCTATGGGCCTATCACACCGCATTCAACTCTTATAGGTTTACCCCCTACCAACTTGTATATGGGAAGATTGACATTTGTCAGTAGAGGTAGATCATATGGCTATACATGTGGGTGTTGAAATTGGAATTTGGATCGAGGCGCGACATAGAGTCAAAGAGTGAGTGAAGTGAATGAGTGTCACCTAGATGCTTATAAAAGTTCAGCCTTGTACAAGAAAAATATGAAAAAGTACCATGGTAAAAAGATTGAAAAACATGAATTTGCTGTGGGTGATTAACTTGTCATATCAGGACACTTCATCCAATTCTGAGTGCCGATAGTTATTATTCAGTAATATAATCAAGCAATGGTTGGGGTCGAATCCCAAGGGAGTAGATGTCGAGAATTAACAGACAAGTACAAATTAGTTCAAATCAGTCATAGATAAAAATACATTTACGATTAACAACATAATAATTCAAAAGGGGTGACACAAGTGTCAATTATCAAAGAGGGGTTTATAAGTAGTAATAAGCTAAAACTAAAAATAAACAAAAATAAAAATATAGAGACGGGATTCTTGGGGTGTGAAAGGAATATGGGCTCAAATAAATAACTATATATATAATATTGATAGTGAATCACTTTAAATTTGTGACTAAGCTAGACTTTAGTGAGGGTAAATTATCTTTCGAGCAACTTACCCATAATTGAACAAGTTTTCTCGAACACTAATAAGCCGCAATAAAGCCCAACCTTTGACTTGGCCCATTGCCTCTCTTGAGATGAATGTGAGGGAAAGAATTTAGGATTCACTCTGTCGAGATGAACCCACGTTAAGCGAATAACCACAGGCCATTAATTCAGTAGTTTTGGTCTTATGACCTCTCTCGATCAAGACAAAGACATGAAAGTGAATCATATTTGCAATTACAACCCATTAAATTCATACACAACTACTAAATGAAATCGCATTTAAACAATAAATACACTATTAATTAGCAAGACCTACCAGTAAATTAAACCTATATGCACATAATCACACCCCAAGGATTGGAGTTTTAGCTAGACACAACAAAGAGATTGAACTTGATATTGAGAAGTGTTTCCATCAATTAGGTACAATAGAAAGTATATTTACACAGGTCTACAAGGAAGATTCTTCAATAACCACTTCAAATTTCTTGGAGTTGGAAATCTTAAAGTCATCAAAGTTCAAAGCCAAAGGCTCACAAAAACTCTCAGAACTAAAGTTGGGGAAAATATCTGAATAATACAATCGTAATAGTAATGGTATAATAAAAATTGATACCAAGCCAAAAATATCAACGAGTATTTATCGTATTCAAAAATTTATGGTGCGAAGGACAACTCCGAGTAGTTAGTGTGGATCACCGATTATCTCAGCGATCCTCCCTTTAAGTATATTTCATCTCCATATTGCCTTATCCTTCAACATCTTCGTGTTTGGGATCATTGGGCAGTGTAACACTTCTTCGCAGAATTGCCTTACGATACGCCGACTGCTCCTTTTCACTTACGACTTTATCCTTTCCATCAGGGCTCAGCACATTGGAACATTAGGCAAGAATAAGGTCAATTGACGATTCACCTAATGAATTAGGCGATACTCATGCCTTCTTTTCTTCATTCTTTCAAATGCCTTGTTCCTTTTTGCTCACTTGTGTACATGCACTGTCTCCAAGTCGAAGTACCTAATACTCAAAGGTTTTTCATTAGTTTTAGAGATAAAATACACATTTGAGGACACTAAATCTACAAAAGTGTATCCCTAAATGAGTCGAAATTATGGACTCATCAACACCCCGAACTTAATCTTTTGCTTGTCCCCAAGTAAAACTCAAGTTCAACCCTTGAAAAAGGATGGTCGAACAGTGCTACATAAGACTCAATCATGAATGTACACTACAAGATTCAATTCAAGGATCAACTGTGTACTCAAACGCTCAAGTTGTAACACCCCATTATCAAAGATTTTCAAACTCGCAATAATTGTTACAAATTCAAGTCCAAGCTCAACTAAAGTGATATTATTCCCTCACACAAAGAATAATTCCATTTTCACACACAATGATTCAAGTATTTTAAGTTTCGGAATCAAATGCAATGCTTACACTCACAAAGATGAAAACAATGCAGGACTTCATCCATTGGTTTGCCCGTATTTTCCAATAGACCTTTGTTTCAGCTCACTTAGGATCTAAATGGTCTTTTCAAGTGTTGTAATGGGGTTGAGTGTGCAGGTATAGTCGTTTAGGCTCATTTACTTTTGTACTCATGGAATGTGGTGCTCCCAACACTTTATTTTCTCTTCATTCATCACTTCCTTTCGTGCTCCTAAGTCATCCAATTATTACTTCTCCATGGGTTATTCGGAAACCCCATTTTCTTTTTCACTTTCATATCTTTATTCTACAACCTTTTAATTATTTTTCTTTTTCTTTTCTTTTTCTCTTTCTTTTTTTTTTATATAGAGGGGTTCCATTATTTTCAACACCATGGGTTAAAAAGGGACTTTTCTTGCACTTCTTGACTTTTCTTCTCTTTTAACCACACCCCGACTTAGGTATAGTCGTTTAGGATCATTTACTTTTATACTCATGTAATGTGGTGCTCCCAACACTTTAATATCTCTTCATTCATCACTTCCCTTCGTGCTCGTAAATCATCCCATTATTACTTCTCCATGGGTTATTCGAAATTTCATTTTCTTTTCACTTTCATATTTTTATTCTACAACTTTTTCATTCTTTTTATTTTTATTTTCTTTTTATCTCTTATCTTTTTTATATATAGGGGTTCCATTATTTTCAACACCATGGGTTAAAAGGGACTTTTGTTGCACTTCTTGACTTTTCTTCTCTTTTCACCACACCCTGACTTAGGTTGTTGGCCTGAGTTAGCTATTCAATCAACAAGACATCAAAAATATTATAAGTAGTGGAGTAAGAAAGGTAATGTTTTCATCATGCTTATACCAAAGAAATATAAGGCATAAGTAGTGTTCAAAGGATGTTTTCACACTTACAAGGCAGGCCACAAAAGAGGTATATGTCAAAATAGTTCACACTCTTTCAAGAATTCCTACGATCATATCATAAGGTCACATCACATAGTAAACCGGACTAATGGGACAAATTCTCGGTGTCATCATGCATGGTTCAAGATAAGCTTATCACACAAGGCATTGGCACCAAAATTCAAACAACACTACATACTTTTGCTAGTGTGCAATGTTCATCGCAAAAAATCAATTTGATACTTAAATAATCACAAAATGATGCTAAAAGTTCACATATTGTCTATGAAACTTTATTTTTCCTAATTGTAGATGAATATTCATTTTTGCTGGACTGCAAGCACTATTCAAGCAATCGATATTGATCAAAATCGAGACTCAAATTTACCGAAAAACAACCATATTCAAGTATATACAAGAGGTGGTGAAATTTTTTTGGAAGGGTCAAAATCATTTTTCTATTAAAATAGGAGCCACAAGCTCAAACTTACACAAAAAGCAGTAGAGAACACGGTTTTAAACATAACAACCTAAATATATTACCAAATCAAAGTCACAAAAATGTGAGCCTCACCCCACCACAAATAAATAAACATTTTCCTCAAATGTAAATAATAATTATCCAAAGTTCAAAATAACGAATGACATAGAGGGAGATACATAAAAATCTTTTCTACGAAGTAGCTCCATATATCAGCGTATCACTGCCCAATGCTTCGTTCTGATCCTGGGTACCTGTCCACAGTGTCACCTCAGAAGATGAAGCATCACCATACCTACTATACTCGTCCAAGTCTTTAACTTCCATGAAAGAATGTATAGTTGTGTATAATCCATGAGTCCACGAAGGGATAGTGGGGTCTCCTTCCCTCGCTTTCCATCTTGGGAGGTTTTGTTTCCCTTGTACTTTATTGAAAATTTTCACCCTCATCTGTTAAGGTGACATATTTCTTCGAGCTACCTTTCCCCTACATATATATCTGTAAAGCTTTGAGAAGATCAACATAGAAGATCAACTACATATGAACTCGCCAAACCTGTCGGCGAATCACACAACTACTTAGGCGAGTTACCGAGTGCTATGCATAGAGGATACAATGGTGCAGACAAAGGGCGAACAAAAATATTGTGGGAGTTTCGCCGAGTGATTTCGACAACCACAAGCTTTTTGCAAAAAGTTAAAGAATATTATATGAAATAAGGCATTCATTTTGTCAGCGAGATGGGGAGTTTAGGCGAACTGTCGAGTGGTTCGGCGAGCCTGACTCAACTTTCCAAATAACCCATATTTCCTAATATCATCCCAAATCTTCAAATTCAACCCCACAACCTGTGAAAACATAAGATTATGCATCAAAATAGGCCTAGACCAAATGACACTCATGCACAATGCCACAAAATTTCATGCAGTTTAATGCACAAATTTTGAAGAATCAACTATGTAACTCATCAAGGGAAAGATTATCATATAGGAAACCAATCATCCTTATCCTACTAGAGAGGACACATCAATGAGATAATTTTATTACATTGAGTACATAGTCGATAAAAATAACTCAAGGTTCCGAAACCAACATTTTGTGCAGACTAAATTAACATTGAATCACTAGGTGACAATGTAATTCAAGTAACGAGCAGGAATCGTCAACTAAAGTACTTTAAAAGTGTAGGAATATTAAAAAATATGAACTAAGAGTGAGTGTGTGACGTATGAAAGTGAGGAGAAGTAAAGGAAAGTTAAACTTTTAAACCTTTGGATTGATATACCGTCTAGTTTCTCGCCAATTTGGCGACCTTAGTTTCCCTCGCCGATCCTCTTAGTGACACGCCACATGATCATGTATCTCGGTTGAGTTTTACAAGACTTCAATTTTTCTGGGTCAAAATGACAATCTACTTTGGGATCACTAACTTGGTCGTCAATTCATCATTAATTTCCTGGGCTCGCCAAATTAACAGACTCCTATTTAAAGGTATCTTGAGTTTAACGACAGTCTAGATTGGGCACGTCGACCTGCTCGGTGATTCACAACCTTAAACTTTATTTTTCGTATTTTTTTCAAATGCTTGCCACATTTAAACCTACACAACCAATATACCATTATTTCTAAAACAAATATAAAGCAATAAATAGGGTTTTGAGTTTCCTCCCAAATAGAGGATTAGTTAACGTCATGGTACGATGCAAGTCAACCTTCAAAATTCATTCTTGGGCTTTGACATCGTTTCAGTAGGCAAACCCCATTGTTAACGTAGATTCAAATGCGATGAAATATGGTCCATCTGGTTTTCCAATTGCTTGATCTAGAGAAAATGGGAAGTGACGGTCTGGCTAAGGGTTGACATATCTTCTTTCATTTATTGTCTTAAACCTCAACCTTGTTGGGGATATGTGAGAGCATATCTTCAGACATGACACCGTTTGCATCCTTTGACTTTTGACATTCGTGGGGAGGCACATACCTATCTCTTTCCCTTTCCTTCCAATTGGGATTTTTATCCCTCCATTCACAATCTTGATCTTTCCATCCTTTATCTATTTTCCAATCTTGGTTACCACCCTGCCCAAGTAGTTTGAACGATAACCTCCATCTTGGTTGTCTAAGAAGTTTACCACTTCATTATATAAGACCTCAAATTTGGATTTATCCAAAATCATACCAGACACCCACAACATTGACACCTCAAGCAAAATCTCCTATGACATTTTTAGACAAAATGTCTAGTGGTGTCATGATTTTGTCCATGTTCTTATACCTCTCTTAATATTTCTCCATCTACTCCTTGGTTAGTTTATATGAGAGGGAGAAACCTAATCTTCATGGGTATACCAAGACTCGTTAATTTTGGTCGTATAATCTAGCAGTTGTGCCTCTATCACTTAAGGATGTTGCATTGAAACTCTCACAGAAAGTTGGTCAGCGACACACTTATTTACTGAGTCAAGTCTCCGATAAAAGTATTGCAGAAATACATTGTCATGTAATCCATGAGTAGGCATTGCAGCACCAACTTCTTGAATTGCAGCCAAGTCTCATGAATTGGCTCGCCCTCCAAACGCTTACAACTTTGGATGTTATCCCGAAGAGTCAACATCTTTAAAGGAGGGAAAAATTGAACATTAAATGCGGTGACCAAATCCTCCCACGAAGTGATTGAGTTATGTTGCAACTTAGCCAGCCACTTGAACGATTCCCCCCACAAGGGTGAATTGGAATTACCTCAGCCGAATTGACTAGTAGGAGATGTTATTGAAGAAGAATGGTCCGCATACATCCACAATGTTTTAAATATGTTCATAAGGATCCTCATGGGCTAATCCACTCAAACTCTCTTTAGTTACAAGAGTTGCCACCTGGTTCTTTTGATGTGGAACACTACATTTCCTTCGCTGGTGGTAACAGAATGGCACCAGTACCTCTTATGATACGGGGGGTCGTTAGCATGAGGCTCCTTGCCATTGTTGAGGTTTCCAATGTAATTTTCCTTGACTATTTCGCTGCCATTTACGCTTATACTTCCTGTTTTCAATACAAAGAAGCAAAACAAAACTGAAAATTATGTTTGTTCAACTATAACAACAATTTCAAAATTCAACTCAACAAAAAAATTCTTAACTAACACCACTCCCCCGCAGCGGTGTCATTTTGACTTGATGTATCAAGACACTTCATCAAGTTCTAAGTGTTGACTGCTGTTAGTCAATAATATAACCTAACAAAGGGTTGGGGTCGAATCCCAAGGGAGCTATTTTCGAGAATTAACAGTCAAGTACAAATTAGTTCAAATTAGTCATAACTTAAAGACATTTATGATTAAAAACATAATAAATCAAAGGGGTTACACAAGTGTCAATTATCAAATGGGGGTTTGTAAGCAGTTATAAGCTAAAACTGAAGATAATGTAAATACAAATATAGAGACAGGATTCTTGGGATTTCATATGAATAAGGACTCAAATGAATAACCGGGTACATGCTATAGATCATGAATCACTGAAAATTTGTGACTAGGCAAGAGTGTAGTGAGGGTAAGTTCTTTCTTAAGGAACTTACTCTAAATCAAACGACTTTCTCTCAGAGTATGATAAATAGTAATTATGCCCAACCTTTTCCTTAGACCATTCACTCTCTAGAGCTAAATGTGTGGGAAAGGGTTTACGATTCACTCTCTTGAGTTGAACCCACGTCAATCCAATAACCACATACTATCAATTCAGTAGTTTTGATCTTAAGGCATCTCTCACGAGCAAGCCAAAGACATGAAGGTAAAATGATATATGAAACTATAATCCCTTTAAATTCATACAAAACTACTAAATTAAATCACATTTAAACAACAAATACACTATTAACTAGCAAGACCCAACAGTAAATTCAACCCATATTTACATAATCACACGACAAGAATTGGGTTTTAGCTAAACATAGTAACGAAATAAAAATTGATACAAAAAAGTGTTTCCAATTAATTGGATATGATAGAAAATGCCTTTACAAAGGTTTACAATGAAAATTCTTCATACCCACTTCTAATTCCTTGGAGTTGGAAACCTTTATGTCTTCAAAGTTCACGAACAAAGTCTCACAAAAACTCGAAGAAGTAAAGCAAGAAAAATCTTAATAATACAGTCGCAATAGTAGAAGTCTAATAAAATTTTATACTAAGCTAAAAACATCAACGAGTATTTATAGTTTCAAAATATTTATGTTGTGAAGGACCACTCGGCATAGTTAGTTGGGATTGCCGATCAGCTCGGAGGTCCTCCCTTTAGTATATTTCATCACCGTCTTGGCATAACCTTCAACATCTTTATGTTTGGGATTATTGGGCGATCTATCACTACTTCCCGGAAGTGCTCGACAAGATGACGACCATTCCTATTCATGAAAGACTTGATCCTTTCCATCAAGGCTCATTATACTAGAACATAAGGAGATAATAAGGCCATTCAATGACTTTACAATCCTTTTTTTGTTCATTCTTTCAACTGCCTTGTTCCTTTTTTCCCACTTGTGTCCGTGCTTTTTCTTCTGGTCTAAATACCAAAAGTTCAAGGTTTTTCATCAGTTTTTGAGACATACTATGCATTTGAGGATACTAAATGAACCAAAATATTGCCCCAAATGAGTCCAAATTATGGACTTATAAGTGATGTGATGCTTTTATTCAATTCAAGGTTGTGCTTGTTTCCTGTCAAGATCAAGTCTAAGTGGACCAAACCATTCATATTCACTCAATCATTCCCACATGGAGAGGTTGAGATCAAGAAGAAAGAGGAAGAAGGTTCAAGGTGAAGAGGTTGAGCTCAAAAAGAAGAGAGTGTGCAAGAAATGGATGAGTCCTACAACCTTGATGAATTTTGAGTAATCAAGGGGCCTACGTCGTGCCAAGATGTTAAAATCAGGAGCAACTTGGGAGGCAACCACAAATGTACAATCTAGACAACTGTATTTTTTTCATTTCAATTTATGAGCTTTGTTTGTTTATTTTATTTTTTATAATTCTGTTGACTATCATTCTATTTGGTTATTTTCTAGATATCTCATAGAGTACGTGTCCAAATAGTATTTAGAAAATCTTAAAATAGATTCCTAATGATCTCTACATGTGCAGGGATGAGAAGTCGAATTTGTAGATAATGTCTATTGTAGATGTCTACGGACCTCATCGATGGCCCGTGATTCCATCCACGAATAATGAATGGCATTCGTAGTATCCTTGGTATGTTCCTAATTTTTTTTAACTATAGAGTGACCTACAGGCCCCATTCACGGACCGTAGGTCTATTCACGACTTGTAGATGGGGTTCCAAGGGTCCTTATTAGGATTCTTGGAGACCCAACCCCTCTAATAAAAAATCTTCATTTTAAAATTCATCCCTATATCCTAAATTCCCTCCCTACCATTTCGAACCCCTCAAAATTCCAAAACTCCCTCCTTATATCCCCAAATCACTCCCATCTCCCATACATATCATCTATTCTCCAAATTTCCATCCCCCTATCTCTCCCATACTTTATCACTCCCATTCTCCCCTTACCAAAAGAGTTCAAGGTGCGGGTTCAGTTTCACAAGGTATAAAGAGTCCATTCTATCAGACAATTACCTATTTGAAATACTTGTAAGGTGAAAAATTTCAACAAAACTCTGAATTTTTGTATTCATTGTTCATTACATGAAGTCATGAAGTGGATCTTGACCTTGAGTTGTTTTTATATTAAATTGCATGATAAAATTTAGTTAGAAACAACCTTTGAATGATAAAATGTGATTATGTTGTCTTTCTAATCAAATAACTCAGGGTAAATAGTCTAAATGAAAGTTTGAATTTTTTTTTTTAAATAATATTTTTAAATTTTAACGACCCTTGGAGGGGTCAGGTCTTAGCAACACCTTCAGGCTTAAAAGTTAATCATATTATATTATAAGTGGGAAGATTCAAAGCTCAAAGTTGAATTACCATTTTACCCTTATATTAACATAATTAAATAAATATTATAAACTATAATTAAAAATTTAATAAATAACTCATTTAGATTGGTGCATGAATCAAATTCACATTAATAATTAATTAATCTATTGTGAAAATCAGGAATATTTGAAAAGTTTTTCCATTAAACAAATTTGATATGGACTAAAACCATTGAACTAATTTAATGCAAATTAATTATCTACTCAAAGGTCATCATAGCTACTTCTATAAATTACCTAGCATGATCTTCATGTAAATGACAAGAAGAGGATGAGAGATTATCATGCAAAAATGAACTTTGCAAATCATTTTGTATGTGCAGTAATTATATTTTGTTTTTATCCGCTCCTTTTTGTCCGTCCTAAGTATTATATATTTCTTTTTTATATATGTTAATGTACTTTCTTATGATTTTGTTTTTTTATTAGAATATTTTGTATCCTACAAGAAGAAAATAGTAATATACAATTCATGTTCTACTATGTATCTTAATTACTGATGAAATTCATATTTATGAAAGATTAATCAGTATAGAATAAGTCATTTCGAAAAGTTTATATTGCTCAATTTATATTAATTATTCAAAGAGTAATGTTATGAAAAAAGGAGTATTATTCTTTTCTCTTCATAAATCATGTGTACAGTACTTTTTAAGGTTAAAAAGAAGACGTATATGTGTAATAATGATAAAAATAATTGACATATTAATCATGGTTATTGCTTAAGTAACAATAAAATGTGGAAAGTAGTACCACAAATAATGAACTAGTAAAACAGTAAAAGTACAAAGATGGGGACATAAAAGCTTACGTCCGAACCTATGGTGGGTCTGCAGTCAACCTTCCAAAAAGGATAGTCAACTCATCCCTTACAAAAAAAGATGAAACCAAGAGAGGAAGCACCTACAAGAACGTACTCCTCTCGATACAAATAAAATAGGAAGTGTAAACAAGGGAGACTCTCCCCTTACAAAACAAAAGGAAAGTAAAACCTAGCTATGAGAAGATAAGGAAGAAAACAACAAAGGTGAACCTGCAACATCCATATGTTAGCACATCTTCAAGGTGGTTGTTTGATCCTTTTCAAACTCTTTCTTCTGAAATTATAGACTCGCATTTCTCTAGCAGATAGCTGCCTTTAACTATAGTTGGTAACTGTTGGAAGGTGTAATAATGTTGTACAACATCTGACTTGTGACTTGTTTTCGACAGCAAATCAGCTGTACTGTTTGCTTGTCTCAAAATGTGATGACAGCTGAAAAAATCCAATTGCTTGATGAGATTGGTGAGGTCCTTAACACATTGCTGCAACTGCCACAGAGGTTTGAGAGTGTGTCTTAACCTTTTTGTGAGTAGTTCAGAATCAACTTTTAGAACAATCCTTCTATAGCCATGCATTGATGATAGAGTTTCTGCATACACCAAACTACCTGTTGGATGGCTTAGAATACTTCCTTCCCTAATTTTGCCTGGGTTACTGAAGGCACTACCATCAGTATTGAGTTTCAGAGTGTTTGCATAAGGAGTATCCCACCTTACTTGCCAAAGTTTGATTTCCTGCTTGCACAACTCAATGGTTCTGATAATTTCATGCTAAGTGTGAGGCAAGTGAATTTAAGGATAAGCAGTTGCGATAAGATGCTTGAGATCCTTATTAATTAAAAACTTGTCTCTAGTAGTGTTAGAAGGCTTGCCCCAATAATTTGCCCAACATATGTTAAAAATAATTTGTTGATTGAAAATAAGGTGAAGGTGATTCAAGAGAGATTTAAAATAACATAGAGTCGTCAAAAGTCTTACACAAATGTTAGGAGAAAGCAGTTGGAGTTTGAGGTGGATGATTGGGTATATATGAAAGTTTCACCAATGAAAGGTGTTATGAGGTTTGGTATGAAGGGTAAAATTACTACTCGATTGTCACATCCGGGGAGCATACCCTAGATGTAACTGGCGTTGTTGTCCTCATCGAGGACTAAGACTAGCCTCTTAATTTACATCATTACATTCATACGTTAAAATGCGGATAGATTTAAAACTTTTCTTCTACCTATCATGAGGTTTACATAGGCCTCTTGCATACACATAATATATATATTCATATCGAATATACATATAGTCTTCGTATAAGAAGATTACATAGTCTTTTACTTTTATTACACACACGCACATACACACACACACACACAAAATATATATATATATATATATATATATATATATATATATATATATATATATATATATATATATATATATATATATATATATATATATATATATATATATATATATATACACGCCACATATAGGCTATACAATCTTTAGAATTGAAAAGAAATAAGTGAACATATTGTCTTTAAGACTAATCAATATCCGAAGCTAGAAAATGGCATTGTCCTCGAAGTGTTGAGGACCTACCCACCTTGGAGAGTGAGAATTCTAAGTCTTCCTTCAATAGTCGTCACATGCCCTTCAACGACTTGAACCTAAAATGTTGGAGAAAAAGGGAGAGAATAGGGTTAGCACATCACTTGTACTAAGTGTAGGACTATATGAATACACATATACAAATGATGCTTAAAAGGGACATTTCATTAAAGTATGCAATTTAATTTGAAAAGACTTATGCACATTCAAGAACCCATACATATCAATAAGACAAATTCATTAGGTGAATATCATGTACATAACAAGACCAACCATACTAAGTCTTGTCAAATCAACATGCATATAAACATAATTGAGCACACAGTCAAGAAGTTTTATAATCAAGTCATAACATCAACAAGCATGTATAAGAATTCATAACATCATAATCAAAGGGAGACTATTACTCATGAACCCTCATTAAGTCCACTAGTGCAATGAATAAGCAAAGTCCCATAACCTTACTCAATCAAGTAAGCCTAACAAGAACCATAACCAGTGTCCAACTTCACATGCTATATCATTTAGACAAACAATCATCATACCTTAACAATATAGACCATGGACATATTCATAAGGGAAACCAATGTCATATAGTGTCATCAACATCTAAGATCATCATATACACATCATTTACATTTATCAGCATATACATATATAAGAACATCCTTCTAAGACTTCCCTTAAGGCTAACTAGTGCAATGTATAGGTAAATCCCCATACCCCTACTTGACAAATTCAAACCTTTCTAGTCATCCTAGTTAAAGTCCATTTTATTACTTCATTTCACTTTCGGGAACAACTTCCCTTAACCGATATAGACCACATGAGCCAATGTAGAATCCAATGTCATGTAACACTACACTGAAGGAAGGTGGACTACTTGCCAAGGTAGTAACAAAACATGAAAATAACATCTACGTGGATCCATTAGCTAGTATTCCTATGGGGGTAAACATAGTCCATGAACTAGGAGATCTAGTTGGGACCCTGTTTATGAGACATGCATTATAGTCTTCAATCTCATGAATACAATAGTGAACCTATCTTCCCTATGTGGGAAGGACTCTCCTCACTCTAGTCACTCGGTACTAAAGTAGAGTCCCTTTTGACATATTTATAATGCCTTTATTAATCATCATATCTTAATGTAGGTCATAGGGTCTACCCCTTATATAAGAATCATCATAGCTCAATAAGAATTGCATGAGTATTATGATTTCCTTATAATTCATACATGTGAGGTTAACACATTTACATATTACTTTATAATAAAACACATTGACAAGTTATCACCATCCTTATAACATTTATATCTTAGCCAACAACTCACAAATCATAATTCAAGACATTTCAATTTTAACATCATACCAACCCTATCAATCTTTATATAAGGTATACTTCAATACAACATCATCACTTAATCACAAGTAATCATAATTGAAGTAAAAAATTGAGATCATAAGACTCACCCAATCTCCTTCACAATGCCATCATCAAGGTCTTACCATCAACCCTCCAATTGAACCCAACAATGGGTGTAATATTATAACACAATAGTAACCAACATAATAATGAAGTCAATTGAATCACTACACAACAACTCATTACTAATTCAAAGCCTAGAATTACAGAATTAGGTAAATTACTCAAGAAATAATATAATTAGATTAAAATATATAAAAATCTACTCATAATTTACATAATAACAACATATGATAGAAACTCACACACTAACCAATCCAATTTTATCAATACTATACACTTCAATTCAAGATTACAACCTAGGGTTAAGGGGAAAAAGTCATCTTCCACAAACTAGGACAATCTATAAATAATTAGTATAATGTAACCATAATACATGATAATATACTCATAATAACCAGAAGGAATCATAAACAAATCAATTCACAAGATCAATTTCTTATTGGAAGATAACCCAATTAGAACTCAACTTTTTGAAATCAATTTGGAGGAACCCTTTGGGGAAAGAAATCCCAAAGGTGAAAGAAATCCCATACCTTACTAATTGATGAAGTTTGTTGGAGAAAACTTTACCTTTAGCAGCCCTATAACCCTCCGTTTCTTGGTCTTCAATTGGGGTTTCTTTGGGAGAGAGAAAGAAGAGAAAAGGAAGAGCAACTTGGGCTTGGGAAATTATGAGATTTAGGTTAGTTCAATAGGTTAGGGTCTTTATATAGGTCATTAAATAACTTAATTAAACCTACCTTAACCCTGAACTAATTAACGAACCACTTAATTAATCAACTTCACTAACTTAAAAACGCGCAACAATAAAATCTTGAGATATGACACCCCGACCCACGCCCATATGTCAATCGACAGGCATTGTTCACGTCCGTCATGTGAAGTCAAAGAGTGGTCCAAAAGGAACATCAGCCAAAATTTCTTACTGCTGGTCGATAGAGGCATCGACTCCCCGTTGATCCAACGATGCCTCATTGCCTGTACTGTTGGCAGCTTTTAGCCAGCTTTGCAAGGGTCCTTCAAGGGCCCTTGGTTGGTCCTTGTAGAGTCATACCCGGACGTTTCAGTGATAAACTACCTCGAATATGTTATACACACCTTACCACCAAATTTCATCATTTTTCGACTCCTGAAACTTACTATAATAGTCTAAGGCACACTAGCACCTCTTAGACTAGTTTTTGGACGTTCCTTGGCATTTTGATTATGAAACTTCCTAAATGACTCAAATACATTGTAGTTGACTTATGAACAGTGTTGCAACTCTTACACCCTCATGTTAAGCTCTAGATTAGACTTTAGACTTCCGGAGTATAACATTACCCACCCCCTTTAGGAACATTCGTCCCTGAATAACACTAAAATTCTACACAAGGAAGGAATAGACTCTACACTACCATCCCAACCAAAAAAATATACAAATATGAGTTATAATATCAATCATGGAGTTTACATAGAACAATTAAAAATTCCAATTAATACACATAAGAGGTTCAATTCACAACATGAGGAATTTCCTTCTCACAACAACATGAGCTCAACATATCATTAAGGAGTCAATTATGCTACAACTCAAACTATCAACATGATCGATATCATTTCATAAAGACTCACCATATCAAAATGTACAACATAACTCAAAACAAGTAAAATTTAAAATTTTCAAGTCTATAGGCATAACTTCACTTTAATTAACTGTAACATGAAAATTTTTGCAAAACTTCACCAAAAATTAATGTAACTTCAAGTTTAGTCATTATTTTTATTATTAGTAAAAATAACTAACCTTAGTTATCAAATAGATGAGGGTAACGAGAATTCATGTCAGCCTCATCTCCCATGTTGAACGCTAGACTAGGTGATTTTTTCACAACACCTTTATAGAAGCCACCTCTTTATTCCTTAACTTCTTTACTTGTCTTTCAAGGATTTGTACTGGAACCTCCTCATAAGAGAGGTTTTCTTGAAAAAATATACCTTAAATAAGAAGAATGGACTCGAGATCATTGATACACTTCTTAAGAATCGAAACATAGAATACCAGATGAATTGAAGCAAATTCACTAGGCAACTTAAATTCATATACAACCTTGCCGATATTTTATAAAATTTCATAGGGACCCACATAACGAGGACTCAATTTCCCTTTCTTGACAAATCTAAACACCTCTTTCATAGGCAAATTTTTTAGATACACCTTATCACCTTTTCAAACTTTAAATCTCTCCTCCTATGGTGGGCATAAGACTTTTATCGGCTGTACGCTGTTTTCAACCGGTTTCTTATAATCTGAACCTTCTCCTAAGTCGTATAAATCAAATCGGGACCCAAAAGTGAAGACTCTCCTACTTCAGACCATTCATATGGAGATCTACATCTCATACCATACAAGACTTCATAAGGAGCCATAGCTATAGATGAATGGTAACTATTGTTGTAAGAAAACTCAACCAAAGGCAAGTATTTATCCCAATTTCCCTTGAAATTAATTATACAAGCTCTAAACATATCCTCAAAAGTTTGAATAGTATGCTCCGCTTGACCATCCGTTTGAGGATGAGAGGCGGTGCTTAACTTCACCTTGGTACCCAATCCTTTTTGTAATGAACTCCAAAACCTAGATATGAATTGTCCACTCCCATATGATATGATGCATAACAGAATACCATGGAGACACACAATCTCATCTATGAAGATCCTTGCATAATCCTCCACCGAGTAAGTGGACTTGATGGGAATAAAATGAGTGGGCTTTGTCAACCTATAAATAATCACCCATATGGAGTCATATTGCTTTTGCGTCTGAGGCAAACCTATCAAAAAATGCATATTATTTGTCTTCCACTTCCAAGAAGGGACTTGGATTTCTTGAAGTAGACCACCCAACTTTTGGTGTTCGACTTTCACTTACTGGGAATTTGGACATTTTGCCACAAGTTCCGCTATGTACTTCTTTAGGCCTTAACACTTAACTAAGGTCATGATACATCAAATCTGGATGAATGGAGTAACGGGACCCATGAGCTTCCTCAAGAATCCGGTTCATCAAGCCGTCTACATTGTGAACACACAACCTTACTTGATACCTCAAGACACTATTCCCCACTAAAAAGAATGACTCATTAAGCTTGCTAAGAACCAATTTCTTCAAATCAATAAATGATTGATCAAGGTGTTGTTTGTACTTAACCTCAACTACCAAAGACAATTTGGAGTTATGATGGACCGTAAAACCACTATTCGGAGAATCTTCCAATCTAATCCCCAATCTAGCCAACCTATGAACATCTTTAACTTGGTATTTATTGGTTTCATGTACATGAGACACACTACCCATGTTCATACGACTAAGAGTATCCGAAACCACATCGGCCTTGCCGGGATGGTAGCGTTTAGTCATGTCGTAATCTTTCATAATTCCAACCACCTTATTTGTCGGAGATTTAACTCCTTTTGAGTAAACACATTTTGACGATTTTTGTGGTCGATATACATACCAACATGAACACCATACAAATAATGCCTCCACATTTTTAAGTCATAAGCCACAACCGCTAAGTCAAGATCATGAGTTGGATAATTCTTCTAATGCACCTTAAGTGTTATAGAGGCATAGAATATTACTTTCCTGTGTTGCATAAAAACACACCCTAATACCACTCGGTATGCATCACAATATACAAAGAATCCCTTGGTACCCTCCACTAAAGTCAACATCGGAGCGGAAGTAAGCCTATCCTTCAAGATTTGAAAGCTTCTTTCACATGCCTGCGACCACTCATATTTCACACTCTTTTGGGTCAAAGTAGTCAAGGGAGATGCAATGGATGCAAAAACATCCACAAACCTCCTATATTAACCCAGTAGACCCAAGAAACTCCTAATGTCGGTTGGAGTCAATGGCTTAGGACAATTTTTCACCGCCTCAATTTTTCTTGGATCAACCTCAACCCCCTCACTAGAGATGATATGACAAAGAAATGTTACCCACCTCAACCAAAAGTCACATTTATTATACTTAGCAAATAATTTGTTTTCCTTAAGCACTTGTAACACCACCATCAAATGGTCCATGTGTTCACCCTCATTTTCAAATATGTTAAGATGTCGTCAATGAAGATAATGACAAATGAATCTAGGTAACTTCAAAATACCCTATTCATGAGATCCATAAATGTTGCTGGGGCATTAGTGAGATCAAAGGACATTAATAAGAACTTGTAGTGACTATATCTAGTTCAAAATGCCCTTTTTTTGTATATACTTAGGTCTCACCCTAAGTTGGTGATACGCCGGTCAGAAGTCAATCTTAGAAAAGTACCTTTCCCCTTGGAGTTGATAAAATAAGTTGTCAATTCAAGGGAGAGGATACTTGTTCTTAATAGTGACTTTTTTGAGTTGGTGATAATCAATGCACATATAAGGGACTCATCCTTCTTCTTCACAAATGAAACAAGAGCACCCTACGGCAAAATACTTGGTCTAATAAAGACTTTGTCTATAAAATCTTTGAGTTTAGCCTTAAACTCTTTCAATTCGCCCAGAACCATCCGATAAGGAGTATGTGAGATGGGGTAGGTATCCAGTAACAAGTCATTACAAAAATCAATTTCCCATTTGGGAGGTATTTCGGGAAGATCATTAGGAAATACCTCCGAAAATTCCCTTACTACGGGGACTAACTCAATGAGAGGATTTTCATAGTCTAAATCTTTGACTCTTATAATGTGATATTGACACCACTTGCAGATAATCTTACAAGCTTTCAAACTAGAAATGATACGACCTCTAGGAATATAATTTCCCCCTTATTACTCTAAAATGGGTTCGTTTGAAGAATTCAACTTCACCACCACTGTTTAACAATCTATGGGAGGAAAGCAAGAATGTAACCAATCCATACCCAAAATGAAATTAAAATCGACAATATCAAGTTCTACTAATTCAATATAAGTAACTATATTGGGCAACATTATAGGATAATTTCTATACACCCTTTTTTCAAACACTGACTCACCTATCGGGGTAGTTACCATGGAAGGTTCATTTAGAATATCGCAAAAAACCAAACTTTCTAGCTATCAAGGGAGTAATAAAATATAATGTAGCACTCGGATCAAGTATAGAATATACACCAATAGATAAGACTTGTAACATGATGGTCACCACATCGGGATAAGTCTCTTATTCACCCCTGGAGCAAGTAAATAAAAGCGATTCTTCTTTGGAGAATACACATTAGAACCACTACCTTGAGCTTTCCCACTACCCTTGTCTTACCCTTTCAAGTTTGAGAAATCCAACCTTGTGGCCACTCTTGCCACACCCAAAACAATTGTCCCTCCCAATAAGGAAATAACCGTAATATTTTTTGACACACTTTCCACAAGTTGTCTTCTTTCTTCGTGAGCTACTACTTCTTACCTTTTGACATTTAGGGTTAGACACCCTATCATGACAAGCCTTGGGAAATTTTGAAGGAAATTAATTAAAAGACTTCTTCTTAAACTTACGTTTGTCTTGAATATCAAGCCTACCCTTTGAAGAACCACCATCAAAATACCTTGCCCTCCTGGCATCCCTACTCTTTCTCTTAACCATTGTCTCTTCTTCTTATTGAGCCTGAAAAATGAGATGAGAATCTTCATACTATCATGTAGCATAGACGAACAACATTCTTCCTTCAATTAATCCGACATCTCCGTCAGAAAGCAGCTCATTTCATCCCTAGGATCGAAAACCAAAGAAGGAGCATACTTTGACAATTTAGTAAATTTCAAAGAGTAGTAAAGTACACTCATACCTCCTTGACGAAGGTTGATAAATTCCTCTATTTTGGCTTCTATATTCTCCCTAGAAAAGAAATTGTCAAGAAAAACCATCTTGAAGATCTCCCTTGTCACTGCTCCACCACTTACATGCCTATTATCTCTCCATTTGACGTACCAAGTTTGGGCCAATTTTTGAGTTTGTAAGTGGCTAACTCAGGCTTCTCTCTAGTATTCAACTCCATAACATAGAGGAACTTGTAGGTTTCATCAATGAAATCTTGGATGTATTCCTCAACTTTGGACCAATAAAAAGTAGGGGATTCATCCTCGTGAAATCCCTCAAACGGGAGGCCATGACATGTTGGTTTCCTCGGGGTACAACCTCCCGATTAGCTTGGGTCGTCATTGATCGAGCTTGAGTAGTGACGACTTGTTATTGAGTAGTAATGGTTTGGGCCATTTGAAGAAATTCTTCCTTAATGTACCCATCCGTCAAGGGAGGAGGATTGACTGGATCTTGGTCATCATTAAAAACTTCTTCAAAAGGAGGAACTTGATTGCCTTGGAGAGGAACTCTTGCATTGACAATCTCTTCATCAAGTATTCGACCTGTTGTTCGTTGAGTATTCATTGCTTATAATAAAAATAAAAGGACTACATGCTAAGGGCATATAGAGATAAGACTTTGGAGGCAAAATATAGTATTTCCAAGAAAATTAAACTTTCCCAAGCATATTATAATTTTCTATTCATAAGTATGGCGCGCTTCAAAATTAAGAATAAGAATATACAGAGACGTGGTTAAGTGAGACATCGACATCTAAAGATATTCAACCTCATGCTCTAATACTATGTTTTTCACATCTAGGGAGCACCCTCTAGACGTAACCGGTGTCATCGTCCTCATCGAGGAAAAAGACTAGCCTCTTAGTTTACATCATTACATGCATAGGTAAAAATGCAGAAGTGTCAAACTTTTCTTTTACCTATAATAAGGTTTAGATAGACATCTCACATACACATAATATATATATATATATATATATATATATTTATATCGAGTATACGTAGACCCTTCGTATAAGAAGATTATGTAGTCTTCTACTTTTATTGCATACACACACACACACACATAAACACACACACACACATACACACACACACACACACACACACACACACATATATATATATATATATAAGATATAACATAGTCTTAAAACCGGATGTCTCATCTCATAACCATCTAAACAAGAGTATAACAATTGGGCATATCCCATACATCAATACAATAAAATCCACATATAGACCATGGACATATTCATAAGGGAAACAAATGTCATATAGTGTCATCAACATGTAAGATCATCATATACACATCATTTACATTTATAAGCATATACATACATAAGAACATCCTTATGAGACTTCCCGTAAGGCTAACTAGTGCAATGTATAGGTACAGTCCAATACCACTAACTATGCTAAGTCAAACCTTTCACCTCATCCTAGTTAGAGTTCATTTATTACTTCATTTTACTTTCAGGATCATCTTGCCTTAACCTAAATAGATACATGAGCCAATGTAGAATCTTGTGTAGTGGAACCCTACACCGAAAGAAGGTGGAATAATTTCCAAGGTAGTACCAAAACAAGAACATAACATCTACGTTGATCCACTAGCTAGTATTTCTATGGGGGAAACATAGTTAAAGAACTAGGAGATATAGTTGGTATCCTATTTATGCTACATCCATTATAGTCTCCTATTTTATGAGTACAATAGTGAACCTACCTTTCTTATGTGGGAAGGGACAGTCCTCACTCTAGTTAAATTGGTGCTAAGCTAGAGTCTCTTTTGAAATGTCTTTAATGCCCTTATTATTCATCATAACTTTATGTAGGTCATACGATATACCCCTTATATAATAATCATCACCATATCTCAATAAGAATTGAATGGCATTGTTCTTTCGTTACAATTCATACATGTGAGGTTAGCACATTTACATAATACTTCATAATAAGACACATTGGTAAGTTATCACCATCCTTATAACATTCAAATATTAGCCATAAACTCACAAACCATAGTACTAGACATTTCATTCAACGTCATAACAACCCAATCAATCTTAATGTAAGGTATAATTCAATACAACATTATGACTTCATCACAAGTAAGCACAATGGAAGTAAAGAATTGAAATCAGAAGACTCACCCAACCTCCTTCACAATGCCATCATCAAGGTCTTATTATCAACCATATAATTCAACTCGAAAATGGGTGTAATATTATCACACAATAATAACCAATATAATAATGAAGTCAATTGAATCACTACACAATAACTCATCACTACTTCATAGCCTAGAATTAGAGACTTAGGTCAATTATTCAAGAAGTAGCATAAGTAGATTACAATATATCACAATATACTCATTATTGACATAATAACAACATAATATAGAAACTCACACACTAACCTAGCCAATTGTATCAATATTATACAATTTAATTCAAGATCCCAACCTATGAATAAAAGGAAAAGGTCATCTTCCACAAACTACGACAATGTATCAAGAATGAGTATAATGTAACCATAATAAATGTTAATCTACTCATAATAACAAATGTAATCATAAACAACGCACTTCACAAAATCAATTTCGTAATTGAAGAAAACCAACTTAGAACTTGTCACATCTGGGAATAGCTCCTAGACGTAATCGGCGTAGGCGTCCTTTTTTGGGACTAAGATTAGCCTCTTAGCTTACATCATTACGAAGATTACTTAGTCTTGTACTTTATTGCAAATAAGTATATAAAATATAACATAGTCATCATAGTCGTCTCATCTCATAACCATCTAATAAGAGTGTAAGAACTTGGGAGTAACCCATAGATCAAAGTAAAAATGCCTCACATGCACTATACAATGTTTCATACTAAATGGAAAAGAAAGAAATATAGAAGTCTTAAACTCAAAACAACTCTATTAGCTAGATAGTGGAATCATGCTCAAAAAGTAAGGACCTACCCTACTTGGATGATCAAGAGATCAAATTCTTCTTTAAGTCGTCTTCAAAAAGCACTTCAACGACCGCGACCTAAAATGTTGGGGAAAGGGAAGAAATGGGGTTAGTACACTAGTTGTACTAAGTATGAGACCATCTTCACACATACTTTAAAATCATGCTAACAAGGGACCTTTCTTGAAAACATGCTATTTACCCTTTTGAAAACCATATGCACATTTAAGAAGACCATAGCAAATCAATAAGATATAGTCATTAAGTCATAGACATGTACATCACAAGACGAATAATATCAAAACTAGTCAAGTCAACATACATATCATGTAATTAGACATATAGTCAAAGCAAATCTACCATCAAATCATAACCTTAACAAGCATGAATAATACTTCCTTATAACATAACCAAAGTAAGACAATTACCCACAACCACTATCAAGTCAACAAGTGCAATGACCAAGCAATGCCCCATAACCTTACTCAATCAAGTAAATCAACAAGAATCTTGACCAATATCAAACTTAACATATCATAACATTTAAGACTACAAAGCATCATACTTAAACAATATAGATAAACTGATATTCATAAGTGACACCATTCAACATATAATATCAACAGTGTGCAAGTTCACCATATACATATCATGTAGCATTATAAGCATATTCATACATAAGAACATCATCCTATGACTCCATTCAAGGCTAACTAGTGCAATGTTTAGGTGGAGTCCCATACCCCTACCTAGACCAAGTTAAACCCCTTAGTTAAGCTTAGTTATAATTAAATCCTTTAGTTCATTTTACCTTTTTGACCTAACCGACATAGACCACATGCGCTAATGTGGAATCTGGTACCATGGAACCCTACATCGAAAGAAGGCGTACTACTTGCCAAGGTAGTACCAAAACATGAACATAGAAACTATGTGAATCCACTAGGTAGTATTCCTATGGGGGAAACATAGTTCAAGAACAAGGAGATATAGTTGGGACCCTTGTTATGCTACATGCATTGTAGACTCCAATCTCAAGAGTACATTACTGATCCTGCCTTCCCTATGAGGGAAAGGACACTCCTCACTCTATTTCACTTGGTGCTAAGATAGAGTACCTTTTGAAATGTCATTAATGTATATATTAATCATTATAACTTAATGTAGGTCATAAGGTCTAACTCATGTATAACATCATCATGATCATAAGTTAATATGAATGTATGAGTACTGTCCTTTTATTACAATTCACATAGGTTAGGTTAGCACATTAACATTTTCATATCATAATAAGGCACATTGGCAAATCATTCACGATCGTTATAACATTTACATCTTAAGACAACACCTCACCAATCATAGTCAAGCCATTTCAATTCAACATCATACCATCCTATCAATCCCAATACAAGGCATACCCCTTTACAACATCATGACTTAATCACAATTAACCATAATTTGAAGTAAATGATATGGATCACAAGACTTACCAAGTCTCCTTCATAATTTATCATCAAGGTCTTAACATCAACCCTTAATTCAACCCAATTAGGGTATAACACCATTATAATTTAATGACCAACATAATAACAAGGCTAAAAGAATCACTACATCACAATTCAATACTAGATCATAGCTTAAGACAAGATACTTAGGTTAATTCACAACATACTTCATAACCTAGACCAACTTATCGAGAACTAGAATGATAGGACTACAATTAACTCTAATTAATTCGTGATTAGTATAATAACATCATATAGTAGTAATTCAAGCAATAACCAAATCAATTGAACCACTACAACATATTTCATATCAAGATCATAACCTAGGTTTAAGGGGTAAAGATCGTCTTTTACAAACTAGACCAAACCATCAATATATATACTAATTAAGTTACAATACATGTTAATATATTCATAATATCCAAGAGAAAACATAAAAAACAATTCATAACATAAATTTCGAGATTGGATGAAACCCATTTGAAATCCTAATTTTGGAAATCAATTTAATGCAACCCTTTGAGGAAAGATGTCTCAAAGGTGAATTATATCTCATACCTTACTAATTTATGAATATTGATTGAGAAAATTGACGCTTTGCAGACCTTAAACCCTCCCATAGATTGGTCTTCAATGTTGTTCTTCACTATAGAGAGAATGAAGAGAGAAGGAAGAGAGTTTTGGGTTTATGAGTTATGAGAGCTTAAGTTAATCTAATGGGGTTAGGGTCCTTATATGGGAGTTAAATAAACCTAATCAGACTTATATTAACCTCTAACTAACAACCTTACCCTTATTTAATTATTTAGAACAAATTCAAAACATGCACCAACTTACAGTGACCACACACTACACCACGATCGACAGATCGAAAGCCAATCAAAGACAAATGTTCCATTCCGTGCTGTATATCCGCTGTCTTGGTCATAAACTCTTAAAATGAAGCCTTCTAATGATTTGTAAAAGTGATGGTCAGCGGATGGCACAGACGCCCCGTATATCAACACACGTCCTGTAGATTTCCTGGGCAGTTCTTTCACCCCAAACACTAGGGTCCTCATCAAGGCCTTGGTCCTTGAGGAGTTGTACCAGGACGTTTCGACCATGAATAAAATTAAACATATATTATACACCTTTCCAACAATTTTCATAATTTTTTGACTTCTAAAGCTACTCAAATAGGCTAAAGCACACTAGTACCTCATTGAACTAGTTTTCGAACGTCATGGATGTTCCTAGACGTTTTGGTTCCTAGACTTCCTAGATTTCTTATAACTATCAAAATAGACATTAAAACAATGCCTAAACCTTATGATACCTATGTTAGGCTATAGAACACGTCTTGGATTTTTGAAGTGTTACATTATTCCCCCCACCATAGGAACATTCGTCCCCGAATGACACTAAAATTCTTTTGAAGGAAGGAATAGACTCAATACTAGAAGCCCAACCAATAAAAAATTGATGACAACATCAACCACATATTTTACACAAGGAAATTCAAAACTTCAATTACAACACATAAGGCTCAACATTACATTATGAGGAACATCTTTCTCACAATAACAAGAGCCCAACATAGCATTTATAAGTCCATTATGCCAAAGTTCAACTTAACAACATGCTACATATCATTTCATAAAGAATCACCACATTTACATGCACAACAATATTCAAAACAAGAATAATTACATATTTCCATGTCACAATGCACATTCACTGTAATTCATTGTAACTACATCAAACTGTACAATTTTGCAGAACTTCACCAAAAATCAAGAAAATTCCATTTTTAGTCATTATTTTCATTATTAGTTGAAAAAACTAAGCTTATTTATCAAATATATGACTGTAACAACACTTCATATAGGCCTCAACCTTCTATGTTGAACCCTCAACTAAGTGATTCTTTCATAACACTTTTGTGGAAGCCACCTCTTTGCTCATTAATTTCTTTACTTGCCTATTAAGGATTTGAACCAAAACTTCCTCATAAGAGAGATTATCCTTCACAGAAGACCCTCAATAGGAGGAATAGACTGGAGATCACCAATAAACTTATTAATCATGGAAACATGGAAAATCGCATGAAGCAAAGCCAATTTACTAGGATGCCTTAACTCAAAGGCAACCTTTCCAACCTTTTGTAAGATTTCATAGGGGCCCACATAAATATGAATCAACTTCCCTTTCTTGCCAAATCTAACCACCTCTTTCATAGGAGAAATGTTCAAATACACCTTATCACCTTTTTAAAACTCCAAATCCATTCTCCTATGATCGACATAAAATTTTTGACGACTATAGGCTATTTGAAATCGATTGCTTATGATATGAACGTTCTCCAAAGTTTTCTAAATCAAATCGGAACCAAGAAGCGAAGCCTCATCTACTTCAACCCATCCAATGGGAAACTTACTATCATGATCTGAGTCTAGAACCCAAACGAGACTAGAGTTGTTTACCTCTCAGAGGTTGCAAATAAACCTACTTACGTCATACTTACTTCATCTAGGTTAATTTTAGCGGAAAATTTGAAACTTTTTTTTTCTTATCATGCATAAATTCCATTCTACTTACATTCATCAGGTTCACAATCAACCATCTCACATTAAGATTATCAACTAAAAGAAATAGTTCAATACTGCGTTAAATATATAATTGCCAAAAAAGCACCCATACGATGTCTTAAAGAAAAACAGAAGTGGAACATACTCCACTAGATCAATCCTATAACTAAGATATAATATAATGGTCAAGCATCTTTAAAATCATGAAAGCCTACCAAGTCAGGATGAATACTCCATGTACGGATTGTTTTAGTGTCAACCTGTAGCTGTAGCGTCCACCTATGCCTGCACCTAAAATTGTAGAGTTGTATAGGGTTAGTACACACTAGGACTAAGTATGGGTATATGAAAGCACACACCAAGTACATGCATGAGTAAGAATAACTCTTTCCTAACAACATGATTATGGAAAGTCAAGTGAGTGGAATTCCAAATTGGGATTAGGAAAGTTAGTGAGCTTTCCAAATTTGGATTAGGAAAGTGAGTGAACTTTCTAAAGTTATATTAGGAAAGTCATTCCATAAGAGTAACATGAATCATCATACTTATCATATTGCACACATCACATAATATCATGCACATAGCACACACCATATTGCATATAGCACATAACATTTTGCATATCATTTGTTCATATGCCATGAGATTCTGTTTCATTCATTCATATGTACTTCATTTAATTTAATTCATGAGCTAGTGTAAACACCAACTATACCTAGGATGTAGTTTAAGACTTTTATCAGGTTCCCTATGCAATGATAAAGAATGACCTAGTGTCATTACTTAAGTCTAGCTCACCTCCTGATCATCCTATCCTAACACCTTTGGTATCATTCATTTAATTATGTGCATAATTTGAGGCTATCCTCATTCATTCGTTGGAAACTTTAACTTTAACCGACATAGATCATGTGAGCATCATGAAATCCAGTGTCTCCCCCACACCGAAAAGAGGTGGAATCACCAGCTAAAGTGACCCAAAACATGCTAGAGTACATGGGAATTGAACCCTGCCAGATCCCTATATTGGTAGTATAGGTTCAAAGACTAGGTGATATATGGAGATCGATACCCGGAATGCCAAACAGTCTCATCTCGTTAGAGTTACGTGAACCTCCTCCCTTTATGAAAGAAGGCATTACCGCTTATAGCTAGTCTATCTGTACTCGGTATAAAGTTCCATTACATTCAACTCATACGTCATGGAAGCTGGCTTCTAGTAAGAGGACATCATAGCTCAATAGTTGATTTCTCATTTCATCATTAGTATTGTGTGTTTTAATCTCAATACTTTCATTAGAGTGTTCATACAGACTGATATCTTCATTAACTATACACTCTCATAGTTGAGTACATTTTGGTAACATTTACTTAGGCTTATTTGAGATTGATATCATCTTTTACATTAACCTCTTATCATGTTGTCACCATATTCATTAACATTAGAACATTTGCTCTTCATAATTACTCAACCCTTTTTACGTGAATGTTCATTTCATCATATGCCAATGCACTAGGCCATTTAGTGTGTTTCACACTCTTACTTAACCCTTCTAAGGTTTCATCATTTCATTGTTAATTTCATCGTTTCATTATTCATTTCATCATGTGCCAATGAACTTGGCCATTTTGTGTGTTTTACACTCTTACTTAACCTTTCTAGGGTTACATCATTTCATTACATACATCTTAGGTTCACTTGTTTTTAAATGCATGCTAGACTTATGGGTCTATACATACAAGCCATGAGGCTTCATTCATAGTTTGTTTAAGTGATTCATATCTTCCTAAGATTATGTGGTACAAGACATTTCCATCTAGTATGCATGCCAAGATCTCGATTTAGATCTATGTAGGCAATATTATTCTTGAATATTTAATTCACGTATGACTTATGTATGAATACAGAATTTGGGCAAGGAAACCAATTTCAAATCCCTTGGACAACACTTTACATTTTTATTTTTATTTAATTTTAGTCCACATGACGTTGGGACCCTACATTGAGCCCCAACATACACATTTCCTTTTTATTTCTATCCTTTGAAAATTCTCTTTTTTGGCCGAGGGGTTGTGGGTTCGAACCCCCAAACCCTCATAACCCATTTAATTTTTTTTATTTTCCTTGATTATATCTAGTTAACCATGAGGTTGTGGGATCAAACAAACACAACCTCACTTTATTTATATTGTAATTCTCCTTTACTGCCTAGAGGTCGTGGGTTATATTCCCAACCTCACATTTCTTTTCTCTTCATTTTTTTATTTTCCTTTACTGCCTAGAGGTTGTATGTTCAATTCCCACGCCTCACATTTCTTTTGTCTTCAATTTTTATTCTCCTCACTGCCTAGAGGTCGTGAGTTTGATCCCCATGCCTCACATTTATTTTATTTGCATTTTTCCTTAAGCTTGATCAAGAGTTCTTGGGTTCGTATCCCACTCCTCTCATATATTATTTTCATACATCATTTTCTTGCTCAAAATCATGGTTTGAATCCCCTTCAGCACATTTCTTTTTACTTCTTTATTTTCATGATTTTTAACATGGTGAGGTCAGGGGTTCGACCTTCAGTAACCTCACTTGTTTTTTCTTCATTTTTCATAACATTTTAAAACATTTTAACTTGACCAAAATTCATCAATTGCGGCCGGAAATTGTTGCAGAATTTTTCAGCCTCTTTTTTAACAAGTTACACACTAGTTTTGAGGAAACTTCGGGGTTCATTTATAACGTTTTAGGTGCATTTTCATGTATCCGTTTAGCCAAGAGTTTCTCACTAAATTCAGCCACATAACATTTCATATGAACATCAAGATTTACTTAAGTTTGTGCACATAAAATGCAACCATAATACATTATTTTTTAGCCTTAAACCCGAGGGCTATGGGCCATAGTTCACATTTTGCTCACTTTCACATAGTTAGAAAAACATGGGTTGTCATTCATACAATTTCAAACATACATTCATGAAAATATTGTTCACGAAAACACAACACATGCCTAATGTCTACCAGCGAACGTACCCAACCTAAGAATCATTGGGAACTAGTGACAGGGACATGGAATGCGCACAACCCTAGTTTTCGGAATAGATTCTTCTGAACCTTAAGGGGTCTCTTGGGAAAGGGACCATGAGAAAATAGAACCCGTACCTTTTGTACATTCAAACCTCGACTTGCTACCCAAAGAAATCCTCCAAAAACACTTCCAACACAAAAAGTTCTACACCAAACTCGATGGAAAACCTTCTCGTGATTGATTATTTTTTTGTTTATAATTTTGTTTGTGAGTTCTTCAAGTGTGAAGAACTTTGGTTTACCTACTTTTTTTGAAGATATTTGGTAGAGATAATCATACAAAAAATTGAGATTGAACGTGAGAGTTAAGAGATAGACGTGAGAGAGTGGGATTTTTATTAGGTTTAGGAGTCTAGTTTAGGACTTAGTCAAAGTTTTATTAAATAAAAATCTGGTTTCCCTTTTATGTTAAATCAGATAATAAATAATAATTATGAATTAACTACATCAATGTAACAACTTAAATAAAAACAACTTTAATTCAGTGGTTGCAAAACTAGGTTCGAACACCGGTGGAGTAAGACTTCACTTCAAGAGACCATTTTCGGCCCTCCCTCCACAAAATGCCCATCCACCTTATAATTTAAATAATTAATTATATATTTAGGGTAATTACAATACTACCCTTATCCTGGAAAAAGATAATTTCACCGCTAGACCCTAAAAAACTGTAATTTTCCCTTTTTCAGTCTTGTAAAGAATCATTCGAGTATCTCTTCATATTCGAGAGCCCGAGGTGTGGTTCTACGCGCATCAATCTGTGTGATATGATGGATAACGGAATATCATGGCGATACACAATCTCATCTATGAATATCCTTGCATACTCTTCCGTCGAATAAGTAGGCTTGACGGGAATAAAATGAGTGGACTTGGTCAATCTATCAACAACCACCCATATAGAGTAATATTGACTTTGAGTCCGAGGAAACTCTTCTACAAAATCCATATTGATGTCTTCCCACTTCCAAGTAGGAACTTGCATTGATTGTAGTAAGCCACCGGGATTTTTGTTGTCGACCTTAAATTGTGGACAATTTTGATACTTAAAAAAAATTCCTCTATGTCCTTTTTGAAACCTTCCCACCAATATACTTCCCTAAGGTCATGGTACATTTTTGTCAAACCCGGATGAATGGAGTAACAGAACCCATGAGGTTCCTCAAGGATACAGTTCCTCAACCCATCTACATTGGGAACACACAATCTTCCCTCAAGCCACCATTCCCCCCTAAGAGAATGCCTGATTAATCTTACCAAGAACTGATTCCTAAAACTCAATCAATGGTTGATCAAGGTCTTGTTTGGAATTCACCTTAACCACCAAGGAAGACTCGAAGATATGATGGACCATAAAATCACCATTTGGAGAATCTTCCAACCTCACGCCCAATCTATCCAACCTATGAACATCTCTCACTAGGTTTTTCTTAGCTTTCTCTATGTAAGACACACTATCCATGGTCACACGACATAGAATATCCGCAACCACATTGTCCTTGCCGGGGTGATAGAGGACACTTATGTCATAATCCCTCAACAATTGCAAGCACCTTCTTTGTTGGATAATCAACTCTTTTTGAGTAAACACATATTGGAGGCTCTTGTGGTTGGTATACAAATAAACATGGACACCATACCAGTAATGCCTCCATATTTTCAAGTGAAATACCACGACCACTAATTCAAGATTTTGAGTTGGATCATTTCTCAAATTCACCTATTTTTTATCTAGAAGCATAGGCTACCAATTTACCATGTTGCATAAGCACACACGCTAAACCCACTCAGGATGCATCACAATACACAAAGAAACCCTTTGTACCCTCTTACAAAAGTAAACACCATAGAGAAAGTAAGCCTATCTTTCAAGATTTGGAAGCTTTTCTCACATGCCTCAGACAACTCCAATTTCTTACTCTTTTGGGTCAAAGTAGTCAAGGGAGATGCAATGGGCGCAAAGCCATCCACAAACTTCAGAAAATAACTCGGTAGACCCAATCAACTCCTAATGTCAGTTTGAATAAATGGTCTAGGAAATTTTTTCACCGCCTCTGTTTTCCTTGGATCAACCTCAACTCTCTCAGTAGAGATGATATTACCAAGAAATGCCACCAACCTCAACCAAAACTCAGATTTGCTATACTTTCCAAATAGTTTGTTCTTCTTAAGCATTTGTAACGCCACCCTCAAATGGTTCATGTGATCACCCTTTTTGTTTGAAATATACCAAGATGTCGTCAATGAAGACAATAAAAAATGAATCTAGGTAACTTTAAAACACCTTATTCAAGAGATGCATAAACGTCATCGGGGCATCGCGAGGCCAAAGGACATTACCAAGAACTCCTAGTGACCATATCTAGTGTGAAATGTCGTATTTGGTATATCCTTATCTTTCATCCTAAGTTGGTGATACCCCGATCTTAAGTCAATATTAGAAAAGTAGCTTGCACCTTGAATTTTATCAAACAAGTCGTCAATCTGAGGGACATGATACTTATTCTTGATTGTGACTTTATTGAGTTGGCAGTAATCAATGCACATCCTAAGGTACCCATCCTTCTTCTTCACAAACAAAACCGCAGCACCCCATGTAGAAATACTAGGTTTAATGAAGCATTTGTCTAGTGAATATTTTAGTTGATCCTTCAACTCTTTCAATTCGGATGGAGCCATCCTATAAGGAGGAATTGAAATGGGATTTGTATCCGGCAATAAGTCCATACCAAAATCAATTTACCATTCGTGAGGAATACTGGGAAGACCATTATAAAAGCACTCTAGAAATTCCCTCACTACAGGGACCAACTAAATGGGAGGAATTTCAGAGTCTAAATCTTGGACTATTACTATGTGGTATAAACACCCTTATGAGATCATTTTTCATGCTTTCAAACAAAAATTCCACCCCTTCCGCTCTATAACAGGCTCATTTGGAAAGTTAAACTTCACCACCCTCGTTCTACAATCTATAGAGGCAAAGCAAGCATTCAATCAATCCATACCCAAAATGACATCAAAATTAAGCATATCAAGTTCTACTAGCTCAACACAAGAAATTCTATTGGGCAACATTATAGGAAAACTTCTATACACCTTTTTAGCAACAACCAGCTTACCCATCGGGGTAGAAACTATAAAAGGTTGATGCAAGATATCAGGTAAAATATAAAACTTTTAAGCTACTAGAGGGGTAAAAAATTATAGAGTAGCATCGGGATCAAGTAAGGAATAAACATCAATAGAGAAGACTTTTAACATACTCGTCACCACGTAGGGAAAAGTCTCTTACTAACCCTTAGAGTGGAGAGCGTAGAATTGATTCTTCTTTGGAGCCTCATTTTAACCACTTGCTTGCCCCTGACTACTACACTTGTCTTGAACCCTCACATTAGGGAAATCCCTAACCTAGTGCCCACTTATACCACAACCAAAAGAATTATCCGTTCTTTTAAAACAATCACCATATTGCTTCTTGCCACACTTTCCACAAGTTGGCTTCTCGATTGGTGAACTAGTACTCTTTCACTTTTTAGGCTTAGGGTTAAACACTCTATCATACCTACACTTAGGATACTTATAAGGAACTTTATTAGAAACAAACTCCTTAAATCTTTGCTTGTCTTGTATCTCAAGCCTTCCCTTTTGAAGAACCTGCATCAAAAGATCTTTCTCTCTTAGAATCTTTACTCTTCCTCCTTGCCCTTGCCTCTTTTACAAGTTCAACATAAAGCGTAAGACAAGAAATGTTCATGTTGTCATGTAGCATAACCAAATGACACTCCTCTTACCAATCATCCGACACGCCCGTCACAAAATGACTCATTTCATCTCTAGGATCAGAAACCAAAGAAGGAGCATATTTTGACAATTTAGTGAATTTCAAGGATTATTCATAAACACTCATATCTCCTTGGTGAATTATGATGAACTCCACCACTTTAGCTTCCCTCTTCTCCCTTTTAAATAACTCATCAAGAAAAAGCCTTCTTGGTCATTTCCCGAGTCACATGTTCACCTCTTAAAGGCCTATTGTCTCTCCACTAGACATACCATGCTAGAACCATATCATTTAGTTTATAGGTGTCTAACTCAACCTTCTCACTAGTAGACTACCCCATAGAATAACGTATATTGTAGATTTCATCAACAAACTCTTAGGGGTCTTTTGCAATCTTGGACCCATAGAAATTAGGAGGGTTCATCCTAGTGAAATCCCTCAGATGGGAAGCCATGGTAGCACCTTGTTTATGAGATCGGGGTACAACCTCCTGATTAGCTTGGGTCTTCATGTCTTGGGCTTGAGTAGTGGCGGATTGTGTTTGGGTAGTAATGTCTTGGTCCATTTCACCGGGGCTTGGTCATCATTCACATCTACCTCAAGATAAGGTACTTGATCACCATCGGGAGGAACTCCCGCATTGGCAATATCTTCTTCAAGTATTCGTGCCGCATTTCTTCGAGTATTAATTTCCTATAATCACAATAAAAGGATTAGATGCAAAAGCACATAGAGTTAACACTCTATAGTCACGATATTGGACTTCCACGAAAGTGAGAGTTTGGTAATGATCTCATAGATTACTATTCATAAGTATGGCGCACTTTACAATTATTATTATGAACATAAATAGACGTGGTTGAGAGAGATATTGACTCAAATATATTTAACATCATGCTCCGATATCAAGTTTGTCAAATCCCGGAATAGCACCTAGATGTAACCGGCATCGGCGTCCTCTTTGAGGACTAAGATTAGCCTCTTAGCTTACATCATTACATTCATAGGTCAAATTTAGCGGAAAATTTAAAACATTAATTTACTTCTACTTGGAGGTTTGCATAGACCTCTACATACACATAGTATATATATATCGAGCATACATAGACACTTCGTTTAGGAAGTTTATTTGGTCTTCTACTTATATTTCACATAAGCATATAAAATATAACATAGTCATAATAGTTGTCTAATGTCAAACAATCTAATAAGAGTGTAAGAACTTTGGAATAACCATACATCAAATTAAGAATGCCTCACATGGTCTATACAATGTTTCATACTAATTGGAAAAGAAAGAAACATGAAAGTCTTAAAACTCAAAACAACTCCATTAGCTAGATAGTGGCATCGCCCTCAGAAGTGAGGACCTACCGTACATGAATGATCAAGAGATCCAAGTATTCTTCAAGTCGTCCTTAAAAATCACTTCAACGACCGAAACCTAAAATGTTTTGAAAAAGGAAGAAATGGGGTTAGCACACCACTTGTACTAAGTATGAGACCATATGCACACATACTTTAAAACCATCATAACAAGGGACCTTTCTTGAAAACATGCTATTTTACCCGTTTGAAAACATTATGCACATTATAGAAGACCATACCGAATCAATAAGACATAGTCATAAAGTCATAAAAATGTACATCACTACACTAATAACATAAAAAGCAGTCAAGTCAACTTACATATCATGTAATTAGACATATAGTCAAAGAAAATCTAACATCAAATCATAACCTCAATAAGTCTGAATAAGATTTTATTATAACATTACCAAACTAAGACAATTACCCACAACCCTTATTAAGTCAACAAGTGCAATGACCAATCAAAGCCCCATAACCTTTCTCAATTAAGTAAGTCAACAAGAATCATGACTAACATCCCACTTCATTTATCATAACATTTAAGTGTACATAGCATCATTCTTTGACAATATAGACCAACACATATTCATAAGTGACACCAATCAACATATAGTATCAACAATGTTCAAGTTCATCATATACATATCATGTAGCATTATAAGCATATTCATACATAATAACATCCTCCTAAGGCTCCCTTCAAGGTTAACTAGTGCAATGTTTAGGTATAATCCCACACTCCTACCTAGACTAAGCTAAACTCCATAGGTAATCTTAGCCCCTTAGGTAATCTTAACCCCTTAGGTAAGACTCCCTTCAAAGTTACTCATTTTACCTTTAAGGAACATCTTTCCCTAACCCACAAAGACAACATGAGCTAATGTGGAATCCGGTTTCATGGAACCCTACACCGAAAGAAGGCGGAATACTTTCCAAGGTAGTACCAAAACATGAACATAGCAACTACGTGGATCCACATGGTAGTATTCCTATGGGGGCAACATTGTTCAAGAACTAGGAAATATAGTTGGGACTCTCTTTATGCTACATGCATTGTAGTCTCCAATATCAAGAGTACATTAGTGATTCTACCTTCCCTATGAGGGAAGAGACACTCCTCAAGTTCACGCAGTGCTAAGCTAGAGTCTCTTTTGAGATGTCTTTAATATTTTTATTAATCATCATAACTTAATGTAGGTCATAGGGTGTCCCTTTTGAAATGTCTTTAATATTTTTATTAATCATAAAATCTTAATGTAGGTCATAGGGTCTAACCCTTGTATAACATCATCATCATCATAGCTCAATAGGAATTGCGTGAGTGTTGTCCTTTTATTACAATTCAGATAGATGAGGTTAGAACATTAATATTTTCATATCATGATAAGACACATTGGTTAATCATTCACCATTCTTATAATATTTACATCTTAAAGTAAAAACTCACAAAATATAGTCAAGACATTTCAATTCAACATTATACCATCCTATGCATCCTAATACAAGTCATAATCAAATACAACATCATGATTTAACCACAATTAACCATAATTTCAAGTAAATGATAGATAAAAAGACTTACCAAGTCTCCTTCATAATTCATCATCAAGGTCATACCATAAAACCTTAATTCAACCTAATTAGGGTATAATAACATCATAATTCAATGACCAACATGATGAAAAGGCTAAAAGAATCACTGCATCACAATTCAATAGTAGATCACCTATTAAAACAAGATACTTAGGTTATTTCACAACATACTTTATAACCTAGACTATATTCTCAAGAACTAGCATGATAGGACTAAAATTAACCCTAATTAATTTATAATTAGTATAACAACATCATCTAGTAGTAATTCTACCAATAACTAAGTCAATTGAACCAATACAATATAATTCATATCAAGATCATAACCTAGGGTTAAGGGGTAAAGGTCGTCTTTACAAACTAGACCAAATCATCATTATATATCATAATTAGGTCAGAATACATGTTAATATATTCATAAATCCAAGATAAAACATAAACAAATCAATTCATGATAACAATTTCGAGATTGGATGAAACTCACTTGAAAACCCAACTTTTGAAATCAATTTGATGGAACCCTATGAAGAAAGGGGTCTTAAAGGTGAATTCGATCACATCCTTAATAATTAATGAATATTGATGGAGATAATTGACCCTTTGCATATCTGAAACCTCCCCCATAGCTTTGTCTTCAATAGTATTCTTCACTAAAGAGAGAAAGAAGAGAGAACAAGGTGAGTTTTGGGTTTGTGAGTTATGAAAGCTTAGGTTAATCTAATGGGTTTGGGGTATTTTATGGGGAGTTAAATAAAATAAATAAGAATTACCTTAACCCATAAATAACTACCTAACATTAATTAATTATTTGGAACTAATTAAAAATATGCAGCCACATAATGTAACCACAGACGATACCACGATCGAGACGTATCGTAGGTCAATCGACGACCACTGTGCCCTTCCGTGATGCACATATGTAGTATTGGTTAGAGAATACGAAAATGAGGCCCTCAAATAATTTGTCAAAGTGTTGTTCGACAGATGGCACCGACGCCCCATCGATCAACACACACCCCATCCATTCCCTTTCGTGGGTGCACACTACCTTGGGCATCTTTTGACCCCAAACGCACGGGTCCTCATCAAGGTTCCTTGGGAATTCGTAACAAGAATTTTAAAACATTAATCAATTTAAACACACGTTAGACACCTTTCTACCAATTTTCATCATTTTATGACTTCTAAAATGTACTCAAATAGGAAAAAGCATACTAGTACCTCATTGAACTAGTCTCCGGACGTCATGGACGTTCTTAGACATTTTTGTTTATAGACTTCCTAGATGACTTATAACAATAAAAATAGACCTTAAAACAGTTCATAAACCTAATTACACCTATGTTAGTCTCTAGAACACGTCTTGGATTTTTGAAGTGTTACAGAACTCAAGTTTTGAAATCAATTTGGATGAATCATTTGGGGAAAGAGATCCCAAAGGTGAAAAAAATCCCATACCTTACTAATCGATTGAGTTCTAGGGATAAAAATTGATATTTATCAGCCTTAGAACCCGTTTTTGCTTGGTCTTCAATGGGGTTTCTTTGGGGAGAGAAAGAACAGAGAAGGAAGAGCAATTTGGGTTTGTGAAATTATGAGAGTCAGGTTAGTTTAATTAGGTTAGGGTATTTATATAGGTCATTAACTTATTTAATTATACATCCCTTAACCCCCAACTATTAACTAACCACCTTATTAATCAACTTGACTAACCAAAAAATGTGCAGCCAAACAGTCTTGATAGTCAATTCCCTCACCCATGCCCCGTTTGTCAATTGACAGGCATTGTTCAGATTGTCCTGTGCAGTTGTCGTTCGGGTAAGAGAGTGGTCCAAAAGGACCATCAGCCTAAATGTCTATGTTTTTTTGTACGGAGGCATCGACGCCCCGTCGATCCAATGGCGCCTCTTCGCCTGCACACGTAGGTAGACATTGCCTCTTGGGCAGGTTTTAGACACATTTGCAAGGGTTCTCCTCAAGGGATCTTGGTTGGTCCTTGGGGAGTCGTACCTGGAAGTTTCCACTATAAACTAACTCTAATAAGTGTTAGACACCTTACCACAAAATTTCATCATTTCCTGACTCTTAAAACATAGTCAAACAGTCTAAGACGCGCTAGCACCTCTTGAACTAGTTTCCGGATGTCATGGACGTTCCTTGACATTTTGATTTTAAAACATCCTAATGAATCAAATACATTATAATTGAATTATAAACAGTTCAACAACTCTTAGACCCTCATGTTAGGATCTAGATTAGTTTTTAGACTTCCGAAGTATTACCCTGATATATTGGTCCTTATAGTATATCCAAGAGAGTTGGAAATGTAGCTTATGAGTTAGCAGTTGTTCATCCTGTATTCAATATCACAATGTTGAAGAAGTGCATGGGTGATAATTCAATGATCCTACCAACGAAAAATGTTCGGATTAAAGATATCTTAGCTTACAAAGATATATCGGTTTATATTTTAGATCGAGGAGTTCATAGGTTGAGAACAAAGGAGGTTGAGTCATTTAAGGTCCTTTGGAGAAGCTAATTTGTTGATGAAGAAAATTGGGATGGTGAAGAGGATATGGAGAAGAGCTCTCAACATCTATTTTATTTCAAAAATAATGCAGATGAAGGTAGTAATTCTGTTCTTACTACTTTATAAACTATGTGTAAGCATGTTGTTACTTGCTTTTGATTGTTGAGTGTTACACTTGAAAGTTACTATTCTTAGCATAGTGAATATATTTCATTCAAGTAAGAATGTTGTAACGACCTGTTTAGTCGTTTTGAGCAACAGATTTTATTCTGGAAAAACTGGCAGAGGTGACGGAGGCCACGACGGACCGTCACGGGCACGACGGACCGTCGTGGAGGTGTCGTTGCAAAACACTTAGAAAATCTGAAATTGGGTACGGAGAATCGACTCTCTGAACGTCGTGACGGAGTGGCAGGACGGACCGTCGCAGGCGCGACGGCCCGTCACAGGCCATCCACTTAAAAACGAGTCTCTGTTGCATGCGACGGACAGCAGGATGGACCGTCGCAGGCGCGACGGCACGTCACGGGCTACGCAATCCCAGTTCGGGTCGGATTTCTTTACACGTTTTAAGGGACGTTTTTGACTATTCCTGCTTTAATTATAAAGTTATAGGGTTAATGTTAAAAAGTCTAATTACTTGGGGGTTAAAAGAGGTAACCTTAAGTTAATTAGTGGGTTATTAGTGCCATCTTTTAAAACTTAATTATATAATAATTAGGGTAAAAGAAAGAGGGTTTGAATAAAGAAAATAGAAAGAACAGCAAGAGAGAGAGAGAATCGATCAAGGGAGAACGAAGCTTTGGGAGGATAGCTTGTTGATCGCAATTCTTCGGTGAAGGTAGGTTATGGTTTTTACACTATCCGTAGTAAACTCTTAATAGCGAATGATATGTGTTGAGTAGTATTATTAAGTCTTCTATATGCTTAATTGCGTGTATGCATGATGTGATCTTATATATATATATAAGCATGATGAAGCTATTGAATCTTAAATCTTGAAGAAACCCTAATTCACTTGTTAATGATGATGCCTTGGTGTAAAAGAAGGCTTGATAAATTATATAATGAGATTGATAATGCCTTGGTGTAAAAGAAGGCTTGATGAATTAGGGGATCGGGTGCCACGTTCCGGTACCAGGATAGAAATAGAGGATCGGAGTGTCACGTTCCGACACCAGGATAGTATATGGATCGGGTGCCACGTTCCGGTACCAGGATAGAATATGAGGATCGGAGTGTCACGTTCCGACACCAGGATAGTATATGGATCGGGTGCCACGTTCCGGTACCAGGATAGAATATGAGGATCGGAGTGTCACGTTCCGACACCAGGATAGAATATGAGGATCGGAGTGTCACGTTCCGACACCAGGATAGAATGAGGAGCGGAGTGTCACGTACCGACACGAGAGTGAATAATATAATGAATCTTGAAAGATACTAATATACTAATCTAAAGAACATGTTTCCCAAACGAGTATGATGAGGAGGCGTGAGTCCTCATTGATGTGCTTGGTGTTGTAACCAAGGATTATGGTAATTGTAAATGCTGCATGCTAAGGATATTAGTTGATTTTATGATGTTACTTGATATATACTGTTTTCTATTTTGAGTTGGCCGATGATACCTACTCAGTACTTGTGGTTGTACTGACCCCCTACTTTTATGTTTTCCTTTTGTTTATTTGTGGAGTGCAGCAAACGTGCCGTCATCTTCGACTCAACAGTAGTTCAAGCCAGTCTTCGTCACACCGGATCTTCAGGGTGAGCTAATGCTTCTAGCTTGGACTGGATCTCCTTCCTCATGTCTTGATGCCTTGAAGTTTCGGCATAGACTAGCTTTTATTTGTTTTAGCTTCTTAGAATACTCTTAGTTTAGTAATTTGATCATAGATGTTCTTGTGGTGATGACTTCCAGATTTTGGGGAATAATAGATGTTGAATTTTAGAAGTTATTGAATTGTCTTTTATTTATGAGTTTAAGTCTTCCGCATTACTTTATGTCGATATTAAATTGAAATGATAAGGTTTAGATTGGTTGGTTCGCTCACATAGGAGGGTAAATGTGGGTGCCAGTCGCGGCTCGATTTTGGGTCGTGACAAACTTGGTATTAGAGCATTAGGTTCGTTGGTCTCATCACACAAGAACAGGTCTAGTAGAGTCATAAAGAACGGTAGGGGGATGCCTTTACTTTTCTTTGAGAGGCTATAAGACTTTAGGAAAATTCCATTCTTTCTTTCTTTCTTTCATGCTATTACTTGGATCCAATTGGTATCTAGGTGATACAAATTGGTATCTGACCATCTTCACTCTATTTCGCAGATGGTTAGAACTAGAGCAACAACTACGCCAACATCAACATCAGCAAGACAAGATGCATCTGAGCCAGCCACTGGGGCTGTAGCTCGGAGTGCAACAGTGGCAAGAGGCCGCGGTAGAGGTCGTGGGAGGACGTCCTCTAGAGGGAGAGGACGAGCACCTAGCCCATCTGGTACTAGGGCGGTAATTCCTCCACCGACTGAGGAGTAGTAGAGAGATGGGAGGATGGGGAGAATGAACAAGTACAGAATGAGGAAATGCCACTCCAACCTACCCCAGAGATGATCAATCAGGTTCTCGCTTATCTGAGTGGGTTGTCTGATCAGGGTCAGGCACCCCCAATGTTTTCTGCACCAACACCTCCGGTTTCAGAGGTACGACATGCAGCCACTATGGCCCCTCGTATGGATGCCTCATTGGACATAGGCACGTTTCCACGACTGACTACTAGGCCTATAATGACAAATGATCAGCATGAACTTTTTAGTAAGTTCTTGAAATTGAAACCTCCAGTCTTCAAGGGTGCAGAATCTGAGGATGCTTACGATTTTCTGGTTGACTGTCATGAGCTACTACACAAGATGGGTATAGTAGAACGGTTTGGTGTTGAGTTCGTGAGTTATCAGTTTCAAGGGAACGCCAAAATGTGGTGGCGGTCACATGTTGAATGTCAACCAACAGAGGCACCACCTATGACTTGGGCCTCATTCTCTAGTGTGTTTATGGAAAAGTATATCCCCCGTACTTTGAGGGATAGGAAAAGGGACGAGTTTTTGAGCCTAGAGCAAGGTAGGATGTCGGTCAATGCATATGAGGCTAAGTTTCGTGCACTATCCAGATATGCCACCCAACTATGTTTCAGTCCACAAGAGCGGATTCGCCGTTTTGTGAAGGGGTTGAGATCAGAGTTGCGAATTTCAGCCTTACAGGTAGCGGCTACGGCAAAATCCTTCCAAGAAGTGGTAGATTTCGTAGTAGAGGTGGAAGGAGTGAAGCCAGATGAATTCACCACGGCGTCGACATCAAAGAGGTTTCGAAAGGGAGGTGAGTTTAATGGTTCTTACTCTAGAGGACAGGGTTCCGGAGGTTACTCAGTTCGACCCATTCAGTCTTCACTACAGACTGTAGTTGGGGGTCCACCTCAGACCGGTCAACATTTCTCTGAGAGACCTATGCGTGAATCTAGAGAGTGTTATGGGTGTGGGGAGACTGGGCATATCAAGAGGTATTGTCCAAAACAGAGTGATAGACCCCCAACAGTTAGAGGTAGAGGTGGTCATGGCAGAGGCCGTTATTCCGGAGGACGAGGTGGTCGAGGTAATGGTGGTCACCAAAATGGCCGGGGTGATGGGAAAACTGGAGCCACTACGTCGCAACATGGTAGGGGCAACGGACAAACAAACGAAAGGGCCCATTGTTATGCTTTCCCTGGGAGATCAGAGGCGGAAACATCTGATGCTGTCATCACAGGTAATCTTCTGGTTTGTGATTGCATGGCTTCCGTATTGTTTGATCCTGGATCCACATATTCTTATGTATCTTCCTCATTTGCTAATGGTCTAAATTTACATTGTGAATTACTTGATACGCCTATTCGTGTTTCTACTCCGGTGGGTGAGTCTGTGGTAGTTGAAAAGGTATATAGGTCTTTTTTGGTGAACTTTGTGGGGAGTAACACTTATGTAGATTTGGTTATCTTAGAGATGGTTGATTTTGATGTAATTCTGGGTATGACTTGGCTTTCTCCGCAATTTGCGATCTTGGATTGTAATGCTAAAACGGTGACGTTAGTCAAGCCTGGGACAGATCCGTTAGTGTGGGAGGGTGACTACACTTCCAATCCGGTGCGTATCATCTCCTTTCTTCGTTCTAAGAAAATGGTTAGTAAAGGGTGTTTAGCTTTCTTGGCATATCTCAAGGATGACACTACCCAAGTACCTTCGATTGAGTCGGTTTCGGTGGTCCGTGAGTTTCTTGATGTATTCCCTGCAGATCTTCCGGGTATGCACCCAGATAGGGATATTGACTTCTGTATTGATCTTGAACCGGGTACACGCCCCATTTCTATACCCCCTTATAGAATGGCTCCCGCGGAGTTAAGAGAGTTAAAAGCCCAACTTCAAGAGTTGTTGAGCAAAGGCTTCATTAGACCAAGTGCATCTCCTTGGGGTGCTCCGGTTTTGTTTGTAAAGAAGAAAGATGGGAGTTTTCGGATGTGCATAGACTACCGGCAGTTGAACAAGGTGACTATAAAGATCAAGTATCCTCTTCCTCGCATTGATGACTTGTTCGATCAGTTACAAGGTGCTTGTGTCTTCTCTAAGATTGATTTGAGATCCGGTTATCATCAATTGAAAATACGGGCAACGGATGTGCCAAAGACTGCTTTTAGAACCAGATATGGGCATTACGAATTTGTAGTGATGTCTTTTGGTCTTACGAATGCCCCTGCTGCGTTCATGAGTTTGATGAACGGGATTTTTAAGCCATATTTAGATCTCTTTGTGATCGTATTTATTGATGATATACTGATATACTCCAAGAGTAAGAAGGAACATGAGGAGCATTTGAGAATGGTATTGGAAATGTTGAGGGAGAAAAAGCTTTATGCCAAGTTCTCTAAGTGTGAGTTTTGGCTAGATGCAGTTTCCTTCTTGGGGCACGTGGTTTCTAAGGATGGAGTGATGGGGGATCCTTCTAAGATCGAAGTAGTGAAGAATTGGGTAAGACCCACTAATGTGTTAGAAATAAGAAGCTTTGTTGGTTTAGCCAGTTATTACCGTCGATTTGTCAAGGGATTCTCTTCTATTGCTTCCCAACTGACGAACTTGACTAAGCAAAATGTTCCATTTGTATGGTCGGATGATTGTGAGGAAAGCTTTCAGAAGCTCAAGACTCTGTTGACTACGACACCAATTCTCACCTTGCCAGTGGAAGGCAAAAACTTCATTGTGTATTGTGATGCATCTTATTCGGGTTTGGGTGCAGTGCTAATGCAAGATAAGAATGTGATCGCTTATGCTTCAAGACAATTAAAAGTGCATGAACGTAACTATCCAACTCATGATTTGGAATTGGCCACGGTAGTGTTTGCACTAAAGCAACGGAGACACTATTTATATGGGGTTAAGTGTGAGGTCTACACGGATCATCGTAGTCTACAGTATGTCTTCACTCAGAGAGATTTGAATTTGAGACAGAGGTGATGGATGGAACTACTGAAGGACTACGACATCACTATTTTGTATCATCCGGGGAAGGCGAATGTTGTAGCAGATGCTTTAAGTAGAAAGGCGGGAAGCATGGGAAGTCTAGCTCACTTGCAAGCTTCTAGACACCCATTAGCTAGGGAGGTTCAGATTCTGGCTAACGACCTTATGAGATTAGAAGTAAATGATAAGGGAGGATTCTTAGCTTGTGTGGAGGCAAGATCTTCCTTCCTTGACAAGATTAAGGGAAAGCAGTTTAATGATGAAAAAATTGATCCGGATCCGAGATAAAGTGTTGCAAGGAGAGGCTAAAGAAGCGAAAATCGATGAGGAAGGTGTTTTGAGGATTAAGGGAAGGGTATGTGTACCTCGCGTCGATGATTTGATCAACACTATTCTGACAGAGGCTCATAGTTCAAGGTATTCGATACATCCGGGTGCAACCAAGATGTACCGTGACCTAAAGCAACACTTTTGGTGGAGAAGAATGAAGCGTGATATTGTGGATTTTATTGCCAAATGTCCAAATTGTCAACAAGTAAAGTATGAACACCAAAGGCCCGGAGGAACACTTCAGAGAATGCCCATTCTGGAATGGAAATGGGAGAGAATTGCAATGGACTTCGTGGTTGGTCTTCCAAAGACATTGGGCAAGTTCGACTCCATTTGGGTGATTGTGGACAGATTAACTAAGTCTGCTCATTTCATTCCGGTTAAGGTGACTTACAATGCAGAGAAGTTAGCCAAACTTTACATCTCAGAAGTTGTTCGATTGCATGGAGTTCCACTGTCTATCATATCAGATAGAGGTACGCAGTTTACTTCTAAGTTTTGGAGAACATTGCATGCCAAATTAGGTACTAGGTTGGACCTTAGTACCGCGTTCCATCCTCAGACCGATGGTCAGTCTGAGCGAACGATTCAAGTGTTGGAGGATATGCTTCGTGCATGTGTGATAGAATTCGGTGGCCATTGGGATAGCTTCTTACCCTTAGCGGAGTTTTCATACAATAATAGCTATCACTCAAGCATTGATATGGCCCCTTTTGAAGCATTGTATGGTAGGAGATGTAGGTCTCCCATTGGTTGGTTTGATGCATTCGAGGTTAGACCTTGGGGTACTGATCTTTTGAGGGATTCGATAGAAAAAGTGAAATCTATTCAAGAAAAGCTTCTAGCGGCGCAAAGTAGACAAAAGGAATATGCAGATCGAAATGTTAGAGACTTAGAGTTCATGGAGGGTGAACAAGTCTTGTTGAAAGTTTCACCAATGAAAGGGGTGATGCGGTTTGGTAAAAGAGGCACGCTAAGCCCAAGGTACATTGGTCCCTTTGAAGTGCTTAAGAGAGTAGGGGAGGTGGCTTATGAGTTAGCATTTCCTCCAGGGCTGTCCGGAGTACATCCGGTATTCCATGTGTCGATGTTGAAAAGATACCATGGGGATGGAAACTACATTATCCGTTGGGATTCAGTTTTGCTTGATGAGAATTTGTCTTATGAGGAGGAGCCTGTTGCTATTTTAGATAGAGAAATTCGCAAGTTGAGGTCAAGGGAGATTGCATCTATCAAAGTTCAATGGAAGAATCGACCCGTTGAAGAAGCCACTTGGGAGAAGGAGGCAGATATGCGAGAAAGATACCCACATCTGTTTACAGACTCAGGTACTTCCTTTCACTCTTGGTTTTCTTCTCATGATCGTTTGAGGACGAATGATGGGTAAATTGGTATCTATTGTAACGACCTGTTTAGTCGTTTTGAGCAACAAATTTTATTCTGGAAAAACTGGCAGAGGTGACGGAGGCCACGACGGACCGTCACGGGCACGACGGACCGTCGTGGAGGTGTCGTTGCAAAACACTTAGAAAATCTGAAATTTGGTACGGAGAATCGACTCTCTGAACGTCGTGACGGAGTGGAATGACAGACCTTCGCAGGCGCGACGGCCCGTCACAGGCCATCCACTTAAAAACGAGTCTCTGTTGCATGCGACGGACAGCAGGACGGACCGTCGCAGGCGCGACAACCCGTCACGGGCTACGCAATCCCAGTTCGGGTCGGATTTCTTTACACGTTTTAAGGGACGTTTTTGACTATTCCTGCTTTAATTATAAAGTTATAGGGTTAATGTTAATAAGTCTAATTACTTGAGGGTTAAAAGAGGTAACCTTAAGTTAATTAGTGGGTTATTAGTGCCATCTTTTAAAACTTAATTATATAATAATTAGGGTAAAAGAAAGAGGGTTTGATTAAAGAAAATAGAAAGAACAGCAAGAGAGAGAGAGAATCGATCAAGGGAGAACGAAGCTTTGGGAGGATAGCTTGTTGATCGCAATTCTTCGGTGAAGGTAGGTTATGGTTTTTACACTATCCGTAGTAAACTCTTAATAGCGAATGATATGTGTTGAGTAGTATTATTAAGTCTTCTATATGCTTAATTACGTGTATGCATGATGTGATCTTATATATATATATAAGCATGATGAAGCTATTGAATCTTAAATCTTGAAGAAACCCTAATTCACTTGTTAATGATGATGCCTTGGTGTAAAAGAAGGCTTGATAAATTATATAATGAGATTGATAATGCCTTGGTGTAAAAGAAGGCTTGATGAATTAGGGGATCGGGTGCCACGTTCCGGTACCAGTATAGAAATAGAGGATCGAAGTGTCACGTTCCGACACCAGGATAGTATATGGATCGGGTGCCACGTTCCGGTACCAGGATAGAATATGAGGATCGGAGTGTCACGTTCCGACACCAGGATAGTATATGGATCGGGTGCCACGTTCCGGTACCAGGATAGAATATGAGGATCGGAGTGTCACGTTCCGACACCAGGATAGAATATGAGGATCGGAGTGTCACGTTCCGACACCAGGATAGAATGAGGAGCGGAGTGTCACGTACCGACACGAGAGTGAATAATATAATGAATCTTGAAAGATACTAATATACTTAATCTAAAGAACATGTTTCCCAAACGAGTATGATGAGGAGGCGTGAGTCCTCATTGATGTGCTTGGTGTTGTAACCAAGGATTATGGTAATTATAAATGCTGCATGCTAAGGTCATAGTTGATTTTATGATGTTACTTGATATATACTGTTTTCTATTTTGAGTTGGCCGATGATACCTACTCAGTACTTGTGGTTGTACTGACCCCCTACTTTTATGTTTTCCTTTTGTTTATTTGTGGAGTGCAGCAAACGTGCCGTCATCTTCGACTCAACAGTAGTTCAAGCCAGTCTTCGTCACACCGGATCTTCAGGGTGAGCTAATGCTTCTAGCTTGGACTGGATCTCCTTCCTCATGTCTTGATGCCTTGAAGTTTCGGCATAGACTAGCTTTTATTTGTTTTAGCTTCTTAGAATACTCTTAGTTTAGTAATTTGATCATAGATGTTCTTGTGGTGATGACTTCCAGATTTTGGGGAATAATAGATGTTGAATTTTAGAAGTTATTGAATTGTCTTTTATTTATGAGTTTAAGTCTTCCGCATTACTTTATGTCGATATTAAATTGAAATGATAAGGTTTAGATTGGTTGGTTCGCTCACATAGGAGGGTAAATGTGGGTGCCAGTCGCGGCTCGGTTTTGGGTCGTGCCAAATGTTTCCAAGGGGGAGATATTATAACAATGCACAAATTTGAATTAGCAAAGAATAAGCTAAGAAACTAAAAATATTCATTCTAGAAAGAAAAGGAGAAATGTGGAAATTTTCTAAGTTTATGAAGTGACTATTGGTCATTTTTAAATGGCCATAACTTTTAGCTTAGAATGAGTTAGAGGTAGTTCTTGATATCGTTGTAAATCCCTTAGACCTATCTTTCCAAAAAAGCCGAGTTTGTGCATTTTTATTAGGGTATGAGGGATATATGCCTAATAGAAGTTGGGATGTCAGATTGAGGAATGTCCAGATTCGGATTTAAGGAAGGACAAACTAGTCTTTTCACCCATTTACTTCCTAATTTGTTTTAAGTGTTTATTTAGTTTGGATAAAAATATGCTTTAAGTTGGTTTTGGAAAATACTTTTCACGCTTAGGGCTTGGAAAAAAGAGAAGAGAAGAAGGAAAAGGGAACATTGCGCTGAGAAAAGAAGAAGGAAAAGGGAGAAAGATCAAAATTTTGCCGAGAATGCCAAGGAATTCCTTATAAAGGTACGTGAAATATTTCATGTTTTTTTAATTCATATGCACACCAAATCTTGTTTCAATTAAGTGGTTTTAGAATTGTAGACATGATTAGAAGTGTATTCTTGATTAATTTTGTCGAATCTTTATTTTTGTAGTTATTTAAATGCCCATTGATATTGACGTCCTATTTGATGTAGTTATTTCAATGGCCATTGATATTGATGTTGATTTATAGTTTCCAATTTTGGTTTTTTTAGTTGTGTTGGCTATTGAAGTTATTGATGATCCGAAGGGTTTGGGGATACAACTATTGAGGTTTAGGAGATTTAGGATCAAATATGAGAGAAGAAAGACGTTTAGGAGCTTTTGGTAGTATCTGGCGTGGTGCTCTCTATCTGCATCAGAAGTCCAGGGCGGCACGCATACAGAGCACCACAAAGGTCTCTCAAAAAAGTAAGTCTAGTGCGGCGCGCTCCGAACGCGCCCAAATTGGTATTTTTCGCCCTATTTCATCATTTAGCCTTTTTAATTCTTTCTAAGGTACATTAACGCCTTCCAATTATTCTAATTACTTCAAATTATTTCTAAACATCTAGTAATCACCAAAAAACACTAATGATACTCTTGTAACCATAATCCAATAGAAAGTTAACGTCAAAGGAAAAAAAGTTAAGAGTCAATTTTAAAGTTAATAAGCTAGTCCAAACCAAAGTACTTAAAGGTTTTCAAGTTTCTTTATTTAACGTTTTAACTATATTTAAGCCTCAAGTTTCAAGTTAAAGTAAAGATTAAAATTTGAAGTCTTTCCTTCAAGAAATATAAGGAAACTAAGTAATCCCTAATTGTTGAGTTAAGATAAGAAGTTTCAAGCTAAGCAAAGAGCAAAGAGTTGAGTTCATTTCTCAAAATTTATAAGGGAACTTTCCCTAAATGTTCATAATTGTTTTTCACAAATAAGGTAAGAGGAAACTAAGATTTTCCAAAAGAGTTTTTAACAAAAAAAGGGAACATTGATTTTAAGAGAGCTTTTTCAAGCTTAGCGTTGAGCAATTATTTCAATCAGAGGAAAGAAAGTTATTCTATAAGCATCAACTAAAATATACTTTGGGAGTAGTATTGAGCCTTGAAGTGGGTATGCGAGTTTATATTAACTCAAGTCTCCATGAAAAACATGTAGCCATCATGGGTATTAATAGGTCATACTTTTTATATTATCACGCAAGCTTAACGAGTGTATCTACTAAAATAAGGATTTCTAACTAGTCGATCCAGTTTGACCACTCAGAGTTAGTGGTGAGCCTTCTTGCATATTGGAGGACTCTTTTATTGCTTTCTAATCTATACTTATAGGATGTTGTTGATCCTGTCCCAAAATTCATCTTAGTATGATAGAGGCTTGATAAATATATAGACAGTCATATAGTTTAAGTTTTGAGTCTCTTTGTATTTTCATTACAGATATTCTATTGTGAGACTTAAGTGCCATTTTGCCCAAGACATTTTATTTTAAGTTGTATTTATGTGAATGTCTTTTGCTCTAGATTCAGTTAAGTCTTCCGCTGAGTTAAGTAAGTCAGACAAAAGATTTCTCTCAAGGCTAGCAATGGTGATTGAGTGTCGTCCAGTTCCAGGGTGTAGGCTTGGGCGTGACACTAGTAGTTGTTGAGTATGTATTTATTTGACTACCTTGAGTTACATACTTGTCACGACCGGAATCTAGACATCAGATGAGACAGGCGTCGTTGACCTCTCAGAGGTCACACACAAGACTACCTAAGTCATATTCATAACAATTTCAAAAACATATACATTAACATATTCATAACGAAAACACAACACACGCCTAATATCTACGAGCAAACATATCCCACCTACGAATCATTAGGAGCTAGTGACAGGGACATGAAACGGGGAAACAACCCTAGTTTTCGGATTGAATATACTGAACCTTAGGGGTCTCTTGTGAAAAGGACCAAGAAAGAAGAGAACCCATAACTTTTTGATGTTCAAAACTCGACTTGCTTCCCAAATTTTTTTCTAAAAACACGTCCAACACCAAAGTTTAACATCACACTCGACTTAAAACCTTCTCTTTACCTACGTGATTGATTAACGTTTGTTTTTCTTATATTTTTGTGTGAGTTCTTCAAGTGTAAAGAACCTTGGTAAATTTTTTGTTCTTGAATGTTACTTGGAAGATATAAACGTGATTGGGAAGAGAGAATGATCGTGAATGTTGAGCAGATAGACGTGAGATAGTGAGAGTTTTATAAGGCCTCAAAGTCTAATTTAGGACTTAGTCAAATAATATTTTTATTGAATGATAAAAAATATGATTTCCCTTTTATTTTAAATCAGCTAATATATAATAAATATTAATTAATTATCTTAATTTACCAACTTAAATTAAAACAAATTTAATTCATCTTAAGAGCCAATATTCGCACACTCTCCCCAAAATATGCCTATACCTTATTAATTAAATAATTAATTATATATTTAGTGTAATTACGGTACTACCCTTAGTCTGGAAAAGGACCATTTTACCCTTTGACCCTCAAAACTTAAGATTTTTCCTTTTTAAGTCCAGTAAAGAATCATACGGGTAAGTCTTCATATTAGGGAGCCCTATATGGCTGGACCCTACCTTTCCTAGATCAACTAAATCCCCTAATTAGTTGGATTTGCTATTGTAATGGTTCAGAGGCTTGGTTCTACGCACATCAACCTGTGTGAACATTGTCTAATCGTAGGCATTCTAGGCACATTAAGCATTACTTAGCATATCAATTTTTATGGTTGTTACATTACCTCCCCCTCTTAGGAACATTCGTCCTCGAATGAAACTACTAACTATCTAGCGTAATGCCAATCAGATCAAAACATAGTCACTATCCAGAATCAAGTAATAGCAACAAAGATTGGAGAGATAAGGAAACATAGACTTAAGAGTTGGAAGTCTAACCTCAAGACCTAAAAAGATGGGGGTAGTGGGATGTCATAACTGCCTAGGCCTTCCTTATAACACCCTCAACAAGATAATTCCTTCACAATACCTTCACTGTTGTAATCTCTTTGTTACTCGGCCGCTTGACCTGTCTATCTAAAATCTCAACAGGTACCTCGTCATAGGACAAATTTTCATCAACCCCCAAACCTTTAACAGGTAGAATTGATGCTGGATCACCTAGGCACTTCTTTAACATAGAGACATGAAAGACTGGATGAACAGAAGCTAGTTCGGCAGGCAATGCCAACTCATAAGCAACCTCTCCCACATGCTGTAGGATCTCATATGGCCCAACATACCTCAGACTCAACATCCCATCCTGCCAAACATCATGACCCCCTTAATAGGGATAACTTCAAATAAACCTGGTCACCCACATCAAACTTTAAGGGTCGTTGTTTGTTGTCTGTATAAGACTTCTACCGAATATAAGCAGTAGCCAAACTGTCCGTAATCACCCTGACCGTGTCTAAGGCCTCATGAATGATCTCTGGACGCAAAATGGATGACTCTCCAACCTCGAGCCACACAATTGGATATCTACACCTCCTACCATACAGTGCCTCAAACCGTGCCATCCCAATGCCTGAGTGGTAGCTTATATATTACGAGGACTCTATCAAAGGCACATGATCGTCCCAACTACCTTGAAGTGAATCACACACGCCCTCAAAATGTCCTCTAATGTTTGAATGGTGGACTCTGCCTGTCCATCAGTTTGAGGATAAAAGGTAGTACTAAGCTTCACCTGCGTGCCTAAGCTATTTTGGAAGGATCTCCAGAAATGTGAAGTGAACTAAGCTCTTCTATATGAGATGATAGACAAAGGAATCCATGCCATCTAATTATCTCATCAATGTAGAGTTTCGCATAATCCTTGGTACTGTAAGTAGACTTTACAGGGTTAAAGAGGGCAGACTTAGTCATCCATTCCACAATAACCCAAATGGAGTCATATTGTCTCCTAGTCTTCGAAAGACCAACAACAAAGTCCATATTAATGGACTCCCATTTCCAAGTTGGAACCTCCATATCTTAGTAAGACCGCCATGCTTAAGATGTTCTACATTAACATGTTGACAATTAGGAAACTTGGCCACATAATCTGCAATGTCCTTCTTCATGCCATCCCACCAATCTGTTTAAGATCATGATACATGTTGTTTAAACCTGGATGTATGGAGTATCTAGAACCATGGGCCTCTACAATGATCTTGGTCCGCAAATCGTGCACATCTGGTACACACAGCCTATCCTGGTACCTAAGTATGTCGTCATCTCCCAAAGCAAAAGACTTATTCATCTTAACAAACAATGAGTCCTTCAACTCCATCAACACATGATCAAAATGCTAACCCTCCTTGAATTCAACCACTGAGGATTATTCAGAACTAGGAGGAACTGGAACACCCCCACTAGTAGAGTCAACTAACCGCACACCCTGTCTGGCCAGTCTATGTTTATCTTTCACCAACTCCTTCTTCCCATCCTCAATGTGGGTTGTACTTCCCATGCTCATCCTACTCAAAGTATCAGCTACAACATTAGCATTAGATGGATGGTGAACGTTCATGTCATAGTCCTTCAACAGTTCCAACCATCTCCGCTGATGTAGATTAAACTCTCTGTGTGAAAACGTATGGGAGACTCTTGTGGTCTGTGAACACATCCACATGCACCCCATACAAGTAGTGCCTCCACAACTTCAGTGCAAACACTACATCTTCCAACTCCAGGTCATGAGTAGGATAATTCTTTTCATGATCCTTGAGCTTTCTGGACACGTAAGCTATCACCTTGCCACTCTGCATAATCACACAACCCAAACCAACCCTAGATGCATCACAATACATAGTGTAACTATCACCACACTTGGGAAAAGTAAGCACTAGGGCTGAAGTGATTCTATCCTCGAGCTCCTGAAAACTCTTCTCACAAGCCTCCATCCATTCAAACTTGGCCATCTTATTAGCCAAAGATTTCAGTGAGGCAGCAATGGAAGAAAAACCCTCCACGACCCTGCAATAATAACCAACTAATCAAAAGAAGATATGAATATCTTTGGGAATAAGAGGTTTTGGCTAGTTCTTAACAACCTTAGTCTTCTTGGGATCTACCTCAACACCTTTGTCGGACACAACATGACCTAGGAAGGTCACTGATCTAAGCCAGAATTCACAATTGCTGAATTTGGCATATAGCTGATGTTTTCTATGTACCTGCAAGGTTATTCTCTAATATTGTTCATGCTCCTCCTTGGTCTTAGAGTTGATGATAATGTCATCAATGAATAGTATGATGAAAGAGTCAAGGTATTCACGGAATACCCTGTTCATGAGATCCATAAATGCAGCAGGTGCATTCGTGATACCAAATGACATAACTAGGAAGTCATAATGACCATAATGAGTACAAAAGGCTGTATTTGGGATATATCCATCCCTAACCCTAAGTTGATGGTAGCATGAACAAATATCAATCTTTTATAATAAACTAGACCCTTGGAGTTTGTCGAACAAGTCATCTATTCTGGGAAGTGGATACTTATTCTTGATAGTGAGTGTGTTGAGCTGCCGATAATCGATGCACATTCTAAGTGTTCCATCTTTTACAAACAACACTGGAAAACCCCAAGGGAGTATGCTCGGTTGAATGAAACCCTTATCAGTGAGTTCTTTTAACTGCAGCTTCAACTCTTTGAGTTCACCTAGAGCCATACTATAAAGAGGAACTGGATTTGGTTTAGTATCAGGTTCTAAGTCGATAGCAAAGTCAATCTCTCGAGGGGGGAAAACTCTAGGCAAATCATCAGGAAATACATCTTGTAACTCATTCACTACAGGCATTGAGTCTATGGAAGGAATGCCATGATCTAAATCATTAACACTCATAAGATGACATAATAACCCCTTGGACATCATTTTATTGGCTTTAAGGTATGAAATCAACGGATTAGGATGACTCGAGTTGTACCCCTCCCTGACTATCTCTTCTTGATTAGGTAAAAAAAATCTCACAACCCTACTACGACAATCCATGCAAGCATAATCACTATGAAACCATTCCATGTCAAGAATAACATCAAAATCGTGCATTGGTAACTCAACCAAGTCTGCACATATAGTCTTACCACATACAACTATTGGGAAATCCTTGTATACTCTATCAATTCTTACATTTTCTCCTAAAAGTGTACTAACAACTATTGAATCATGCAGAGCTTCAGGAAATATCTCCAAAGTGAGAGCAAGCAAGGAGTTACAAAGGAAAGCATAGAACCTAGATTAAGTAAAAATTAAATAGAAGTTGAGAATACTTGCAGCATACCTGTAACCACATCAATAGACTTATGATACTCCTCCTTGACCTTAAGAGCATAGAACCTGTTCCTCTTAGGAGGCTCCGTTGGTGCATCCTGTTGATTAGGACTAGGCTGAGCATTAAGTCAAGCCTAACCTCTTTTATGTGGGCAGTTCTTAATCATATTCCCTCTCTTACCACAATCGAAGCAGGCATTAGTACCATGTTTTTACTTTTCACTGTGAGCACGGCCACACTTAGCACAGTACTTTATGGGATGCTGCATCTCACCTCCATTGCTCTTCCAAGGCTCGGGTATGCCTCCTCTAGGTGTTGTACTCCTCTGAGAGTTAGAGTTCCCTGAATTCTGTAGCCTCTTTTTGAAACTAGGATGCTCACGGATGCCAAAATTATTTTTGTAGCCTACATAACGGAGACATCTCGATATTGAGGCTTAGGCCTCCTAGCATCACGAACGCCCATCTTCTTGTGGCTGTCCTCTACCTGCTGAACATGCACCATCAACCTCGAGAAGTCCATGTTATCGTGGAGGATCGCATACCGAAACTCCTCCTCTAAATCTCCATTGATTCCTGTGAGGAACCTGCTCATCTCATCCATGCGGTTAGATACAAGGGAATTAGCATGCCTGGACAGTTTAACAAACTTCAGGGAATACTCCCTGATTGTCATGGATCTCTACTTTAAGGTTGATAAACTCCTCAACCTTGGCATCCCTCATCTATATGGGAATGAAATATCTCAAAAAAGGTTGTCTTAAACAGATTCCTATTGACCGGAACTCCGCCCAAAACTCATCTGTCTTGCAACATCTTGCAACAAGCCTGTGCAACATCCTTGAGTTGATAGGAAGCCAACTCTACTTTCTCAATATCTGTTGCCCCCATTACCATCAAAATCTTATGCACCTCATCCAAAAAATCTTGAGGATCCTCAGAAGTATTAGATGTTGAGCAAATAGGAGGATTCATCCTTATAAAGTCTCGCAGCCTGTCAGCCATACTACGAACCGGTGGGTTCTCCCACTGAACTTTCTTATAGCTGACTTGGTCAGTCATGGCTTGGGCCTGCATAGTGATGGGCTGTGCCATCTGGAACAGAGATTCCCTCACCTCAACATCAGTCAATCCAACAACGTTAACCGTCATAGACACTCTTTTAGTTGGAGCATGGGGTGGAACCTGATTGCCCCTAGAAGTTGCTCCCCCTCTCCTCTGACCAATTGATCTCCTAGTATTAATTTTTTTAGTAACAACAAGGATTTATGTTAGACACGCTCATAACATCAAGAAAGTCAAACATTAGGAATGGCACGATAAGAATAGAAGAAGGGAATTTTTCTACACCTCATGCAGTCTCTAATTTAGGATAGTGGTGCAGTTTACTACCATGACATAGAAACTACTTAATGTGATTAGTGTGAACTTATTACCTTCGGAATTTAACCTTGTGCTCTGATATCAACTTTTTCACGACCGGAATCTAGACCCCTGAAGAGACCGGCGTCGTTGACCTCTCATAGGTCGCAGACAAGCCTACATACATCATTCTTACTTCATCTAGGTTAATTTTAGGGAAAAACTTGAACTTTTTATTTTATTATTTCATGATAAAAATTTTAAACTTAACATCTTAGGCGTTTACAAATCAACCATCTTATATAGAGATAATCAGATGAACTAAAAAATTCATAATTGTATTAAACGTATTCTTTCAAGAAACGACACCAATACAAAGTCTGAAATAAAAGTGGAAAGAAACACTAGTGGAACATTCTACACTAGCTAAAGCCTACATCTAATAATAGTAGATATCCTCGAAAGCATGAGGTCCTACCAAGTCCGGATGAAATCTCAACGTCCGTATAGCTCCAACGTCAACCTGTAAGCTCTAGCGTCCACCTGTGTCTGCACCTAAAAATATATAGTTTTATGGGTTTAGTACACACTTGTACTAAGTATGGGTACATCAAATCACACACAAAAACATGCATGAGTAAGAATAACTCTTTCCTAACAACATGATTATGGAATGTAAAGTACGTGGACTTGCAAAATAAGGATTAGGAAAGTTAGTGAGCTCTCCAAGTGTTGATTAGGAAAGTGAGTGAGCTTTCCATGTTTGTATTACGAAAGTCATGCAATGATAGTAACATGCATCATCATATTTATTATATTTCACACAACACATAACATCTTGCACATAACACATAACATATTGCATACAAAACATAACATTTTTCATATCATTCGTTCATATGCCATGAGACCTTTGAATCACGGACTTGACTTCAAGATTTTTAAAAATGAGGGCTCAACATATGGGACCTCAACTAGGAAGCCTTCGTTAGCAAACACAGAGTCTACTTCATTCATTCATACGTACATCATTTCATTTCATTCATAGGCTAGTGTGAACACTAGCTATACCTAGGTTGTACTTTAAGACTTTCATCGGCTTCGCTGTGCAATGATCAAGAATTACCTAGTCTCATTACTTGAGTATAGCTCACCTCTTGATCATCATATCCTAACACCTTTGCTATCATTCAATTAATTATGTGCATCATTTTAGGCTAGCCTCATTCATTCATTGGGAACTTTAACTTTTACTAACATAGATCATGTGAGCATCATGAAATCCAGTGTCTCCCCCACACAAAAAAGAGGTGAAATCACCGGCCAAAGTGACCCAAAACATGCTAGCATACATGGGAATTCAACCCCGCCAAATCCTTATACTGGCAATATAGGTTCAAAGACTAAGAGATATAAGGAGGCCCATACCCAGCATGCCGGAAAGCCTCATCTAATGAGAGTTACATAAACTTCCATCCTTCCCGAAATAAGGCATCACCAGTCATATCTAGTTTATCGATGATCGGTATAAAATTCCATTACATTCAACTCATACATCATGGAAGCTGGCTTCTAGTATGAGAACATCGTAGCTCAATAGATGGTTTCTCATCTCATCATTAGTATTAAGTTTGTTAATCTTAATACTTTTATTAGAAAGTTCATAGAGAGTGGTCTCTTCATTAATTTTAGATTAGCCTTATTTGACATTGATCTCATCATTTACATTCATGTTGTCAACAAATTCATTAACATTAGCACATTTGCTCTTCATAATTACTCACCTTTTTTACGTAAATGATTATTTATCATATGCCAATGTACTTGACTATGTAGTGTGTTGCATACTCTTAATTAACCCTTCTAGGGTTTCATGATTTCATTGTTCATTTCATCATTTTGTTGTTCATTTCATCATGTGCCAATGCACTTGTCCATTTAGTTTGTTTTACAATCTTTCTTAACCCTTCTATGGTTACATCATTTCATTACATATATCTTAGGTTCACTTATTTTTCAACATATGCTAGACTTATGGGTCTATACATACAAGCCATGAGGCTTCGTTCATAGTTCGTTTAAGTGATTTATATCTTCCTAAGATTATATGGTACAAGACTTATGCATCTTGTATGTATGCCAAGATCTTGATTTTTATATATGTATGTAGCATTATTATTGAATACTTAATTCACGTATGACTTATGTATCAATACAGAATTTGGGCAAGGGAACCCGTTTTCGAATCCCTTGGACAACACTTACGTTTTTCATTTATTTTATTTTGGTCCACACGGCTTGGGGACCCATGATCAATCCCCAAAGACAATTTGCTTTTGATTTCTTTTGTTTACATTTTCTCTTTATTTGCCGAGGGGTTGTAAAATCGAACCCCCATAGCCCCCTTTGTTTTCCATAGCTTCTTTGAGTTGATCATAAGGTTGTGGGATTGACCCCCCACAACCTCACTTTATTTTTCATTTAACTTTCCTTTTCCGCCTAGAGGTTGTGGGTTCAATTCCAATGCCTCACACTGATTTTCTTCTCATTTTTTTCTTAAGGTTGACCTATAAGTTGTGGGTTCGAATCCCACTCCTCTTATTTCTTATTTTCATACTTTATTTTCCAACCAAGACCATAGTTCGAATCCCCTTTAATAACAACCCTTTTTACTTCTTTATTTTCATGATTTTTGACATGGTGAATCACGGGTTCAACCCTCCATGACCTCACTTGTTCTAATTCAATTTTTCAGAGCATTTTGAACCCTCTTAAACTTGAAATTTTTGTGGCCTATTTTCTCATTTCTTTAATATTGAATGTTTAGACGTTTTAAGTAGTTTTTAGTAAGTTCTTTAGGCCATTTTCAAGATTTTATTCTATAAAGAATTTCACTCAAATAACCATATTTACATAAGTTATGAACACCAAGAATTACATAAACATGTGTACATGAAATACAAAGAACTAACATCACATTTTAGAGCCTTAAACCCGAGGCACATGATCATGGTTCACATTGCACACACGTACACATATTTTCGGATCACATAGGTGACCCCTCATATGATTTCAAACATATATACATAAACATATTCATCATGAAAAAACAACGTACGCCTAATATCTACCAGCAAACATATCCAACCTACGAATCATTGGGAGCTAGTGACAGGGATATTCAACGGGGAAACAACCCTAGTTTTTTGATTAAATACACAGAACCTTAGGGGTCTATTAGGAAAGATACCAAGAGAGAAGAGAACACATACCTTTTTGACGTTCAAACCTCGACTTTCTGCCCAAAAACATTTCCAAACGTCCAACACCAAAAGTTCAACACCCCACTTGACGGAATACCTTCTCTTGGCCTATGTGATTGATTAACGTTTTTTTTGCTTATATTTCATGTGAGTTCTTCAAGTGTTAAGAATCTTGGTAAATTTTCTTTTCTTAAATGTTATTTGGCAGAGAGAAACGTGAATGGGAAGAGAGAATGATCGTGAAATTTGAGGAGATATACGTGAGAGATTAGAGTTTTATTAGGCTTAGAAGTCTAGTTTAGGACATAGTCAAATAAGGTTTTTATTAAATGATAAAAAATATGATTTCATTTTTATTGTAAATCAGCTAATAAATAATAAATATTAATTAATTACATTTATTTACCAACTTAAATTAAAACAAATGTAATTCATTGCTTCCACCAAGGTTCGAATTCGGGTGGAGCAGGACATCACTCTAAGAGCCAATTTTTGGCCCTCTCTCCCTAAAATAGACCTCCACCTTAATAATTAAATAATTAATTATATATTTAGGGTAATTAAAATACTACCCTTAGCCTGCAAAAGGACCATTTTACCCCTAGACCCTCCAAACTTAAGATTTTCCCTTTTAAGTCCTGTAACGACTAATACGGGTAAATCTTTATATTAGGGAGCCCTACATGGCTGAACCCAACCTTTACTAGATCAACTAACTCCCCAATTTAGTTGGCTTGGATGTTGTAAGTGTTCAGAGGTCTGGTTCTGCGTGCATCAACCCATGTGAACCCGGTCCAATCGTAGGATTTTAGACACATTAAGCATGACTTAGCATATGCATTTTTAAGGTTGTTACAAGAATATTGTGGAGCCTCAGAATAACCACTCATAGAAGCAGGAATAATCGACTGCATTGGACAGGCTGAATATAGAAGTAGGTTATTGCATGAGAATATCAACATGATGCCATTTCATATTCCTTCCCTATGTTTTCCCCAACATACACAGACGTTCATAATTACATATCTTAATATAAAGAACCATTGCGAACCTTGAAACAAGCATGAATGCTTTGAACATCCCAAGTATTTGCCCTTTTGGAATGTCTTGGCATGTTGTTGGTCTAAAAAAATAGATTAATACCATATTAGATTAAAAAATGGACTAACAATACCTGAATTACACTTTACCCTATGCAAATTCATTCTCATTCTTCTCAAACTTGATATTTTCGCACAATTAAATCAAGTCCAAATTGTTTCCCCAAGAGTAATACCATATATTTTAAGGAATAAGAATCAAAGTATAAGTTAGGGGATTAATAAACCTATGTGTAACAAGGAATTTAGCGGAAAACATGAGGAAAGTGCCCTTAATTTCCTTCCCCTCACCCTAATGAAGTTACAGAAAATAAGAGGTTAACAAGTTTTTTCTGCATCAAACCCTAGATTTTTTAAATCTCTACACAAAAAGCTTTTTTGACCCAATTCCATCAACATTTTGTCTACCCATAACGACTGGAATGGGTTGTTAGTGAAGTGCATAATAAAAGGTGAATACGAAGGAAAAAATGAATGACATAATTTGATTTTGAAAGAATTTAACTCACCATTACATAATTATTGCCTTTACTATTATAGAAAACATGAATATAATTTAATGACTATCTCGTGTTTATATCCTTATATTGGTTGTTGATATATGCTTTTCATAACTTTAATTAAGTGAAACAAACAAATTAGTAAAAGTAGGAACACAAATTTAAAGAAATAAATATTCAGACTTATTATATCACAATAATGACGTAAAGTTCATTCTAACATTCCTCTCTAGAATGCTTTATCTATAATTCATACATACACAAATATAGCGTTGCTACCACATGTCCTTCCCTCAGGCATATTTCAGGATAATGTAAATCCTCTACGAATAAAAATTCAATATGAACAACAATTCATTTGTGAAGATTCAAGCAAATATCAGGTAAAAAGAGAAAAAAGAATTGTGTTGTAATGCTTTTGATTCGTAATAACATTTTTTCTTGGACCACTAAAAGATTTAAAAAATGAATTTTTTTATTTTTATAATTGTATAGGTTCACATAATTAAGATTGGAAGAATATAAGAGAAACTCCAATTTTTTTCATCATCCAAATACTTTCTAGAAAGTAAATTTCTACATAAACTGGTAGGCAACTCCAAAACAAATAGAGAAAACATATAAAAATTAACATTGAAAAAAAAGAAATAATCTTTTAGCAGAAACAAAATTATAGAGAGTGTGAACTCACATGTTTGTATAATAGATTCTTTTGTGGGAATTTGTGTTTGTTAGAAACACAGTATATGTTTTGTTTCAAGGATTTTTTAAATTTTTGTAGTATTTGAATTTGTAATACATGTTAGGAGACATACATGTTTGTTTATAGATGTAGTAGATTCACAACAACAATGACTTTTAACATCGATCATCGGAAATCTTCATTGAATTCCCATGATTAAGCAAAACGATATATTCTTTAGGTGATGCAAGTAGTGTTTTTGTTGTGTAAACCCTAGTTGTCAGATAATGTGGAAATTCTCCCTTATTCCACATACTTAATGGTGTATTTATTTATAAGGATTAGGTTAAATGAGGAAGACAACCTAATGGGCTAACGAACTAATTAGCACCATTATGGGTTGACCGACCCAATTGTTATTTTCAAAAAAATCAATTTCATATTAATTAGAAAATTCTAATTTTAGTCCTTGCAATACATGAATGAGTAAATTTATTAATCATTTGTGTATAAAATTATTCAAATATCTTAATAGTTTCCTTACAATTTATATTTTGATAAAAAATTATAAGTTATTTTTCAACTCACTTTTAAGTGTTAAAATATTTTTAATTTCAAATTTTACTTTGATGTTTTGAATTCTAGAGTAATGATCCCCTTCTTTTATATCCCCATCAAGGAGGATGAGAATTGACTATGTTTCTTCATTTTCTTTTTTAAACAAATTGAAAATATCATAAAAAGAAGAAGAAGTTACTAATGTTTTTGATTTTCTTTTGTACTAATGATTTTTTTAACATTATTTTAAAATTTACCAAGCATCATAGAATGTAGTAGCTCATATGCTATCCAATGTGTGTTGACATATTTATCCTTCAGAGCAACTTCAATTGTTTTTTCATACAAATTAGTTAAGTTGAACGATATTGACATACTTTAGAAATTTTGAGCTATATATCACATTTCATATCTTTTTGGAATAGCATATTCACACATGAGTATTATTCCATATATAATAGTATAACCAAACATAATCTCATCTTCAACTAAAGTGAAAAATATTTAAATCTATGGCATAGGACTTGCATAATGCTCAATTACATGATATGTCAAATATTACTTCTTTTAATTATGACTACATAAAATTTAAAAATTGTTTTTTCAAGACTCAGGGTGATAAACTTCTAAGAATAATGAAAATTAAGTATATTTCTTACGTAAATAAACCATATACAAGTAAGTTAAGTTTTTCAAAATTTAATATATTGCATCAAATATTTCAAAGACCAATATCATAATAAACTAATAACTACGACATAAAAAATTTCATTAAATCTACTTTCCAAATTATAATGATTTCTATTTAATATAATGAAATATTGTCACAGCCGGAGTCTACACCCTGTATGTTGTTGATACTCAAAAACCATTGTTGATCTCCAACCGATAGCTAAAGAGATAACACTTAAGTCAAATATTGTCTGAAATATCTAAGAATAAATATAAATAGTTTAGAAAAATATATGAAAATAAATAGCGAAAGATTCTCTAACATTAATATTGTCTATCTATGAAACCTCTATTGTCTTAGATAGGCGTTTGGACAGATCCACAACAACTTTATATAAAACTACTAAAGCAAATTAATGATCTCAAGTACATTTTCCTCCCACATCTTAAGTGGAAAGAAACTATTCAGAAATGCAACCTTAAATTTCTCCTGAGAGGACCCTCATATGCAACATTCTTTTATTTCATTGGTTGAACCAAACATAAGAAACACCATTAAGTTTATAAGTCTCTAATACGTTATTTTCTATGGGAGTTACTCCAATTATCATCAACATATTATACATCTTGAGGATCATACAACTATCCTCCCACTCTTGAGGATCATCCTCAACTTTAGACCCATGTAATTCAAAAAGATTCATCCAAATAAAGTCCCTTACATTAGTTACTTCCTTACCCACCCTTGGATTCACTGGAGCCATAAACCCACTATTGTAGTGAGCAATAAAAGATTTTCCAATGCATGAAATACAACTCAAAACTCACATTAGTCTCTTGCTTGTTCATATGGTTGACCTGCACTCGGGGACCTCTTGTCTCACATTCTCATGAAAATTTCTATTCCTTCTCAGGGGGCTCCTGTCATGGCCTAAGACATTCCCTAAGTGTAACATGGTGTATAGGACCCCAAGAGGCCCCATACAAGTCACTAAGAATTCATAACATAAGAAATAGAACAATCGATATAAAAAAAGAACATTTCAAGTCCAATAGTTTCACAAAAGTAAAGCGGTAGTCGAAACACTTGTCTCATTAGCTATCTAGTACATAAGGATAAAATCGATACTAACCCATACATCATGTCCAAAATTCAAAGTAAAAAGGAAAACTAAAACAATGAGAATCATCTACTATGAAAGAGGACTCACAAATTAAAGCTCAAAATCTCTCAAATCATTTTCTAGCCACCAAACATAGAACCCTGACAGTCCTACCCTACATTTGGGGAAATGTAGGAAAGAGTACGATTTAGTAAAAAATATGTATCAAGTATGATATACATGCATATAAACATTAAATATGCTAAAAATGGACATTTCAATGAGTAATTAATGATCAAGATAAAATATAAACTTTAAAGTTAAAAATTATAAGTCATAAAACATGATTAATGCAAGTGAACATCATCTTAAAACATACTTACGATACTTCTTGATTTAGTATTGCTTCATCATAACTTTGCTTGTTTGTGGGAAGTATCATTAAACATCATATAAGACCATGCTAGGTAGGAACATGTAATCTGGTGTCTCTCACACTGAAAAGAGTTGTCTTACTTTCCAAGTTAAGGACCATGAAGTTCTAGCTATTGTGGATCCACTGGCTAATGTCTATCTAGGGAATCCAATGTTGGCACATAGTTTAAGGGACTTGGGTAATCACCACTTATCCACTCGGTACTAAGCTTAACTTTCACGAAGTAGTTCTCAATCGTATTCATCTTAGATCTTAAAGAAACATGGGTAATCACCTTGTCATTCAATAGAGAACATGGGTAATCACTTCTTTTTATTAAATTGAGAACATGGCCAATCGCCTCTTCCTCAACATTAGAATATAGTCTTAATCCTAAATTCATTTTAGGTCAGAAAATCCTTTAAACTAGAGGAAACCTTATTATGTCAGAACCTTTTATAATCATGGTTTCATGTGTATATTTGAAAATCCTTTTAAAACCACAACAACATCATCATCATTAATACTTCACTCACAAAGCATCCTTAGATAATGACATAAAATCCATAAGAACATGGTTGATTTCATAGCCTCTTATTTCATAATTCAAAACTCACATCATATCATCATAACTTGAAAAACATGGGAACTACATGGTTTCATAGGGAATCATGATAAAACCACATAATTTCATCAATTCACCCATAAGGGATCATAATTTAATCACTTAAATACATAATCAAGAGAAACCATAGAATATAAGAAAAACTCGAACTCAATTAGGAATTTCTAACTTTAAAAATGAGAAAAATTTGAAACGCCATGAATGGAAGGAATCTATGGATGAAAACTATTACAACTCAGTGAAAATTTCTTCAATTCTTTGAAGGATTATAAGAATTGACTATAAACCGTATGTTGACGCTTCCTTTTTCAAGCTTTCTAGAGAGATATATATTTTTGGGAGAAGACATGTTCTTCTTTTGTAAATTTGAGAAATTTGAGGATTAAAACACATTTATAGGGGTTTTAGTGAAGGTTAAATGACATAGTTTTAGGATAAAATAAGTAGGAAAAGACTCAACTACTACTAATAAAAAACTATCAAACCTAGTCAATGGTGGGACCTACTATCCGTGTGTACACCTACATGCAATATTGTCCCTCCAACACTGGTTTAGAAGATTGAAATTTTTGGACGTCAATAACGGGAGCCACCCATAGGTTGTGGTCTAATCGACAGGCCATGGTCTAATCTATGTGCCATGGGTCCGAACCGTGGTCCTCAACTTTCGACCACTAAATCTCTCTATGCCTAGGACTCACCTACAGTACATATTTATGGCTCGTGCATTAAAATACGGACCTTCCTGGTGAACCATTGTGAGGTACATAAAACTTTACATTTTTGTAAAAGTTGAATTGCCAATCCACATTGAAAGAGATTCAAGATATCATCAAGAAAGGTAAGAACTTAACTTAAAAATCCTAACATACATACAATCACATAAATGCATATATTCGTGGAGGAAACTTCATCCCAAGCTACATCATGTTCAAAACATCATATCAGAAATTCTATATGCAACTCACTGTTAAATGCACACAAACATGCATAAATCAATCAATTTGACTCATTTTCCAAAATATAGGCTTTTTCATAAACATGCATAATTGAGGAAATCATGGAAATATTTAAGATAAAAGATAATAAAAGAGTAAACCATAAGGACTCAATACCTCAATCTATAGTAGAAGTAGAATAAAAAAGAAGAGGATATCGAGACATCATATCATCCATGGTCTCCCAAGAAGTACCCAAACTAATTGATTCCTCTACAAAATTATAATGAAAGCGACATTTTTATTTCTCATATTCTAAACTTGCCGGTCTATAGAAAAACAAATGCAGAGATGCCAATTCATTAGGTAATTCATGTTCATAAGATACCTTACCAACACGTCTCAAAATCTTATATGGGACTACATAATGGGGACTAAGATTCTCTTTCCTACCAAACCTCATTACAAACATTAGGGGTAAAATTATCAAGTAAACCTAGTCATGAATATCAAACTCAATAGCTCTTCTCATAATAACAGAATATGACTTTTGATTAGTTTTATTCATTTTCAAACCTTCTCCAACTAGTCAAACATTCTTCTTCTCATGTACGATGTCCCTGACCTATTAGATAATTTTTTCCCATGTCAAACCAGCCTATTGGTGACTATACCTCATATAGTACAATACCTAAAATAGAGTGAAACAAATACTTGACTAGTAATAATCATTATAGTAAAACACAATCAAAGAAAAATTATCATCCCAATTACCCTTCTAAATTATCACACAAGCTCTCAACATTCTTCCAAAGTTTGGATAGTACAGTCTGCTTGTCCATAAGTTTGTGGTGGAAGGCCACACTAATCTTATAATGAATACCAAGAAACTTTTGGAAATATTTCCATAACGAAGAAGTGAACTGAGTACCACAAACGGAAATAAAAGAGAAAGAAACTTTGTAAAACATTACCATTTCTCTCAAGTACAACTTATCATAGTCTTCCACCGATAATAAAGCCTTGACGGGAATTAAATGACACGATTTCGTTATTCCATCTACTACAACCCAAATCGAATCATATTGTCGCTTGATGTGAAGAAAACCAACAAAAAAATCCATATTCAAGTCTTCCTACTATGAAGTAGGAATTTAATGTCTTGGGATAAAGCTCAGGATTTCTGATGCTCAATTTTCACTCTTTGACAATTAAGACATTTAGTCACAAAACTCCACGATTTATTTCTTCATCCCACTACGCCATTATATATTTTGTAAGTTATTATACATATTTCTGGCTCAAAGAGGAATGAAATATTGAGAACTAAATACTCCATATCCCCTATGGTGAAAGACATGACAGACTTCTTCAGCACCACTTCCTTTAGTTCAACCAAGGTTCGATCAAGACTACCTTTAGTAGAGTATCCTGTCTGAAAACCCAACTAGGACAATCTATAAAAATCTCGAACCTACTCCGTTCTATCATCTTCAATATAAGCAACATTAACCATAGATAAGCGACCAAGAAAATCCGCCACAACATTTGCCTTACTAGGTTGTTGAAGAACATTCATATCAAAATCTTTTAAAAACTCAAGCCACCTTATTTGGAGAAGAATTATATACTTCTTATTGAGAATATATTTCAATATTTTTTTGTTGGTAATGAAATCTACCTGAACACCATAAAAGTAGTGCCTCCATGTTTTAGGGCAAAAACAACTACTACTAATTCTAGGTCATGGGTAGGATGATTTCTTCCAATGAATCTTAAGTTTCCTTCAATAATAGGCAAGAACTTTTCCATTTTTCGTAAATGCACAACCTAACCTAATTCTCGATACATCATAATAAACAAAAAAACCACCAGCCCCTTCTTGTAAGGTTACCATTGAAGCGGAACTAAGTATATCCTTCAACAATGTAAAACTCTTTTCACATTATTCATACCATATGAAAATAGCCTTTTTTGGGTCAATATTGTTAATAAAGAAGCAATAGAAGCAAACCTCTCATTAAACCTTTTGTAATAACCAACAAAACCCAAGAAACTTCAAAAATCGAAAGGGAATAGAGGTCTAGGCAAACTCCATCCTTCTTTTTAGGATTTATATCAGTACATTTACGTGAAACAATGTGGCAAATAAAATTATCAAAAATTTGCATTTATGAATCTTTGATATGAGTTGCTGTTCATTAAGGGGTTTCGATACAATCTTCAACTGGTTGATGTATTCATCAAAACTGCTCGAATTAATCAATATACCATCAATGAATACAAAAAAAAAGATGTCAAGCTATTGTCTAAATTTTATATTTATCAAATCTATAAAGTGACTAGAGAATTAGTAAAACCAAGGGACATTAACAAAAACTCAAAAATGACCATGTCGGGTTCTAAAGTCCATTTATGGAATATCATTTTCCTTCACCCTCAATTGGTGATAACCCGACCAAAGTTTAATCTTGAAAAAGAAACTCACTCCTTGAAGTTTGTCAAACAAATAATTTATTCTTATGAGAAGATATTATTCTTCCCGAAAGCATTGTTCAACACTCAATAGCCTATACACATTCAGAAAGAACAATCTTTTATTCTAATAAACTAGACTAGAGCGCCACCTGGAGAGATAATTGATTAGATGAAACCCTTATCCAGCAGATCTTTCAATTTCTTAAGTTCTACTCAAACCATTTTGTAAGTACAAATAGAGATAGATTGAGTATCTTGAGAAGGTCAATACCGAACTCTATTTCTCTTTCAGGAAGAATGCCAGGTAGATCATCTGGGAACAGTTACAGAAACTTATTAACAAAGGAAACTGACTCAAGAGTAGGAGTTTTAGAATCTACATCTCTCATCCTGAATAGAAGATAAATACAATCCTTAAAAATCATATTTCTATCTTTAATACTAAAAAACAAATTGGCCCTTAGGCATATAATTTCCCTCTTTCCGCTCCAAGACATTCTCATTTGGAAACAGAAACTTGATTACATGTTATATAATCAATAGAAGCATAACATTCATTCAACCATTCCTTAACAAGAATAATATAAAATTTTAACATATCAATCTTTACCAGGTTAACACGATAAACTCTATGGGACAATGAAGCATGATACTTTCTATAGACCCTCTTAGCCACCATAGAAGCACCAATAGGAGTACAGAAAGAAAAAGGGATCTAACAATAACTACATGAGAATATAAAATCTCATATACACATATGGAATCACAAACCACAAGGTAGAAATCATATTAAATAGAGCATAAACATCAATGTGGAACATTTTCATTATACTTGTTACCACATCGAGAGAATTCTCTTGCTCATATGGAGTCTTAAGTTTAGAAAAATGGTTTTAATTGGGAGAATTAGAACCCAAACCACTTGAACTTGATGATGTATTAGGTTGATACCTTATAATATTATCTCCTTCATTATTAGAAACTCAAGGAAAATATCTTATATTGTGGTCCATCTTATCACACCCAAAACAAGCATTGTAACCCACAACACACTTGCCCTCCTGCTTCATTCCACAGTTAGCACAACTAGGCAACAAAGAACCACTACTATTTACTCAATGAGGCTATGTGTTACACACAGTCTTTTTTTGAACTTAGAAGAAACATTGAAGTTAATATTGACCTAAAAACATTTATAAGAACTTAGAACGAAGGTGTCGATCAACCTTGGATGTGAGAATTACCATCCCTAGTCTTATTCTTCTTTGCCTCTATATACTTTTTCTTAAGTTTCTCCTAGTTATTTTTTTGAGCATGAATCATAAGACGAGAAATATACATATTAGTAACAAGCATGGAGGTGTGATACCACCTCTTCAAACACACCTAAAACAAACTTGCTCGTCTTTTCCCTAGATTCGGCAACTAGTGTAGGAGCATATCGACACAATTATTCAAACTTCAAAGAAAATTATTTCACATTCATTCTCTCTTGATGAAGATTAAATAATTTGAGAAAATTTTCCTCTCTCATTAAAAGGGTCAAGAACCTATCAAGGAAAGCAACATGAACTTTTGCCGATCTAGAGAATCCAATATTTTTAATCTCCCTTCTTTCCATTGGTTGAAATAAATTTGAGAAACACACTGAAGTTGATAAGATACCAAATATGCCTTTCCTACATTTTAATCATCAACACGTTGTAAACCTCATCAATAAACTCTTGAGGATCTTCCCCAACCTTAGAACTATGAATTCTCAGGAATTCTTTCTAGTGAAGCTTCTCACTTGAGATATCGTTGTACCCACATTTGGGTTTACAAAAACAATTATCTCCCTATTAAATTCGGCCATCATGGCTTGATACTATAATTGAAAAGAATCCCTAAACTATGCCTCATTCACTTTCTCCGAGAAAGGCTCGACTAGAGCTTTACGATCTTAAGGAGGAGCTTCTTGATTCACATTCTCTACCACATTCTTTATTGCATAAGCTCTTCGATTAGAAATATCCTATAGAGAATCCCATAAGGATTAGAAGAGAGACTTTTTAGAGTTCAGTTCTATCACATGAATTTAAAGTAATAAAAGAAGTGGAGTTTCCTTATAAACCAGTAGCCTCTCATTCATAAATGCGGTGCGCTTCACACTCATAAAGAAGATTCTACTTGATGTGGCTTATGAGATATCTAGCACCTTTTCAAACCTTGTGCTTTGATTACCATGTTTTTCATGTCCCAAGGTTCCCCTAGGAGTAACACGATGTATAATACCCCAAGATGCCCCATACAAGTCACTAAGAATTCACAACATAATATATAGAAAACAATGTAAATAACAACATTTAAAGTCCAACAATTTTTATAAAGAAAAATAAAAGCCTAAATATTTGTCTCATTATCCATCTAGTACATAATAATGACTTTAGGGCTATTTCATAATTCATATCAAAAAAATATAGTAAGGAAAAAAAAGCTAAAACAACTAGAATCTATCCTCAAAACATGAGGACTCACCAGAGCTCAAAATCTCTCAAATCAACCTGTAGCCACTATACTGGGAATCGTGACAGTCCGACCTAACATTTGGGGAAATGTAGGCAATAATATTCATACTAAACATGAAACATTTATTATAGCAATTAATATAAACATTTAAAACATGCTTAAAAGGGACATTTACATGAGTATAAAATGATCAAGCTAAAACATGAATCTTGAGAGTAAAAAATCAGAAGTCATAAATCATGATTAATACTTGTGTATACATTTCCCAAAATACAGAGTATGACATTTAGGGTTATTAGTTTTGCGGCTAGAGTTTTTTGGAGAGATTTCAAGTTGTGGTGAGTCCTCATATTCTGAGATTCAAGTTTAATTTCCTTTTTCACTTTAATTATAATTATAGGATTTGATGTACGGGTTTCGTCGTGATAAAATCTAATGCACTTTATGGCTTTTATACAATGTTTTTGTTTCTATTTTCTCGTTAAAACTTTTATCTATTGAAATAATCTCTATGATCTGTATGATCCATGCAAAGTCACTTGTATGAGGCCTCTCAAGGTCTTATACGTCATTTACATATACGATATACTTTATGTCATGACAAACATGATATTTATAATACAAGATTTAGAAAGGTCATAGGATATCTCATAAGCCACGTCAAGTATAGTCTTGTTCATTAGTGTGAAGCGCGCCACATTTACGTATAAAATTCTATAGGATGTTTAGGTAGTTCCACTTTATTCATAACTCCAAAGTTGTGCATGAGATTGTAAATCTACGTGCCTTCCTATCTTAACCCCAATTTATGTTTTTTAAAATATTCTTTCACAAAAAAATCCCGTTAGAAGGAATAGTACTATTCATAGGAATGTGAGAAAAAAGGTTCCCCGAGTGTCGGTCAACCCTTTCATCGAGCAAGTGACTAATGATAAGTTCCGAGCTGTATTAAATGCATTTTCCCAAGCTATTATGACTCAAGAAAATAGGGAATTTGTCGCTCCCGTTAACCCATATATGGGTACGACGATAACTAGATTGAAGGACTTTATTAGAATGAATCCTCTTGAATTTTATGGTTCTAAAGTTGAAGAAGAACTTCAAGAGTTCATTGATGAGGTATATAAAGTGTTGATGCTCATGCGAGTTACACTGGTGGAAAAGGTAGAATTGAACCGTTATAAACTTAAGGGTATTGCTCAGGTATTGTTCCACGAATGTAAGGAAGAGAGTGTGGTAAATGAGGGTCCTCTTGAAAGAGAGAAAGTCAAGGTTGATTTTAATTTTAGGTTCTTTCCCATTGAAAATAAAGAGACAAAGGTACTTGAGTTCATTAACCTTACGAATGAGATATGAGTGGGAGGAAATATTCTTTGAAATTCAAGAAAATGTCTAAATATGCTACAACTATGGAATCTAATCCAAGGGGAAGGATGACTATGTTTGTGTCAAGTGCTTTTGAACTTAGTGTTCATATAATTCCTAAAAACCATGTTTTTTATGGAGATGGATGTCTTTCGTTTAATGGTACACACACAATAAATCAACGATGAAAGTTAACGGAGAAAATTAGGGATTCAAAGACTTAAAGAAGTGATGATGGCCCGAGTGTAGGATGTGTGGGAGAAGACATAAGGGTGAGTCAAATGCATATTTTAATTATGAAAAATATATCATAAGATAAGAAATTGTCCTATTTTTGGTAAGAATGAGGGAGATAATCGTCGATTCAATCCTACCCTTCCTCTGATCCTAGTGGTTGTCAAAAACAAGATAGGTTGTATTCTCTACAAGTTCAGAAGATAACAAGGGTTACCTTGATGTGGTAATTTTTAAGTTAAGATCTTTTAGCTTGTGGTTATGCATTGCTTGGTATTGGGTTTTTCTTTAGCTATGGTAAGAATCCAAACGTGGTTAGTGCTTTTAAGGTCGATCTTAAAATGTTCATGGAAGTTTCTTATTATTTACTTGTGTCAATGGTTTAGTGGTTGTTAAGACTCTTGAGTTATGGCTGGGTTGAGGGAATTTGATTTGAAAATATTACTGGGCTTTTCTCCTAAGGAGGAAGATTGTGTGCTTCATGGTTTGTACCTGAGTAGAACTATATCTGTTTTGGAAAATTTCTTTTTTATGGTTTGATGAGTGAGTTTGAATGTGATGTTTGTTGTTAGTGTCCCTATCTCTTTCATACTATCTTAGAGTCTATCTTGAGGCCTTAGCCCTCATGGTTCACTCTTTAGGATCCTTGTATCTTAGTCATCTTCTTGTTTTCTCATGCATGCGCGCATGCTAATGAAATTATTTATTTTTTAATGATATGATCTACCTTACATGATTAATCAATGACTTTGTGCATATAGTAAGATTTTGCATGTTTGTCTTATACAAAAATATTTTGGTTATGTTTTCTTTCAGATTTGAAGCTTCCTCCTCAAATGTGTGCATATATGTGATTGCGTTCATGTTGGGAAGCTATTTATAGTTCTTATGTTCGTTATCATGTTTTGACCATGTTTTAGCTAAGAGTAGATATTTCTCCTTGGTTAGTCTTATTTTGATGAAGTTGCATGATTGATTGGGTTGTTAACTTCTCTCTTACTCTTTTCGTGATAGTTTTAGTTCTTTTCCTTCATGTTATGTCCTTAATTCCATACAAGGATCAGTGTTCCCATGGGGAAGATAATACAAAACCTCAGAATGAAGAAACTAAGAAATGGGGGCCAAATAGGAGGTCATAGGCCCAAAATTGAGCCATAGTACCATTCATGCATCCCTTTTACGAGCCGTTTAGGGAGACCACGACTTGTGGTGGTGGTTTTGAAGTCTTTTAGAGGCTGTCCAAGAGGGGCTCCCCTCCTACAAACCCTTAGATGGCTCGTGGTGTTCCTTACACCCCATGGTGGTGGCGGTGAAGTGGAGAGAGAATTTCCCAAGCACTGGTCCAAGGTAACGAATGCCCACTTGGCTCGTAGTCCCTAAAACCACGTGTATGGGACTCAATCTTGAGGTATTAGTTTTAAGTTAGTACATTTATGACAATACTATGTCATTTTTCCTTGCCTAGAACTTCTATATAAGTAATTTTAACCCCAAATTTTCAAAACGAAATTCATTCTCTTAATTTACAAAAGTTGACAAAGATCCTCCTCTCAAATATTTGTCTCTTGAGGATCAAGACTCCTAATCGTCAATTGATTCCTAGATTGTTGATTAAAAATAGGAATTATTGAAAAAGACTGAATGCTCATGATAGTTTGTTTATGAGTAAAAAAAGCTTATAAATTAGATTGTGTATATGTTCTATGAAGCTTGGCCACATGAAATGAATGAAATATAGATTTTCCCTCAATTGTTTTGAGGTTTTTTTCATAAACGAGGTCCTTGTTGGTGTGGTATATTGATATGTCATAAATGACTATAAGCCGATATTTCAGAACTATTTTTATTTGTATTAGTAGGGATTATCTAGCATAAAGTGAATGAATGTGGGCCTTAAGAAGTATTATTAAAATATTATGGATGGTGATTGGTTTTCTCATGCATGGTCGAAGGAGCTATCCTATGATATTTAAGTGGATCCTACCTATGTCTTTTAATGATAAGTCAAGTTTTTATGAATAACTACTTGGTGGTATTCATGCTTAGCAAAGAGAGGATAGCCCTTTTGTATTGAGGTCGAGTTTTATAGAAGAAATCTCCTTATTCCTTATCTATGTTTCCCCTTAGGATGATTTCTTAGATATATATTTGATAGTTGATCCACTTTAGCTTAAATTCATGGTTATATCATGGATAGTAGGACAACCCTTTTCGGTGATAGAGGCATCGAGGATTACGTTATAGGTCACATAATCTTTGTAACAACTCATATCAAAAAAATACCAAAAAGCACATTCTGCAGAAGATGTAGGTGTGACCCACGGACCTTGGTTTATGACTAAAACCAATCCCTAGAACCCCCCCTAGAAAATTTAACGAAGGGTTGACCCAGGACTAGGACCAACGAACTGTAGGTGGGACCATGGTTCGTGGATCAATGTCCTAAAAAACCTAGAAAATCTCGACCCACAACAAGGAACTATAGACTTTAGGTTGGGCCACTATCCATTGATAAGGGTTCACAGATCACAATCTCTGAAGAAATCAATGAATAACCAGGACGGACCGTAAATGGGACCACGACCTGTGGACCAGGTCCATTGGTTGGACTTTTCCTTATCTGTTGGACACATAAACTACATCATTTAACCCCTATCTACATATTGTTGGTTAGTTTTAACCTATAAACATAATTAGAACCTAACTTAATCAATTATTCACCTAAATTGTTCAACTTAGAGCAATAGATGGAGAATGAGGCGCTAGTTTTCGTCTAGAACGCGCAACAAGGTTTCATAAATTCCAGCTCGAAATTTAAAGATTTTTTTTTTGAATTTCATCACAATGTATGAAGTATTTTACTAGTTGGTTCCTTTAACCTATTAGGTCCCTAAATCTCACTCAGTTTCTTGATTCCCTTATTATCAAGTTGACCCACGATTTTGTATAATTTCAATAGATTATTATGATATAGTATCATAATGTTCCAAATCAGTTTATCATGACTTTTAACATGTTTTAGTATAGGTTACTTCATAAATTTAGAACCCTAGCTATGGAGTTCTTTATTTCATGAAATACACTTTCTAGGTCAATTATTTCAGATAATTTAAATATTTCGTACATACATGCCTCATTTCCGAATGTGACATTATCAGCATATTAATGTTGCATTGTAAGATTTTTCATTTATTATTTTCAGCTATCCAATATTACAAAATTTATGTTTTAATGTATTAAATTATTTAATCATATAGGAAGATTAATATCGAGTGGACAAGGTTCACATACACTCAAATACCAAAAACTATGTGCGCCGTAGGTAGTAAATCCCCTTTGTGGGCATCATTTTCGTTATCATGCAAACAAGCCTATATACCTTTGGTCTGGTATATTTGAACCTATCGATGGGGGGTATACATCGGTAACCATACTTAGCTTATATGTTTTTATGTTTGTTATTAGTAGCTCCCTTAAAGTTCAGTCAGAATCCATTGCATTGATCATGTTATCACTTTTAGTTTAGATTTAAGTTTCAGCATGTTATAAATTTGGTCATTGAATTCAGTAGTTCATAATTAGTATTCGCAATATATTCTCCTGTGGTTTCTCATATCATTACTCAAAGTTATGCTGACTAAGGTATGATTAGTTTTCAGTCTTATTTTATACTACATGCTTAGTATCTAGTAAGTACTGACGCATAATTTGTGCTACATTTTCTCATGATGTAGGTGCAGTTCTTCAGCAGTCAGATAACACATAGATTGGTTCCCCATCTTCTGTTCAGTAGCATTAGTGGTGAGTGCTCATTCTTCGAGGACAAGTGACATATTTATCCTTCTTATTTTTATCTTTAGTTTCAGTTTTGCTAGACTTAGTTAGGGCATGTCCCATCTTTTCTAGTCAGTAGAGTCTTTAGTTTAAGTAGTTTCAGTTTTGATAGACTTATTTTTAGTCGTAGAGTTTGTATATTCATTTATTCAAACTCTTTGTTCTTCTTATATTCAGACAATATATGGGTAATCCTCATAATTTTAGATATTCATAGTATTTTGCTTGCGAATAATTTTATTACTTAGTTTATCTTTAGTATGCTTGTGATTATGTCAGCGTGGTTAGGTTGGGGTGTCTCGTGATCCTAGGTCCCATATGTTCATCAAGGGGGTAGCCTCGGGCGTGAAAAACTTTGTATTAGACCACTAGGTTTAGGACTAAAAGCTACACTCAGTAGAGTCATTTTTATGGATGTTAAATGCACCGCATCTAATGAGAGGGAGGCTACAAAGTATTTAGGAAAATGTGATTCTCTTTGTTACTGTTATCGTGCGTGAGGTCTGATCTATTTTCTTGTTTCTATTTTATGGTGTTTCAGATCATGCCACCTCATACAGCTTAAAAAGGGAATGCCAATGCATGCAATTCTAAAATAATTCCTCTAGTTATGGAATGACGTTCAACGTTTGGATCAATGTATGATAAACAAGATCAATCGAGAGGTTTGAGTTTCTACTGATAGAAATGGTAGACTAAAGTTCAAGATTTTTGTAGGATGAATCCACATGAGTTTCAGGGTTTGAAGTTGGTGAGGAACTATTAAATTTCATTAATTACGTTAAGAAAATATTTTAGTGAGGCAAATGACTTGTAGTGATAGGGTGGAATAGACATCTACTAGCTAAAAGATGTGGCTCACATATGGTTCACTCATTAGAAATACAACATAGACTACTTTATCTTTTGTAACCTCTAATATAGAATTCAACTTTAATGTTTGTCCAGAAACTCTATAAGAGCCCTTGTCAGTCTCTAATCATATCGGCACTGCACTTATAGCAAGATGTGCGTACAAAAATTATCGTATCACAATCTTTTAGATAGTCACATAAGTATATCTTGTACAATTATAATGGTAGATTTTGATGTCAATCTACGCATGGATTTCTTACATTCTTGTTATGCCTCATTCCAATGTAGATCAAGGATTGTTCGATTTCAATTTCCAAACAAACTAATCTTAGAATGTACGATTAGTAGATTAGCACCTATAGGCAATTCATTTCTTACCTTAACGGTAGAAAGACGATTTCTAAAGGGTATATCTATAATCTAGTCCGAGCTAAGGTTTCAAGGTCTAAAACACTAACTCTTGAATGAGTTTTAGTATTTATTGACTTCGAAAAATGTTGTCAAAGGATATTCCCAGGGTTCCTCCCGAAAAAATTATTGACTTCCAAATTTATCTCCTTCTAGATACGTAGTGCATTTCTATTTTTCCTTACACAATGGCTCTGGCTAAGCTTATTAATTTGAAACATGAGTTAAAAGACCTACTATATAAGGGTTTTATCATACCTAGTATTTCCCCATGGGGTACGCCAACGTTGTTCGTGAAGAATAAAGACGGATCTCTCAGTATGTGCATTGATCAAAGAAAATTGAACAAGGTCACAATCAAGAATAAGTAGCCCATCACAAAAATTGAGTCCTCCTTTGAAAAACATTAGGGTGAGAGTCATTTCTCAAAGATAAATCTCATATTCGATTACCTTGAGCTCGTCCTTCTCAACTTCGTATGGTAATAATCAATTTGTAGTTATGTCATTCGGAGTAACCAATGCTCCTGCAACTTTCATGGTTCTGTTAAACAGATTGTTCGAGTAGAATTTGGACTTTTTCATCATCGTATTTATTGATGATGTCCTCATTTACTCTAGGATTGACGAAGAACATGTGAATCATTTGAGGGTTGTTCTACAAACACTTAGTGGTCTGCAGTTATTCGCTATGTTTAGTGAATGTGAGTTTTGGTTGCAGTCAATTTCTTTCCTTGTTTATATTTTGTCTAGTGAAGGGATACGAGTGGATTCTCAATAGTTAAAATTAGTAAAATAGTGGCCCAATCCTGCTTCTCCTACAAATATAGAAGTTTCTTAGGTTTGGCTGGTTAATATAGAAATTTTGTGGAAGGATTTTCAGTCATTAACTATGTTAACTCTTAAAAATCAAGTTTTGGTTCTCATATGGTTATGAGAAAAGCTTTGTAGAATTAGAAACTAGGTTGACTAGAACTCCTTCTTTGACTCTACTATAGGGCTTAGATGGTTATGTTACCTATTGTGATGCATCTAGAGTCAACCTAGGTTGTGTGTTGACGCAGCGAGGTAAGGTCATAGTTTATTCTTCTAGATAGCTTAATGTAAATAATAAAAACTATATGACTCATGACCTTGAGCTAGCCGTAGTAGTTTTCACACTTAAGATTTAAAGACATTACTTGTATAGTGTTCATAAACCTTAATAGCCTTTAGTATGTGTTCACCTAGAAAGAGTTGAATATTCTCCTGAAGAGATGGATTAAGTTCCCCAAAGATTATGATAAAAGTGTGTATCACCATCTTGGTAAGGATAATGTAGTAGCAGATACTCTTAGTAGTTTATATATGTGTGGTGTAGCACATGTTGAAGAACAAAGGAAGGAACTAACGAAAGATGTTCACAGACTTGCTTGCATAGAATTTCTTCTCATGAGCATATCATAGTAATGTAATAGTTAAGAATGGGTCATCATCTCCATTGGTAATGGATGTTAAGGAAAAGCAAGATGGTATTTTCTTCAACTAAAGTAGGCAGTTCATTACCAGAAAGCTGAGTTATTATCCCAAAGGGGAGATTGTGTACTTCGTTATCATGGTCGATTATGTGTTCCTAAAGTGGGAGAGTTGAGATAACATATTCTTGAAAAAGTCTATAACTTCATATATTCTATTCATCCAGGCGCCACTAAGATGTACCTTTATCAACTAGAAGTCTTTTAGTTGAATAGTATGGAAAGGGATATAGTAGATTTTGTGGCTAAGTACTGCAATTGTAAGCAAGTCAAGGTAGAACATAAAAAACTAGAAGATATGAACTCAAGAGATAAATAATTCTACTTGGAAGTGTGATACACCCAACTTATACCTCCCTATATAAGTTTAAGCGGTCATAAACAAGTAGAGAATCCAACTAGTAGGTTTGGGTAAATCCCGCGAGGAAAAGGATTTAGACTTAGATTTAATTCATAGTTATGTCCGTTTAGTCAATGTCTTTTTGAAAACAAGTCACTAAGGGGAGGGGTTCTGAACAAGTTCCTTAATCGTGTAAGTTAACAAGTAAAATAAAGTACATTTAGAATTTTTATGAAATTATGAGAGTAACTAGGGTATATGTGTTCCCCAGAAGTTCATAACGTCGTATTCCTAGAAATAGAAATTCTTTCCTGGTGTTTTACATGCAAAATAAAAAGCTAGGTATCTCTTAATCTTTTGTCCGACATCTAGAGAATTTTACCTGTACAGTGGTCGAACTACGTGTTTAAAAGTTACGAAGCCTTACCTTTACCTCATATTAGTCATTATAATAGCGGTATGTCTTAGTTATTGGTTCGCACCAATCGAAACTAGCATATTAGATACAATCACACTAAACCTATGTTGATAATTGTTTTCCTATTCCTACATCATTGGTCCAACCAGTAGCTATAAGGCGTGTTCTAACACATGCACTCATTAAAAAAACATCTAAGCGAAATCATTATCAATGCTTGCAAAAATACTATTTGAGAATTGCTTAATTGTTAGTTATACTTTGTTAATTACCCATGGTTTCTATAACTTTTGTTGTGGTTTTAATTACCCATAAAGATCAAAATTCATAGTGTTGAATAAATAAATCATGAACTTACTAATTAAGAAGAGGAAACCCAGAAATTCAACTTGAAATTCCAAGAAAATCCTTTAAAAAAAATACATAAATTAATTTATTGCTATATTTTGCAAAAACCAATCCCCAAAAACAAAGTTGAAAAAGATCAGTAGTAGGTAACCCCAAAAACAAGGGTTTAACACCCTGTATATCAAAAACATAGTCCTAAAGAGAAAGGAATTTAAATAAGGAATGTTTTTCTAGGTTTGTGGCTTCAATCGATGACCCTACTGATGCATCATCATTGACGATCGTCGATTACCTCCGTCAGTCAGGACTTAGAAACATTGTTCTCCATCGAATAGAACCTTCTTTGATTAAAATGACAGACAAAAAGTACGGTCTTTTGATGCTCTTACGTAGCTCCACACTTAGGATCTTGAAAAAAAAGGTACTAGAACCTTCACTAAACTAATCAGCGGTTAACAAGAACGTTCCATTGTTTACTATCATGGTTCCACATTTAGATTGGTCATATTTTCCTCATATTCACCAAAATCTTGTACTACTGATCGAAGTTCACCAACTACGGTCCGTCGATCGCCCTTGTAGGTCAGCTTCTGCAATTTTTCAGCTGCCTTCTACGCTTTCAACATGGACATCTTTCCTGCATAACATACCACAAAACTTATTACAACTACTAGAAAAAGGCTCTAGACGCACACAACTCTTATGTAAAATGCATTGAAAATGCTGTGAAACGAGGGTACATAAACAACCTCAACTTATATAAGTTGTTTTTCATAAAGCTACACACTATAAATCAAAACAACATTTGTGCAAAAGTATACACTTTTAAGCTCTAGCAATCACAAGGCTATGACCCTTTCTTTGTTTTAGTGTCATCTTACGCTCTTAGGCTTAACGAGCTAACTCATGCGGATCACATTATGACACAAACTCAGCATGCAACAAGCGCCTTTACTATTTTGCCTCTCAACGAGGTACCAACTTTCCGATACCACCACTTCAAAAAAATTCACATTTTCAAACAATTATTATGAATTCGAGTGAAAGAATTTTTGTTCAACACTCATGGTCAAGAACTTGTTCAAATACAGTTAGTACTCTTAGCCACAAGATTTCTCTTGTTTTCACTGCTTAGGTTCACCACACTAAACTATAGAATCACGGTACAATTTTCTTGGCTTGTACATAGTCTCAAGGTCTGGTGTGATACATTTGGGTACATTTTTAGTGAATTTTTCCCTCCTTGACATCACCACTAAGCTTTATACCTCTTTTCATTGCTTTAGACATCCCGTTTGCCTTTCTTCTCTTCTTTGCCTTATTCTTTTTTTGCATGTGACTTTCACTTCTTTTCTATATTTTTACCTAAAAACCCTTGTTTTCCATTTATTTTTTCAATAAATTGATAATTTCAACAAGTCACATCTTGCACTCACTTAAGCATTTCTTTTGAACATCAAACTCTTTTCATACCCATTTTTGGGTAAAACCAAATAATAGCAATCCTCAACTTATGGCTTTGCCATGGGTTTAGGTACACAATACACGAATTCGGGTCAGCGCCAAGACGAGGTCATTTTCGGCATAAATCACTCTTAACTTAGGCTTTTGGCCTAAGTTGAGGTGCACATTTCTAAGGGGGACCGGGGCCAAAAACATTAGACCCTAGGAAGGTGAGTTGGTGATAAAAAAAACTCTTTTCTATTACAGGCTCAACATATTTTGATAAAAAAAGGGACATTTATTTGGTTCACTTCTTTTAGAATAGCCATTGGTTATTCCAAACAAGGTCCTAGATCACTTCCTATCTTCTAACACAGATTTCCTTCGTAGTACCAACCAAACAAGTTCTAGTTAGGTACAAAATGTTGAACACTCAAATCTCCTCACACTCTCTTCGCACATCATTACACTATTAGATTATCAGCTTTTCTAGTTCAGGTTTTTATTGAAGGTCATGCAGTGGATGACGATTCATTTCATACTTAGACCCAAAACATTCAACTTATCTTCACGTATAAATGCAAGAACTATCCAGGATGGGGTGTAATTTTAATAAACCATCATTCTTCATTTTTCATGCGTTTATACTTGTACAAACTGCGACCACCGGTTCAACAAAAAATTAAGTTTTATCTTTAGAATAAAGAACACAGACAAGAGAACCCTAATAGAGGATTATGATTTAGGTTACTCAAACTTCACCGTACCACTCACTTTCCATTTACCCCAACCCAAATAAAAAAAAACATGAAATTATCCCCATTGCAATAAAAATAATGTAATTGTAAGACCCCAAAAATGAGTTAGGGTGTATAGAGCCTAATATGTTCATAATAAGGTTATAAGGTCCTAAAATAACTTATAATATGTTCTAGAGTACGTGTGTAAAGTTTGAGGTAATTTGGAAGTCAAACGTCAAGGGACGACCAAGACGTTTGATGACTAGTGACCTATGTGCCTCATGTGCCTATATTTGCTTATATTTGTATGTTATAATCTTATGAAGTCATAAAATGAGTTCTAATTATTTTTATTTTCTGTATATTTAGTTTTGTGAAGTTTTGAGGTAAAACACCAAGAACGTTTAAGAGGTTCAAAAAATAGCCCTTGAGACGTTCAAGTAAGACTTGATGGGGCGTATCATGTTTGGACATGTTTTATGTGTGATATTTGGGTGAAACTTGCATGGAAGGTCATTGACTTTTAAATGTACATATTTACGTTTGAAACGTCCAGGTACAATTTCTCAAGGGCCCCGTAAAAGGACCCATAAGAAGGACTCAAGGGCTGTCGAGACACTGTCATGGCAATGTCAATCGACTAAACCAAAGGACACCCAATTGGTTGACCAACTGACCTTTGATGAGGTCTCGTCAATAGAAATATAGACTGAGAAAGGAACAACCAAAGAACAATCCAAGATCCAATATACTAAAGCCACAGAGGACCCATCGATCGACCTACTAGCCGTCGATGGTACCTGTCGATTGCGGCCTGCAACTGATGCCATGCGTACTGTTTCATTAAAGTGGTGAATGGCAAATAACCCCACCTACTAACCTGACCTTACTTTATTTACTTATGTATTTTTGGGTGTATATAAGTGATTAAAAATATGATCAGTCCATTCCCAATCCCATAAACATAAAATAGACTTTTCCTCCAAAACCAATGCTCCCTAGAAACCTCCATTGTTGGTGAAGATCAAGAACATCTTGGAGCTTTGATTTACATAGATTAATCATAAATTTTTAAAGGGTTTCAACTATACAATGGTATGGTGGTCCTTCATCTCTAACTAACCTTTCACTTGGAGAGTTTATCTCATTGTTTTTTAAAGAAGTTTCATGATCAAATCTCTTCTTCTTCAATCTAGCAATGGGTTCTTTCTAAAAACGTTTTTAATCGATTAATCATTATAAACTGATGTTTATGTATTGGTTTTAATATTAATTTCAATACAATTGCATTATGAACCCATGTCTCTTCCAAAAATCTATTTAGCCCTTGCATGGTCATTGTGATCATGGCTTGTTAATGGTTGAATTGTGATTCTCTTACATTTAATTGTTTATATCTACTGTTATTTACGTGAATTTATGAGTAATTGATGATGAAGAATCCATGTGGATGAATATATGAAGATTTGAACATGACTAATATAGCCTTTATGTGATCACTATAATATGGACCTTTTAATGAATAATAGTGGAATTCGATTATGTTGTGGTTTCTGAAGCTACTGCATTAAGTAAATAAGATTTTCAAACTGTAATTATAAATCCTTTATGATCAAACTAAAGATGGCTTTTGTGAATTGATATAGGTTCTTCTAGTCTATCAAGTGGTAACTTGTGATCTTGACGTTATGTTGGTTGTTATATGACTCGATCATGGTTAATTATCAATAGATATTTCCTATTTGTATAATGTGATGATAATTAGGGATAATTGATGTAACATGAATAGATAACCATTTTATTGGTAAATATTGATTTAGATTCTTTTAGCCTACAAAGTTAATGTTGTAGTGTGTATGACATGATCTAAATGTTAGGGTAGATGACATATGATTTCGTTTGAATAATGATCTCTTTAGCTACTGCCCTACATATATATTTTTGATGAATTGTTATGGATGATTAATTCAAGTAAATTGGGTTAAAGATCTATGTTCTTCTACTTTCTAGTATATATGTGATATATTGTATTAGATTGTAATATGATCTTCTAGAAAAATTAACATGGTTTATTTGATAGTGATGGTAATTTAGATACTGCCTTTTACTTGAATTATTTATGAAAGTTTAGTAATGGTCAATGATTACCAAAGGCTAAATTATTGGTAAGAATTGCTCAACTCTTATATTTCTCTACTTCTTTATAATAATGTTGATGAAGCCTTGTATGGTATTGTGTGGTATGGTCCACTTATGGTGGCGGTGCTTACATTATTGTCATTATATATATGTTGAAAATGTCCTTAAAGGAAAATTGATAAATATATGAATGAGTGGTTATGATGATCATCTTATGTGTAACTTGTGCCTAGTCTTCTACTATAGTTGTGAATGTAGGTTATGTTACTATTGTTATGAACATGTAAATGGTTATGTAAAGACTATGTGTATGTGCTGACTTCAATGAAGTATTAAGTATGGATGACCCCTACCCATGTATCGCTAGGTGAATGTGTGAATAACTAAAATTAGTAGTCTTTAATGAAATGTAAAGATTGTCTTGCCTCCTATGCTAAATGGTGTTATTTTGTCTATGCTTGAAAGTGTAATGCGGTCTTATAGGATGGATGCCTCAATATGTTATTGATATACATTATGTGATAATGTTCACTAATGTACACACACACTCACTCATCATGCATGCTTACAAGTAGTATACGTCGTGGTGTCTAAATGAAAAGTAGTTCTCATATTCACTAGTGTCTACTACTATGCATGTTAAGCTTATGTTTATGAAAGTATGATATGTGTTTCCTTAACTAGGATGACTTGATAGGTGTACTTGTATGGTCAAGGTTATGGTACTTTGTCTATGCATTACACATATGTGCCTTGCTACGATAGTTCTAGTTTTGGATTCTATGTGCATAAATATGAATGTATGAAAATGTTTTAACTTAATGTGTTATGTGAAATGTTTTCTCATATATATGTATACACACACATTAATGATGATCTACTGAATTGAGTGTCCTTGAAATGTGTTCCTAAGAATACTCTAAAACTAGATAGGTGCTTAAATATTCTATAAGAATATAAAGAAATCAATATTCTAAGCCTATGATTTATGAAAAATGTTTATAAAGACTTTTAAATAAAGGGAACTTAACTTAGAACCGAGTGAACTTGACAATTATATGTGTTGACTTCCCTTGGAGGAATATTCACCATTTGTTCCTTATAGAGTGTTGACTTCCCTTAGAGGAATACTAACCTATGGATAAACATGAGGTGGTGGCTTTCCTTTGAGTAAGGTTCACCAATATTTTCTCATGAGAGGACGCTCGAATAGCCAAATGGCATGTAGAGGGATCATACTCTTCGTTCCATAAACAATGGTTGCCTCATAGGATCTAGCCATGTCATATCAACTAAAATGCTAGCATGTGTTACTGTTCTACTTTGGCCTGGTAAGAACACCTACCATTGGTGTAAGTCTCTACAACACCAAATTCCATGTTTAGCACCCATGGTCTTAGTGTCGGTTAAGGTGATAGTTTCCCCAAAGTAAAATTGACAATGGAAGTAAATGACTAGAACTTTAACATGGATGACTTAAGGGAGGTTACTTAAAATAGGTAGAAGTAATGAACACATCTAGACATTGAATAAGTACCTCATTAGGAAGTCCTAGGGAGGTGGCCTAATATGTATGATTATACTTATGTCTTTATACATGATATTCTAGTAATTGTCTACTTGTTATGAGTATGTGCATGATATAAGTCTAAATGATGTGAACGTATCCCTATATGCATAATGTTTGTCTTAATGCCTATATGATTAAGGTCTTTCCTATCTTGGGATGAAGTTGCCTTCACTTGTTAATGTTAATGTATGATGTGTTAAGGTTTGTAGTCTCATGAAGGGTTTACTGAGTATGTGCGAGGTTATGGGGCTTCACATGTAAATTGCACTATTATACTAAGATTGGGGTCATGAATAAGATCTTATAATGACTATGGTTAAGTGAAGCCATTATATGTGCAAAATGATGTAGCTTATTGTAACGTCAATAGAGCCTTGACTTAAACGTGTCCTTAATAGTTTATACTTGTATGATGGTATGTGTTGGCTTTTATAGGTTGTATGTACGCTTTCTTAGTGGCCTAAGGTGATGCATTGCACCGTGTATCACTGGAGGGTTACTTCAAAAGTTAGTAAATAATATAGAAGATAGCTCACTGTAATGTAAAAGAGCTCATTATAAAGTGACCACAAATATCACTTACATTCTTTATGTGTTTTTCTATTATGTTTGGCCTTTAATAATGTCTATATGAAGTATGTGACAGATATAAGTTCAAATGTACAAAGGTGTTGTAAAGATTTACTCAAAAAGGAATGAAGTATGATTTCAAGAAAATGTCCCTTTAAATGCATGTTTTTGCAAAATTGCCATACTTAGTGCATTCTTGTACTAATACCATTCTTTTCTAGTTTTTACACAAAGTGTAGGTTATGGATGCTTAAAGGATGTATTAAATGGTGAGGATCTTGATAGATTATTACCAAGCTCAAGAAAAGGAATACTTGAGTTCCAAGGATCTCCTACTCATGTTTAATGTAAAGTTTTATTAATCGTATACTTATGATTACGTAAAAAGGGTCATGTCCCTATTGTACTCTTACGATTTCATGTCTAGTATGACAAAGAGACGTAGAGTCTTAGCATGTAATATGATATTTTGAGTATTGATGAAGTGAAGATTCTAGCATATGATGTGAAATGAAAAGTTTTAAATTTTCTACTAAATTTACTATGACAATGCGATGAATGATAACTATGGGCTTGTAAAAGACCTCCGAATGGCTAAGTACATCATGTTACTTCTAGGGGGTACTCTTCAGATGTTATGGTAATAGGGAGGTAGGTGAAGCAAACCTATAGCGCATTGCACCGAGGACTATCAACAAGCAGGTGGGTCCGATTTCCCAGAACCCGCTGGATTATGAAGTGGGACACCCTAACTAGCGGCCAAAGAAACCTCCGCAACATCAATAGTGCTCCTTTCACTGCTGGCCGATATAGAACTGGACGCCCCATCACCAATCTCTAATTCTCCCATTTGACGTATCTCCTTATCTAATAAGGCGGCTAACCTTGATAGATCCAACTCTTTCCTCTCTCACTTTATCAGACGAGCCTCATTATCAGCCTCTTTGGTGTGGCTCGAATGGTGTCTCTTGGAACGCACACGCTTCTCAGGCTGTGGCTCAGCATGGAAATTGACCAATGCATCAAGCACCGAGTCCTATTCTAGCTTACTGGGAGAAGTCTCTAGCTCATTCCTCTTCATATCTAAGATGGCACTGATGTCGGTACACAGGCTGGCTAACTCACTCTAGAGCTTAGTGATGTCAAAACTGGGGACAGGGCGTGCTAGAACCCTTAGCTCAAAGGCATTGAGGTGTTCGTGTACCACCTAAATCTGCTTCTCGGCTTTCTTGTCCACCCGCTTCTCTATGCGGTCCTCTACCTCAACAATGGATTATGCATCCAAGGCTGAATATGATAGAGCTGAGTGGCCATTTGTACCTCTAACTTATGAACTCAAACTAGAGGGAACAACGCCCCAAATGTTGGTGTAGATCTTGACGACTTAGGGGCCTTTTTGGCTACATGTGAAGACGAGGTCACAGTGGGGTTAGCAGACCCTTGTGCGATAGGGTCATTCAAATTCTCGCGCAATGGAGGCACCTCAATCCTGGGCCCTCTGTGTGGTGCTGTCAAATTTGCCTCATCTTTGATGAGACCTATATCTAGAGTACCTGTCATCTTACAAAGTTTGTCACTGTACCAAATTGTCACTATGGCATCCCTGAATAACATGAAGATAAGAAAGGGAAAGGGGTAAGTGGTAGAAATCATGAACACCTTCTCATGAATCTATGCTATAATCATTCGAGCGAAGTATATCACCAGTTCTGCTACCAATGCTGCCACTATCACCGCCTATCACCGTTATGTACGTTCTCAGCCTTGGTGGGTGATAATCAGTGCCGAAGAAACAACCATAAAAACGTGGCCACAAAGGTAATAATGACCCTCTTGATGAGCCCTCGTGGATCTATAACACAATCTAACCTCTCACCGTCTGTCGCTATATATTAAGCCAGTCATTTTTTCAATGTCTCACACTGCTCCAAATTTCTCTAAAAACCACTCTGAACAATCTCCCACCTATAGTCAAACTCCGAGGTATTTTGGGTCCACTATGATCCGATGGAGGATCCATATAGGAAGCGGTTGATGATGGTGGCATACTTGTCCACTCAGCATCCCCAAACGATGATAGAAGTTAGGGGATCTTTTTTTGTAGGTCTTGCCCGCTTATAGATGGACCCTCAAAGAATGTCTATGGAGGAGGCATAAAACTACAGAACAATCTCCTCGTTGTCGCTATTCAAGTCCTGAGCCATCCCATCGCATTTATGGAAATTAAACTATCTCTATACCTCGGTGATTATGGAAAGACTCCCTATGAGGACGCGATGGTCCTTAGTAACAAATCGGGTCATCACCCCCTTTTCATGAAGCATCCCTCTACACCTAGTAATAACCCTCGATGCACCATCAATTTTTTTCATCAGCAACAGATGTGGGGTCGTTTGCTTAGGGTGTGGGTGTAGACTCTGAACTTGTACCCTCATAAGATGAGGATTCCTGGACTTTTTCCCTCGATCTAGTAACTCCCTAAAAGGTTGAACCAAAAGTAATAGATGCTTTTCACCCAAAAGATTGGGCGGACACTGCAGCAGTGGTAGATTCGGAGCCAGATGTTGATCCTCCCTCAGAACTGGAAGAATCCCCAATTGGTGAACTAGTCAGTGTGCGCTCCTCATCAGACTGGAGACAGTGAATCAACCGGGAGTCACCTTCCGGGTGGTTCCCTTAGTGACATGTGCTGCAGTTGGTGTTGTTGAACCTAGAGGGGAATAGTTTGGGTCTCACTTGTTATCGAACTCTTCTTTGATCATTTGATGAGATGGGGCAACCAACTTCGATTTTCCCCTCTTGGCGTAGACAACGTACTTCTTGGGAGTCATTTGTAACAATGAAGCAATTGTTAGTATCATCATAGCACCAAAACACACTAGATAAACAACGGAATAAAGTAAACTTGAAACTCATAAATGCAGATCGTTGTTGTAGTGTCAAGTCGACGGACACTAACGATGGCGCGTCTATGATTCGATGGTTTATCGATCATGTCCGTCATCCCACGCTTAGAATTATTTTTATGATTGGTTCAAAACATGGATTTTGATGGGATGAATGGACGTGTAGAACGGCCCATCGATGACTCGATGGACCATGGTCCACTTTCTTCGTCTCACATTGAGATTCATTTTTTGAAAGCAGTGAATCAGGTTCTATGATGGGAATGACAAACGTTCATCAGTGTTCATCGATCAATCGACGGATCGTATGCCACTTCCATCATTTTGAACTTAGAGTTTTTTCAGGGTGTTTAAATTGATGGACAACTTCAACAACTCTTCGATCAATCGACAGTCCGTAGACGGGGTCAGGTACTGTTGGCCTGTGATAGAATTCATGCCTTTTTACAAGTTCCAATTTTTTTTGTCTTTGGTGACCCCTTTTTGCCACAATCAAGATTCAACATGCATTTTTTACACACCCAATAAGGGTTGTTCATTTCTAGAGTTCCCTTTTTATGTCATGATTCGATGAATTTACAAAGAACATGGAAACCTAAGTTAGAACATTCAGATAAATTAGAATTTAAATTGTATACTTTGCTACACAACAAATGTCCATTATCCCTATGGGAGTAATTATGCATTTTCAAGTATGCCATTTAACTTAATTTAGTCTGAAGGTCCAAATCCACCCCCGAACTTCAATATAAAACTATGAATGAGAATTCAACGTTAATGGAAACGGAAGTACCTTTCATAGTAGTGGTGTGGTTTTGTGCACTTTTGAACTTTGAGGAAGTACCCTTTGTGCCCGAACTCGATCATAGGCCTCTTAATAATGGAGAAAAAGAGAATTTGGGGAAGAGAGTGTTTAGGAATATATAAAACTTATGGGACATTTTTTTTTTGAGATGGGGAGTTTTGTTTTTTGGAAGTGAAATATGGGGGAATTGATGGGTTATAACAATTATGGAAGGAAATTTGAAAGAAAATGGAAAGAAGGGTTGAATTTGAAAGGTTATGTCTTTTAATATTACCTGACTGGTCGAGTCGCTGGCAGAATTGGACCTACAAAACCCCAGTGACGGTCCGTCGATTTGGACAATCGATAACTTTAGGCTTATAAAGAAATTAAAAACATACATGGGATCTATGGACACCATCAATGGTCTGTCGATGAGTCGATGGGCTGTCGGTATGGTTCATAGATCTCTGCACCATACCATCTTTTTGCAGATTTATTCTTTTTCTCCCTACACATGTAGAACCAATTCGGCCATTCCCTTTCTGTTTTCCTGGAAACTTTTAAGACAAAGACCCTATACTAATATCTATTAAACACTAGAACACAAGAAAAAATGAAATAAAAAAACTATGACTCTTGCTACTAGGGAGAGAGTATACCTTAGGTTGCCTCCCAAAAAACCATTTGATTTCACGTCGTGTCATAACGCATTTCTCTTGATTACTTAGACTTCATCAATATGATAGGCTTCAACCACTTCATGAACACTTTCCACATACCCTAGATAGATCTTTATCCTTTGTCCAATGGTCGTGAACTTTGCTCCTTCCTTGTTCTCCAACATAACCTCTCCATGTGGGAACACTTTAGTTATGAGGAATGGCGCTTTCCACTTGGACTTGAGTTTTTCTGGAAAGAGGTGCAGCCTTGAGTTGAATAGAAGTACCAAATCACCAACCGTGTATTCTAGCATCTCAATACTTTGGTCGTGATACTTTTTCATTTTTTCTTTGTAGATGGCTAAACTTTCATAGGACTTTAGGAAAAACTCATCAACCTCATTAAAACCATTTAGTATTTGTTCTACTACTTCAGTCAAATCCAACTTCAGTTTCATCATTGACCATATAGCCTTGTGCTCTAGGTCGTCTGACAAGTGACAAGCTTTCCCATATACAATGTGGTAGGCCCATAGAGCATCATCAATCCTCCTTGACAAATTCGTTATAATAAAATTCACGGTTTTTTCTAGAATTTACTTGATCTCACGATTGGACACCTGAACTTTCCCACTAGTATATGGATGGTAAGGAATAGCCGCATTATGGCGAACACCATATTTCCCCAATAACCCTTTGAAAAATTTATTACAAAAGTGAGAGACACCATCACTAATAATTTCCGAAGGTCTGCAAAATCAGGAGAAGATATTAATTTTCAAGAATGCGATGAAATTCTTTCCTGCATTGTTAGGAAGCGCAATTGCCTCCACCCATTTAAACACATACTCAACTGCCATAAGAATATACTTCATCCCTTGAGAACTCACCAACGGTTCCATAAAGACAATTCCCCATACATCAAATAACGCGATCACAAGAATAAGATTAAAGGGAAGTTCTTGCCTATTAAAAATCCTACATCTCAGTGGCACCGATCACATGATTTGGCGAAATCGTGAGCATCTTGAGAATGGTTGGCAGATAATACCCACACTGCAGGATCCTATACGCAGTCCGGATACCACTATGGTGCCCACCCACAGGCAAGGAGTTAAATTCTTAAAAAACACTCAACATCTCATCCTCGGGTACACGACGGTGAATTATCCTACTAGAACAACTTTGATATAAGTGAGACTAATATCAAAAGAACTTTTTCACATCATGCATGCATTTATTTCTCTGGTGGAAGGTCAAGTCTGACGGTAATATATAACTTACCAAATATTTTACAAAGTCTGCGAACCATGGGATCGAATCAGGAGATGCAGCCAATACATGATCATGTGGGAATGCATTATCAATTTCAGCCTTTTCTCCCAATTAACACATAGCTTCATCCTCCAATCTAGGCAAGTGGTCAGAAAACTAATTATAAGTGCCCTTTCTTTCTTTGACCTCAAAATCAAACTCTTGCAGCAACAATACCCATCTAATCAACCTTGGATGCAACCTTCTTCTCCATCAAGTACCTCAAAGTAGAATTGTCGGTATGCACTATGACTCTCACACCACTGTAAGAAGTTCTTGTTCTGTTACCTTGCAGTTCTTTTGGGCTTTATTCAGGGATTTACTCACATAGTAGATGGATGGATGATTTTATCCCTTCTCTGTTACAATACCACACCAAAATTCCCTACTAGCATGACATATCACCTCAAATAGCTCATTCCAATATGGTGAAATAATAATGGGCGCATACACCAACTTCCCTTTCAACTTCATAAGTGCTTTCAGACAATATTCATTGAAATTGAACTTACAATCTTGAGCAATTTTCATTAAAGGTGTGCAGTTTCTAAAAAATCCTTTACGAACCTCTGATAGAAGCCAGCACGCCCAAGGAAACATCTAACACTTTTGACAGAGATGGGTTGATGGAGCCTTTCAATTACTTCTACTTTATCTATAACAACCTCCATTCCCTTCTTAGAGATGTGATGGCCTAGCACAATGCCTTCTTTCACCATAAAGTGACATTTCTCCTAATACAATACAAAATTACAATCCTTAAACCTCTTGATCACCTCATAAAAATTACTCAAACACCGATCAAACGAGTCTCCCACTATAGAAAATTCATTCATAAATACCTCAACCATGTTCTACACCATATCATAGAATATCGACATGATACAACGTTTGAAGGTCACCTGTTCATTACATAACCCAAACGACAACATTTTGAAGGCAAACGTTCCATAAGGGTAATAGATATATCTTTGTAGACCAAATAACCATGAAGAAATGAATACCAACCTGTGCCTACTAGTATGTCTAACATAGGATCCATGAATGGAATGGAGAAATGGTCTTTTTATGTCCAAGCATTCAAGTTATGGAAGTTCATGCAGACTCTCCATCCGTTCAGTGGACGCATTGAAACAATGTTGTTCTTTTTATTAGGTACCACTGTCATCCCAGTCTTTTTAGGCATGCACTTAAAAGGACAAACCCAACTGTTGTCCGTAACAGGATAAATTGATCCAACATCCAACCACTTGATGTTCTTATGTTCTTTTCTTCACTATGTCTTACATAGGTTGATTTAACCTTCTTTGGTGCTCAATACTCGGTTTCTGATAGGGCATGAGTTGGATTTTGAGGGAACAAATACATTCAGGGATCGCAATGATACCCGCAATAGTCCAAGTGATGTCTCTCTTGAACGTGTTCAACACCTCCACTAAGCACTCTACTTGTTTCCCATTTACTTGATGCAGTTATTATTGGCAAATTGTCATTTGTACCCAAAAACACATACCATAAATGATGTGGTAAGGCTTAAAGCTATAATTTTAGGTCCTCAACAATAGATGGTCTCGTAGGTGGAGACTCTCGATGCTTCATATGTAACTCTATTTTCTTCGGCTTTAACCGATATTCATTCCGTTAAAGTGAACCCACCAAAGAATAATACTACTCAATACCATCATTGTCAAAATTCATGATGATCGCTGCTAGTGCCTCAACAACTATTCTCTCTTTGATTCCAACCTCGGACACACTCTCAACCTTGTAGGATATAGCAGACACCATTTGGAGCTCACCACTCTACTTCATTTACTTATGAATATTGTAAGTCGAATCTTCATTATTCAACCTAAACATTATCTACAACTTTTTTATATCGACTAGTGCACATCTAGTGGCGAGGAATGGTCTCCCTAGATTGATAGAGACCTCAAAATCAACCTCACAGTCAAGAATCACAAAATTGGCTTGGAAGATGAACAACTTTACTTTCAGAATCGCATAATGGAGTATACCTATTGGCCTCTTCACAGTTTGATCGGCCATCAATAACTGCATCGTAGTAGACTTTGAGTCTCCCAAACCTAGAATCATATAAATGGATAATGATATGAGTTTATGCTCGGTCAAATATCACCAAGGTCCATAGCAAAGTGAAGTAACCCTATCGTACATGGAATAGTGAACACACTAGGATCCTCCATTTTTTGTACAAGGGACGATGTAGCAATAGCACTACAATGTTCTATTTTTCATCATGCTCAAAACTCATGGATCTCTTATTTTTCATCATATTGTCATCATCCTTAAACTCACTGATCTCTCCTTCGTCGCCATATCTTCATAAACATAGCATATTCGGGCATTTGGTCCAAATATCCTATAAATATCACATTGATGGAAAGTTGTTTCAACATAGTGATGAAGTGATAATATTACCATCTTCCATTTTCTTCACTAATATATGTGGAAATGATGGTGGAGATTTAGGAATGGACCACTTTATTAGATACCTCTGCTTCTTTTATCATTTGGTCTACAAACTCTACACTAGCGTCTACTACATCTTTATCCTTTTTTGTATCACCTTCTACTACAGTCATATGGGTGAATCAATGGTCTTATTACCTCTTCGAGTAGTGACTGTCATGCAATGCCCATCATGTTTAGGATTCTTGATGGTGTTGCTTGGAAGAGTGTGTAACACACCAAAAGTCCAAGACGTAACCTAAAGCATCACATGGTGAACTAATACTTGTAACACTATTTTAGGTCCTAAAATAATGTATATAAAACATTTAGGAGGTTTTGGACTTAAAACATGAAGGAATGTCCAGGACGTTCAGTGAACTTGTAACTTGGACTAGTGGGGTGTCTTGAAAGTTTTAAGGAGATGTCAAAAAAATTAATATTGGTGAGATGATAAAAATGGAAATAGGTGATTAAGATGGCGTGAAAGGGAGGTAGGCCAAGTGAGGAGTGTCATCCTCTAAGGGCAAGCCAAAACCAAAAGCCCAAGGATGCCCCAGAAGGGAGGCTACATCCTCACTCTTTACGAGCATGACTACGACTCATTGTCATAGCCACAGCCAACGTGGGGGGAAAAGATTTCTTAGGACCTAAGAAACAGTCCAAGACACCAGGATCAACATTATGACTCTTTGTTCCTTTTGCGGAAGATGAGGGTTGTCCGTTAAAATGCCTTAGCCAAATAAAGAGAGTTGGGTGAGGTATAGGGGAACGACAGCCTAAGAGTACAACGAGACACTTAACGGGCTATGGTGAATCTTCGTAGAAGGGGTAAAGGGTATCAAGTGGTCTTTCCATATAAGGGAAGTGGAGGTGGATTGTTAAAGGGATCTACTTCCTCACCTTCCATGACTACCACAGTGCATCATGAACTTCATGGAACGTGAAGTGATGGGTGAAGGTTGACGGGGGAAAACAGTTAAATGAAGTTTGACTTCACTTTTGGAAGTCCAACTTAATGATGGAAAGTCTTGGTATTTTGGGGGTGGACTATATATTGACTCTAGGTAAAAGATCGATCATTTCCAATTCCAAAACACAAACCCATATTGAAACCCATAATGATCCCACTTCACTCTTATTTTTGTCTCCATTCATCCTCCATTGAAAAAACCAGAAACATGAAGAAGAAGACAAAGTCACTAAGTTTTTCCCTCAATTTTTGTTGAACAAGCTTCATTACGCTATGGATTCTTCACTCTTGGGTTTCGTTTCCCCAACAGGTCCTTTCAAAGTTTATTTCCAAGTTACCCAAAATTTAGGGTTTTCTTCTACAAATGGGTTTTCTTTTAAAGTCAAAATTGATGATTAATTATGTTTAATTATGGTTATCTATTATCTAATTAAGTATATATTGATGAGTAATTGATGTTAATGAAAGGGTATTTTGTATGGATCAAGTCTTCTTCCCAAATTACCCATTTCTTGGTTCTTACTTGTATATTGATGGAAGTACGTGAATGTGTGGGCTGTTTTACTGGTCCTAATTCGTTTATGGACTGGATAATATCTATTGTTGTTGGGATTGATCTTGTTTCTTGAATAATTAATGAATAAACCTTCCCCCCTAACCCTAGATTGTGAATGAAAGTTAATAGGGATAGTGGTGATTGTATGATGTTGTTATACCTATTGATGGATTAAACTAGATTGGTTGAGGGTAACACCAATGATGATGGCTTTTGAAGGAGAAGTTTATAAGATATTGTGATATTTAACTTTTACTTCAAATATGAAGGTTGTTACTTGATGATGTAGTTCAATTGAAGCATGTCTTGTGATATCATTAGATAGGTCTTGGTATGATGATGAAATTGAAATGTCTTGATTATTCGATTCTAAGATTATGCTTAAGATGTAAGTATATAAAGTTGGTTAAGAATTGCTTATGTGTCGTATTATGAAATAATCATGATGATGTGCTAATCTCATATATGAGGGTCATATTGAAAGGATGTTATCATGCCATTTCAATTGAGTTAATAATGATTATATACAAGGGATTAGTCTACTATTAACTAAATTAAGATATGACGATTAATAAAGGATTAAAGACATTTCAAAAAGGAATTTTCTCTTAGACCTAGTGAACTTGAAAATTAGAGGTATTGACTTCCCATACAGGAAGATTCATTCTATAGTTCCACAAGAGGTGTTGACTCCCCTTGGAGGGACATTCACCCTATCCATTTTTATGAGATGAGAGCTCCAATGATAATGGTAGTATAGAGGGTTCAATACATATATTCTAGTTCCTTAACTATGTTTCCCCCTTAGGAAGACTAGCTATTGGATCAACCTAGAAATATATGTTTATGTTTAAGTTCTACCTTGGCAAGTAGAGCACCATCTTTCACTGTAGGATTCACCACACTAGATTCCATCTTTAGCGCACATGGTCTATTTCGGTTAAGGCAATTGTTCTCGAAAGTACAATTATGTAATGAAGTGAACCCTAACAAGGGTGAATCAAGGGGTTTGAGTTAGTATCGATTGCAACATGAGATTTTACATAGACATTGCACAACGTGGCTCTAAGAGTAGTCATGGGAGGTTGTTGTTATGTATTATGATATAATGAAATATATATATGTTGTTCCTACATGAAGGTACTCTTATATGATGTTTTTTAGATTTATGAACATTATATTGGTACAAATTTCTATATGTGGTGATGACTACCTATGATGATATATGATATGAAACAAGGCTTTACTTATGTCCTGATATATTTTTTACTTGATTATGTGGGGTTATGAGTCTTCACATGGGAATTCAACTTGTAGTCTTGGGATGGAATTGTTGGTATTTTCTTGTATCTTAATAATATGAACTAATGAAGTTGATACGTTAAGATGAATTTATGATGATGTTGTCCTATTTATGAACATGTATTATGTTGTTATGATTCCTTTTCTTGTATGTTCTAAATTGTGTGTACATAAGGGCTTTAAAATATTTCTAAAGAAATGGTCCTTTTCATGAATATTTCCTAATGTATTATGTGCATACACCTATATTTAGTACACGTGATTTTCTAGCTACATTGCTTCTGTTTCTATAATTATGTGTGTTCAGGACGTTGAAGTCTCAAGGTGACTTTGCAAGAGAACTATGAATATTTCAAAGTTCTGTACGTCCTCACCTTCTCAAGACGATGCCACTATCTACATATTGTTGTTTCTTTAGGTTTAATACATTGAGTTATTTCCTTTCTCATTTTGATACGATTATTGTATAAGCCTACATATTTCTATCATTGTAATGAAGTTGGGGTATGCCCAAATCTTGTATTAGTTTTCGATGGTTTAATCTGAGAATTATTCTTGAATTCCTATGAAATTATGTTCTTATAATATACATGTGAAACAAAAGTAGAAGAATATTTAGTGTTTTCTACTTCGAGGAGTCTAAGTAAACTCCTATGTATATATTATGTGTAAGCGAGAGTTCTATGTGAACGACAATCTAGATGTAGGTGAAATTGTTTTAATTTTATGCATTTTTAACCTATGATATGTTATGACGAATTCTAAGAGACTATTATTATTCCTCTTTGAGGACGACGATGCTGGTTACGTCTAGGCTGTGCTCCCTTGATGTGACAAACATGGTATCATAGCATGAGGTTGAATATCTTTAGGATTGATGTCTCAATAAACCACGTCTATGTAGATTCTTATTTATAATTGTGAAGCGCGCCACACTTATGAATTAGGGACTATGTGATGCTTAGGAAATCCTCATCTTCTTGTATTCCTATGTCATGCATTTAGAGTCTACTTTGTGTGTGGTTTCACTTAATCATTTTATTGTAGTAATAGTTATGAATATTTAAAGAGCAGCTGCACGAAATGGGGAGTAAGGAATTGCTAATGTGAGGGCTCATGACAACAAAGATCCTCCGCAAAACCAACAAGTTCCTCCACTTGAGCAAGTACCTATGAGTGATGAAGTTTCGCTTTATCCTCCTCCACCTATGATAGATGGAGAAATAAGATCGGAATTTCTTATTTTGGCCCAAGCCATGACTTTACAAGATAAATACATAACATATCAATTCCAAGCTATGACGGCTCAAGTGAATCGGGAGGTTGGACGCTGTATGCCACATTATTCTATTCATCTATTAGACATTACTAGGATGAACCCTTTTCTGTTCTTCGGGTCAAAAGTGGATGAAGACCCACAAGATTTCCTAGATGAATACTATAAGATTGTATTCGCTATGGGTGTGACTCTGAATGAAAATGTCAAGTTGTCTTCCTAACAACTCAAAGATAAGCCACAAACTTGGTACACTCAATGGAGGGATAATAAGGCAATAAGATGTGGGCGGGTGACTTGTGATATTTTCAAAATGGCCTTCCTTGATAGGTTATTTCCTAGGAAATTGTGGTAAGTTAAGGTGGAAGAATGCATCAAACTTCTTCAATGAGGTATGAGTATACTTGACTACTCCCTAAAGCTTACTAAATTGGCCAAGTATGCTTCATTCTTGGTGTCTAAACCAATGGATGAGATGTATCATTATCTTACGGCATTGTCCGACAACTTGGTGGAAGAATGTCGTTATACTATACTTCATGATAATATGAATTTTACCTTCTAATGGTTCATCTCAAAAAGTGGAAGAGAGTAGGCTAAGGAGGAAGAATAGAGATTCCAAGTGGGAAAGTCTTTCGAAAGTGGAGCTTCAAGGGGGAGATTGGAAATCCAATATAAGCCTAGATTCAAGAAGAGGTTCTCCAATCAAGTTCCATCTAACTTCCCTAAAGGCTCATGATGATAGGTTTCCTAAACCTAAGATCTAAAATTGAAAGAGTGGAAACTTGCCTAGTGAGAAGCCTACTTGTACCAAGTGTGGTAGGGTCATATAGGCGAATGCTTACTTGAAATGGATAATTGATTTGGTTGTGGTAAAAGTTGTCACAATATTAGACATTTCCCAAATTTGAAGGGGTAATACAAGGGGAGTGGACAAGAAAGTGTTCAAATGTTTATACTCTAAGAAATAATCGCTTTTATGCTCTTCGTTCTAACGGTGAACAAGAGAGTTCTCCCGATGTGGTGACTGGCATGTTACAATTCTTCTCTATTGATGTTTATGATTTACTTGATCCGGGTTCTAACTTATCTTCTGTTACTCTATTGGTAACTAGAAACTTTTAATTTTTCCGATATTCTAAATGAACCTTTTATCGTGATTATCCCGGTAGGTGAGTTGGTGATTGCAAAAAAGGTATATAGAATTTGTCCTATAATATTGTCCAATAAATTTACTCATGTTTATTTAGTAGAGCTTGATATGGTTGATTTTGATGTTATTTTGTGTATGGATTGGTTGCATGCCTCTTTTGTTTCCAAGAGTTGTCATGTAAACTTTCCTAATGAACCCGTCTTAGGGTGGAAGGGGCGAAGATCTATTCCTAGAGGTCGTATTCTTTTATAAAGGCTTATAAGATGATCTCTAAAGGGTATTTACACTAAATTATAAGAGTCAAAGATTAAGACTCTGAAACTCCTCCCATTGAGTCGGTCCCCGTAGTAAGGAAATTTCTGGAGGTCTTTCCTAATTATCTTCCTGGAATTCCTCCCGGACAGGAAACTCATATTGGTATTGACTTGCTACCGGATACAAACCCAATTTTAATTCCTCCTTATCGGATAGCTACGGATGAACTGAAAGAGTTGAAGGCTCAAATCAAATACTTACTAGATAAAGCTTCATTAGACCTAGTATTTCTCCATGGGGTGCTCTGGTATTGTTTGTGAAGAAGCAGGATGGTTCCCTTAGAATATGCATTGATTCTCTCCACCTCAATAAAGTCAATATTAAGAAAAAATATCCTCTCCCTCTGATTGACGACTTGTTTGATTAACTCCAAGGGGCAATCTACTTTTATAATATTGACTTGAGATTGAGGTATCATCTACTTAGGGTGAGAGGTGAAGATATACCAAAAACGGCATATTTGACTAGATATGGCCACTATGAGTTCCTAATAATGTCCTTTGGTGTCACTAATGCCCCTACTGTGTTTATGGATCTGATGAATAAGGTGTTTTTCACATTAGCTAGATTCATTTTTCATTTTCTTAATTGAAGAAATCTTGGTATATTCAAAGGACTAGGGTTACTATATGGATCATTTGAGACTGGTTTTTCAAGTCCTTAAAAAACACCAACTTTTTGCCAAGTATAGAAAATGTGTGTTTTTGTTGTGGTCGGTGGCTTTTCTTGGTCATATAATCTTAGTGAAGGTGTATAGGTAAATTTGAGAAAGACGGAAGCGGTACACAATTTTCCTAGACCATTGACTCCAACATAAATCAGAAGTTTCTTAGATTTAGTGGGTATTTTAGGAGGCTTGTGGATAGTTTCGTGTCCATTGCTTCTCCTTTAACTACCTCGAACCAAAAGAATGTGAAATCTGAGTGGTCCGAGGAATGTGAAAGAAAATTCCAAGAGTTGAAATAAAGGCTTACCTCCACTCCATTGTTGACTTTACCGAAGGGAACCAAGGACTTTATAGTGTATTTTGATGCATCATGAATCGGTTTGGGTTATGTCCTTAAGAAACATGCGAAGGTTATAGTGTATCTCTCTAGGTAACTTGAGTTTCATGAGAAGAACTACCCAACTCATGATCTTTACTTAGCAGCCTTTGTGTTTTCCATAAAAATATGGAGGCATTACTAATATTTTGTTCATGTTGATGTATATACCCACCATAAGAGTCTTCAATATGTGTTTACACAAAACGAGTTGAATATTCCAAAATGAAAATATTTAGAGTTGTTTAAAAATATTATGACATGAGTGTTCTCTATTACCTCGACAAAGCCAATGTTGTTGCTGATGCTCTTAGTCGTATGACCATTGTAGAGTGTCTCACGTAGAATAATTCAACATAGAATATGTGAAAAATTTTCATAAGTTGGCTCGTTTGGGTGATCGATTAGAAGTTTATCCAAATTATGGTTTTGTGGTGCATAATAACTCCAAGTCATCTTTGGTGGTTGATATGGTCTAAGAAATACATTGATCCATAATTAATTGAGTTAAAAGAATTTGTTCTTGGTAAGCTTAAGTAGTTATTGTCCCAAGAGAAGATGGTGTACTAAAGTAGCAAAGTAGGTTATGTGTACCGGGTGTTGATAATTTGAGAAATTAGATTCTTAAGGAAGTCCACGGTTACAGTTATTCGATTCATCCTGGTTATACTAATATGTATCATGACCTTAGAGAAGTGTTTTGGTGGAATGTCTTGTAAAAGGGCCTTAGCGGAAATTTGTTGCAAAGTGTCAGAAGTGCCAACAAGTGAAAGTTGAGAACCAAAATCCGAGTGGTTTACGTCAAGAAATTCAAGTTCCCACATGGAAGTGGGAAGAAACTAATATGAACTTTATAGTGGATTCTCCTCGGTCTCGAATGCAAAAGGACTCCATATGGGTGGTAGTAGATAGATTGACCAAATCAACTCATTTTTTTCCCGTTAAGTGCACTTACTCAGCAGAGGATTATGCAAAGATCTATATAGATGAGATTATATGTCTTCATGGTATTCTTTTATCCATCATATTGTATAGGGGCACACAATTCACAACTAGATTTTTGAGGTCGTTTTAAAAAGGGTTGGGTACAAAAAAAAAGTTGATCAACTTTTCATCCTCAAACAGATGGTCAAGAGGAGCATACTATTCAACCCATGAGGATATGCTTAGAGCTTGTGTCATTGACATCAAGTGAAGTTGGTTTGATCACTTGCCTTTGTTGGAGTTCTCATATAATAATAGTTACCATTCGTGTATATCCATGGCTCCTTTTGAAGCTTTGTATGGTAGGAGATGTAGATCTCCAGTGGGATGATTTGAATTTGTGAGTCTTCACTTTTTAGTCCCAAATTTTCAATGATGCGTTGAATGAAGGCAATATATAAGGTATCGATTGAAAACAACCTATAGCTGGCAAAAGTCTTATGCGGACAATAGGACAAGAGAACTTGAGGTTGTAAAAGGTGATAAAGTGTATTTGAAAATTTCACCCATGAAAGGGGTGATGAGGTTTGGTAAGAAAGGGAAGTTAAATCCTCGTTATGTGGGTCCCAATGAATTTTTCAAAGGATTGGCAAGGTTGCATACGAGTTGAGATTACCTAGTGAGCTAGCTTTGATTCACCCAATTTTCAATGTTTATATGCTTGAGAAGTGAATTGTTGACTCGGAGTCCATTCTTCCTACTGAAGGTCTAGGAGTGGATGAGAATCTATCCTATAGATAGGTTCCAGTGGGAATCCTTGATCTACAAGTGAAGAATTTGTGGAACAAAGAGGTGGCCTCATTAAAGATGTTATAGAGGAGCCACCTAGTTTAGGGAGCAACACGGGAGGCCGAGGCTGACATAAAATCCTGTTATATTCATATATTTGATAACTAAGGTTAGTTATTTCTATTAATAATGAAAATAATGAATAAATCTGAATTTGACTTGTTTTGCAAGATGTGCATATTCATGGTAAAGATTTTTGGTAAAAAGATTTTTCATGGAAAAATGTTGTTTTACTTGATTAGCACTTTTTTGTGTATTTAGGTATGTTGTTGCCTTTATGAAGTGATATTTAGAATGTTGATGTGTTTTTAAAGAAGTTTTGGCATAAGTGACTCCTTATGTGTTGAACTTATGTTATTGTTGGGAAAGAAATTTCTAATGTTGTGATGTTGAGCTCTTATATGTAGTAAGCGATGTTTTGAGTTTCTATGTGTAAAGGTCATGTTGTGATGTTGAATTGTTTTGTAAATCATGTTTTAATATGTTGTGATTGGTTGGGCTTCTAGTATTGAGTCCTTTCCGTACAAAAGATCGGGGATAAATGTTCCTTAGAGGGGATAATGTAACACTCCGAAAGTACAAGACCTAATCTAGAGCCTCACATGCTGAACGAATTCTTGTAACACTATTTTACGTCCTAAAATAATGTATATAAAACATTTAGGAGGTGTTGGAGTTAAAAATCCAAGGAATGTTGACGACGTCCGATGAACTTGTAACCTGGACAAGTAGGGTGTCTTCATAGTTTTCAAGAGGTGTCCTAAAGATTAATCTTGGTGAAGTAATGAAAAATGTACATTGGTTCTTAACAAGGTGTAAACGGGAACTAGGAAAAGTAAGGGGTGCCATCATTCAAGGGAAAGCCAAATCAAAAAGGTCAATGTTTCCCAAGAAGGGAGGCTATAGCCTCACTCTTCACGAGCATAACCGCGGCTCGTGGTCATGACCACGGCCACAGTGGGTAGCTCGTGAAGGTTACTTGTCCATGGGGAAATGATTTCTTATGACCTAAGCTACTCTACAAGAAAACATATCCACTTTATTACTCATATGGTGCACTTTACCAAAGGAGACGGTTTGCGTTGAAAATGCCTTAGCCAAATAAGGAGAGTTTCGGCAAGCATTAGGGAGCCACTTCCTAAGAGCTCAACGAGACACTTAACAAACCGTGGTGAATCTTCACGGAAGGGATCAAGGGTTCCTGATTGTCTTGCATTAGAGGGACGTGGAGGTGTCAAATTAGAGGAAGCTACTGCCTCACCTTTGACGACCACCACCACGGTCCATCATTCACTTCACGGACCATGAAGTGGGGCATGAAAATGGACGGGGGACAACTATTAAGTGAAGTTTGACTTCACTTTTGGATGTCCAACTTAATGTGGGTAAGTTTGGGTATTTATGGGGTGGACTATATATTGACTTTAGGTAAAAAAAATATTTCATTTCTCACTCCAAAACACAAACAAAAAATGAAACAAAAATTGCTCCCACTTCTCTCTACTTTCTCTCTCCATTCATCCTCCATTGAAGGAACAAGAATCTTGAGGAAGAATACAAAGTATCCAAGGTTTTCACTCAATTTTTGTGGAACAAGCTTCATTTAGGTATGTGTTATTCACTCTTGGAATTCTTTTCCCCAACAGGTCCTTTCAAAGTATGTTTTCAAGTTACCCAACACTTGGGTTTTCTTCTACAAATGGGTTTTTTATGACGAAATTGTTGATTAATTATGTTGAATTATGGTTACCTATGACTAATTAAGTGTTGATTGATGAGTAATTGATTTTAATCAAAGGGAATTTCATATGGATCAATTCCGCTTCCCTAATTCCCCAATTCTTGGTTCTTACTTGTACATTGATGGAAGTAAGTGAATGTGTGGTCTGTTTTACTTTTCCTAATTCGTATATGGAATGCCTAGTATCTGTTTTGTGCTTGATCTTGGTTATTTAACAATTCATGATTGAACCCTTTGCCCCCAACCCAAAGTTATGCATGAAAATTTATTGGGATAGTGATGATGAAATTGACTTAGTTTTTATGTTAATTAATATTGTATGATTTTGTTACACCAATTGATGGATGAAATTGGATTAGTTGAGGGTAAGACCAATGATGGCTTTTGAAGGATACTTTGGTAAGACTTTGTGTTCTTGAACCTTTACTTCAATTGTGATGGTGTGTACTTGATGATGTAGTTTAATTGAATCACAACATGTGATTGAACTAGATATTTGTTGGAATGATGATGAAATTTAAATGACTTGATTATGTGACTGTGAGATTATTTTTAAGATGTAATGATATGATGTTGGTTACCAATTGTCTATGTGCTTTATTATGAAATAATGATGATGATGTGCTAATCAGATATAAGGGTTGTTTTGAAAGGATATTTTCATGCAAATCCTACTGACCTAATAATGATAATTTACAAGGGGTTAGTCTCTTATGACCTAAACTAAGCTATGATTAAAAATAAAGGCTTAAAGACATTTTAAAAAGGGACTTAAGCTTAGAACTGAGTGAACCTGACAATCAGAGGTGTTTACTTCCCATAGAAGAAGATTCACCCTATAGTTCCACATGAGGTATTGAATCCCCTTGAAGGAACTTTCACCCTATTGATTCTCATGTGATGAGAACTCCAATGATAATGGTCATGTAGAGGGTTCAAGACATATCTCCTAGTTCTTTAACTATGTTACCCCCATAAGAAGACTAGCTAGTGGATCCACCTAGAAAAATATGTTTATGTTTTAGTTCTACCTTGGAAAGTAGAGAACCTTCTTGTGTTGTAGGGTTCATCACATTAGATGGTTAGCTTATATGGTCTATGTTTGTTAAGGAAAATGTTCCCAAAAGTAAAAACAAATGAAAAGAACCCTAAGTTCGGTGACTAAAGGATTTTGACTTAGTATAGGTAGTGGTATGTTATTCTACTTAGAAATTTTAGAAGTTGGCTCTAAGAGGAGACCTAGTAGATTGTTCTTATGTATTATGATATCATGAAATGTATATATGTTATTCCTACATGATGGTACTCTTATATGATGTTGGTTACATCGATGAACATGATATTGGTCTAAATTGCTATATGTGGTGATTATTGTGTATGATTATATGTGATATGAGGCAAGGCTTTACTTATGCTCTCCTATCTTGTTTAATTGATTGTGTGGGGTTATGGGGCTTCACATAAGCATTGCACTTGTAGGCTTGGGATGGAATTGTTTGTAAGGTTCTTGTATGTTGATGATATTAAGTAATGAACATGATATGTTAAGTTTAATCCATGATGAATTTGTCCTGTTTATGAACATATATTATGTTGTTGGTGATTCCTTATCTTGTATATGCTATATTCTGTGTGCATAAGAGATTTCAAATTACTTAGCAGGTTTCTACAGAAATGATCCTTTTCATGCATATTTCCAAATATTTATGTTCAAATGCCTATATTTACTACAAGTGTTGTACTAACCCATATTGCTTCTTTTTCTACAATGATATAGGTTCGGGTTCTTGATGACCCAATGATTCTTTTCAAGAGAACTTCGAATATTTACCATGTTCGGTATGTCTTCACCTTTTGAGGACGATACCACTATCTAGCTATTGTTGTTGCGTTAGTTTCGATATATTGAGTTCTTTATTTTTGTATTTGGATATGATTGTTGCATAGGCATACATATAGATATCATTGTAATGAATTAAGGGTTATGCCTAAATGTTGTATTCGAGGTTATGCCCAAATGTTGTATTCATTTTAGATGTTCAATATCAGACTTATTCTAGACTTCGGATTAATTTAGATATTCAATATGAGACTTATTCTGGACATCCTATTAAAATATCTTCCTATACTATGTATGTGAAATAAAAGTAAAAGACTATGAAATCATTTGTATTGCGAGGATTCTAAGTGAACTCGGTATGTATATGTTATGTGTAAGTGAGAGCTCTATGTAAACCTCAATGTAGATGTAGATGAAAAGTTTTAAATTTTAAGCATTTTTAACATATGATATGTTATGACTAATGCTAAGAGCCTAGTCTTAGTCCTCTTCAAGGACGAAGACACTGGTTACATCTAAGGGGTGCTCCTCTAATGTGACAAAGTTTCATGTCAGCGTGGGTTCATAGTAGTAGAGAACTGAGTCATCTGTAGCTCAAGATGCTATATTGAAACCGCATGTTCATCGACCTTTTGTCCGATGATAGCTAGGTCACCTCTTATCTCCTTGACATTCTCATTACTTGCATCAAACTTGCTGTTCATCTTTTGCAGTATATCCTCAACTCACGCCATACTACCTCCTTCGTTCCTAGGAGAAACTTCACAATTTTGATGGGGAACATATGGACCACTCCGATCATTCCTATTACAATATTTATTCCGGTTAAAGTTATTGTCGCGGTTGTAGTACCCATCTTGAACATATTGACCCATCACATTGGTTTCTTTAAACTCAGCACCAATTATCCTTATTGGAACCTTGGGCTTGGTCGGAAACCCCGTGTCTAATCGTTAATTACATATGCACCCTCTACGTAGTACTATTGGTCGGTCGACGATGATGGTTTAGTCTAATAGTTCACCGCATTGACCTTCTATGTGTCTCCGCTCACATGTTTTCAGACCAACCATCACTCAGTTCTCATTTGAACCAATTCTTCACGCCTTTCATATACGGTTTTATTGTTTGTAGCCTGCACCGCAAAGGTTTTTTGCCCTGTATCTTACTTTCTAGTGCTCTAGGCTTTATTGTTATGCGATATGTTCTCCAACTTTTATACGATCTAAGCGTACGTGTACACATCATAGGAACCACCATCAATATCGAGTACTACTTTATTGTTGACATCTTAAACTTTGTAGAAGTAATATTTTAGTGACTTATCATCAATGCAGTGGTTTGGATGCCTCTCACGAAAGCAGTAAATCTGTCCCAAGAGCTACACACTGACTCTCCCGGTAGTGCCACAAAGTTATTCACGTTATCCTTCTCATTGAGCTTTTTAGACACTGGATAGTATCTTGAAAAGAAAACATCTCTCAACTAATCCCAAGTATAGATGGAGTTGTAGGTTATCTCAATGAACCATGTAGCGACATCTCCTGTTAGTGATAAAGGAAACACTCGCAACCCAATGACATTCATATCCAAGTCTAGTCTACCCATGCAACTTTTGCAAAAAGACCTCAGTTTAGCTATATGAGCATGTGTGTCTTCCATTTGAAGTCTCGAGAATAAGACCCTCGCGGTGAAATTTGCATCGAGCTACTCGACACCACAAATGTGTATACATGTGGAAGAGGGGGTAGGACAAGAGGTCCATCAAAATCGGCAATGTTCAAGTTACCGCTATAGTAATTCTAAAGTCATGGGGCTGATGGAGGTTTCATTTTCACAACCTCTCCCAGTTGGTTCTCAACTCGTGCCTGATTGTGTGCCTCAACTGGTAAAGGAGGTTTTTGACCTACTCCATCATCTAAGTTTGCCCTGTTAGGGTTCACTGGACCTCTTGATTCTCCATTCCTCTTAAGATTCCATTAAGTTCAAGATCATATGGAGTAGGTGGTTTGCCTCGTCTCCGTGTATTTTTCATACACTAGAGCTAGACCTAAGAGAAACAAAAACAACAAGAAAAAGTAAAATCAGGAAATAATTGACTAAATTTCAATAACATGATTAAAGTTGATCTAAAAACAAAATATCCCGGCAGGCGCCAAAATTTTATACGCTCAGACTATACCTCCCTAAAGAAGTATAAGTGGTCCTAATCAAGTAGAAAATCCACTAATTTGTTGGGGTCGATCCCACAAGGAAGATTGTTTAGACTTAGCTTTAATTCACAATTATGTATGTTTAGTCAATGTCTTTACAAAAACAAGAAATTAAAGGGGGTGTTTGTGAAATAAGTTCCTTAATTAGTGTAAGTTACCAAGTAAACTAATGTATATTTTGAGATTTTATCATGTTTTTATAATAACTAGGGTATATGTGTTCCTTACAGGTTCGTAACGCCATGTTCCTAGCATTAACAATTCTTTCCTAGTGTTTTACATGCAAAGTGGTAAGTCAGGTATCTCTAAATCTTTGGTCCAACATCTAGAGAATTCCATCCCGTACCTTGTCCTGCAACGTGTGTATAAGTTACTAACCCTTACCTTAACCTCATATTATACATCATAATCGATGTATGACTTAGTCATTACATCGCACAAGTCAACACTAGCCTATTAGATAGTATCACACTAAATCTATGTTGTTTATTCTTTTCCTATTCCTACCTCCTAGGTCCATCAAGTAGAAACAAGGTGAGTTATAACGCGTGCACTCGTTAAATAGACTTCTAAGAAAAAGAGTTATGCCTGTATGTAAACACACTATTTGATAATTGCTTATTTCTAGTTATACTTTGTTAATTATCCATGGTTCCCACGACCCTAGTTGTGGATTTAGTTACCCATGCAATCAAGATAACAATTTACAATTATTAATTAATAAAATCATTAAATTACTCAATAAGAAGAAAAAACACTGAAATTCAACTTTAAATTGCAAGAAAATCCTTTAAACCAAATCTGGATATCTATTAAGTACTAAAGTTTGCAAAAAACAATCTCCAAACACACAGTAGAACAAAAATAGTAGTAGCTAACTCCAAAAAATGAGGTTTTAATACCCTAAATATAAAAAAACATATTCCTAAACAAAAGATAATTTAAATAAGGAAAAAAATTTCCGTGTATGCAACTTAAATCGATGACCCCACTAACGGACCATCGTTGGTCATTGACTTCCTCCGTCAATCAGGACTTAGAAATACTTTTCTCCACCGAATAGCACCTGATTTAATCAAACAACAGACCAACAGTACGGTCCGTCGTTGCTCCTCTATAGGTCTATACTTAGAATCTTGAAAAGTCAAGTACTGGACCCCTCTCTGAACCAATCGATCGTTCACCCATACGATCCTTCGATCAATTGATAGATCGTTCTTTACTCTCGTGGTGACACACTTGGTCATATTTCCCCGATCTTCTCCCAAAGCCTGAACTACTCATCGGCGGTAACAAACTACGAACCGTCGATGGCCTTCGTGAGTCATCTTCAACAATTTTTCATATCCCTTCTGCGCTTTCAACCTTGAAAGATTTTCTGCAAAACACAACACAAAACTTATTTAAACTACTACAAAAAGGCTTCAACCACACACTACTCTTAAGTAAAATGCATTGAAAATACAATGAAACCACGGTACATCAAAGTGGGAAGTTATTATCATGGACTTCATCACAGGTTTATCTCGTCCTCGCAGACAACATGACTACATTTGGATTCTTGTAGATAGAGTTACTAAGTCTCCATGCTTTATGGGTCGCAAGACTACATATTTGGGGGAGGGCTATGCCAAGATTTACATTAATGAGATGTACGACACACCTAACATGAAAAACATATTTACTAATTAACCAAAGTGTAGATCTAAAAAATTAATTACACTTCAATAAGCAGGAGAATTATTTAATGTAATACTAACCACTTTGTCTTAAAGAGCAATAATATTCTAACTCAGTACAATAGTAGCTATAAGTACCTATTTTTCTTATGTTAACAAATTTTATAAATAATAAATTTTTCTTTGCAATTCCAATTATATTCACTCTAATGTGCAATAAAACTTAAATAATCAAAACATCACGACTACTTCCATGTCAAAGGTATAGCATCTCTGCAATAAATTATTTCAAAATAAGTGTGAATAAATTGGTAATATTATTCTAAAATTGAAAATTAACTATTATTGTCATACTTCATGAAAAAAAAATCTTCAACACTAGGATTATATATGTTCCAAATACATGTAATAAAACTCAAATAAGGATGTTCTCTAAAACTATAAGGTAAATACCAAAGAACAATGATTTATTAAAATTTTTACGAGCACGCTCCCTATAAGAGGCTTGTTATGTCAGATAAAAACATGGTTTTGATGACTTCAATTCACCCAGAACCACGTTTGACCCTCTAACTGATTGTCCAATACTTGAACTTTCACATATACCAACAAAATTTAAATAAACAAACCACTGTTTTTATGTTTTAGACACAATTTTTTTGGCCTTCCCCTTCCAATGAGACTCCACTCTAGCCAAAGCATATTTTCGTGTATATTTACAAAGATTACATGTAATATTAATTTTTCACCATACCCCCCCCCATTTGGGAAATAGGTAATAGGGGGCTGACTAGCTCCAACCTAAGGAACATCCTTAGTTAGAGCTTCAGTAATATCAGGGTTTGGAAACTTTGGTGTATCATTTTAATCAACTACTTTGTTAAATTATATTATTTCAGAATCACCATAAAATATTTTACGAACCTATGCATAAATAATAGGCGTAGAAGAATTAAATTCAGTAGGATAGGGACACGAGAAAATAGTTTTGTTCGCATGTTAGAATTCATCTGTATTAATTTTAATAAGAGGAAATTTAATTTACAAGAACTAGCAAAAGATTCATCTATTTAAGTAAAAAAAAACCTTATATTTTTAAAATTAACAAGAATAAATATTAAATACGAAAAATAAATATAAGGTTATAGAGGAGAGCGAATGTATGAAATGTCTATTTAAAAGAGCATACGACTATAATTAAAAATTAAAAAATTGATGTGGAAACTTGAAATTTGAAAAAGATTGTTCCTTCAAAATACACCAATATAATAGAAATCTTCAATTGCAACATAATAAAATTAAATCTTTGAGAGATATTAAGAGAATAATAATAATGTTTGTATTGTAATTAAAAATGTGAAGGGTGGGGGGTACTTATAATTTGTTTGCAACAGGGTGACTATTGGGAGAGCTACATGGTGTGGTAGATGGGGGTGGTTGTGGTGGGGAGATTGTTGTGGTAGGGGGGAGGAGGAGCCAAAACATAATTGTTAGGATTTAGTGGCAGTTTTCCTCTCAATGATTAAATTGGGAATTTGGTATTCTTCAACCTACCATGAAATGGACAAGACTGGAACTGGGATAAACCTACTACATAATGGTGTCGGTGTACACGTACAAGAAAATGGAACCATCCCGTTCTGAATCGCATGCTACAGAAGAAATATAGACCAGAATGTTACCCGAAGAGCCCTTTATTTGGATTTTCAAAATCATAGCTAGTATTCCTATTATACATGAAGGGTAAGTCTTAAAGAGAAATATTGAAATTGCCTATCATTCTCCAAAATATTTTGAAAAGTTTGAGCGAAAAACTAGCAGATCCCATTAGCCTTACAGGTCCAAAGGGTCCAAATAGAATGCAGACTTTACATGTTGATAAAAAGAGTTTGTGGATAACCATCTCCATAAAAAAAAACTGCTTTGTAGATGAGTACAATGAAGATTTGCGGTTTAATGTCTAAGTGTTTGACAATCAGAGCTCATTTGAAAAAAGAAGCTTTATATTTTGTAAAATACTAAGACAAAAAAGATAGAGATTTTGTTGTTCATAAATATATTTAAAAAAATCATATTCTTCGAGGGAATAGGGGTCCTCAAAGTCATTATAACCACATGTTCTCATTTTAAGTAAACCCTTTATATTATTTTGCACCACTTGGACCTTATAAACTTTATGATTTGCTAGTATTACCACAAATTATGGGGAACAACTTGCAGTTTCATAACTCCTCATTAAGATTGACGTTTGGCGTACAACAAAAATAATATCTAAGATCACATAAATTCTAAAGCAAAGGGTATATAATAAATTTAATTCTACTACAAGGGAAAATAATGTGTTGTAGAATCCTGTGAGCACTTCTAACCAATATTCATGTAATAACATGAGATTATTTCTTCCACATGTGAATACATATTGTGTTCACTCCTACTAAGAAATAAAAAGAATAATAAGTAAAAGTATTTCAAATCCATGTCTATCGAGAAATATATTAACATTATTGCTGAGGAAGTAACACTTGCTAGGTTGAAGTTGTCACGACCCAGAATACCGGGAGTGACACCCAGATAAACCACCTAGTAGAAGAACCATGTACCAACTCAAACCGAAGATATAACATGATATATTTAAAGTAAAATAGATTCAGTTATCATAAACTCTATAGATGTCAAAACATTTATGGAATTGAACACCCTAGAATTTAAAAGTCATAGTTCCAAAACTCTAAATCTCAATAATGGGGATGCAATTCTAAAAAATAGAAAGCCTAAATTTAATAGTCTAAATTATCTCTGTCCATAAATATTAGCTAATAAACAGAGAAGAATCCATGGTAGTGCAGATGACTAGCTCACCCTTGAATTTAAATGGTCATGCGTCTTAATCTAGTCTCGTATAAGCTACCTACATATGCCCAATAGTCTACAAGATAAGAGCAAGTGAAGAATCAAAACACAACCTAATGTACTTGGAGGATCATGCGGCCAGTTCCAAAACATATGTAATCAAGAAACTAGAAAATAGTAAAACAGGTTAAAACATATACCACAACCATAATATAATACACATTCGGAAACATAAAATTATTGTATCAAATAATTCATGAAACATGTCCCTCATGACAAATAATTACAAATGCCCGGTCCTCTCATGGAACGCATAATCTAATAAAAATTCCCAAACAATAATGTTCTCAATAAAATCATGTGTGAAACTTTTCTCACATGAAAACAAAATTCACATACCCAATCCTCTATGGAATCAACACCCACAATCTGTTAGTGTACCAAGATTGGTACCCAAGTATACCATTGTAAGAATTTATGCTAAGTGTGGTACCCAAACCAACTGTTACTATTAATATGGTTACATGGTACCTTATTCTAAAAGCATTCACACAACATACAAAATTGTAATTGGAGTGAAAAAAACACATTAGAAATCACCAGTAAAATAATTAGGTTCATTACATGAGATTATAACTAGGATGAAAAAGTAACAGGAATAGAAAAAGACATAACTTGGATTATACTCAGATACGAACCCAATTACAATTCATAATCACTCTATAGAAACTAGGACTTTTCCCGTCGTTATGTCAAGTCAAAACCCTCCCCAAAAGTAATATTTTATATCATACAGATTAAAAATCAAATTACAATATAGTAGAATAATGACCTTAACTTAAGAGAAGAGTTTATTGGAATATAGATATTAATTTCCCTAATCCATTTCCCTTGTCCTAATAATGATGTTGTATAGAAAATAAGGAGGTTTAGAACTTTTTCTGCATAAAACCCTAACTTACCCTGCTATAGATGTAAGACCCTAAAATGATATAGAGTTTTTAAATCCTAAAATGTTTATCATAATGTTATAAGGTCCTAAAGTGACTTATAATATCGTTTAGATGAAGTTTGTAAAGTTTGAAGTGATTTGGAAGTCGAACGTCAAGGGACAACTAAAATATTCGACGACTAGTCACCTATGTGCCTCATATGTCCATGCATGTGATATATTGTATGTCATGATCTTATTAATTACTAAAATTATATATAGTTATTATTCAAGATGGTATATGGATTTTCGAGAAGTTTTGTGGTCAACAACCAAGAACGTCCAAGGCATTCGAAAGATAGCCCTTAAGACGCTCAACGTGTGTCTCGATGGGACCTAGCCTTTTTGGACGAGTTGCAGGTGTTTGATTTAGGTGAAACTTACGTGGATGGTCTAAAACTTCTTAACGGCTGTACTCACATTGTAAACTTCTAGATACGAATTCTAAAGGTCCCCGCAAAAGTCCCCAAAAGAAGGACCTAAGGCTGGTTGAGACCCTGCCTTGGCAGTGTCAATCGACAGACAGAATGACGACTGATTGGTCAACCAACAGCCTCTTGGTGAGGTATAATCGATTGGTACTTATCTTTTCAGGTATCAACCCAAAATATGGCTAAGGAACAGTTGACGGAAGCCAAAGGGCCGTAGACTGATCTACGGACAGTCGATTGCTCCGTCAATGGTGGTCTGTCAATTACTGCCTGTGTCTGTTTTATTAAAGGAGTGAATGAGAAATTCTTCCCACGTCCTAAATTTATTTGAATATGTTTATTTATCTACTTTTGGGTGTACATAAGGGAGTAAAAACGTTATCAACCCCACTCCCAATACAATTCACCAAATTAGACTTTTCCCTCCAGAAATATTCTCTCTAGAACCTTGATTGTTGGTGAATCTCAAGAAAATCATGGAGCTTGGATTTCCATGTATTAATAATAATGTTTTAGAGATTTTAATGTAGATAAAGGTATGGTTATCCTTCATTTCTACTTATCCTTCTACCTAGAGAGTTAATCTAAAAGATTTAAAAGAGAAAAATATGATCAAGTTCTTCTTCTTCATTCTAGACATGGATTCTTTCTTAAACTGATTTAAAAATCATAATATGAATGTATTGATGATTATCTACTAATTTTTATGTGATTTTCAATCCTATTGCATGATGAACCCATGCATCTTTCACAAACTCAATTTTATCCTATGTATGGCATTATGATCTTGACCTTATAAGTATCGATTTGTGATTCAATTATGCTAATATAGGTATTTCCACTGTCTTATATGTATACTTATGTTGAATCATTGATGAATTATCCATGTGAATCCATGAATGAAGCTTTGGACAAAACTAGCCTATGTTCTATGAGTTCACTATAAGTTCGGATTTATAGTGATTGTTAAGAGATTTCGATTGGGTAAAGATCATTGTATATACTTTCTTAATTTGATATTATGGATAAATTGTAAATAATTTATTTCAATATTGATCAATGTTGTTTAGCCTACGATTCTTCTACTCTCCATGGACGTCTTAAATAACATGTTCACTGTAATCTAAAGGTTATAGCAATGGTAGTAGGATTTCGTGTACATTATATTGTCATTATATACTGAATTATATTGATTATATTAATGGATTGCGGGTATGAATTCTTCATGATCAAACAAAGGTAATCTTGGCATGAATTAATATAGGTTCTTCTAGACTACAATTTGAATGTTGTAAAGAACATTATGTGATCTTAATTCAAGGGTAGATGAAGCATCACTTAGATTTGATTTATGTCTATTAGGATACTGCCCTAAATTTTTATTATTTTTACATGATGATTGATGAACTAAATTAGGTAGGTTAGTTCATGACCTCGGAGTCTACTTCCCAGTACACATGAGATGCCTTGTATTATGTTATAGTATAATCTTGAAGAGACTTGTACATGGGGTTTTTATGATTAAAATACATATATATATATATATTGATATATATATATTATTGTTTATTAATAAGGTATATTGATCAATGATGATCAAAAGAAGAGAAATTGGTAAGAATGTTTATCTCTTCTACTTTTCTTGTAGTATTTTAGTTGATGAAGCCTTGTATGGCAATGTGTGGTATGGTCCACTTATTGTGGAGGTGTTTAATTTATTGTCATTATATATGTGTTGACCATTTACTTGAAGGCAAATTGATGAATATATGAACATGTTCTTATGATGATACTATGAGAAAATTAGGCCTACGTTCTTATTCTAGTTGTGATTTAGGTTGTATGGCTATTGTACGAGCATGTGTATGTCCATGAAAGGGCAAAGTACAGGTTCATTGATTTATGATTAAAATGGTTAATAATCCCTTACCTATGTACCCCTATGTGAATTCATGAATAGCACAAGTTAGGATTCTTAAGTGTAATATGAAGTTGACATTTCTCCTATGCTTTTGTGTGTTGTGTGGTTTATCCTTGATAGAGTATTATAATCTATGAGGGTGGATGCCTCAATATGTTGTTGATAGTCATTATATGATGACGTTGACCAATGTACACACACACTCACTTTACATGCATGTTACAAATAGTAAAGGTCATGGTATCTAAATGAAAGGTAGTTCTCATATTCACTAATATGTACTACTATAAAGGTTAAGATGATGTATGAAAGCATGATATGTGTTTCCTTATATAGGATGACTTGATAGGTGTACTAATATTGACAAGGGTATGGGACCTTGTCTATGCATTGCACATGTGTACCTCAATAGTATAGTTCCTAGGTTTGGTCTCTATGTGCATGTATATGAATGTATTATCATGTGTGGTTTTATATGTTATGTGAAAGGTTTGTTCACATCTATGTATACACTCACACACATGTATGATGGTCAAGTAAGTAGAGAGACCTTGAGAAGGGTTCCCAAGAATACTTTAAACTAGATAGGTGCTTGAGTATGCTATAAGCATATGAATATCAAATATACTAAGTCTATATTTTATAAATAAATGTAATAAAGGCTTTTAAATAAAAGGAACCTAGCTTAGAACCGAGTGAACTTGACATTGAGAGGTGTTGACTTCCCTTGGAGGATGATTCAGGATATGTCCCTTATAGAATGTTGACTTCCCTTAGAGAAATACTAGCATATGGACCCACATGAGGTGTTGATTTTCCTTTGAGGAAGATTCACTCATGTTTTATCATGAGATGAGGCCCCAATCACCAATTCGTATGAAGAGGTAATACCTATCTCTTAGTTCCATAAACTATGCTTGCCACATAGGATCGAGCAAAGTGAATGCACTTAGGATGCTAGGATATATGTTAATTTTATACCTTGGCTACGTAGGAATACCTTACATTGGTATAAGGCTCTACAACACAAAATTTTATTTTTGGCACCCATGGTCTTAGCGTCGGTTAAGGCTATAGTTTCCCTAGAGTAAAATAGAGAATGGAAGTAATTGAATAGGATCCTATCAAGAGGATTTAAGTTAAATTACATAGTATTGGTGGAAGTAATGAACCCATCTAGATAATGTGCAAGTAGATCCTTAGAAAGTACTAGTAAGGTGACCTAATGTGTAAGTTTATGCTTATGTCCATGCTCATGACTTTGTAGTATTGGTCTTCTTGTTATGAAGATGTGCATGATATGAGTCTTTATGGGTGATGTTGATCTTATTGACTATATGATGAAGGTATTTCTAGACATAAATGAAGTGGTGTCCTCTTATTATGTTGATATATGACTTGGATATAAACGCTTGTGGTCCCATGATAAGTTTACCAAGTATGTGTAAGGTTATGGGGCCTTACATATACATTGCACAAGTAGACTTTAGATTTGGGGAATAAGTTAGGCCTTATAAAGTTCTATGAAAAGTTTTAAATTTTCTGCTAAATTTACTATGTAGATGTAATGAGTAATAACTATGGGCTTGTTTAAGACCTCTAAGAGTTCAAGTACGCCATGTTACTTCTAGGGGGTGCTCCCTGAATGTGACAATAAAGTCCCAACCTGTTATAATTGTGCTTTAATAGTGTCTTTCACCACTATAGTTCCTTTATAGATGTCCTGATATAGCAGAATAATGCCCAATATAGAGGCTATCATGAAACTATAAACTTAAAGATCTCTCAAAAGCATCCATTTCACAACATACCTTCGACCTTAACGTCATATACCAACCCTTTCACAACATGTTCAATTATGGGTCTTTTACTCACCCAAATTCAATTCAGAAAATCCCTATGGGTTCCTCATTGACTTAGCTACTGGAAAACATAAAGGAAGCTTATAAATACTATCCCACCAATCGTCAAACATTGGTTGACCAGTCGATGATCATATTCTATCCAAGACTTTGCTAGCCTAGAATTTATGTTTCTACCCAAAATATTTTGTGGAAAATTCTTCCATCATTTGGTCTAATCATAATGACATAGGTAGGTTGTTGTAATAGATACAATTTAACCATCACACATTCTCTAGTGATGAAATACTAAAATTGGGTTTCCCTCAAACTTTCTCAACTAGATAGTGGCGTAGGCAGAAAAATTGTGAAGGGTGTCCAAAGTAGAGACAAAATAGAGTGGAAAAAAATGTAACCATGAAGAATTGAACCTTAGTGCAGAACACACTTTTGCACACTATTGCCATTAAGCTAGTGCTCTATGCTGGAAAATTATTCCGTTTTTAATGAACTAAGCAGACCACATTAAATATGAGTGACGGATTGGATTGTAGCATCACAAATGGGGGTTAAAATATATAAAACGTTGATGATAAGATTCGAACTTGGGTATTGTGTACAAATTGAGCGTGCATTAACCACTGATGTACGTCCCATTAGTATTTTTGAGAGTGCAAAATGCTTAATACATCAATATTAAGTAAGATTTTGAATATATATACGAATGGTGTCCAATTGGACACCCTTGATTAATTGTAGCTCCGCCCCTGCAACTAGATGATACTACCACTATACCCTCATTAATTTGATCTCCTTTGCCTTAAACATCCATACATACCAATAAAGAATCACAACTAGTTCTATTTCATAATAAAATCCTTTTATAGTAATATTGATTCCCACTTGTTGATATAATCTTCAATTCCCATGATACTTCTTTAGCATACACATATGAAAAATATAATGAACCTTAGACATGTAGGATGGCAGTGCTAACATGTAAGACATGGGACCATACTGTCATGAATATCTAATAGACTAATGGAATGAGGGATAAGCTTACCTTTCTTATTACCAATGTTCTTTTGATCGGTGAAACCTTCAATATACCTAATCACCAACTTTAAATATCATTTCCTTTACCTCCCAATATGCGTACACTTTATGCCTACTGTGGGATGCCATTAGCTTAGCCTAAATATCCCTCGCCATTTCCTAGGCTTCCTTAATTAAATCAACACCCAAAGACAATAACCGCATCTGACCATCCTATGAGCGATATGATCCCCTTCAAAGAATGCCTCAATAGAGCCATATAAATGTTGCAGTGATAATTTTTATTGTAACAGAATTCATCAATTATATACACATAAATATGTTTTCAAGTACCTGAATCATCCTCTCGAACTGACCATCTATATGTGAATGAAAATTTGTATTAAAAGTAAGTTGAGATCCCAACGCTTCATGAAACTTACCGCAAAACACAGTAGTAAAATCAGTGTCACGATCTAAAATAATATAAATAGGCACCCTGTGCAACTTCACGCTCTCCTTGACATAGGTTATAACCAATTGTTGACAATGATAGTGAACTATGTATAGGAGAAGGTGGGCAGACTTAGTAAATCTATCAATGATGACCCATTCTCATACTGTCCCAAAGTCATAAGAAGTCCCACCATGATAACCATGGCTATTATTTCCCACTTCTACACATAAAATAGGAATCCTTTTAAGAAATCCTTCAATCCTTTGAATCTCAGTCTTGCCGTAATTTTTACATTTGGATACTTACTAAACAATTGTGTTCTTCATTCCACAACACCAATAAAGTCTCATCAAATCTCGATACTTCTTGGTCACACCCAAATGAATGTAATCCTGTAAATCGTGAGACTTATCTAAAACAAAGTGTATCACATTAAATACTTTTGACGAACACAAATCCTTTCCTTAAAACCGAGAACTTCACATGTATCTAGAGTACCATGTTGGATCTTCCCAAATTGTATTCTATTTCTGATCTTGTTTAAGTCCTCGTCCTCAAACTGCTTGGTCTTTATCTCTTCTATGAAAGTTGCCTTATAGTTGGTATCTCTGTTACTAAAGGTAACTTACACACTCCAAGCAAGCCAAACTGCCATGCTAATTATCTTTCTACTTATTGCATCAGCTACCACAGTGGCCATAACTGAATAGTAATTTCATAGTCTTTTTTAACAATTTTATCCACATTCTTTTTCTCAAATTCAAATATCACATAGTGAACACATGTTGTAAACTCTAATAGTATGTGAATGCCCCACATTTGACTCCATAGAGATAGTGCCGCCAAACATTGAAATAAAACACTATCGACTCCAAATCATGGGTTCAGTATCATCTCTCATGAACCTTCAACTACCTTGAATCATAGTCTATGACATTCATGTTCTTTATCAACATAAAAACAAAACCCAAATGTGAAACATCATCATATAAATATAATCCTTACCTTATATAGCTATATCAATTTGATTATCAAGGACAATTAATTTTTTTAATTATAAATCATATTTCGTCACTAAAAATCTAGTGAGACAAAAATTAATTTGTCAATTAGTCGTCACTAAATGTTTGTTGCTAAAAGTTTACAAATATGACATTGTATTATTTAACTAGAAAAAGTATATTGTCCCCAAATGCTTAAACATTCGTGATAAATTTATTTGCCGTAAAAAGTGTAGTTTTTTCTATAGTTCATAGTATCCTTTGTCACTAAAACGGTTATTCCTATAGAAAAAATTATATCGTCCCTAATTTATTTTACTTTAATCAGTGATGACATCAATTGTAACTAAAGTTATACGTATTTAGTAGTTGAACAAAATCTAAATTAGTTACTTATGACTACATTTATATAATAAAGTTAATTTTTATACAAAAATTATTCATTAGGGATAAATTTATTAATATATAAAAGGTAAATGTTCATATTATCTCCCCATCTAAATTTTTGTAGCCCCTCCTCGAGAGGGGTTCCCACGTTATGTTTTCTTGGGGACTCGAACTCACAACCTTAAGGTTGAACATGAGGAGTTCTTACCATCCGATCAACTCTCTCTTGACTCTCATTTTTATTTAATTTTAACTTCATTAACTTATTTCAAATTCAAATTCTGTAGCAAATAATATATTGTATGATTATTATTTATAGACGTACAGAAATGCATGAAACTTAGCACCCACTCATTGAAATGTAGATTGTATTTTAATTAAACTGTATACTTTTTAAAATATCGTTATATATATTGAGTATGATTTTGTCATTTTATGTATTTATTTTTATGTGTTTTATAAATTATTCAGTACAATTATAAATTTATATAAATTAAACTTTTGATTTTATTTTAAATTTTTTAATAAATAGTTCGAGTCTATTAGTAAATCAATTATTTTAAAAATATATTGATACCATAACTATAGAACTTCATAATAATATATTTGAATTATTTATTGGTTCATTTCTTTTATTTTTGCTTTCATTTTTAGTTTACTTCAATTTTCACACTGATGGAAAAAGTTATAGAAATTAATGATATATTTCACACCTTTAAAAAGACTAAATTTTAAGTCGACGTGATCTTTGTATAGTTTCTCTACGTACATATGTGGAATCACTATTAAATATGTACATATTAGGCAGAAGTAAATGTATCGCCTTATGATATGTAGTTTATAAATCACAAAACAATAAACACACTAAAAATTTGCTCCAAAACTTGAGAATTTTTTTTTCTATTGAGTTTATCAATGAAAGTGTTATCAAATAAAAAACTAAAGTGTTAAACCAATAAACATTAGAAATATATTTGTAGAACCGTACCCCACTCTTGGTACTAACAACCTATATTATATTTTTCAATTGATGCATTTCATAATTACATATTTAAGGAAATTGATTAACTGAACTATTATATTTTTACAAAATCGCCTGAATTCGTTGGTTTTAATATTTTTCCTCGCCAATTAACCAATGGACTCTGCCTATTTCTTATGAAGAAGTTGTATTATTCTTTTTGTATGTTATCACTTGTAATTACGAACAATTGTAGCCAAAAAATAATAATACTTAGCTATGATTTTTTCATAGAAAACATTTTAATTATTTACTACAAATTTTAAGTCGCCGTCATTTAACACCTTACATATATTATGACATTTTTTTATTTTCACTAAAACAGATATTGATTAGACAAAATTAAATATGTCACCAATTTTTTATATTATTAGCGACAAAAATAAATTTCTTGATTAAATCTTAATTTGTATAGCTAAAACTTATAATAGATAACTACGAACTCTAATTTGTCGATATTTTTACAACATATTACTTCTGATTAAATTAATTTATGTTGAAAAATTTATAAATTTTAATACAAAAAATATTTTGACATGAATTAGGTACCCTATTAATGACGAAATAATATGTTACTAATAACTTTAACTTCATGACTAACACTACTTAACAAATGGTGCCAATTCATTTTTGGTGGGAAGCTTTCATGGACAAAACTTTGATACGAATTTTCATGTAACGTCACTAAAATTATGTGTCTGATATATTTAAGCACGAAAAGTAAATTTTGTCACTAAAAATGAACAATTACTGATAAATTTGATTTCATAGTTAATAATTTCGTAGTTGTATATCATATTTCGTATACTGTATTGGTATGTTAGAATAGAGGTAGGTATCAAGAGGGTCATTAGCGCGTTTAAGCTTTCCTAATAATGTTCAAGAGTACCTCTTTTTGGGTTAGCCTTTTTAGATTCATATCAATAGAAGTAAAATTCATAACAAATCTACAATAGTAGCTAACAATATACACAAACCTCCTAACTTTGTCAAAGAAGTAGGTCGAACCCAATTTTAACCACCTCAGTCATTTCAAGATCTACCATCACCCATTTTACCACAACAACAACAAGCCCTAATAAGGCACCCAAAGAATACTAGAATTCACATTTTTTGAAAATTTTCAACACAATTTTTTTTCCAGACACCCAGAACAATATAAAAGGTATTTGCATGTGCTATTTCTTACTCTTGGAGTAGATCAAGATATGTCCACTGAACTCAATTAAAAAACAGTATGGGAAAAATCATATCATCAAGCTCGTGAAAGCTATTGAAGAATTAGTCAACCTTATAAATATAATTAAGAACTCATAATACCTATACATGTCCCGAGCGATGTTTAACATATGTCCTTAAGAATAATCTTTAATAGGTGGTACCTTGATTTGAAATCAGTCTTGGAGAATATAGGAAAGCCCTGCAACTTGTTCAAAAAATCGAATTTCTAGATATTCAAATTAATTGAACCCGGAATAAGTTGAATTAATTGAACTCTAAATTAGTCTAATCTTGCTTAATGATATCTTAATCTTAATGTTTATTTCATGTGGTAAATAGTATGAATAGATATAGTAATATATGAAAAACTTAATTTTTCTTGGATTCAATTACCAAGGGGTTAAATAATTGTAGTTTTTGTTTTTTGTTATTATATTAGTTGTGTGTTACCATCATTCTAATACATTTCAAATCGTTGTGATCATGTCAAAGAAAATGGCAAATATTGGGTATCATAAAAGTTTCAAGAAATGTAAAAAGAAATTTGAAAATGTGTACAAATATCATAAGAGAACCAAAGATTGTTGTGCATCTAAAGAATATGGGAGAAACTATCGTTTTTCAAACAATTGGAAATGTTGAAAAACATAACTTTTCAAAAAATGGATTCTCGATTTTTCCATATCATTAGAATATTTCAACAATGAAGTATTCGACTTCTTCGTCCGATGGAAATATACAAAGAATGGTTAAGAAGAAGAGGAAATGGAAGGGTTACTTTGAATACACCATTGCTGAAATATTCAGATGTGATGGAAAATTTGACGTGTTCCCTTGTGGAGAAGTGATGTTTTCCAACGCTACAAATTGATTGGAGATCTGACAATTTTTCTTATCCACTTCACATGCACGACAATCTTTGGTTCTCTTATGTTACTTGTAAAGATTTTCAATTTTTTTTTACATTCGTTGAAACTTTGTGATAACCAAAGTCAGTCTTTTTCCTTGTCATGATAACAATAGCCAGCAAAGTATAGAAAAATGGTAACACACAAGTACAATAATAACATATAACCAAACTACAATAATTAAATCACTTGGTTATTGAATTCACTAGTGAAACAACATTTTCCATGTCTTACTATGTCTAGTAGTATAATTCACAACATAAAATAAACTTAAAGTTTTAGATATCACTAATCAACATTAACTTACAATGGTACTTATTCCGGATGGTGACTTTATTCAAATATCTATAATCAATGAACATTCTCAAGTTACCAACCTTTTTCATTACAATCAATAATGGAGAACTGAAGGAGAAGTATTGGGGAAAATAACACCTTTACCAAGAAGATCAAATATGATCTTTGAGTGCTTACAATTATACCCTTCGTACTCTAATTTTTCCCAACCCAGAATCATTAGTCATTTACTTAACATTACAATTAAGTACAACAAAGTGATTGGACAAGAAAGTCATTCCCGAGATCACATCAAAAACGGCTATACTAAGGGTTTACTAAATAACATACATGGGTAACAACAACAAAATCACCAACCATGATGTAAACACGAATATAGGCATCAAGAATAGCACAAATAAATTCAAGTCCCAACACAAAACTAATAGATAAATATGAATAGGTGGAACCCATATCAAAAAAAATTGAAGCCTTCTGGTTACAAAAAAAAAAACGTACCTGTTATCAAAGATTCAGATTCATCAGCCTCTAATCTGCCCAGGAAAGAATACTAAGGAGATCTATCATCATTATCGGAAGCCTCCCCCCCACCTAACTAGGATTCACATCTCCTCTTTTGCATTTTCATTTCCTTAACCTCCACGACCTCTCTGATCGCCTCTTCTCCCACCCTTTGGATGTCCTCTACATTATTATCTTTATCTGATTGTACCATGGCCTTTACCTGTTGTTGCACCTAAGAAACCATCTGTCGATAATAAATTCCCTTTCGAACATCCTTTTTGAAAACAATTGATGAATTTGTTCTCAAGTGAGAGCCTACTAGTTGTTGAGTTAAAGACTACTGTTGAACACCTTAATCACCACTCATAGAAGCAGCCATAGCCAACTGAATTAGACGAGATGAATACACAAGTAGATTATTGCATGAGATTATCAACATGATCTCATTTCATATTCCTTCCCTATGTTTTCCCAAACATTTATAGACATGTTGTAGACACATAAATTGTATATTCATATAAAATTTGAAATAATCCATGTTCATTTGGGATGAATAATTAATTTTTCTTTACAAATAAATAAGTTCATCTTATAAAATTCAAACCCAAGGTTTATTTCACCTTGAATCCCAAATCCATGCCACGTGTCACAGTGACTAGGTATCCAAAGCCCATATGGTGACGCCACATGTCCAAATGAGGTGGTAGTCCCAATCAAATGCAAGAACGAATCAAAATGTGGCAAGCGTCAAAATCACATTCTTTGGACAATCACAAGAAACCTTGTTCACTCCCTACAACTATAAATAGGGGATGAACATGACATTCAAAGGAATGCATAAAACTCTTCAACAAGCACTCAACAAATTGGAGAAAGCTACAACATCAAGATCAATAGTTCTTCAAAGGAGTGATCAACGGAATTCTTCCTTGACAATGACTTACAACGACCAAGATCTTTTCAACGTCCCGGAGATCGACAAAATCTCAAGGAGGTCTATATCATCCAATAATGCGGGAAATATGCTACTAAAGTCCCTCGAATCACGGAAAAACTTAGGACAGAGAATCAAGAGAACAACAAAATTCTACTCAATGATTCATTAATAAAAATCACATTTTTTTCTTTTACTTATTTTGCTTGCAGTTAATTTTCCGCGCATACGAAAATTTTGTGTGAACAAGTTTGGCACGCCCAGTGGGACCTATTGTGCTCTTCATCTCTTTCTCTTCTAAATCAGACACTACAAAGGCTACTACTGCAATGGCGTTCAAAAAGAGTTGTGATTTTTCTATCAAGGACCCTACTAATGTCGTGTATGCTAGTCTCAGTCATGTTGGAAGGATTACTCGACGTAAGTTCAAACACATTGGGCTGAATGGATCGGAATACTTCACTTCTTTGGAGGCGCTAAAAAGCAATAACTCTCATACGAAGGTCGTACGAGCAACACTTAGGGGCAATCTCACGTTTGTATTCTTCAGAGAATCTTCTCAAAGTGACTCCAACTTTTGTAATTACGAATATTCAATAAATTCTCCAACTTCAATGAATGTAAATGCTTTAATGGCGTACTCAACTGACATAATGGATAAGTTCGCAATGATGCAACAAACTATTGAGGCCTTGAAGAAGTTTGTTGATGACAAAAATACTCATATCGCTCAACTTATGAACATGTTGGAGGCCTTTACACCTGGAGAGTGAAGTCACGTACCAACTTATCCATCTGGTTTTGATCAACGAAACAAGGACGATGAGGAATCTTTAGCAAAGTCCGAATTTCAAAAGGATAAACAATCTGCTTCAGTTGCTGTACTATCTATCCAACAATTACAAGAGATGATAACGAACACTATCAGGCTCAATATGGTGGAACACCACAAAGTTCCTTGTATTACTCTAAGCCATATACGAGACAGATTGATTTTCTATCCATGTCGACAAACTATCAACCACCAAAGCTAAACAGTTTGATGTCAAGGGGAACCCAAGGCAACGGATCACCCATTTTGTTGAAACATGTAGCAAAGCGGGGATACAAGATGACCTTCCGGTAAAATAGTTTGTCCGTTCACTGAAAGGAAATAAATTTGACTGGTACATCGACTTAGAACACGAGTTTATTGATAGGAGGGAGAAACTCAAGAGGGAATTTCTCAATCGTTTCTACAGTACTCGCCGAATTGTAAGCATGATAGAGTTGACCGACACTAATCAATGAAAGGATGAGCTAGTGGTGGATTACATCAATCGATTGATATCATTGAGTTTGGACTGCAAAAGTCGTCTTTCTGAAATATTTGTTGTAGAAATTTGCATTCAGGGTATGCATTGGGGACTTCTATGAATACTACAAGAAATCAAGCCACGAATTTTTGATGAACTTTCGACACGAGCACATGAGATGGAGGTGAGCATCGCAAGTTATGAGAAGGCATCTCATTGTATTGATCTGACAAAGGAAAGGAAGAAGTTCAAGAAAGGCATGACCTTAAAGATCTATACTATGGAATCTATGGCGGTGAGAGCAACTTCGGTGAAGGACACCACCAAGAATAAACTAAAAGAGAAGGAATCCACAAGTCAATATCCAAGAGGAGAGGCGACGTCCAACCTTGAAGGAGCTAGAGGTAAAGGTTTACCCATTTCCAGATGCAGAAGTACCTATGATCCGTGAGGAATAGCTAGCTAAAAAATTTAATGATCTTCCTGAATCAAAGAGGCCCGAAGAGATGAATAAGGTTGGTGATCCTCGATATTGCAAGTTCCATCGCGTCCTTGGCCACCTGATAAGTAAATGCTTTATATTGAAGGAGAAAATCGTGATATTGTAAGTGAAGGAAAAATCATCTTTCACAAAGATGAAACGGCGGAGGAAAATCATGCTAGTGTAGCACCAAATCAAAAGAAGTGCTCAAGGTCGTCATCTATTCTAAACACCACCTTCTTGCAATTCATATGTTTAGCACCTATTGAAGTCGACATTCCAAGGAAAACTCTTGAGGGTTCGATAGAGATACACAACTATAATGAAAGTGAAGGTGATGGTTGGACTTGGGTTACTCGTAAGTAGTAGAGAAATCAATCAATCCTTAGGATACAACTTCCTAAGACAAGATCCAAAGAGTGATGTGAATCAACTACAACAATCAAAAAGTGTCAAACCTTGTACTAGCCAAAAGATCAATGGTTCTTCATCGCACGAAGTTCGAAGGCCCATTACATTGGCTGATTTTTTTCCTACAAATATCTTTTGCGGTAGTCAAATTGGTACAACACATGTTATTTCCAGCACCTACTAAACAAACGAAAGCGAAGGTGAGCATATTCTAACAATAACACAAGAACATCAAGCTGATGAAAAACTTGCCCCATGTTGTGCTACAATATCCTTCACAGACGATGACTTTTTGTTAGGGTCTAAGCTATAAAATTGACCCTTATTTGTTGTAGGTCTATTCGTGAACAGTGTCTCCATCGCATACTAATCGATAGTGGTTTGGCAGTCAATATCATGCCAAAAGTTGTTCTGAAAAAACATGGGATCTGTATTGATGAATTGTCCAAAACTAACCTAACGATCCAAGGTTTCAATTATGGAGGACAACGATCCATTGGAAAGATTTGTGTAGGATAGTCCATTGGCAATGTGAAATTAAACACTTTGATTCATGTCATAGAGGCCAAAACATCCTACAACTTGTTGCTCTTACGTCTTTGGGTTCATGAAAATGGAGTGGTTCCATCTACTCTGCAACAATGCATGAAGTATAAGAAAAATGGGGAAGTCGTAAAAATAGATGCAAGCATAAATCCTTTCACTGTGACAAATTCATATTTTTAAAATTCAAAATTCTACTTAGATATCGGAAGATCGTATATGGAAAAACATTAAGAAGACGACTCAATTGATTTCGATAATAATAAAGTTCAATGGGTTTCTATCAAGATGTCTGAGAAGAGAACGGATGAGGTTTCCATCAAGCTTTCACCAACTAAAGGAAATGTGCAGACTAATATGAATGATCAGCAACACATTTTCAATATATTCCACGTGAACATCGAAAAAAGAGACAATCACTACTAGAGGAATGCACTTAACAAGTCCAGCCACCGAGGAAGGAACTTAGTCACATAACCTCTTCAAACATTTGAAAGAGTAAATGTTTGTCCCAGTCCCACAAATCCCGTGTATTGCATTGGAGCCCTGCAAAGGAAATATCCAAGTTGGTAAAATAAAAGAAAATTTGACCAAAAGGTCTTCACATTATCTGAAAAATCAGGATATAATTTCTAAAATCAAGCAAAGTTAGGAGAACTCAGGGATGAAGTTACTAGAGAAAACATACACGGGCTTACAAAGTCTCAAATGCAGTTAAGAAAGCAAGTACATCATGTCACAACTCTTAAGTTTGGGTTAGGATTCAGCTTGCCAGAGACTCTTCAAATTTCGTTTAAGAAACGGCAAGAAGTCACTTCATCCCACTACACATCTATAGAAAAGATAGAGGATACTAACGAGAGTAAAACACCACGACAAACTTTAGTGTTTTAACGCGTTGGAAGACTGGCACCTTGTATCTCTTCATTTGATAGATTAGGCTGAAAAAGTGAAAGATGATCCTCTACAAAAATAGATGAATATGACACAACCTCAAATGCCTCTATATTTCATCGCTCTGGAACCAAAAGAAATGCATTAGCCGAACGGAGTTTGCTGGAGCAAGAAAATCAAGATTCTTGTGATGTAATTGACAACAAGAATATTGATAGTGTGTTCCATCACGTATGAAGATAAAGGTTGTATTGTCAATCACCATTGATGGGTTTTAAAGGTGAAAAGAAGCAAAATTGTTGTCACCAACCAATTTCAAGAAGAAACCAAGAGGGAGGAAGATAAAGCCATCACAGTCTTCATGAGAAGTGACGTGGAATATTCAAACTTGACACAATCATCCTATGACATAACGGTGGAAGAAGGTACAGACTTTTATGATACATATGATGATGTACAAGAGGCTCCCCCTCAATTGAAGGATGGTGTACAATAAACCGTAGACGACTTCAAAGTACTAAATTTAGGAACTCTAGAAGATCCACGTCCAATCTTTATTAGTGCACTTCTTCCACCATAAGAAGAGAGGAAATACTTCAAGTTGTGGGTTGAGTTCAATGCTATTTTTTCTTGGTCATACGAAGCAGTCACAACGAGTTTTTCGTCCAGAGTTGTTCACATAAATTGAAGTTGAGGTCAACAAACTCATCGAATCTGGATTTATTCAAGAATTGAGATACCCTTTGTGGATCTCAAATATTGTACTTGTTAAGAATAAAAATGGTCAAATACGCGTCTGCGTTGATTTTCGAGAGTTGAACAAGGCATGTCCAAGTGATGACTTCCCTCTACCAATCATTGAGATCATGGTTGATGCTACAACTAGGCATGAAGCTATGTCATTCATTGATGGATCTTTTGTAAACAATCAAATAAGAATGTCTCCAAAAGATGAAGAATACACTACATTTCGAACTCAAAAAAGGGATTTATTGTTACAAAGTGATTCCCTTTGGTCTAAAGAATGTTGGGGCCACCTACCAACGTGTAAAGCAAAACATATTTGATGACATGCTTCATAAGAGGGTGGAATGTTACGCCAATTAGTGGTAAAGACAAAGCAAAGGGAAGATCATCTTGAAAACCTTTGAATTGTTTTTGAAAGGTTAAGAAAGTTTGATTTGAAGATGAACCCACTCAAATGCGCATTTGGGGTCACCTCAGGAAATTTTCTTTGCTTCATTATGTGTCACCGCAGAATTGAAGTTGATCCTGCAAAGACTGATGCCATTCAAAAAATGTCGGAGCCAAAGAACTTTAAAGACCCCCGCAGTCTGCAAGGAAATTTGGCATTCATCCGAAGGTTTATATATAACATGGATGGACGATGTCAACCCTCTAAAAACTTGATGAAGAAAGATGCTCCTTTCTACTGGGACAAATCAAGTCAGATTTTCTTTGAAAGCATAAAAAGATACTTGATTAATGCTCCTGTTTTAGGGGCACCGACTCCTTGAAATCCATTGATATTATACATTGCATTGCAAAAGCGTTCACTTGGAGCACTTCTTGTCCAAGAGAATGAAGCTAAAAAGTAACAAGCAACGTACTATCTAAGGTTGACTTTGATAGGGGCTGATTTGAATTTAACACCTATCACGAAGATTTTCTTGGCATAACTCTATGCAATAAAAAAATTGAGGCATTATTTTGAAGCATACACTATCAAGTTAATTTCTCGAGCTGATCCTGCAAAGTTTGTAATGACTCGGCCTATTCTCTTGGGACATCTAACAAGATGGTCTATATTGTTCAATCAATATGAGATCATATACACACCTCAAAAAGCTGTGAAGGGTCAAGCAGTGGCTAATTTCCTTGTTGATCACCCTTTTCCAGGAAAATGGGAAACATCAGATGAATTCCCTGATGAAGATGCATTTTTTACTGAAGAGTTGTCGGCCTGGACAATGTTCTTTGATAGATATGCACGCCGAGATGGAGCAGAGGAAGGAGTGGTATTGATATCTCAAGAACGACTAATCTTACCATTCTCATTTGTTCTAGGTGAAACGTGTTCAAACAATGTTGCAGAATACCAAGCTTTGATAGTGGGCCTTGAAAAGGCATTAGATATGAAAATTCCTCAATTGGATGTCTATGGTGACTCTTTGTTAATAGTCAATCAACTCTCAGGGAGTTACGAGGGAAAGAAGGAAGATCTTTTGTCATATCACCAATATGCTATTTTCTCACTTGAAAGGTTTGATCAAGTGGTCTTAAATTATGTCCCAAGAGAAGAAAATTGCATGGCAGATGCTTTGGATAAATTGGCTACAACAATTACACTTGGAGAAAATGAGACAACAAAAGTGCGTGTATGTCATCGATAGTTTTTTCCTAGTTGTCTTGATCTTCAAGTCAATGAAAGCCATTATACATCTGCTAGAATAGTTCAAGAAGAAGATTGGAGAAAACCACTAATTGAGTATCTTGAACATGGAAGGTTACCTGAGGATCCACGAGTAAGAAAAGACATTAAGAGAAGATCCCCACGATTCATTTTCACGATAAAATGTTGTTTCGTCGGTCTTAGTTGGGACTATTATTGAGGTGTCTTGAAAAAGAATAAGATCAACAAACAATGGAGGAGACACATTCTTGAACATGTGGATCACACAAATTCGGGACTAAACTTCATTTTCGCATCAAGAGGGTGGGCTAGTATTGGCCAACAATGGTGATGGACTGCTTAGAACATGCAAAAAGGTGTCAAGCGTTTCAATTCAACGCTAATTACATCCATCAATCTCCAGAGGTTCTACATCCAACTGTGGCCTCGTGGCCTTTCAATGCATGGGGACTTGATGTGGTTGGATCTCTTCCCAAGTCGTCAAAAGGACAAATGTATATCTTTGCTGCCACTGACTATTTCTCAAATTGGGCTGAAACTTTACCATTAAAAGAGGTAAAGAAGGAAAATGTTGTTGATTTTATCAAATCAAACATTATTTTTAGATATGGCATTTAAAGATGAATAGTCACTGATAATGAAACACCATTCAACAATAAACTCATGAGTAGTTTGTGCGAGAAGTTAAGTTTTAAGCAACATAAATCTTCAATGTACAATGCACCTGCCAATGGTCTTGCTGAAACTTTCAACAAGAAACTTGGTAACCTATTGAAGAAAGTAGTTGAAAAAAATAAAACAGACTGGCATGAGAGAGTTGGTGAAGTTTTGTGGGCATATCGTACAACATTAAGAATGGCTACGCAAGTCCTTTGTGTATGGCGTAGAAATTGTCCTTCAATTGGAGAAGCAAATTCCATCATTGAGAATAGCAGTCGAAGAGGGACTTACAAATAAAAGCAACGCTCAATTTCGTCTAGCAAACATGGAGACATTGGATGAAAAGAGAAAAGGAAGCACAACAAAGGTTGGAGTATTATCAAGCTAGACTTGCGAGAGCATTCAACAAGAAAGTGCGACCTCGATCATTTCAAGTGGGAGACTTGGTCTTAGATGTCCGAAGACCGATAATCCACAATAAACGCATTGGTGACAAGTTAAAATCAAAATAGGACGAACCGTATGTTGTGAAGGAGGCATATTCAAGTGGCGCTTACAAAATTGCCGACCAAGATGGTGTTAGAGTTTGTCCAATCAATGCCAAATTCCTCAAGCAATACTTCCCATGAAGGCTGGTTACACTCCTTAAGGTATGAGCATAAATTTCATGTTACTCCTGGCCTGCAAGGTTATTAATATTGTACGGCTCCAAATAAAAAACACATCCTCTTGAACTACGATATGACTTGATCCTCTTCATCGAGGTACGTAAGAGTTTTGAGTAATCACTCTGAGTTCAGTCAAATGAGCAAAAAAAGGATTTTGGTGGTCTTTCATGATCATCACACTAGTTTTTTAAAAAAATAAATTCATGTAGCTAGAAAATTAGTTCAAATGTGGCGCAAACGAGCAATTCTACATTGGGTCATGGATCTTCAACTATGATAGTTCAAGATTTGTGAATCCATTGGCATTGGATGAAGCGACTTGCATTTCTACTTGTGTTTTTGCTTACTATGTAGATAATTTGGTGTAATTTACTAATGCTTCATTAAATTACTCAATATTAGGGGCATCTTTACCTGCAACATCAAATCAGAATACCCTTCGGATCAACACTCTATGTTGAAATGGCATAGCCAAACAAAAAAAAATCATGATCCGAAATCTCCAAGATCAAGAGACATCCTTTTATTATCATCATATGTTAGGATCGAATTCACGCACACACACTAGATGAATGAAGAACACAAGAACTTTAAAGAGAAAGAGATGAGAAATCTAGATAGAGAGAGAGAAAACCCAATATTTCGTGGTAAAACCCTGTGAGTAAACTTCCACGGCGGTGTATTTATATTAATAAATCAGAGTGTTTTTGGTTACAGAGAAATAAATAGGAAAACCTAAAATAGAGAATAACTAGGAAAGCCTAAAATAGAGAATAAATAGGAAAACCTAAAATTAATCAGGCTCCATTACCTAACAATTCTCCTACTTGGAGACTGACTCAGTCATCCAAAAAATACATTCTCAAAAAAAATCTCTTCATCATCAACATCTTTACCGCACCGCAACATCTGCAGAAACACCTACAGAAGACCAACCGAGGTTTTACATAACCTCAGTTTCCCAACATCAACACATTTCGTCAACATGTCTGCCAGGTTCTTTGCACCCTCTATCTTCTCCAAGGATATATCACCATCCTCCACTGCCTTGCAAGTGAAATGGTATCGCCTTCTGATGTGCTTTGTCATCGAATGATAGACTGGATTTTTCACCAACTGTATGGCACTGTGGCTATCTAAGTAAAGAATATTCTCGCTCTTCTTCTTGCCCAATTCCTCAAGATAATCTGCCAGCCATATCATCTCTCTCCCACCTTCAGCTATTGCCACATACTCAGCTTCAGTAGATGAAAGAGAAACACACTTCTGAAGCCTGGACATCCAACTCACTGATGTTCCACTAATGGTGTAAATGTACCAGGATGTACTCTTGCTCGAGTCAACATCCTCACCAAGATCAGCATCCACAAAACCCTGTATAGTCACCTTGCCTTTGCCAAAACAAAGTGAAGTACTGGATGTACCTTTCAGATATCTCAGAAACCACTTCACAGCTTCCCAATGCTCTTTCCCAGGGTTTGCCATGTACCCACTAACAACTCCCACTGCATGTGCTATATCAGGTCTAGTGCAGACCATAGCATACATCAAACAACAAACTGCTGAAGCATATGGAACAAGTGCCATGTGATCACGCTCCTCCACAGTCTTGGGTGACTGCTACTTTGACAATTTAAAGTGATTTGCCAATGGAGTAGTCCTGGGTTTAGCATCATTAACCCTGAATCTGCTCAGCACCTTCTCAATATACAACTCCTGAGATAGATTTAAAGTTCCAGCAGATCTAACCCGAGAAATCTTCATCACCAAAATTTGCTTTGCTGGACCCAAATCTTCCATATCAAACGTTGCAGACAACCTTGTCTTCAGATTGTTAATCTCCCTCATACTAGATCCTGCAATCAACATATCATCCACATACAAGAGAGGAAAGACATATGAATTAGTGTATTTCTTGAAGTAACAACAAGGATCCTTTTCAGCTTTGCAGAATCCACTCTTGGTGATGAAGGAGTAAAACTTCTTGTACCACTGCCTTGGTGCTTGCTTTAGTCCATACAAGCTCCTGGTGAGCTTGCACACCATGTGTTCCTTGCCTGGAACCACAAATCCTTCCGGTTGGTGCATATAGATCTCTTTGTCCAGATCTCCATGTAAAAACACTATTTTTACATCTATTTGCTCTAGATGCAAATTTTCCGATTCAACAATACTCAAAAGAATTCGAATAGAGGTTAACTTCACAACAGGAGAGAATATTTCAGCATAATCAATACCTTTCCTTTATGAATATCCTTTAACCACTAAACGAGCCTTGAACCATATTTTCCATCTGGTTCAGTCTTGATTCTGAACACCCACTTGTTCAGCAAAGCTCTCTTCCCTGCAGGTAACTCAGTTAACACCCATGTGTCATTCTTCTCAAGTGACCTCATCTCATCATCCATGGCTTGCTCCCACTTGATCGAATCCTCCACCTGTAGGGCCTCAGCAAAAGACTCTGGTTCCCTTTCAACAGTAAGCAATAGATAGTGTAATGAAGGTGAATACCTATCTGGTGCCCTGATTGATCTGGATGATTTCCTTAACACGTGCTCAGGTGTAACTTGCTCCACCTCAGATTCTTCAGTAGGAGTTGGTTCAGTATCTTCTTCGACATCTCTGGGGTTACTCTTCTCCAACTCAACCTCAACTCCCAGTTGCTTTGTAATCTCTAGAACCTTCTTCTCTCTGTATCCCAAAACCTGTAACCAAACAAATCAGAACCATATCCTATGATGTAACACTTCACAGCCTTGGCATCAAGCTTGTCTCTCTTTTCTGGATCAACATGAACATAAGCAGTGCAACCAAAAGTCCTCAAGTGTGAGTACTTGAGTTCTTTTCCTGTCCACACCTCCTCTGGAATCTTGAACCCTAAAGGAACTGATGGTCCCCTGTTGATCAAGTATGCAGCTGTGCTCACAGCATCCGCCCAAAGTGTTTTGGGTAGCCCACAGTGTATCCTCATACTCCTTGCACGCTCATTCAATGTTCTGTTCATCCTCTCAGCAATTCCATTCTGCCTTGCCTTACCAGGAACTTTTCTCATCAATCTGATTCCCTCAGCTGCACAGAATGCCTTGAACTATGATTTGTCATACTCTCCTCCATTGTCAGACCTTAGGCATTTGACTTTCAAACCGATCTAATTCTCGACTTCAGCTTTCCACTTCTTGAAAGTTTCAAACACATCTGACTTATGCTTCAAGAAGTAAACCCATACCTTCTTGCTTAAATCATCAATGAAGGTAACATAGAATCTGGATCCTCCAAGTGATGATACTGGAGATGGTCCCCAAACATCTGTATGGACCATTTCCAACCGCACTTTCTTTGGCTCTCTAGGAGTCTTTGTGAAGCTTACTCTTTTCTGTTTGCCTATAACACAGCTCTCGCAAAACCCATATCAATAGACTTCAGACCCTCAAATGCTCCTTTTGCAACCAGCATCTTCATTCCTTTAGTACTCATGTGTCCAAGTCTGTTGTGCCATAGACATGAACCGGAAGCACCTTCAGCAATAGCGGCCATGTTTATACACCCTGCAGTGGTGTACAAGGTTCCAGATTTGGTGTCACGAGCTACTACCATAGTACCTTTCATGATTTTCCATGAACCTTTCCCAAACTCTGCTGCATATCCCGTGCTGGATAGTGTAATGTGGCATTATCAATACATTGCACCAATGTATCACTAAATTCTTACTTGGAATATTAAGGAATTAAGAAATAAAAGAAGTTACTATAGAGGGAAATATGCTTACTGTAAAAGGAAGGGTAATCACTGTAAAGTGGTCCTAAATATGTCTTAAATGCAATGTATGACCTTATGTGATATTATGAATCTTGTATATGCGTTAATGTGATATTATGATGCTTAAGGTATCAAATTTTATGAAATTTTCACAAAAAGGCATGATGCATGGTTTAAAAATAAAGTGTCCCCTTTTAAATGTGTATTTTTGTATGGTTGTCATAATTAGTGCATTCTTGTACTAACACCATTCTTCTTTACCTTTTTACACAAAGTGTAGGTTATGGATGCTTAAAGGATGTCTCTAGGGGGAAGAGATAAATATGTGATTCCCAAGCTTAAACAAAGGAATCCTTAAGTTCAAGGATGTCCTATGTCAAGTTTATATTAAAAGTTTTGTAATAGTTTAGATATGTTTCATGTATAAGGTCGTGTCCTTAATGTACTATAATGATGTTGAGTCTAGGATGGAAAAAACAAACTAGTCTTTAACTACGTACTATGATAATTTATATATGATGGAAAGAAAGTTCTAGCATATGTTGTGCTATGAAAAGTTTTAATTTTCCGCCAAATTTACTTATGACAATGCAATGAATGATAATGGGCTTGTATAAACCTACGAGAGGTCAAGTATGTCATGTTACTTCTAGTGGGTACTCTCCGGTCGTGACAAAGGTGGTATCAGAGCAAGAGGTTTATAAAAGTGGTTTTAGGGTCTAAAGTCTCATATTGCCACGTCTAATAGAGTCTCGTTCGTCGGTGGTGAGTCGTAACACATCTATGAGCGAGAGGCTATAAGACTATAGAGTTTTCCTTCTTCACTATTCCCATGTCATGCCATAGAACTTTACTCTATAAGATCTCTCTCTTGTATTTTCTTGTCTAGGAGTCTATTAGATGTGATTACTTTGATGAGATGGTATTTTATGCTTGAGGGAGAAATGGTGTGTTTTGATGCTTATCTTGGTTTTACGGTTTGATGAGTATTTGTGAAGGTGAATTTGTGCATGCTTTGATGATGTGATTCCATTTATGAATATCTATGTGATTTATGATAAAACATATTTTATTGGAAGATTTACGTTATGGTATGGCAATAAGTTGTTAAAAATGTTATGGTTAAAATGAGTTTCCTTTTATGAGGGGTATGTTACTACATGATTTTGCATGATGATAGTATAATGATATGGTGTAGTTTTGAAATGCCTTTAAGAAGTGTGGTAAATGGCTAGAAATGCATGTTACCTTTATATATGTTTAAGTGTTCATTGTTTTTCTTTGCATATGCGTAAATGGTCCATGTGTTTTCTTATATGTGTGAGTCCTCATAGTTTCCTTGTATGAATTGGAATCCTTTGTATAGACTTGTAACCAAAGGTGAAAGTAGTAAACTTACCTTTTAAGGTAATGATGCATATTGGAATAACCTAGAAGTTACCTTACCTTAGTGTTCAAAGAAAAGAAAAAAGCCTTATGTCTAAGTCCCCTCTAATGTTTTCCCTGAGGTTGTCATAACCCTTAGTATTATGGTATAGTTGAGACCTTATGTGGTTGGGTAATATGACCTAACTTGAATGTTATGAATTCCCTTTAGGTGTTGAACTTAGAGGAAGGATGATGTTTGAGGTATTATCCTTGATGTTTGAGTTAGTGGATTCCTTAATGAGAGATTAGGAGTGAAAACCCTTAATGATGTTTAAACGTCTTGCATGAAGAGTATATAGGGTGGTTTTGACTTGTGTTGACCTTTGGTGTTTAAGGGCATGATGTAATTAGGCTTACTCTAAGTAGGAGATAATTTGCCTAGATTGTAATAGTTTGAATGCCCTTGATGTTCCTGTCTTGAGTTCCTTTGAACATCCTTATGTAGGAAATTACTTTTATGTAATACTGATGGAGGGTGTGCTTAAGCCTAAATACAAGAATAGGGTGATGTTCTTTGTTATTGAAGTTGGTGAGCCAAATTTTTCCTAAGGTGGAGTTAAGATGCTCTTAAATGAGTTTACCCTAAGTAGGGGATGATGATTTGAGTAGTAAAGTAATAGATATGTCTATCTTCTCCTTCTATTATTACTTGAGATTGAAAGTAAAGAGTTCCTAGAAGCTTGTTTATGATAGGATTCTTGCATAAAAGTATAAGTTTCATGTTCTCCCTTTGTTTTGTATGTCTAACTTGAGACTATGTTAAGCATTTTTTGAAGATTCTAAATATGCATGAAAAAGGATTTTTGATCAAATTCATGTTTTCTCATGTTGATTGTGCATCTTGATATGTTAGTTGTGCATTAGAATTCGTGAGATAATGTAGGGAGAGTGTTTGATGTCACTTTTAATATGTGGTGTTACCCTTATAATAGAAAAATTTGAGTCTCCTTTAAATGAAAACTGACGAGTCTCTAAAAAATGTGTGACTTTAATACTTAAAAGCATGATTGTAGGCTTACTTTTGAAAAGTGAAGGCATGTCTAGTTAGTGTCCTTGAGTGTTACTATAAATTGTAAGATTTTACCCAAATGATGCTTGCTTGAGAAGGTTAATGCCATGCTATAAATGGAAATTTTCTGATATGACTTCCTATTATTGTAATGTGAAAGGTGTGAATTACCAATTTGACTTTACGAAGGAAATATGAGAATGCTTGAGTTAAAAAGTTTAGAATTCCTCATTTAAAATGAATTGACCTTTGTTTATTGCTTGTGTCAGAACTCATGAGACATGTAAGTGTGTATCGGAGAAGTACATTCCTCCTTAAACATAACTAGGCATGGTATGGTTGAGTATGACCTTTATGGCACTAGGTCTAATTAATAAAGATCCTTGTTGAATTACTTAACTCATGTTCATGTGCATTGATGTATGAGTGCTTACTTACTTCTTGAGTGATGTAGAACTTGTCTATGTATGACTAAAAAGTTGTTCCATAATGATATCATAGTTAAACGAAATGTAATGATCATGTTATGATTAGGTAAAGGATGTTCCTCTTATGAATATGTCAAGAGCCAGTGTGTTAGATGCATTTAGAAAGTGAGTGAATAAAGGTTTTTTCTTCCTTTTGTGGCATTGAGTGCTAAATGGTTTGAATTTTGTGTTCCTTGTATGTTTGGTGCATTAAATTCTATGTGATGATGTTATGAATATTGTGAGATGATACATGATTCATTGAAGTCCTTAAGGTGTTTAAAATGTTCCAAGTGTCATACGAGGACGAATGTTCCCAAGTGGAGAATTTTTTAAGGCCCTCAATAATGAATTAAGGTGATTAACATATCACATGTGTAGAAAAAGGTTTAAAATATGTTAAATAAGTGTTTTACAGTATTCATGCATGATTTGAATTCATTTGGAGGTCAAACGTCCAAGAACGTTCGGTGACATTAAACAGTTAGTATTGAGACGTTCATGTTTGTCTTCGAGTGTATTCACATGTTTTAAGTATTCATTTTGGTTGAAACGTATATGGAATGCCCATCGCATGTTAATGAGTATATTTACGTTGGAAACGTTTGAGTATCACTCCCCAAGGGCCCCGCAAAAGGCCCTCACGAAGGACCTCAAACACAGCCTAAGCAGTGCCTTGGCAGTGTCAAACAACGACCATGAACGGTGCCTCGTAGCTTCACCTACGCCCCGTAGATGGGGAAGACGGTGGGGTGTCGTCCCATATTTAGTCTAGGATCTGAATCCCTCAATTGGTAAGCCTCAAGCCCAAACGACGGTTGCCAATACAGCCCGTCGATGGTGGGCGTCAATGCAGAAAGGTCAACTGCCAGGTCAACAATTTTATTAAAGGGGTGAATGGGAAATTCACCCCACGTCCTAAACTGACCTATGCAGTTTATTTAGTTATTTTTTCTATATTAAGTTTGTTTATAACATTAAAACCCCATACTCAATTCATTATTCAAGATTAGACTTATCTATGCAAAACCAAACCTCTCTATAAACCTCCATTGGAGATGAAGCTCAAGAAAAACTGGTAAATTTGATTGTGATTTTTTCTTCATCAAGTTTCATGGTTTTATTCTACAATACTATGGTGTTCCGTCATCTTTAGATATGTAACTCGCCAAAAAGTTAAGACATAATATATAGCCTAACACAACTTTCTAGGGGTTTAGATACTTTTTTAAGACCTAAAATAATGTTTATAAGTCATCCGAAAAGTTCTAGAGACAAGAAGTCAATGAATTTCCATGACATCGGGAATCTAGCTAAATTGAACTATTTGACATTGGTATGTTCTGTGAAGGATTTAGAGGGTCAAATAAAGTCTAAAACTTGTAAAAACACTTTGGTTAGGTAGAGTGTGGTATAGAGGGTCTAAACGTCCAATAACGAAGCCCCAAGGTACACCCGACATGGGTGGGCACGCTGCTGCGCGACGTGCAGCCCACACGAACCCTACTGCCTCAGATTACTTTTTCAAAAATAAAAATGGGAATTAGCCTCGCGACGTGGGCGCCACTTCCCAGATTTGGTAAAATCATATTATTGATATTTTGACTTCACAAAAACACCAATTTAAGTGAGGGGTTTTTTGGGTATTCTAGGGGTTGATTATGTATAGCCTAAGGGTCATTTTAAAATAATTTTCACTCACCTAAACCTAATTCCCAAGACAAAACCCAAAAGCTATAACCTATCTCTACCTTCTCTATCCCCAATTCCTCCATTGAAGAAGGAAGAAAGCTTGATAAAGAAGGTCAATTTCTCTAGGATTTCAGTTCAATTTTGTGGATTGCTTTATTAAGGTATGAGTTCTTCAATCTTGGGATTCCTTTCCCCAAGAGGTCCTTTTAAAGTTGATTTCTAAATTACCTAATTCCATGTGGTTTTCATATTCTAATGGGTTTTCTTCTAAACTTCAAGTTGATGATAAATTGTGATTGACTATAACTATTTAAGTGTAGATTTTTTGTTATTGATTTTAATTGATTCAATTCCATGTAGATTATGTCCCTTTCCTTAATTTCCACAAATCTTAGATCTTGGTTATAAATTGATGGGAATTGAAGAATGTATTGATTTTTAGATTGGTTTTATCTATTCTAATGCATTTTATGGATTAATTAGGGTAATGTATTGGTGAGATTTAATCTAAGTCTTGAAGAATTCATGTTGACCCCTTCTCCCCTAAACCTTGATTATGAATTGAGATTAATTGGGATAGTGATGATACAATAGACCTAGTTATTCTATTAATTACTATTGATTGATGTTACTACACTTATTATTGGAGGTAATTGGTTGGTTGATGGTAAGACCATGTTGATGGATTTTGAAGAAGATTCGATAAGTCTTCATGATCCTAACCTTTCTTCGATTATGATGGCTTGTGGTTGAGGATGTAGTTAAATTGGAGTATGTCTTGTGAAGGGCCTAAGTAAGACTTGGTATGATGTTGAATTGAAATGTATTAATTGTTTGATTGTGTTATTTTCCTTAAGATGTAATGATATAAAGTTTCTCATGAAGTACATATGTGTCTTACTATGATATGGTGATGTTAATGTGCTAATCTCACATATGAGGGTTCTAATGAAATGTGTTCTCATCCAATTCTTATTGAGATAATGACTATGTCTATACAAGGATCTATTCTCCTATAACCTAAACTAAATTATGATTATTAAGGAAAGACATTTCAAAAGGGATTCTAGCTTAGCACCGAGTGTACTAGTAGTGAGAAGTTTCACTTACCACATAGGGAAGGTAGGTAAACTATTGTACTCATGATATTGGAAATTTTAATGCATGTAGCATAAAGAGGGTCCCAATTACACCTTCTAGTATTTGAACTATGTTGCCCCCATAGGAATACTAGCTAGTGGATCCACGCAAATTCTATGTTCATATTTTGGTACTACCTTGACAAGTAGTCCGCCTTCTTTTGGTGTAGGTTTTCATGATACCGGATTCCACATTAGCTCATGTGGTCTATGTATGTTAAGGAAAGATGTTCGCAAAAGTAAAATTAAGTAATAAAGTCAACACTAACTAGGGTGACTTAGTCTAGGTGGAGGTTAGTACTCTACCTACGCATTGAACTAGTTATAATTGAGAGAAACCCTAGAAGGTTGTTCTTCTGTTCTTATGATCTTATAAAGTTACTATTATGTATATGTTGACTTTACATATTGATAATCCTAAATAATGTTAGTTTCAATTATGAACATGTTATTGGTCTATATTGCAAAATATGATGATGACTACTATTGATGTTATGTTATGTAGAGTTAGGCATTACTCTTGATCCTTTTGTTGGTTTACTTGATTGAGTAAGTTTATGGGGATTTGCTTGGTCATTGCACTTGTAGGCTGAAGTGTGGATTATGAGTAAGGGTATTGCATATGTGATGAAATTATGGAATTTATACATGTTGACTTGACTATCACTTATTGAGTTTGGTCTTGAGTTGTATATGGGTTTGACTTATATATTATGTAGTTGTTTGTTTGTATGGGTTCGTGATGGTGCATAAGGCTTTTCAAAGTACTTTAGCATGGTTTTGAACAAATATTCTCTTTAGCGTTATTTCAAATGTTTTATGTGCATACACTCATACTTAGTACACGTGTGTACTAACCCATCTTTTATGTTTAATACAAATGTAGGTTCCGGCTGGTGATCTTTTATAGGGACATTGAAGAAGGCTTCGAATCCTATTTTCCATGTTTGGTAGGTCCTCACTTTCTAGGACGATGCCACTATCTTTCTATTGAATATTGTTTAGTCTAAATGAAAATTTAGTTCATTCTCTTTCTTTGTTGACTTTGTATGTTTCTATATGAGGACTCTATTGTAATGAAGTATGGGTTGAACCCAAGATGTTGTATTCGACATAGATGGTTTAATATGAGACATATTTTAAACTTCTTATGAATCTATATTATTATATTATGTATGTGATATAAAAGTAGCATATGTATTGCTTTCTATACGAGGAGTCTATGTATACTCTCTAAATATATATTTTGTGTAAGCGAGAGGTCTATGTAAACCTTAATGTACATGTAGTTAAAAAGTTCTAAATTTTCCGCTTATTTAACCTATGAAATGTAATTACGAATGCTAAGAGGCTAATCTTTCTTTTTTAGAACGACGACACCGGTTATGTCTAGGGGGTTCTCCCCGTATGTAAAAAACTTGGTATTAGTGCATGTGGTTTAATATCTTTGGGAATGATGTCTCATTAAACCACGTCTATGTAGGTTCTTATTCGTAATTGTGAAGAATGCCACACTTATGAGTGAGAAGCTACAAGATGGTTAGGAAATTCTTATTTTCGTAGAAACCCAATGTTGTGTCTCTAGAGTCTATTTTATGGGTTCTTTCACCTAAACCTCATATTGTGGTTATAGGTATGATTACTCGAAGGACAGCCAAACGAAGACTTGAAGAAGAGATTGTTAATGCGGCATTTCCTCCCCGTGGCAATCAAGATCCTCATCTTGAAGAAATTGCTAATGATGATCAAGCTCCGGCTAATCCTCTTGCCTTGTCAGATGGTGACATAAGGACAGACTTTCTCCAAATGGCCCAATCCATTACTACTTAAGCGCAAGCCGTCACTACTAAAGCTCAAGACATGACGACCCAATCTAACTAGGAGGTTGCACCCCGAGGAAACAAACATGTTATAACCATGGCCTCCCGCTTGAAAGATTTCACAACAATGAATCCCCATGCATTCTATAGGTCCAAAGTGGAGGAAGACACCCAGGAATTCATTGATAAAGCATACAAAATCCTCTATTCTATGGGTTTGACTACCAGTGAAAAAGCAGAGTTAGGCACCTACCAACTAAAAGACGTGGCCCAAAATTGGTACACCCAATGGAGAGACAATAGGCCGCTGAGAGGTGGTCCGGTGACATGGGTGATTTTCAAGAAGGCTTTTCTTGATAGGTTCTTTCTAAGAGAAAAGAGGGAAGGTAAGGTGGATGAATTCATCAACCTTTTTCAAGGAGGAATGAGTGTGCTTGACTACTCTTTGATATTTACTAGGTTGTTGAAATATGCTCTTTCTTTTGTTTCTGATTAGAGGGATGAGATACTTTGTGGCGAGAGTATACGGTGACTTAAAAGAACAATGTTTTCCATGATACATGATAATATGAATATTTCTCATCTCATTGTTCACGCTCAACAACTGGAGGAGACAACGCTTAAGAGGAAGAGTAGAGATTCCAATAGGTCAAAGTCATTTGATGGTGGTTCTTCAAAGGGTAGGCTTGATATCCAAGACAAGCCTAGATTCAAAAATAGGTTTTCCAATCAAGTTCCTTCCTAATTTTCCAAGACTCGTGATGGGTGTCTAACCCTAAGTCTCAAAATGGAAGAGGTACTAGTTTACCAACCAGGAAGTCAACTTCTGGAAATTGTGGAAAGAAGTATTGTGGTGATTTACTTGTTGGAACGGATAATTGCTTCAGGTGTGGCAAGAGTGGACAAAAGGTTAGGTATTGACCTAATGTGAAGGGGCAAGAAAAAGGTGGAGGTCAAGCTCAAGCTTGTGGTTCTTATGTGGATCCTCCAAAGAAGAATTGCTTTGATGCTATTCGCTCTAGGGGTGAACAAGAGATTTCTCTCAATGTGGTGACTGGTATGTTAAAAGTCTTCTCTACTGATGTTTATGATTTATTTGAATCGGGCTCTACATTATCTTTTGTTACTCCCTTAATTGCTAGTAAGTTTGACATTTTTCCCGATATAGTTAATGAACCTTTTGTGGTGACTACCTCCGTGGGTAAGTCGATTGTTGCAAGGAAGGTATATAGAAATTTTCCTATAATGTTTCCCAATAGAGTTACTCAAGTTAAACTAGTAGAACTTTATATGGTTGATTTTTATGTTATTTTGGGTATGGAATGGTTGCATGATTTCTTTGCTTCCATTGATTGTAGAACGAGAATTGTCAAGTTCAATTTTCCAAATGAACCGATCTTAGAGTGGAAGGGGAGAAATTCTATTCCTAGAGGTCGTATCATTTCTTGTCTAAAAGCTTGTAAATTGATCTCTAAAGGGTGCTTATACCATGTTGTGAGAGTCAACGATTTAGACTCCGAAGTTCCTCCCATTGAGTTAGTCCTTTTAGTAAGGGAATTTTAGGAGGTCTTTCCTAATGATAAACCTGAATTCCTCTCGAACGGGAAATTGATTTTGGTATTGACTTGCTACCAGATACCATCCCCATTTCAATTCCTCCTTATCGGATGGCTCCGACTGAATTAAAAGAGTTGAAGGCTCAACTCAATTACTTGCTAGATAAAAGATTCATTAGACCTATTATTTTTCCATGGGGTTCTCCGGTATTGTTTGTGAAGAAGAAGTGTAGGTTTCTTAGAATGTACATTGATTATCGCTAACTCAATAAAGTCATTATTAAGAACAAGTATCCTCTCCCTCAGATTGACGAATTGTTTGATCAACTCCAAGGGACAAGCTACTTTTCTAGATTTACTTGAGATCGGGGTATCATCAACTTAGGGTGAGAGGTAAAAATATACCAAAAATGGCATTTCGGACTAGATATACAAAAAATGGCATTTCGGACTAGATATGGCCACTATGAGTTCCTAGTAATGTCCTTTGGTCTCACTTATGCCCCGGATGCATTTATGGCTCTCATGAATAAGGTGTATTGAAGTTCCCTATATTCAATTATCATTGTCTTCATTGACGACATCTTGGTAGATTCAAACAATGCGGGTAATCATATGAATCATTTGAGAATGGTGTTGCAAGTTCTTAGGAAAAAACTATTATTTACAAACTATAAGAAATGTGAGTTTTGGTTGAGGTCGGTGGCGTTTCTTGGTCATAACATCTCTAGTGAGGGAGTTGATATTGATCCAAGGAACACCGAAGCAGTCGAGAATTGGCCTAGACCATTGACTTCAACCGACATTAGAAGTTTTTTGGATCTAGCGGGATACTATAGGAGGTTTGTGTATGGTTTTGCGTCCATTGCATCTCCCTTCACTACTTTGACCCAAAAGTGTTTGAAATTTTAGTGGTCGAAAGAATGTGAAAGAAACTCCCAAATGCTGAAAAATAGGCTTACTTTCACTCCGATGTTGACTTTACCGGAGGGTACTAAGAGCTTCGTGGTATATTGTGATGCATCCCGAGTGGGTTTGGGGTGTTTTCTTATTCAACATGGGAAATTCATATCCTATGCCTCTAGGAAACTTAAGATTCATGAAAAGAACTACCCAACTCATGATCTTGAGTTAGAAGCCGTGTTTTTGCTTTGAAAATATGGAGGCATTACTTATATGGTGTTCATGTCGATATTTATATCGACCATAACATTCTTCAATATGTGTTTACCCAAAAGTAGTTAAATCTCTGAAAAATAAGATTGTTGGAATTATTAACGGATTATTACATGAGTGTTCTCTACCACCCCGGCAAGGACAATGTGGTTGCGGATGTTGTAAGTCGTATAACCAGGGGTAGTGTGTCTCATGTAGAAGAATACAAGAAACACCTAGTGAAAGATGTACATATGTTGTCTAGATTGGGTGTTAAATTGGAAGATTCTCCAAGTGGTAGTTTTATGGTCCATCATAGCTCCGAATAATCTTTCGTGGTTAAGGTGAAGTCTCAGCAACATCTCGATCAACCATTGATGGAGTTGAAAGAGTCGCTTATTGGTAAACTAAATGAGTACTCACCTTGGGGGAATGGTGTTTTGAGTTATCAGGGAAGGTTGTGTGTTCCCAATGTAGATGGTTTTAGGAAGAGGATTCTAGATGAAGCTCATGGGTCCCTTTACTCCATTCATCAATTCTTTACAAAGATGTATCATAACCTTGGAGAGGTGTTTTAGTGGGATTGTTTTAAAAAGGACATAGCGGAATTTGTTGAAAAAAGTCCAAATTTCCAACAAGTGAAAGCCGAGCACAAAAAGCTAAGTGGTTTACTTTAAGAAAACCAAGTTCCCACTTGGAAGTGGGAATACACAAATATAGATTTCGTGGTAGGTTTGCCTCGGACACAAAAACAATATGACTCTATATTGGTGATTGTGGATAGTTTGACCAAATCCGCTCAATTTATTCTCGTCAAGTCAACATACTCAGTGAAGGACTATGAAAGGATCTTCATAGATGAGATCGTGTGTCGCCGTTGTATTTCGTTGTCCATCATATCATATAGGGTGCAAAATTCACATCTAGGTTTTGGAGATCATTCAAAAAAAGGTTGGGTACCAAGATGAAGCTAAGCATCGGTTTTCATCCCCAAACAAATGGACAAGCGGAAAGTACTATTCAAACCCTTGAGGATATGCTTAGATCTTGTATAATTGATTTCAAAGGAAATTGGGATAGACATTTGCGTTGGTTGAGTTTTCCTACAATAATAGTTACCATTCATGTATATCTATGGCTCCTTTTGATTCCTTGTATGGTAGGAGATGTAGATCTCCAATTGGATGTTTTGAAGTGGGAGAGTCTTCACTTTTGGGTCCCGAGTTGATTTATAAGACTTTGGAAAAAGTTCATATAACAAGGAACCAATTGAAAATAGCGTATAGATGGCAAAAGTCTTTAGCCAACCATAGGAGAAGAGACTTAGAGTTTGAGGAAGGTGATAGAGTGTATCTAAAAAATTACACCGATGAAGGGAGTGGCGATATTTGGCAAGAAAGGGAAGTTGATTCCTTGTTATGCGGTCCCTTATAAAATTTTGCAAAGGGTTGTAAAGGTTGCATACAAGTTTAAATTGCCTAATGAACTATCTTCCATTCATCCGGTTTTCCATGTATACAAGCTTAAGAAGTGCATTGGTGATCCCAAGTCCACACTTTCTATTGAGGGTATAGGTGTGGAAGAGAACATCTCATATGAGGAGGTTCCGATTGAAATCATTGATAGACAAGTGAAGAGATTGAGGAACAAGGAGGTGGCTTCCGTAAAGGTGTTATGGAAGAACCACCTATTAGGTTCTGACTTTTTTTGCAAAAATATGCATTATAAATGATAAAAGGTATATGCTAAAATGAACTATCCTGGAAAATCTCTCTTTTACTTAAATTGCACCTATTTGTGTATTTGGTATGTTTTTGACTTCATAATGAGATATTGAGCATGTTGGTATGTTGAGAAAGGAACTTTGGCATAATTGACTCTTTAATGATATGTTGAGCCCATGTTGTTGTTGTGAGAAGGAAATTCCTCATGTTGTGATTTTGAGCTCCTATGTGTGAAAGTTGATGTTTTGAGTCATTTGTGTAAATATCATGATTAAGTGTTGAATGGAGTTGTGTAACACTCTTTGAGTTGTAACTCATGTTAATGGTGATGTTTTATGTTGTTGGTTGGGATGCAAGTCTTGAGTTTATCCTTTTCCTTTTATCATTCGGGGATAAATGTTCCTAAGTTGGGGATAATGTAACACTCTAAAAATTCAAGACCTAATATAGATCCTAACACAAGTTTATAGGGGTTTAGATACTGTTTTAAGACCTAAAATATTTTTATAAGCCATCCAAAAAGTTTTAGAGCCAAGACGTCAAAGAACGTCCATGACGTCCAGAAACTACCTAAATTGAACTTGTTGACGTCGCTATGTTTTGTGAATAATTTGGAGGGTAAAATGAAGTCTAAAGCTTTTAAAAATACATCGGTTAGTTAAAGTGTGGTATAGAGGGTCTGAACGTCCAATAGCAACGCCCAAAGGACCACCCAAAGGGTCCTTCAGGAGGACCACAACATGGGTGGGCAGGCTGCCAAAGCAGCCTGCGTGAGTCATGATTCAAGGGACTGCAGCGCAACACGCAGCCCACACGAACCCTACTTACTCAGATAACTTTTTCAAAACTAAAAATGGGAATTAGCCTCGAGACGTAGAACCACTTCCTAGATTCGGTAAAATCGTATTTTTGGCCTTTTGACTTAACAAAAAGACCAATTTAAGTGAGCGGTGTTTTGGGTAATCTAGGGGGTTATTATATATAACCTAAGAGTCATTTTTTATGTTATTTAGAACTCACCTAAACCTAATTCCCAATACAAAACTCAAAAGCTCTCACCTCTCTATACTTCTCTCTCCCCAATTCCTCCATTGAAGAAGAAATGAAGCTTTAGGAAGAAGGTCAATTTCTCTAGGATTTCACTTAAATTTTTTTGATTAAGCTTCACTAAGGTATGAGTTATTTAATCTTGGGATTCCTTTCCCCAAGAGTTCCTTTCAATGTTGATTTCTAAATTACCCAATTCCATAGGATTTTTCAATTCTAATGAGTTTTCTTCTTAACTTAAGATTGATGATAAATTGTGATTTCCTATGATTAATTAAGTGTAGATTTTTTGTTAATTGATGTTAATTGATTCAATTCCATGTATATTATGTCCCTTTCCCCAAATTCCACAAATCTTGGATCTTGGTTATGAATTGATGGGAATTGAAGAATGTATTTATTGTTAGATTGGTTTTATCTATTCTAATGCATTTATTGATTAATTAGGGTAATGTATTGAAGAGATCGAATCTAAGTCTTGAAGAATTCATGTTGACCCCTTCTCCCATAAACCTAGGTTATGAATTGAGGTTAATTGGGATTGTGATGATGCAATAAACCTAGTTATTCTATTAATTACTATTGATTAATGTAACTACACCTATTATTGGATGTAATTGGTTGGTTGATGGCAAGACCATGATGATGGTTTTTGATGGATATTTAGTAAGTCTTCATGAACCTGACCTTTACTTAAATTATGATGCCTTGTGATGAACTTATGGATTTTATACATGTTGATTTGACTATTACTTATTGAGTTTGGTCTTGTGTTGTATATGGGTTTGACTTATATATTATGTAGTTGTTGGTTTGTATGGGTTCGTGATGGTGCATAAGTCTTTTCAAAGTACTTTATCATGGTTTTGAACAAATATTCTCTTTAGCGTAATTTCAAATGTTTTATATGCATATACTCATACTTGGTACACGTTTGTACTAACCCATCTTTTATGTTTAATACAAATGTAGGTTCCATCCGGTGATCTTTTATAGGGACATTTAAGAAGGCTTGGATTCCTATTCTCCATGTTTGGTAGGTCCTCACTTTCCAAGACGATGCCACTATCTTTCAATATAGTAGCCTTGGCCTTGTGTGGCATTGACTGGTATGAGCCATAGAGCATGATTTACGTCAAGTTTAGCATGAGTTACTTTTAAATTTTGATTGATCATTTGCCTACTGTATTCACTTCTCTTTTTGGTTTGTTAGCAGATTATTATTTATGTGTTTTGAGTCAGTAGCTTCAACACCTGTTTAACTTATCCTCTTCTTAGGTTCCTGCCTAGATGTTTGCTTATTTTAGTAAATATTCAGTGTTATTTAGTTCATAAGGTTGTAATAACACTCGTACTAATCATTACACAATTTCTCTCTATTATCTTTCTTCCGTTTCTTCTACAAAGCTCATCAATAGTGGCTTGAGTGCATGTTTTATCAGATTTGATGAAGGTTAATTTTGATTATATTAAAATTATTCTATCATACTAATTTATGTATTATATTTATTCATTTAACATAAAAAATATTATACATAAAGTACAACGAATACATCAAAATTATTTTATCTTACTAATTTCAAACTTGTCATGTTATAATGATAAGAGCTTTCAAGATGTATTATCGAACATATTTTATCGTAGGTTATTAGAAGGCTGTGAAGTTGGACAAACTTATCTAGCAAAGATCAAAGTTTTTGTTGTTATATCAGTTTTGAAATCCCTGTTTGGACAACAAATGTTTAGTAATGGACAATAACGAATTATTTTTGAAACTCTGAAATTCGTTCAACGGATGCAATCTCAGAGAATTTGAATGATAATACTTGTGAAAACATCATTCATGAACTTGACGCCATGATTGAAGATCTCGATTACCACAATAAAATAGATGTTAATAGTCTATTGAATTGTACAGGTGAAACATATACATGATTAGAGGTCCAGAGCTTAAAAGAAATGTATTAATAATGGAAAAAACAATGGTGATGATGGAGTTTCAGATGCTACTATACATTTGGAACCAGTTACACTTAACGAAACACTTATCATATCTAGAACTCTTCACAATTTTATGGTGCAGTTCGTAAAGACAACATTGAAGCTCTCTTGGATGCAATAAGAAAAGTTAGAGATGAGCTTAAACTAGATTTTAATTTTAAGAAAAAATAAAACACAATAGAATCATATTTCACTAAATTGCTTAGATATATTTGGACTTTTAAAGAATTATTAATCTATGATATTAATGAGACCATATATTTACAGCGGGGTCTTCTGAAAATATATTATCTTATTAATTAATAGAAATTAGTGATTTTTCCATTGACATAGTCGGTACCGGAGGAAAATATTATTTTAGAGAGATTATTAATTTATAGAGGTTTACTATATAATTTTAATAAATTAGAAGCTAGAAGAACTGTTTTAATAAATATAAGATCCAAGAATAGAGAACATTCAAACAATAACTGCGATAATTAGGTAAATATACTAAACAAATGATAAATTATTTAACCAACTTCTAGTCACATATGAGATTTCTAATAACAGCAAATCCAATCCAAATGCTTATCCAATTTCCTTCTTAATTTGTATAACACTTCCATTACAAGTTGGTTTAAACAGGTTCTACATTTAAGGATAATATGACTTCTAATGGAGAAACATGATACATAAGTTATCCAATTTACATTAATATTACGTGATTTAATGAAGTAAAATACATGTTAATTAATTAAGATTAAGTAATATAAACTGTAAATTTAAATACACAGAGTGCATGTATTGGATTGGCTTAACACCCAGTGCGGATAAGTTTTACCCCTTATAAAGTGTTGGTCATTCATCCACAATGCATGAAACTGTATATAGTTTTAATATATCAAGGTAGGATAACTGTTTTAAAAAAGATAAGATCCTTTCATAGAGTATATTCAAACAAAGACAATAACTGCAATAATTAGCTAAATAAACTAATTAAACATATGGTAAATGATTCAATCAATTTTTTGTCACATAAGCGATTTCTTATAACAGCTAATCCAAATGCTTATCAAATTTCCTTGTAAATATGTATAACACTTCCCCTAGACAAACTGGTTTAAACGTGTGTTCTACATCATTAAAGGATAAAATCACTACAACAAAAACAACTTTTAGCGGCATTAAATATTGACACTAACAAAGAATCCTAAAGTCTTTACTGGCATTAGTTAAGTGTCATTAGAACAAATGTCGATAAAGGCTTTAGAGACATATACAAAAAGTGACAATTGCTGCTAAAAATACATATTTAGCAGCAATTAAGAATTAAATGCCGTTAATGATCACTTTTGTTGTAGTGAATGAGTCATAATGGAGAAAGATGAATATATAGAACTTATGTACTGTTGATCATTCATCCACAATGCATGGAACTGTAGATAGTTTTAATAAATCGAAAAGTAATTTAGTAATGTTACTATTTCTTTATAAATTATAATTTGTTTAAGCACTCCGTAAAGACGGTAATGATATATGACAGAGTAATCTGTGTTTTGTTTTATATTAATATGTCACGCACTACATAAAGACTGAGATGATGTAAGATGGAATCATTTATATTCTGTTTTATCATGTTTCTTTAAGGTCTTTCACAAAAGTTCTGATAATCACATTCGGTTGGATTTTAAATCTCATGCCACTTTTTTCTATATGAACTCACACAAGTTCTGTTAGTCACAATGTGCAGATTTATCCATAATTCATGTCAAATAAATATATAAATCAATTCAAACATGCAACATCACACATTAACAAATAAACAGTTCAACTAACCTTTTTAGATTGCAGGCTATCGTGTGCTCTGTTGTTTCAACCAACTTCTTGTTAAAATAACCCTGGCATACATTGCATTTGCATATGCTTTTAGATATCCCATTGCTTCACGTCTGTTTTTATTGGATTATTGTTTTGTCCCTTTGTGTTTCCTCCTCGCTTAGGTTAGTATCTATAAAATGAATGGACACATTTTATTTTTCTTTTTAAAATTCCTTACAAATTATTTAAATAAAGTTTTTAAAAATTTTAAATAATTGACACATGTTATCATTTTATTGGTCTATTTGGTATGTTTATGTGTGTTGAAATGCGGACATGGTTGTCTTTTTATTGATTATTATTTTGTATCGAAACATTTATAAAGCATTTAATTTCATTAGGAGATAAAACTGTCATTTACTATTATCATTTAACATGTTTGGTCTTCTTTCTGTTTCCCTTTCCTTTGTATAATAAGTAAAGAAAATAGTAAATGAATGAGTCATAAGCTCTAAAACATTTTGAAACCACTTCAATTTTGTAACTTTATTATCATGTATGTTTTGTATACATAATCAGAACTTTTTGTAAATTTCAGGTTACGTTTCATTGCATAACCATGGTATTGAGACTTTGGAATAAATGTTGTATATGAATATATGCGCTTATTTTTATATATATATATATATATATATATATATATATATATATATATAATTATAAATAAATATATATATATAAACTAGATTATTTGAATTAATTTATCAAATGTGTTTATTTGTTCATTTAAACTGCTGCTTGTAGATTCTCATAGTAAAATTTTATCCATATAAAAATAGAATAAAAATGGAATGAACGAAATTCAGTATCTAAGTTATTCATTCAATCATTTCCAATTTGAGGCCGTTATAACAGTCCAAACTGACTAGTGTTTTTCTCTATCGTAGCAATATATCATAAAGAAATGATTCAATTTGAAAATAGATAGTGCAAAGAAAAAATTTAAATAATAATTTCCAACTTAATATAATCAAATACCAAAAAAAAATATTCAAGTAAATAATTACAGTTCTGAATAAAATGAATGTTTCTTGATGAATTTGATAATTTTTTCATAAAATTCTACCTTCTCAAAGTTTTAAAGTTTTACTTTCGTCTCCAGAATTTTGGCATCAACATTTTTGAAACATAAACACAATAATTATTCAAAGGTATGTCAATTTCTATAAAAAAAAAAAACAAATTATGTATTCTAGCTTATACACATTGTTTGTCTAACATTTTTTGACAATCCTATATTAGCATAACTGGCATCATGCATCATAAACACAATTCAATATCATGTTTTTTTCTCATAGAAGTAATAGATAAAGTATTTTTAACATAAATACACTTGTACTTAAATTCATTAAAGAAACATCTTAAACAACTTGCGATTAAAAGGTTGATTGTGAAAAATTTAAATTATTTTAGGCCTTATTTACCTTGATCTTCTATCCAAAAGTGTAACGACCCGTTTAGTCGTTTTGAGTAGCAGACTTCGATTCTGGAAAAACTGGCAAGGACAACGGACCCCACGACGGACCGTCATGGGCACGACGGACCGTCATGGGCACGACGGACCGTCATGGGCACGACGGACCGTCGCAGGGTCTCGTTTCAAAACACATGGGCACGACGGAATCGTCTCGTTTCAAAACACTTAGAAAATTGAAATGGGTACTGAAAATCGACTCCTGAACGTCGTGACGAGTGGCAGGACGGACCGTCGCAGGCTCGACGGCCCGTCACAGGCCATCCACTTAAAAACGAGTCTCTATAGCATGCGACGGACAGCAGGACAGACCGTCGCAGGCGCGACGGCCCGTCACGGGCTACGCAATCCCAGTTCGGGTCGGATTTCTTTATACGTTTTAAGGGACGTTTTTGACTATTCCTGCTTTAATTATAAAGTTATAGGGTTAATGTTAATAAGTCTAATTACTTGGGGGTTAAAAGAGGTAACCTTAAGTTAATTAGTGGATTATTAGTGCCATCTTTTAAAACTTAATTATATAATAATTAGGGTAAAAGAAAGAGGGTTTGAAAAAGAAAATAGAAAGAACAAGAAGAGAGAGAGAAAGTCGAACGAGAAAGAGGAGAAACGAAGAGAAACAAAGCTTGGGAAATGCTTGCTTGATCACGATTCTTCGGTGGAGGTAGGTTATGGTTTTTTTTACACTATTCGTAGTAAACTCTTAATAGCGAATGATATGTGTTGGGTAGTATTATTTAGTCTTCTATATGCTTAATTGTGTGTATGCATGATTGATACATATATGATTGTGATAAAATAAGCATGATGAAGCTATTGAATCTTAAATCTTGAAGAAACCCTAATCTACTTTGTTAATGATGATGCCTTGGTATAAAAGAAGGCTTAATGAACGAAAGTAGTGAGATTAGGGGATCGGGTGCCACGTTCCGGTACCAGGGTAGTATATGAGGATCGGCGTGTCACGTTCCGACACCAGGATAGAATATGAGGATCGGAGTGTCACGTTCCGACACCCGGATAGTATATGGATCGGGTGCCACGTTCCGGTACCAGGATAGAATATGAGGATCGGAGTGTCACGTTCCGACACCAGGATAGTATATGGATCGGGTGCCACGTTCCGGTACCAGGATAGAATATGAGGATCGGAGTGTCACGTTCCGACACCAGGATAGTATATGGATCGGGTGCCACGTTCCGGTACCAGGATAGAATGAGGAGCGGAGTGTCACGTACCGACACGAGAGTAAATAATATAATGAATCTTGAAAGATACTAATATACTCAATCTAAAGAACATGTTTCCCAAACGAGTATGATGAGGAGGCGTGAGTCCTCATTGATGTGCTTGGTGTTGTAACCAAGGATTATGGTAATTGTAAATGCTGCATGCTAAGGATATTAGTTGATTTTATGATGTTACTTGATATATACTGTTTCTATTTTGAGTTGGCCGATGATACCTACTCAGTACTTGTGGTTGTACTGACCCCCTACTTTTATGTTTTCCTTTTGTTTATTTGTGGAGTGCAGCAAACGTGCCGTCATCTTCGACTCAACAGTAGTTCAAGCCAGTCTTCGTCACACCGGATCTTCAGGGTGAGCTAATGCTTCTAGCTTGGACTGGATCTCCTTCCTCATGTCTTGATGCCTTGAAGTTTCGGCATAGACTAGCTTTTATTTGTTTTAGCTTCTTAGAATACTCTTAGTTTAGTAATTTGATCATAGATGTTCTTGTGGTGATGACTTCCAGATTTTGGGGAATTAATAGATGTTGAATTTAGAAGTTATTGAATTGTCTTTTATTTATGAGTTTAAGTCTTCCGCATTGCTTTATGTTGATATTAAATTGAAATGATAAGGTTTAGATTGGTTGGTTCGCTCACATAGGAGGGTAAATGTGGGTGCCAGTCGCGGCTCGGTTTTGGGTCGTGACAAACTTGGTATCAGAGCATTAGGTTCGTTGGTCTCATCACACAAGAACAGGTCTAGTAGAGTCTTAAAGAACGGTAGGGGGACGCCTTTACTTTTCTTTGAGAGGCTATAAGACTTTAGGAAAATTCCATTCTTTCTTTCTTTCTTTCGTGCTATTACTTGGATCCAATTGGTATCTAGGTGATACAAATTGGTATCTGACCATCTTCACTCTATTTCGCAGATGGTTAGAACTAGAGCAACGACTACGCCAACATCAACATCAGCAAGACAAGATGCATCTGAGCCAGCCACTGGGGCTGTAGCTCGAAGTGGAACAGTGGCAAGAGGCCGCGGTAGAGGTCGTGGGAGGACGTCCTCTAGAGGGAGAGGACGAGCACCTAGCCCATCTGGTGCTAGGGCGGTGACTCCTCCACCGACTGAGGAAGTAGTAAGAGAAGGGGAGGATGGGGAGAATGAACAAGTACAGAATGAGGAAATGCCACCCCAACCTACCCCAGAGATGATCAATCAGGTTCTCGCTTATCTTAGTGGGTTGTCTGATCAGGGTCAGGCACCACCAGTGTTTTCTGCACCAACACCTCCGGTTTCAGAGGTACAACATGCAGCCACTATGGCTCCTCGTATGGATGCCTCACTGGACATAGGCACGTTTCCACGTCTGACTACTGGGCCTATAATGACGAATGATCAGCATGAACTTTTTAGTAAGTTCTTGAAATTGAAACCTCCAGTCTTCAAGGGTGCAGAATCTGAGGATGCTTACGATTTTCTGGTTGACTGTCATGAGCTACTACACAAGATGGGTATAGTAGAACGGTTTGGTGTTGAGTTCGTGAGTTATCAGTTTCAAGGGAACGCCAAAATGTGGTGGCGGTCACATGTTGAATGTCAACCAACAGAGGCACCACCTATGACTTGGGCCTCATTCTCTAGTTTGTTTATGGAAAAGTATATCCCCCGTACTTTGAGGGATAGGAAAAGGGATGAGATTTTGAGCCTAGAGCAAGGTAGGATGTCGGTCAATGCATATGAGGCTAAATTTCGTGCACTATCCAGATATGCCACCCAACTATGTTTCAGTCCACAAGAGCGGATTCGCCGTTTTGTGAAGGGGTTGAGATCAGAGTTGTGAATTTCAGCCTTACAAGTAGCAGCCACAGCAAAATCTTTTCAAGAAGTGGTAGACTTCGTGGTAGAGGTGGAAGGAGTGAAGACAGATGAATTCACCATGGCATCGACATCAAAGAGGTTTCGAAAGGGAGGTGAGTTTAATGGTTCTTACTCTAGAGGACAGGGTTCCGGAGGTTACTCAGTTCGACCCATTCAGTCTTCACTACAGACTGTAGTTGGGGGTCCACCTCAGACCGGTCAACATTTCTCTGAGAGACCTATGCGTGAATCTAGAGAGTGTTATGGGTGTGGGGAGACTGGGCATATCAAGAGGTATTGTCCAAAACAGAGTGATAGACCCCCAACAGCTAGAGGTAGAGGTGGTCATGGCAGAGGCCGTTATTCCGGAGGACGAGGTGGTCGAGGTAATGGTGGTCACCAAAACGGCCGGGGTGATGGGCAAACTGGAGCCACTACATCACAACATGGTAGGGGCAACGGACAAACAAACGAAAGGGCCCATTGTTATGCTTTCCCTGGGAGATCAGAGGCGGAGACATCTGATGCTGTCATCACAGGTAATCTTCTGGTTTGTGATTGCATGGCTTCTGTATTGTTTGATCCTGGATCCACATTTTCTTATGTATCTTCCTCATTTGCTAATGGTCTAAATTTACATTGTGAATTACTTGATACGCCTATTCGTGTTTCTACTCCGGTGGGTGAGTCTGTGGTAGTTGAAAAGGTATATAGGTCTTGTTTGGTGAACTTTGTGGGGAGCAACACTTATGTAGATTTGGTTATCTTAGAAATGGTTGATTTTGATGTAATTCTGGGTATGACTTGGCTTTCTCCGCAATTTGCGATCTTGGATTGTAATGCTAAAACGGTGACGTTAGCCAAGCCTGGGACAGATCCTTTAGTGTGGGAGGGTGACTACACTTCCAATCCGGTGCGTATCATCTCCTTTCTTCGTGCTAAGAAAATGGTTAGTAAAGGGTGTTTAGCTTTCTTGGCACATCTCAAGGATGACACTACCCAAGTACCTTCGATTGAGTCGGTTTCGGTGGTCCGTGAGTTTCTTGATGTGTTCCCTGCAGATCTTCCGGGTATGCCACAAGATAGGGATATTGACTTCTGTATTGATCTTGAACCGGGTACTCGCCCCATTTCTATACCCCCTTATAGAATGGCTCCCGCGGAGTTAAGAGAGTTAAAAGCCCAACTTCAAGAGTTGTTGAGCAAAGGCTTCATTAGACCAAGTGCATCTCCTTGGGGTGCTCCGGTTTTGTTTGTAAAGAAGAAAGATGGGAGTTTTCGGATGTGCATAGACTACCGGCAGTTGAACAAGGTGACCATAAAGAACAAGTATCCTCTTCCTCGCATTGATGACTTGTTCGATCAGTTACAAGGTGCTTGTGTCTTCTCTAAGATTGACTTGAGATCCGGTTATCATCAATTGAAAATACGAGCAACGGATGTGCCAAAGACTGCTTTTAGAACCAGGTATGGGCATTACGAATTTGTAGTGATGTCTTTTGGTCTTACGAATGCCCCTGCTGCGTTCATGAGTTTGATGAACGGGATTTTTAAGCCATATTTAGATCTCTTTGTGATCGTATTTATTGATGATATACTGATATACTCCAAGAGTAAGAAGGAACATGAGGAGCATTTGAGAATGGTATTGGAAATGTTGAGGGAGAAAAAGCTTTATGCCAAGTTCTCTAAGTGTGAGTTTTGGCTAGATGCAGTGTCCTTCTTGGGGCACGTGGTTTCTAAGGATGGAGTGATGGTGGATCCTTCTAAGATCGAAGTAGTGAAGAATTGGGTAAGACCTACTAATGTGTCAGAAATAAGGAGCTTTGTTGGGTTAGCTAGCTACTACCGCCGATTTGTCAAGGGATTCTCTTCTATTGCTTCCCAACTGACGAACTTGACTAAGCAAAATGTTCCATTTGTATGGTCGGATGAGTGTGAGGAAAGCTTTCAGAAGCTCAAGACTCTGTTGACTACTGCACCAATTCTCACCTTGCCAGTGGAAGGCAAGAACTTCATTGTGTATTGTGATGCATCTTATTCGGGTTTGGGTGCAGTGCTAATGCAAGAGAAGAATGTGATTGCTTATGCTTCAAGACAATTAAAGGTGCATGAACGTAATTATCCGACCCATGATTTAGAGTTGGCCGCGGTAGTGTTTGCACTAAAGCAATGGAGACACTATTTATATGGGGTTAAGTGTGAGGTCTATACGGATCATCGTAGTCTACAGTATGTCTTCACTCAGAGAGATTTGAATTTGAGACAGAGGAGATGGATGGAACTACTGAAGGACTACGACATCACTATTTTGTATCATCCGGGGAAGGCGAATGTTGTAGCGGATGCTTTAAGTAGAAAGGCGGGAAGCATGGGAAGTCTAGCTCACTTGCAAGCTTCTAGACGCCCATTAGCTAGGGAGGTTCAGATTCTGGCTAATGACCTTATGAGATTAGAAGTAAATGAGAAGGGAGGATTCTTAGCTTGTGTGGAGGCAAGATCTTCCTTCCTTGACAAGATTAAGGGAAAGCAGTTTAATGATGAAAAATTGATCCGGATCCGAGATAAAGTGTTGCAAGGAGAGGCTAAAGAAGCGAAAATCGATGAGGAAGGTGTTTTGAGGATTAAGGGAAGGGTATGTGTACCCCGCGTCGATGATTTGATCAACACTATTCTGACAGAGGCTCATAGTTCAAGGTATTCGATACATCCGGGTGCAACCAAGATGTACCGTGACCTAAAGCAACACTTTTGGTGGAGAAGAATGAAGCGTGATATTGTGGATTTTATTGCCAAATGTCCAAATTGTCAACAAGTAAAGTATGAACACCAAAGGCCCGGAGGAACACTTCAGAGAATGCCCATTCCGGAATGGAAATGGGAGAGAATTGCAATGGACTTCGTGGTTGGTCTTCCAAAGACATTGGGTAAGTTTGATTCCATTTGGGTGATTGTGGATAGGTTAACTAAGTCTGCTCATTTCATTCCGGTTAAGGTGACTTACAATGCAGAAAAGTTAGCCAAACTTTACATCTCAGAAGTTGTTCGATTGCATGGAGTTCCACTGTCCATCATATCAGATAGAGGTACGCAGTTTACTTCTAAGTTTTGGAGAACATTGCATGCCGAATTGGGTACTAGGTTGGATCTTAGTACTGCGTTCCATCCTCAGACCGACGGTCAGTCTGAGCGAACGATTCAAGTGTTGGAGGATATGCTTCGTGCATGTGTGATAGAATTCGGTGGCCATTGGGATAGCTTCTTACCCTTAGCGGAGTTTTCATACAATAATAGCTATCACTCAAGCATTGATATGGCTCCATTTGAAGCATTGTATGGTAGGAGATGTAGGTCTCCCATTGGTTGGTTTGATGCATTCGAAGTTAGACCTTGGGGTACTGATCTTTTGAGGGATTCGATAGAAAGAGTGAAATATATTCAAGAGAAGCTTCTAGCGGCGCAAAGTAGGCAAAAAGAATATGCAGACCGAAAGGTTAGAGACTTAGAGTTCATGGAGGGTGAAGAAGTCTTGTTGAAAGTTTCACCAATGAAAGGGGTGATGCGGTTTGGTAAAAGAGGCAAGCTAAGACCAAGGTACATTGGTCCCTTTGAAGTACTTAAGCGATTAGGGGAGGTGGCTTATGAGTTAGCCTTGCCTCCAGGGCTGTCCGGAGTGCATCCGGTATTCCATGTGTCCATGTTGAAAAGATACCATGGGAATGGAAACTACATTATCCGTTGGGATTCAGTTTTGCTTGATGAGAACTTGTCTTATGAGGAGGAGCCTGTTGCTATTTTAGATAGAGAAGTTCGCAAGTTGAGTTCAAGAGAGATTGCATCCATCAAGGTGCAATGGAAGAATCGACCGGTTGAAGAAGCCACTTGGGAGAAGGAGGCAGATATGCAAGAAACATACCCACATCTTTTTACAGATTCAGGTACTCCGTTTCTCCCTTGTTTTCCTTCTTGTGATCGTTCGGGGACGAATGATGGGTAAATTGGTATCTATTGTAACGACCCGTTTAGTCATTTTGAGTAGCAGACTTCGATTCTGGAAAAACTGGCAAGGACAACGGACCCCACGACGGACCGTCATGGGCACGACGGATCGTCGCAGGGTCTCGTTTCAAAACACTTAGAAAATCTAAAATTGGGTACTGAAAATCGACTCTCCGAACTTCGTGACGGAGTGGCAGGACGGACCGTCGCAGGCTCGACGGCCCGTCACAGGACATCCACTTAAAAACGAGTCTCTGTAGCATGCGACGGACAGCAGGACGGACCGTCGCAGGAGCGACGGCCCGTCACGGGCTACGCAATCCCAGTTTGGGTCGGAATTCTTTATACGTTTTAAGGGACGTTTTTGACTATTCCTGCTTTAATTATAAAGTTATAGGGTTAATGTTAATAAGTCTAATTACTTGGGGGTTAAAATAGGTAACCTTAAGTTAATTAGTGGATTATTAGTGCCATCTTTTAAAACTTAATTATATAATAATTAGGGTAAAAGAAAGAGGGTTTGAATAAAGAAAATAGAAAGAACAAGAGAAGGAGAGAGAAAGTCGAACGAGAAAGAGGAGAAACGAAGAGAAACAAAGCTTGGGAAATTGCTTGCTTGATCACTAATCTTCGGTGGAGGTAGGTTATGGTTTTTTTTACACTATTCGTTGTAAACTCTTAATAGCGAATGATATGTGTTGGGTAGTATTATTTAGTCTTCTATATGCTTAATTGTGTGTATGCATGATTGATACATATATGATTGTGATAAAATAAGCATGATGAAGCTATTGAATCTTAAATCTTGAAGAAACCCTAATCTACTTTGTTAATGATGATGCCTTGGTATAAAAGAAGGCTTGATGAACGAAAGTAGTGAGATTAGGGGATCGGGTGCCACGTTCCGGTACCAGGGTAGTATATGAGGATCGGAGTGTCACGTTCCGACACCAGGATAGAATATGAGGATCGGAGTGTCACGTTCCGACACCAGGATAGTATATGGATCGGGTGCCACGTTCCGGTACCAGGATAGAATATGAGGATCGGAGTGTCACGTTCCGACACCAGGATAGTATATGGATCGGGTGCCACGTTCCGGTACCAGGATAGAATATGAGGATCGGAGTGTCACGTTCCGACACCAGGATAGTATATGGATCGGGTGCCACGTTCTGGTACCAGGATAGAATGAGGAGCGGAGTGTCACGTACCGACACGAGAGTAAATAATATAATGAATCTTGAAAGATACTAATATACTCAATCTAAAGAACATGTTTCCCAAAACGAGTATGATGAGGAGGCGTGAGTCCTCATTGATGTGCTTGGTGTTGTAACCAAGCATTATGGTAATTGTAAATGCTGCATGCTAAGGATATTAGTTGATTTTATGATGTTACTTGATATATACTGTTTCCTATTTTGAGTTGGCCGATGATACCTACTCAGTACTTGTGGTTGTACTGACCCCCTACTTTTATGTTTTCCTTTTGTTTATTTGTGGAGTGCAGCAAACGTGCCGTCATCTTCGACTCAACAGTAGTTCAAGCCAGTCTTCGTCACACCGGATCTTCAGGGTGAGCTAATGCTTCTAGCTTGGACTGGATCTCCTTCCTCATGTCTTCATGCCTTGAAGTTTCGGCATAGACTAGCTTTTATTTGTTTTAGCTTCTTAGAATACTCTTAGTTTAGTAGTTTGATCATAGATGTTCTTGTGGTGATGACTTCCAGATTTTGGGGAATTAATAGATGTTGAATTTTAGAAGTTATTGAATTGTCTTTTATTTATGAGCTTAAGTCTTCCGCATTGCTTTATGTTGATATTAAATTGAAATGATAAGGTTTAGATTGGTTGGTTCGCTCACATAGGAGGGTAAATGTGGGTGCCAGTCGCGGCTCGGTTTTGGGTCGTGACAAAAAGTGATCAGAAATATCAAAAGTTCTTTTTCTTTTTCTAAAACAACTTCTTGGTCTTCACCTTCTTCTTAAGAGTCGATGCCTTACCCGCTATTTTGTATTTGAAGTAAACAAATTATTAGATATAAAGAGAGTTACAAAATATTATATAAGCATGCATAATAGCTTCAATGAAGAAAAGAACAAGTAAGTCGTCATAGTTATCTCAGTGTCAAATTGCTTTTGAAGCTTGTTGATTCTCATTCCTTTCAATTATTAGTGCATAAATTTTGACATTATCACTTCTAAGCTAGAAGAACTCTTTACAAAAAAAGATAAAATCCAAGAATAAAGTATATTCAATCATGGACAATAACTGTTTTCTGCGATAGTTGTAGGCTTTCTATTTATTTCTATGTACAACATAATTAGTATCTTTTGTAAATTTTAGGTTACACTTCATAGCATAACCATAGTATTAAGTAATAAATAATATATGTGAACATATGCAGGGACTTAGAATATATGCAAGCTAGATTATTTGAATTAGTTTATCAAATATTTAACTTGTTTTTCAAGGTGGTGCTCATAGAAAATTTTTATCCATATCAAAATAGAATAAAAATGGAATGACATTCAAATAATTCTAGTTTGAGGTCGGTATAACGACCCAAGCTGACTATTATTTTTCTATATTGTAGAAACATATAATCAATAAATGATTCAAATTTGACAATGGATACGGCAAATTAAAATTTAAATAAATAATTTCCAACTTAGTATAATCAAATACTGAAAAAACAGTTTTGTTAAGTAAATTATTACAATATTGAATAAAATAAAACGATTTACACCCTCGTGGAAACTGAGGGTTCTTTTCTCTCTACGTGAGAGCTCTTTTCTCCTTAAAGTGGGGGCTGCACATATGCCTATTACATACAAACAAGAAGATAACTACCAACGTTTCCCATTAACTATCCATGTTCACAACTTTCATTCAAAAAAAAAAAATAGTAAACTACCAAGTTTAATCCCTTAGTTCAATGTCGACTCTGTTTTTCCCTTGTTGCTCTATAATTCTCATACAAACCAAATTCTCCAAAAGTCATATTAACAGATTTTCAATTTACGTGCACAATTTTCTTTGGATGGCCGACGACATTACGTATCGACTTCACAAGTTTATTCTTACGGAGGAGGAAAAGGACTCAATTGAAATTGATGTTCAAGATATCATGTCGAGCATGGAAATTTGTGAAGTAAGTCTTCTCGAAAAAGTGATAGCGGACAAACAAGTTGGTGTGTTAGGGGTGAAAAATACAATGACATTGGTTTGGGGAAGTCCTGTAGGACTTAAGTATTACAGGTAGGGAGGAATCTCTTTCAGTTTGTTTTTTGATACAAAGATGACATGAAAAAAGTATTGTACGGAACACCATGGCTCTATGATAAATATTTGCTGAATATTCATCAATGGCAACCAGAACTCCATACTAAGTTTCACATATATTAATATATGTGAGATTTGGCTCCAAGTTTGGAACATACCACTACATTGGATATCGTATAAGGTAGGAAGTAAGATCGGACATGCACTCTGGGACGTCTGATGTCGCTATACTTTAAAATGGAAACAAGGAGGGTCGCTACATACGTCTAAAGGTCTTAATGAGTATCAACAAGCCCCTACCTCGTGGAAATTAATAAAGATGGGTTCAAAGGAAAAATGGGTAGAATTTCGATATGAAAATTTGCCATATGTTTGTTACTACTGTGGGATTCTAGTCTATACAAAAATGTCATGTATTATTTGGGAGGAAGATGTACGAAATGGTAATGTTAAGAGAGATCAATTTGGCATATGGATGAGGGCAGAAAATCACTGATTTTTCTGGCAATAATCCAAGACGACAAAGTAATCAGAATGTGCACTCCCATGGCCTCACTATTAGCAAAAGTAAGTAGATTGTTGATTGTGTCGAAGGCACTGGATCAAATGAGTTACCAATGAATAAAAATGAAGGGGATAAAAAGAGGGATAATGAAAACAAAAATAATCACCCATCCTTCGCGCCACACTAATTCTTTGAGAATCTCAATAAAGGACCTCTTTCGGAAAGAGCTAAATCGGATGAGCAAAAAACTAATGATAAAGTTCAGGGGACTGCTCCTGAAGTTGACTTTGATCAGAAAAAGAACAATGAGAATGAACTGCTATATGATGTACATAAGGAGCAACACGTTTAACTGAAAGAACATGTTTTTGCGACCTTCAACATTTGTAGGTCCATGAGGCAGAGTGGTGAGCTCCAATTGGTATCTGCTATATTCTACAAAGAAAATATGAAGAAGCACCATGACCTAAAAATTGAAAAACGAGAGTTTATTCTTAGGTATTCTGTGCTTTTATACAATTCTAGGTTGCGTTGGTTTTCGAGCAAGCTCAAGTCCAAATGAACTAGCCCTTACTTGATTACCCAACTATTCCCTCATGGAGCAGTTGAGTTAGAAACCAAGTAGGGTGTGCGGTTTAAGGTAAATGGACAACGAATAAAACTCTATTTTGGGCATGCTAAATCGGTGAATGAAATGATCGAGGCGCACCATCTTGATAAAGGCTGAGTAATCAAGTGTCCTCAGTCGTGACGCGACTTTAAATCAGGCGCTGTTTGGGAGGCAACCCAATACTTATAGTTTTTCTTTCTAGTAATGGTAGAATTTTCGACTAATGGGTTTTAAGTTTGCAGGCACATCACCAAAAAATTCTGCAGAAAATCACTCTGCAACAGTCACTAACGGACACATCGACGGACCATCACGCATGCGACGGACTATCGCATGTATCCGTCGTGCAAGGTATGTATTTCAGTTATTTTCAAAACTAGGGAACACGTGACGGAACCCATGATGGACCTTCACATCAGCGACGGACCGTTGTCGAGGACTCGTTGCGTCATTAATGAGCGTACCCGACCCGACCTGACTGGGGGTATCTTAAAAATTCTTAACATTTAAAAATCCCACCCCTTCATTTCACCCAATTCCTTCCCTCTTTCTCCCATTTCCCTTCCTTTCAAACTTCCAACTTTCTACCTCTCTCCTCTATCAACTGATCACTTCCCCAATTCCCCAAATTCCTAAAATCTAATTTCTACTGGTTGGAGTCAGCTGGCGTGGTTCTGTTCTTGATCACCAAGTACCTTCCTCTCTTGTTTTTCTCCTCTTCTTAGGTATGTGTCTCTTATTTCTACCCATTTACATTGTATTTTTGTTTTTCAATTAGTATTAGCCTATTTTTTATTGATGGGTATTCATTCGTTGATACAATTTTTTCTGACATAGGTTGAGAATCCTCAAATTGCATTGTTAGAACTCTAGAAATAGGTGCTTTAGCATTGCTAGTTTGCTAGGTATTTGGGTTAGCAACATATAGGTTAACACTAAGTACTCCATTTGAGTCACAGAGGATGAATGTGGCATCCTCAGTTCTGTAATCGAATGACATAACGAGACCCTAATGACGGACCGTCGCACCCAGGACGGACCGTCATAGAGTCCGTTCCAGCACCCCTAACGCCCCATTGTCTAATTTTCTCTAAGTGTCCACCAACGGATACATGCGATGGACTATCGTTCCCACGAAGGTCCGTCCTGCACAACCATTCTGGTTGTCAAATACCCTTTTCTTAAGGGTCTCCAACTTTTTCTAAGTGTCCTCTGACGAACATTTAAGACGGACTGTCATACCCTTGACGGTCCGTCCTTCACAACTGTCATGGTTGTTAGAGACCCTTCTCCTAAGGGTCACCAACTTTTTCTAAGTGTCCTTTGACGGACATCTACAACGGACCGTCATACCCTCGACTGTCCATCCTGCACAACCATCGTGATGGTCAGAGACCCCTCTCCTAATGGTCTTCATATTTTTTTTCTAAGTACCCCACGACAGACATCGGCGACGGATTGTCATTGTCACGACGGTCCGTCCTGCTCAGCTGTTATACTTGTCAGAGAGTTTTCTTTAGGGGTCTCCACATCAACATAGTTGAAGTAAGACAAGACGGACCCCATGATGATCCGTCGTACTCATGACGAGCCATCACCTGGTCCGTTGTGCTTCATTGTAACTGCAGAAAAGTCATTACAGCTTAGCTCTTATATTTATTTTGTATAGTTTTTGCTCATCTTATTTTCTCCTCTCGTACTTATATAGATTCTTTACAGGTACTATCTCTAATTGCACCAAAATAAGACCGAGTTTATGCACGTGGGCATTCAAATTCTGTCGCCCCGTCTGCCCAACTGGTTATAGGCTCTGATGATGAGCATGACCCCGAGTACGTGGCCCCACGTACTTCCACTTCATCACGAGATGCACGTTCTACTAGAGCTACGCCTAAAAAGGTGGCGTTCAGCGTAGTCACTGCCTCCCAGTCTGATGAGGAGCGCACACTGACCGGCACACCTTCTGGGTCATCTACACATGAAGAAGGAGAGTCTGACACCTTAGGAGTTTCGTGGTCGGAGGAAGCCTACGGGTCCTCAGAAGTCCCTGCCCCCGCCACATCCGCACTGTCTGCCTCATCTGATAAGGCTGACAGTCTTGATTCTACTCCAGGCTCACCAACTGGTGCTCTCACCCCGGTTGCCGACCTGCCCAACTGATGGTGTGTCGACGGGCAATATCAAGTGTATTCCGATGCCATGTTTTTAAATGATAAAGGCGTCATGATAAGGACTCTTATACTGGAGATGAGGTTCCTTACGGGAAGTCTCCCCTTCACGATAGAGATCAACAATCTCTTCACCACACATCAGCTGGAGTGGAAAGCTCGTTCTTTGAGCCTTTATAGTAAGGAGTTGGTCCGAGAGTTCTACGCCTCTTACGTAGATACTCTCATATCAAAGATAGATAGGCGAGCTTCCCCCGTCAAACAGGCCCCACTTAGCATGTCCGAGTACGTGGTATTCAAGTCAATATCTCTCTTCCCTCCATCCGTCAGTATCTGTACGTCGAGGATGTTGATGCCAACCGAGCCCCTATCACCGTCAAGTTTGACTATCGGTGGAAAATTCTAAAAGATGTCCAATTCTTGTGTGAGCCATCGCTAAGAGAAACCACCAAGAGGTGGATGGCCCTGCACTTGTCTGTTAATAGAGAGGGCGCCGAGTGGGTAACGGAGCCGAAGGAAGCCATCAAGAAGGCTTACTTGACCTTCACGGCTAAGTTCTTATAGTTGATTGTCCACCACTACCGTTCCCCCATGGCCGCTGATAATATAGTCAAATGGGATTGTGCAATTCTGATGGTGGCGATAATGGCCGGGTTAGAGGTGGACTTTGCTTAACTTTTATAGGAGGTCATGCACGAGAGGGCTTTCAAGGTCACAACTACTTACCATTTTCTGGGCATGATATTTTTCCTATGCAGGTCCGCAGGTGTGCCCATCTGGCACATTGATCATCTCAAGACTCCACTAGGAACTATTGATATCAGCCTTATCAGCGATGAGTCCAATGATTTGGTTCCACGCAGAGGGACCCGTCTTGAGTTGCCTCCCCTTGGTGAAAATCTGGCTGACACGGTAGCACATGCTCGAACGGCTACGCTGTCTTATTCTGAAACCACTGACACTACCCCCGTCGAGTCTATCCCGGGTAGTAGAACTGCCCCAAGCTCCGGTTGCTAAGCCCCTTTCCTCACTCTGGTCCCGCTTGCTAGGGTCAAGAAACTAGAGGCAGAGATGGCTACAGTTCTGCATCACTTCCAGCCTTGGATGCATAGGTATATTGCTAGAGGCTAGGGTTCCTGAGTCTGAGGCCCCTTCTGCAGAGCCTGCTGAGGAAACAGTGATGGCGGCCTTATTCGCCACTTCTGCGATTCGACCACCTCCCCTTCGAGAGCATTCCAGGAGGCCTTGGGTTCGAGAGGTGGATGAGGCTAGAGCATGGAAGAAGGAGCGTCATGATATGGAGGCTGCGAGGAGAGCCTCGCTTGGTAATGAGGAGGCGCGTCGGATCAGGGGTGTAGAGTCAGTTGCTGGGGCATCTAGCTCCAGAGATGTGGCGATAGCGGGTGGCACTGCTGATTGTGTTGTTGCTGATGAGGACACTACTGAGGGTGTCCATACTACATAGGTAGTGGGTTCTGGGGAACTGGACCTACCAGCTTGCTGATCGTCGGCGCTTTGCACCCTAGGTTTGCTTCACCTACCACTCTCGTATTTCAAATTTTTTATGCATTGGGGACAATTGCATGTCTTTTTGTTGGGGGTGGGTTAAATGAAAATTGAGTGCTAGAGTAAAGTCTGAGTAGCCCAAATTCACTAACCGCTTTTGGGGTTTTCTTGCATGTGTTCTTTTTCCCCAAGAGACTGATTATTTTTATTGTCGAACCAGCATGCCTATATCTTGTGTACATATTTTAACTCTGAAGCATGATGTCTAAAATAATATCCTGATGAAATGAAAATGATGTATGACTAGGCATAGTAATTGATAAATGTGTCGCTCTAAGCATGACATAGAGATACACCACTGCATGACCCTAAGTCTTAAACTCGAACTAGGTGTCTGATGATTTGGCAGAGTAATGAGATGTCAAGTGAGTGTGAGGAAGATTTGAATAGTCCACTATTTAAGCTGAGCTAGAACTTGACTAGTTAGTCCTGCTAAAAGTAAGTTGTAATAAACAATTAGGAAATGATCATAGGCCCTTGTTCAATATAGCCAATTTTTAGCCTAAATAAAAAAACTCGAATGAAATTAATCTCTCTTTGATCCAAATGATTTGAGCTTAAAATAAACCTTTCTTTTTCACCCCAATTTATCTTTTCTGGGAATAATATGCTGGCCCTGGTCCCTCCTTGGACATGTGCACCTCAACTTATGCTAAAAGCATAAGTTGAGGGTGGATAATGCAGTAAACAACCTTTTTCATGGCCCTGGCCCAACTTTGGGTATTGTGTACTTTGACTCATGGCAAAGCCATGAGTTGAGGGTGGCTATTATGAGGAATGCTCTTAAAAGTGGGGTTGAAAGAACAAAGAGAGAGAAAGAACAAAATTAAAGTGACTCAAGAATCAGTTGAAAGAAAAGTGAAATAAAAAAATACAATAAATACAAGCAAGAAAAGAAGAGAGTCACTTACACAAATGAAGAAAGAAGGGAAAATAGCAAGGTGAAAAAATATGAGAAATTGGGCGAAATAAAATGATAAAAAGTGGTATGTTTAGACGATATGCCAAGGAGGGGAAAAAGTCACTAAAGTATACCTAAATATTCCTTACCTGGCCCTGAGCCTATGTTACAAGCTAAGTAAGTCCTATCGTGATCCTAAGAGTTGTATAGCGAACTTAAAGCAGTGAAAATAAGGGCAAGCTTATGGCAATAGGTATGAATAAGTTGTGAATTTGTTTTGAGAGTGAGTGTTGAAAGGTAGTCCTTATACTCAAACTGAAATCATTGTGTGAAAAATGAGGATGTTGTTTTGAAGTGAGGACACTAGTTGCATTACCGGAAATATTAACACCTCGGTGAGAAATATAAGAGGATAGGTGTCAGTGCGTGGTGAGTCTGTATCATGGTATGATTCCACATAATTTAAGCCTAATAGTGATAACATGCATAAACATGATGAGACTTATTGGGATTGATAGCCAAAGGATTGCGAAAGCTAAAACATGGATACTATTGTACAAAGATTTTGTAGTGAGTCATATTGCGTCACTTGAGGACAAACAACGAATTTAAGTTGAGGGTGTTGATATACCGTGGTTTCACGGTATTTTTAATGCTTTTTCCTTATGTTTAGTTTGTGTCCAAAAGCCTTTTTGTATTGATTTTTATGTAAGTTTCTCTTTATTTGCAGAAAATCTGTCTAAAGATGAACGCGGATGTTTTTGAGCAAGAAATGCAGAAAAGTTACCACCTACGGGGCCTGTGACGGTCCGTCGAGCCTGTGATGGCCTGTAGGTGACATCGTAGTGAAGCTGCTTAAGGAAAATGGGGAAGTCTGACCTACGTGTGGGATTACAAAGTTCATGACGGACCGTCATAGCCTCGACGGTCCGTCCTGCTGGTTCGTCATGATGAATAGAGAAGTAGTCCCAGTATCCAACTTTCAAGAAGTTTAAGTGTTATGGAACGGAGACCCTCGACGGACCGTCGTGCTTGAAACGGTCAGTCATACATGTTCCTCGAGGGTAATGAAGAAAGCAGTAGAAGGATTTGTAAAGAATAGGATAACGTAGGCCATGGCGGCCCGTCGTGACCATGACGACCCTTCACGAGGTCCGTCGATCCAGCCGCATTTTGACAGATTTTCAGCAATTAGAGTCCTTCTTTTATTAGGTTTTTGTTTTTTTAAATATTTCGAAAAACCTCGTATTTGGAATTAGATTCTCTTATGTTAGACTCTTTGTTAGTAGACTCTGTGATTGTTAGACTTTTGGAGAATCTTTAGTCTTCGATTAATTTCAGTAATTGATCCACTTTTTCTGGAATTGATTGTTGGTGCGTTTGTTGATTAATCAAGTGAACTTCTGGATTTTATTCTTTCTCATTGAAGTAAGTGCATGAATTCTTATATTACATATATGAATATTGTGATTATGACTATGGGTAACTAAATTCCATAACTAGGGTTTTGGGAACCATGGGTGAATAATGAGGTAAAATCTAACTAAAATAACGATTCTAGAATAGTGTCTTGCATTTATTGATAATTTTTTCGTTTAGAAGTCTTTTTAACGGATGACCAACGTTAGAACTCGCCTTAATGATACTTGCCAGACCAAGGAGGTAGATAATAGGAAAAGAATTATCAACATAGATTTAGTCTATACTATCTAATAGGCTAGTATTGATTAGTACGGGGTAATAACTTAGTCAAATATCAATACAATGCTTAAATGAGATAAAGGTAAGGGTTAGTATAGCAACACATGTAGCCGGACCAAAGTGCGGAGTGAAATTTTTTAGATGCCGGACCACGGATTTAGAAATACATAACGTATCATTTTGCATGCAAGATACTAGGAAAAAATTGTTATAGTAAGAATTATCAAGTTAGGAACCTATGGGGAACACTTAAACCCTAGTTACTTTTATTAATTGATTAAACTCCAAGGTTTGATTCTGTTAGTTAGTTACTTTAATTTAGTTAGTTATCTTTATTAATTTAGAAATGAAAAACTCCCTTTTATTGTATTTCATTTTCTAAGGAAATAATTGACTAAATAATAGTAATAATAGATTGAAGTTAAGTCTGAACTATTTCCCTCGTGGGAACGATCCCAACGTCATTAGTTGAGTTCTTTACCTGATACTCCCGCTTTACTTATTATTTGAGAAGTAAATTTGAGCGTATCACCTAACTTAGAATATATAGTCGATTTTGTTGGTTGGTGGAATGATCATTTTACAAATGTTAAAAACAATCCCAACTTTATAGAAATGATTAAATTAAATATTTCCATTATATGGAAAAATTGGAAGGCTAGAAACTCAAATAGTTTAAATGGAGAAGTTGTTAATCCTAAGGATATTTTTAACAAAGTTCTTTTTTATTTTCATGAGTATAAAAGCAATTTTATCCCTCCATCTCCCCCTAGAGTTATACATTCTTGTAATGATGATAGAAATCTAACTGTGGCACAAGATGGTATTGTTGCGTTTGCAGATGCTAGTGAAAATAAGATGTCGTGGCAGCTATGGATAGCTATGGTAACCTGCTTCATGCCTTTGGCACCCCAATTCAATATGTTAGGAAATCCATCACAGTTGAAGCGATTGCGATTCGTACGGCGATGCTGATTGCTAGTGCAAATCATATCAGAAGCAAAAAATGTGGTGGATATGCTACTACAAAGAATATAGTGTCATGGGAGATAGAGACTACTTGTGAAGATATTTGGAACCTTATGAAGTACTTTCAAATGGTTAATGTGATGCATATTCCAAGGTCTTGGAATTTGGTACCACATAATTTAGCAAAATTTTCTATTTTGTTAGTACACAAAGTTGTTTTTGCTTTCTACTTACCCTAGATGGATCGTAAATGATGTGATTGCATCTTTAACTCTTTGAACCTTTCTATGCATTAATATAGCATGATAGTTGTTAAAAAATAAAATAAAATAAATGTTTCTAGATGAATTCCAAAAGAGGTTGTAACCAAAAAGGAAAATTAAACATGAACTTTTCAAAAATAAAATCCAATTAAACTCAAAAAAAAATAAGATCAAATTAATAAATTATTTTATTTTGAGGTCCTTATAGAGATTCGTACTGATTACTTTTTTATCCCTTCTTTGGAAAAGAGATATTGGTCAAATATCCCCTAACTTATTACCGAATTTTCAAATACACACTGAAACTTTACGGGGGTCACCCTTGAACTGTTGTAACAAGAACAAATAAATCCTTAGTACTGAGTTGGCTGAGAAAGTGTATTTCACAAAGAGTTGTTTTTATGTTTATTTCATATTTTTAGTTTTATTTTATTTTTCTTTCTTATTAAATTAAAATAATCTCCCCACCCTACTCCAACCCAACCCAACTACCCCACACTTCGTCCTTCACACTCACCCTACTTATTCTTCTTTTTGACATTTTTGCTTTTTTATTTTATTTTTCATTATAAATCTTTACAAAATGTCTTCCGGAATTCTACATATTAACTTTCATTTGCTCATAATAAAAGACCCTTTAAATGAATTTAGTTATTACTTTCCAAATCAAAGTAATAAAATGAAGAACTTAAAAAATCAATTTTTTTACCATTTCAAACAAACATAGAATTTTCAATTTCAAACTCCTTCTCAAGCTCTTCTCCAAGCGTTAATTCTAATTTGATATTCTTGATTTTAACCACAAATTGGGTATTTTATAAATGAGGCATAAAAAATTTAATTGGGTGATAATTTCTTTCACATGTATTAATTTCAGTGTTTTAATTTAGTTTGCTACTTTCACTAACATTAAGAAAATAGTAAAATTGAATTGAAAATTTATGACATGGTCGTGTACTACTTTTGGCATACCCTTCATAAGCACCCTACATGAGTCAAATGTGTAGCAATAAACTTGAGGAAATTGTGGACAATAGTATAAAGATATTGGTCATCAAAATTTTTACTCGTCGAAAAAATTTACCGTCCTTTCTCTTGCCGAAATCTCAATGGATGAGAAATGGATTTGATAAGGTGATGTTTTAATGAAAATAGAGGGTTACTAATGTGTCAGTATAATAATTTTAAAAAAAGTAGGAACAATAATTCATTTAAAATATTTATTAAATGGCATTGACATGGAGCTAAAGTGGCATTTGTGTATTACACCACAATACACAAGAGTAACTATGTCCTTTTAGGGTGAAATTTATTTTTTTATAAAATAATTCAGGGAGTAATAGAACAACCGTGAAATATGAATGTATAGTTAAAAATCCAACCATAGGTTGGAGGATTTTTGACCATATTCTCGTGTGAAAGAGTAAGATGATAGGATAGTGCAAAACATACAAATCTCATTGTAATATTTATGGGATCAATTTAATTATATATATATTAGGATTAACTTTCTTATCCAACTTCGTGATTTTATTTAAAATGATAGATGATGTGTATTTTCTTTCTTATTTTTGAAAAAATACACAAGTACCCCCCTCAGACTATAAGCGAAATCACAGAGACACACCTTAACAGAACTAATAATCTATAGTCTAGGGATATTTGTGAATTTTCCCTATTGGAGGAAAATTATATTAAGACCTCATGTTTATGGACAAATCGTTTCTAAATTGAGACACTTTCTTTGTTTTATAATAATAGATGTTTTAATTAATTTATTCCAAAATATGTCATTTTTAAATTTTAAGAAGGAATTAATAAAAATTTTCTTCAAAAATAACCCTTGTTATAACCATAAACTATCAATTGATTTTTCCTTATTCAGGGATAAATTAGTAAAAACACTTCTCATTTTTTTAGAATAATTATATTGGTTTGTTAAGTGTGTCAAAAAATCATAACTTGTACTTAAAACATAGAGAGTAATATTTAGGTAAAACAATATAAATGAGTGATAAGTCCAAAATTATTTAAAGATCATGCCCTAATTCCAAGCACTTTATGAAATTGTCATTATCTACTAAATATTTATGACTTATAATTTTCGCGTAACCATATACTAAATTAATACAATATATTTCATTGGTATCATGCTGCTATATATATATATATATATATATATATATATATATATATATATATATATATATATATATATATATATAAAGAAATCACCTTGTTTGATCACCTTGGTTGACAAGGACGAGGTGGAGGTATCATGGGTGTGTAGCGCCATTTTGATAAATTGCACGAAAAAATAAAATATTCTACAACAAAGAGACGTGATGATATTAATCTTACTATGTCTAATGGAATACAAGACCACAATGCATCCTCCATTATTCAGAAAAAATTAGTTTGTGAAAACTTTTCGAACACAGTTTTACATTATGTGTTTTCTCATAGTATCTCATAAAAAATATTTTTAACATCAATACACATAATAAATATCCATTAAGAATCGTCTTAAACAAACATGGAATTAAACGGTTTATTGTCCAAAATCCTTAATTGTTGTAAGGCTTACTTACCTTCATCCTCTAATTTCTAAAGTTCTTCAAATTTCTGTAATACAACTTGTTTCCCTTCACCTTCTTCTTCTTAAGATCAGCTTTAGCTCGAGCAGCATTTCCTCATTACTCTTTCGTTGCCTCTTTCCCTTGCAATTAGTCTTTCACTATCCAAACGAACGTTAGTTGTGCTAGCAACGTTTACGTACCATTCGGTAGCCATTCACTTAGTATCAAAACTTTGCTCTGATACCATGTTGTATCGACTTAGAGTTCTCACTATTGCTTAGTGTGACACTTGAGAACTTACTCTCGAATCTTTCACAGTTTTGTGAAAGCTCCAGTAAGTCTTTTGAAAGTAGATCGCTAAGAGTATAGAAAGAAAGACTTAAAAATACTTGAGAGCTTTGGAAGAAGGCTTTGTATAATTCTTGGAATTCTTTACATTTGGTTCATTGGTTTACAAATTAGAGCCCTCCTATTTATACTACTTTCTACGGGTTAAAGTATAATTTAAATTAGTTGGAAGCTCCATATAATATTTACACTTTTGTCCTATTCTAGAATTTTCTACTAATTTTAGGAAATTTATAAAGATTTTCTATCACTAGCTCCCAATGATCTTAGGTTGGGTATGCTTGCTGGTAGAATTTAGGGATACGGTGTTTGTGGTGACGATCTAGTTTCGAGTATGTGTTTAGGTTTATTGTCTTTCAGAAATATGAATGGAGACACGTATGTATGTGTGCAAGATTGTGACCATGACTTTGAGTCTTTGTTTAAGCATGTTAATAACATAGAGATCACTCGTGTTATATGTGCAATTAGATGTTCTTAAAATCGTGATGTTCACATGATTAAAATGCTATCAATTCTAATAAAAACAAATGACCAAATCATACCTCTAAGTTGTCTTAAGAACCCTAACGAACGACTAAGAAAGAGGTGCTCAAATTACCCGTAAAATGCTTCATAAAAACGTGTAACAAAATTCAAAATATGGAAATCTGCTGCTATATTTTATGGAAATTTTGGGCGTCTAAACATTAAAAAAAAATAGGTGAGGTTTGCAGGGATCGAACCCAAGACCTCACTAAAGCATACCTTAATAAATTAATTAAAAGGAGTGTGCTAAGTGGGTCTCAAACTGGGCTGGGATTCCAACGAAACGCGGCAGAAAAAGGAAGAAAAGATATGTTGTTGTGGGATTTAGATCCCACGACACAGAAGATCCCCCAAACATATAATTAAAAAGAAGTGAGGTGCACGGGATTTGAACCCGTGTGCCTTAGATGCACTCTTCTAATTAAAACATAAATAAATAAATGAGAGGAGTGGGATTCAAACCCACGTCCTCTAGGTAGGTAGCGAAGGATAAGATAGAATATAAAAAAAGGGGGTTGTGGTGAATTGATCCTACAACCCCTCGACTTGAAGCGAAAATGAGAAGCTAAGGAGGGGAAAATTGATTAAGGGAAAAGTATGGGGTCGTGGGGAATCAATCCCACGCCCCTCAGCAAATGCCGAAATGAAATGTGAAAAGAAAAAAAATATTAACGTGAGCAATGGGGATCGAACCTGGATCCCCAAGCCGAGTGACACAATAGTTAAAATTTAGGAATGTCTAAGTGTTGTTCAAGGGATTCCAAAACTGGGTTCCCTTGCCCAAATTCTGTATTGACACATAAGTCTTACGTGATTAAATATTTAATGAAAGTTGCCTATAGGAATCAAATTGAGACTTTGGCATACTTACAAGATGCATAAGTCTTGTATCACATAATCTTAAAACATATGAGTCACGATATTTGTTTTAGTTTGACTTACAAAAACATATTCTCTAACTATTAAATATATTTATGTTCTAAATCCTAATATGTCTACAATGATATGTATATATTAATAGTCATTTTTATTTATTAAAGGGAGAAATTCTGAGATGTGTCAAAATGTCTGGTAGATTGGATTATAGTAATATAAATTGATGAAATAATAAGTTAGTTAATGAAACTCATGTCTCAATATAAAGATAGATTGATATGCCTTTTTGAGAAACATATAAGTTTTCATCGTATCAACCCCCACAAGTGAATTTATGAATCTGACTCATGAATTAAGTTAAGTAGTGCTCTAAAGGAAATTAATCATTAAGTTCAATTCTTCAGTTATTTTAATGGAGAAATTTAGAGAAGTGCAATTACTAATCTCTAGTGTAATGATTTAAATTCATTATGATAAGAATAATTCAAATTAATTATTTTGAATTATTTTCATAATAGCAAGCCTCATAGATGAATATGAGCAACAAAGAAATAGTTGAACTGTGCAGTATTATTGGCTAGATTTCTAGCTGAATATGAAGTAAATGGTAAATCATTGTAATAGAGCTCAAAGATCGTTGGAAAAGATTGATGCAATGAGAGATGGAGTGAATCAAAGATTGTTGGAAAAGGTTGACGCAAGCTGGGGTGACGTTAATTTAGCAGGCTATGATTTGATGACAGTCCGGAAAAATTTGATCATCTTAACCACAACTTTTTGCAACCTTTTACGAATCGAGGAAACTTAGTAGCAAAATCAACTTCGACAACCACCATATCTTACAAACTTGAGCTTAATGATCGAGTTGGGCTTTGCAATACTTTCTAATTTTTTTTGTTTGTCTTTTCTTATTATAGGATTAGTTACGCCTACAATTATTTCAAGTCAATAAAGGGACTTTATGCCCAAGTTTGATTTTTAAAAAAAGTTGTGGTCCCTATATGCCCAATCAAACTAGAAATCAGAATCACATTTCTCTTGAAAAAGGTAAAATAATCTAGGTTTTACTGGTTTTCAAGAAAAGACCTAGGTTTTCTACTTTTTTTTGAACCGGAAAAAATCTCTATATCTAAGGATTCTCCTTACCTAGAAAATAGATGAATTATTTTTGTATTATACGGGTCTACCCAAGTACTGAGAAATTTCGGATGTGAACTGGATCATTATAGAAAAATGCAAAGTTATTGTTTATTTTGTGGATTCTCTTAAATGTATGTCTCACTTGGTGACTCGCTTGAAGGTATTTTCTTACACTTAAAGAGGTAAATATTTAATTAAATTTTATTTTTTCTTGCATAATTTTGTATGTTTAAGCATAAACGTGTTGGTTTGTATTATTGGCACAATGCACAGAAAATTCCCTTAACTTGGCTTCAACGAACAACTTTGCCCTCCAATTTGAATGTGTATAAGTAGAAACATTAACTATTATAAAGGTAGAGAAGTAGACACAAGTGTCCTACATGTTATAACACACGTCGTAAGCCATGTAGGATAGAGAATTTCTATATAGGATGCCATATAGGATAAATGTGTTCATTTTCTCAATTTTATACATGTTTAAGTGTTTGCTTGTGCACAACCAAAGTGAAAGGTCATAGTTGTCAACTAACACCAAGTTATGGTCATATTTATGTATCATGCCTTTATTATTTATATAAATTATAAGTCTATAGTATGCCTCCATTGTTCATATAGTTTTCCAACAACAAACAGACAGAAATATATAAACTCTAGGCTCCTTAAGAAAATAACTATATATATGAACAATTATCTAAATTATAACTATATAGCCCTATTAGGTCTATTATGTTTTTGCTATTTGTGATATTTCCTTTTTTTTTTGTTTAAATTATCGAGTTTCTAACTGAACAACTAGGATAAAGTGTAGAAATCTCATACTTTTGGACCAATTACATCCAATAAGTTTCCCAAATCACAAAAACCCTGAATTTTCCTAATTACAAAAATTCAATTTTTTTCATTACTCTTGGATATATTCTTTTGTATTCAAATAATTGAAAATTATACATCATTTGATCGGAGAAATATAAGCAATAGGAGATGGGATAGGATTTAAAATAGAAATTCTATCGAAACTGAATTTCAATATAACAATTGACATGACAGAAACAAGAATATATTAAGGAATAGCACGAAGATATAATGTGAAAATAAAAACTTATTCTACAAATTTCAAATACTAGTTGACTATCCTGAGTTTCTTGATCATTATGATTTAACTCGTAGAGGTTTTTTTAAAGAACAAAAAATCACATCCTTGTAAGTAAGGAATGACGTTGTTGGTAAAGATATTAAAGATTAGTAAGGGCTTTTTTTTATGGTACCTTAAAAATTTCAGTAAATAAAACTTGCTTGAATAACCAATTAGCGTTTTTTATTTGATCTATATTAACGAATACTTATCACAATAACTTTGAAAAAAACATAAACAACAAAGTTTAAAGCATGTACTTAAAACAAAAATTATTGTATAAGCCTAAATTAATATTGTCACGCCCCGAGCTACCCCGAGACGCGGACACGTAACCTATGACCACAACTGATCCCAAGCTAACTCTGCTGGCATTATCATGAGCATACTAAAGATAATAAACTATTGCAGAAGCTAAATCATACTTAAAATGAAAAATGTGAAATACCCATATTCTATAAATGAGATATTTGAAAACAATGAGTTTAGTACAAAAGAAATATTAACTCAATACTAAGCTGAATCTAAATATGTCTGAAAATAGCCTCTAAAATAGACTAGAAATACTGGGACAAGCCCCAACTAAATCTAGCAAAAACTGAAACTAAATGATTAAAGACTGAAATGAAACTTATGACTGTTGTCCTCGGAGAATGAGGATACACCACTGAATCTGCTGAACAGGAGATCGGGAAATCAATCTATGCTTTGATCTGGAAGCTGACAACCTGAACTTACATCATGTGAAGATGTAGCGCACGTATGCATTAGTACTTTAAAGATACTGAGCATGTAGGATAGAGTAAAGATGAAATAAAACATAATTGAACAAGCACACAAACAATTATAATAATTTGAGCGTGATGTGGTAATTTTTGAGTTAATTGGATGCAATGACCAATTTATAACATGCTGAAACTGAATACTGAATATACTGATAAATGGTCAATGCAGAGACTCTGACTGAACTGTGGGAACTACTAATAATCGATAATAAAACCACATTAGCTAAATGTGGAGTCCGATGTTTACGCCCCATCAAGAGGACCCAATATACCCTGCAAAAGGTATAAAGGCATGCTGGGGTGATCACTAAATTGATTGCCCACAGAGGGGACTTACAACGTACTAGGCTAGTAGTTCTTTGTCTATTGGGTACGGTAAACCCTAGTACCAACTCATTATTATGATACTCCCAATGAATTCTATAAATTAACTGATTATATCTGAATTTCTATAAATACTGGATAGCTCGAAACTGAACATGGAAACTGAGAATGCAATAATCTGGTAATTATTCATTTATAACTGAGGCACGTATATATAAAGTGTCTAAAATATATGACCTAGCATGTGTAATTCAAGAACTAAAGATATACGAAGCTAGGGTTATAAAATTAATGCGATAATCTGAGTAATAACATGATAATCTTATTTGGAATATATATTTAATAAATTCATGAAGTTATATCAATGTTTTAGAAACCCTAGGTTTTATCATGATAAGAGAATCAAGAACTTACTAAAACTAAGGACCTAATCGGTGAAAGGAACCCTCTAGTGAAATCCCACATGCCTGGTGATGAAATCAATGGAAAAATACTTAAGTTTCGGGGCTGGAACTGCTGGAGCTTGTGGCTTTCTTGAACTAGTCTTATTAAAAAATTTTCTCCTCTCTTTTTTCTAATTTTCGAAGTTTTGATTTAATGATTTGACTTCGATATGTTTTAGTTATGTTTATAGGCTTAAACTTACTAAATCTAATGATTTAGAGTCAAAACGACCTAACATAGGGTTTAAACGGAGTGGGAAAGGTCAAAAACACCCCTGGGAATTTGGGCCTCACGACGGCCTAGACTGACGGTCCGTCGTGCGCCTGATGCCCCGTCGTTGGGTCCGTCATGAGGGCCTGTTCGACAGGCCTTTACTAAAATCGGCATAACTTTTTACTAAGAGGTATGATTTTAGAAAGGTTGGTGGCTATGGAAAGATAATTCAATTATCTATCTGTTGGTAGGTCATGGTAGACCTAATTCATTTTTTACTAAGACTTATGATCATTTAAAGTTGACCCAACTTCATTTTCTCTTAACTGGCTGAAAATTTTCCACCTACGGACATTAGGTCCACCTACGAAACATGATGCTCATCCATAGTTCTTGTTAGAGAGTGGTTGAAGGGAGTCTTGATCGACGGTCACGGACTATGGACCGTCGTTTGACCTATGGACCGTATGTCCTTCCTTCGTCCAAGACTTAACCAATTTTTCTAGGCTGAAATTTTCTGGAGTTTCTGATCCCATCGACGGTTGTGCAGGACGGACCATGGTTTAGGCTACGGTATGTCGATACCACTATTGGTAGCACCTGTTAATTTTTCTATAAAACTAATTTTTGGTCTGTTTTGGCTACATGGTGTTACATTATCTCCCCCTTGGGAACATTCATCCTCGAATGAAGACTAAAATAGCTCAAATTGAGGGAGAGATGCAAACCCAACTACTAAACACTAAGAACTGAGTTCTGAGTACATGCAATTACGCTCAAAATGAAAGTACAAACTGAGGGAACATGATTCTAACACTGAATTTACGCATGAATGACTGTAAAACTGAAAAGGAACAATTACTTAAAGCTGTAGTGGAATCGAAAGGAAAAAGGTAAGGATACTTGGCTTTCATGGCTGCTTCTTCTTCCCAAGTAGTTCCCTGTATGGACTAACTCCTCCACAAAACATTGACTGAAGCGACTTCCATTTTTCTCAACCTTCTAACTGATGGTCAAGAATCTCGACTGGTACATCCTCAAAAGAAAGACTATCTTTCACCACCACACATTATAATGGCACTATAGAGGATGGGCACCCACGCACTTGTTCAAGATTGAGATGTGGAAGACCGGATGCACTGCTGCTAATTTTGCTGGCAAATCTAACTCATATGCCACCTTTCCAATCCTTTTCAAGATATTGTGAGGGCCTACATATCTAGAACTGAGCTTCCCTTTTTTTCAAAATATCATCAACCCTTTCATAAGTGAGACTTTCAGAAAAACCCAATGATCAACTTGGAACTCTAGTTCCCTTCTCCTTACATTTTCATAACATTTCTCACGACTTTGGGCTATCTTAAGTCTATCTCTAATGAGTTGCACTTTCTTCATAACATAAAGGACTGAATCTGGCCCTATAAAAGTTGCTTCACCTACTTCAAACCAACAAACAGGATATAAAGCCTCATAACGGGCCATTTGAATGCAGGAATAGTAGCAATTATTGTAGGCAAATTCAATAAGAGGAAGGTGATTATACCAACTACCTTTGAAATCAATCACACAAGCTCTTAACATATCCTTTAAGGTTTGAATGGTACGATCTGCCTGCCCATCCATCTATAGATGAAATGCTGTACTAAGTTTAACTTCATTTTCAAGACCTTTTTGAAATAACTTCCAGAAATGAGAGGTAAACTGTGGACCTCTATCTGAGATGATAGACAAAGGAACCCCATGCAACCTCACAATTTCATTAAGATCAATCTTGGCATAGTCCTCTGCCGAATATGTAGTGTTTACCGCTGATATACCGTGGTTCCACGGTATTTTTAATGCTTTTTCCTTAAGTTTAGTGTGTGTCCAAAAGCCTTTTTGTATTAATTTTTATGTAAGTTTCTCTATATTTGCAGGAAATCTGTCTAAAGATGAATGCAGAAGTTTTTGAGCAAGAAATGAAGAAAAATTACCACCTACGGAGGTTGTGACGGTCTGTTGTGCCTATGACGGTCAATAGGTGGCATCATAGTGAAGCTACCGAAGGAAGATCGAGAAGTCTGACCAAGTGTGGGGTTACGAAGTGCATGAGAAACCGTCGTAGCCATGACGGTACGTCCTGCTGGTTCGTCGTGATGATCAGAGAAGTAGTCCTAGTACCCAAATTCCAAGAGTATACGTGTTATGGAACGAAGACCCTTGACGGACTGTTGTGCTTGTGATGATCTGTCATACCTGCCGTCGAGGGTAATGATGAGAGAAGCAGAAGAATTTTCAAAGAATGGGACTACGGAGTCCATAACGATCCATCATGACCACGATAACCCGTCACGAGGTCCGTCGACCCAACCGCGTTTCGAACGTTTTTCAGCAAATAGAGTCCTTCTTTGATTTGTTTTTATTTTTTATAAATAGTTCGAAAACGTTATTTTTGGGGTTAGACTCTTCGTTATTAGACACTTTCATGTTGGATTCTTTGTGAGTAGATTATTTTGATTATTACACTTTTCTCTGGAGTTTACTGTTGGTAATTTTGTCGATTAATCAAGTAAATTTTTGGATTTTATTCTTTCTCATTGAAATAAGTGCATGAATTCATATATTATATATATGAATATTGTGATTATGACTATGGTAACTAAACTCCATAACTAGGATTGTGGGAAACATGGGTGAATAATAAGATAAAATATAACTAAAATAATAATTGTAGAATAGTGTCTTTCATGTATTCATAATTCTTTCGCTTAGAAGTCTTTTTAACGGATGGATAACGTTAGAACCCACCTTAATGCTACTTGCCGGACCAAGGAGGTAGATAATATAAAAAGAATGATAAACCTAGATTTAGTGTATACTATCTAATAGGCTAGTATTGATTGGTACAAGGTAATAATTTAGTCAAATATCAAATACAATGCTTAATTTGAGGTAAATGTAAGGTTTGGTATAGCAACACACGTAGCCGGACCAAGGTGCGGAGTGAAATTTTCTAGATGTCGGACCAAGGATTTAGAAATACATAACTTATCACTTTGCGTGCAATATACTAGGAAAGAATTGTTATAGTTAGAATTATCAATTTAGGAACCTGTAGGGAACAAGTAAACCCTAGTTACTTTTATTAATTGATTAAACTCCAACATTTGAATCTGTTAGTTTTCTACTTTAATTTAGCTAGTTATTTTCATTCATTTAGAAATAACCCCCCCCCCCCCCTCATTTTATTGTCTTTGTTTTCCAAGGAAATAATTGACTAAATAGTAGTAATAATAGATTGAAGTTAAGTCTGAACTATTTTCAACGTGGGAACGATCCCAACCTCTTTAGTTGGGTTCTTTACCTAATACGGCTTCTTTAATTCTTATTTTAGAGGTAAGTTTGAGCATATCAAATTTTGGCGCCGCTGCCGGGGAAAGTAGATTATAGATTAACTTAAACTTATTACTATAGTTTAGTCGATATTTTCTTAATTTTACTTTGTTTATTGTTTTTGATTCTTGCAGAACTATCTTCCTTGTATGCCAAATACATGGAGATGAAGAGAACCCTTGTTTCCTTATGATCACGAAATAGAGCGTACACTATGCAACATGAATCGAAACTTGGGTATTAATGATGATGATCCAAACTAGAACATCCCAGCTCTGGTTGATGTTCATGGTCAGTTATTACCTGATGATCAGGGTCAAAATCAACAAAGGGGACAAAATCCCGCTTCATGTCCTCAAGAATACTACATAGGCTATAATAATATAGCAGACTCTGATGGGCCACTTGTCTTGCCCCCTCCACCACCAGGCCACACCTTTGTGGTAACTAGTAGCCTGATGCAAATGCTCACAGCCAGAGGTTTGTTTTAAGGGCTACCTTCTGAGGTTCCACATATAGCTACGGTAATGGCAGTGTGTAAAAGTTGTGTAGGGAGGCCTGATTGGGATTTGGATGTAATAGGGCTAAGGTTCTTTCCTCTCTCACTGACTGGAGAGGCTGCTATTTGGTTCACTGAGCTCCATTATAACTCAATTTTCACTTGGAACCAACTAAGGGAAGTTTTCTTAGCACGTTACAATCAGGTGTCCAAGAAACTAAACCACAAAGACAGAGTGAACAACTTTGTGGCACTACCAGGAGAGTCAATTAGTAGTTCTTGGGATAGATTCACCACATTTTTTAGAAGCGTCCCCAATCACCACATAGATGATGAGTCACAGAAGGAATACTTCTATCGGGGAAGGATGATAATAATAAAGCGGTGTTGGATATTATAGCGGGTGGTTCTTATGGGGAGTGTCCTTATGCTGAGATTGCTGAAAAGTTAGAGAAAATCTCCTGGAACCATAAAGCTTGGAGTACTAGGAAGTCAGATACTGGGAGAAATACCTTCGCAGTGCAATCCACTCACAACCCAGCAACAGATTAGATTCAGGAAGAGATGGCTCAGACGAAAACTGAGCTTGGGTTGGTATTAAAACATATCACGGGGTTGCAAAAAAGATAAATGCAGTCAACTATTTGTCTAAACCACCACCACCAAATGATGAATGCTATTATGAGGAGGATTCCTATATAGTAAATGAGCAGATGGGGGGTTTCCGATCTAGTGCCCAAGGCTCTAATTAGGATAATTGGCGCCAAGGTCAAGGGAACCAAGGTCAGATCTATGGTAACTATAACCCTGAGGGTCATTATGTTCGAGAAGGAAATTACAACCGCGACAACAACTTCAACAGAGGTTACTATGGTAATAGAAATGATAGGAATGGGCCCTATGTTCCTCCTCAAAATCGTGAAGTTACTCCTAGGGATGGTGGAGGTAGTATGGAGCGAGTTGCGGATATGTTGCATAAAATGATGAGGAGGTTCGATGCTAGTGATGAGCATACTAAAGAGTTGAGTAATAATTTAGCGGGTATTGGGAAGAAAGTCGATACACATGCAATATCGATTAAGCGATTGAGTTACAACTTGCCCAATTCTCTGCGACTGTCAACACACGGAAACCGGGCACTCTTCCTAGCAACACTGTCCAATATCTGAAAAATGATGGACATTGTATGAAAATCACTACTCGCGGTGGTAAGCAAACCATTGACCCACCTATGTCATCTAATGAGAAAAAGGTGACAAAAGATACTGATAAAGTGGTAGAGGTTAATGGTGAAGTAGATGATGACACTAGAAAAGATCTTGAAGTGCCTAAACAGGTAACTCCCATGCCTAGACCACCACACCCATTTCCTCAAAGATTAGTGAAAAAGACCGAGGATGGTAAATATCGGCATTTTATAACAATGTTGAAGAATATTTCTATCAATGTCCCTTTTGTTAACCTTTAGAAAAAATGCCCGTTATGCCAAGTTTATGAAAGATCTTGTAACAAAGAAAAGATCGGTACTTTTTGAGGATGATGATAGATGCAACATTGTAGTGCTATTTCTACAAGATCTGGTACAAAAGAAAGAAAGTCCGGGTGACTTCACTATTCCTTGTACAATCGGGCTATTACATTGTTCGAAAGCATTATGTGATCAGGGGCAAGAATAAATCTCATGCCCCTCTCGATTTACAAGAAGTTGGGCTCGGGTGATCCAAAGCCCACTGCGATGCGGCTACTAATGGTCGATCGAACAGTAAAGAGTCTTATAGAGATACTCCATGATGTGCTAGTAAAAGTGGAGTCGTTCACATTTCTGGCATATTTTGTTATTCTTGATTGTGAAGTCGATTTTGAAGTGCCCATTATTCTTGGGAGGCCATTCCTTTCTACGAAAAGAGCCTTAGTAGATATGAAAAAGGGGCAGATGAAATTTTGGTTGAATAATGAGGAAGTGACCTTTAACATTCGTAGGTCCATGAGGCAGAGTGGTGAGCTCAAATCGGTATCTTCTATATCCTACAACGTTGGTGAGTTATTTGAGATACAAATAGAAAAACGTCTAGGTGTAGAAGCATTAGCGGCAGTGATAATGAATTTTGATAACGATTTCATTGAAGAGTTTGAGTCATTAGTCATGGATCATGATCAAGGTGATGTTCGGTTTAAACCGAAGAAATATTAGTTAGACTTGAAGAATCGCGAGTCTCCACCCGCGTAACCATGTATAGAGGAGGATCCAAAGTTAGAAATAAAAGCTCTCCCACCTCATCTCAGGTATGAATTCTTATAAAATGGTGAGACTTTTCCGGTAATCATTACATCAGACCTGATTGAACAACAAGTTGAAAGTTTGGTGAAAGTGCTAAAAAGGATCAAAAGATCTATTGGGTGGACTATTGTGGACATTATTGGGATCCCTCCTGGTATTTGTCCTCATAAAATCCAACTCATGCCTGATTATAAGCCTAGTATTGAGGACAAGAGACGCTTAAATCCACCTATGCAAGAGGTTGTGAAGAAGGAAATCATTAAGTGGTTGGATACCGGAGTAATCTATCCGATCGCCGATAGTAGTTAAGTATGCCCTGTTCACTGTGTACCTTAGAAAGGGGAAATGATTGTTGTCCCCAATGATAAAAAATGAGCTTGTTCCAACGAGACCGGTTACTGGATGGAGGTTGTGTATGGATTACCGCAAATTAAATGCATGGGATGAAAAAGACCATTTTCCTATGCCCTTCATGGATCAAATGTTGGATAGACTTGCCGGAAAAGGGTGGTATTGTTTTCTTGATGGATATTCGGGGTATAATCAGATTTCTATTGCATCAGAAGATCAAGAGTAAACCACTTTTACCTATCCATATGGGACCTTTGCATTTAAGAGAATGTCTTTTGGGTTGTGCAATGCACCCGCCACATTTCAGATATGTATGACGCCGATATTCTCCGACATGGTGGAAGATACTATAGATGTTTTTATGGATGATTTTTCTGCGGTTGGTGATTCACTGTAGCGGTGTTTGAACAATTTATCTGAGGTCCTTAAGAGATGTGAAGACTGCAATTTAGTACTAAATTTGGAAAAATGCCACTTTATGGTGAAAGAAGGTATTATTTTTTGTCATCACATTTCAGAAAAAGGCATAGTGGTTGATTGAGCTAAAGTCGAGGTAATAGAGAGACTTCCCCCACCTATCTCTTTAACAGGTGTGAGAAGCTTTCTTGGGCATGCAGGTTTTTACCGTAGATTCATCAAAAAAATTTCAAAAATTATACATCCGTTGTTCAAATTGCTGGAGAAAGATGTAATATTTTTTAATGAATCCTGTCTTTAAGCATTCGGCGAGCTAAAAGAAAAACTGGTGTCTACAACTATCATTATTTCTATGGATTGAAACAGTCCATTTAAGGTGATGCGCGATGCTGGTGGAGTTGCTCTTGGTGTTGTATTGGGACAAAGAAAGAACAAAATCCATCGCCCCATTTACTATGCTAGTAAAGCCCAAAATGAAGCTCAGAAGAACTACATAGTGATTGACCAAGAAATCCTTGCAGTAGTCTTTGCTTTTGAAAAATTTCACTCTTATTTGCTACGTACTAGATTTATAGTGAATACTGACCATTCAGCATTGAGATATTTGATGGTAAAGAACGATGTGAAACCGTAGTTGATTCGTTGGGTATTACTGCTACATGAATTTGACATTGAAGTGAGTGATAGAAAAGGGACCGAAAATCAAGTTGCCGATCACTTGTCCCGACTAGAAGATGAGGCTATGACAGAGTTAGGGGATAAAACTTATATTGATGATACTTTCCTTGATGATTATGTATTGGCTGCTTCACAAGACTTGATTCCATGGTTCGCAGATTTTGCGAACTATCTGTCTAGTGATAATATTTTATCAGACATGTCCTCTCATCAAAGAAAGAAGTTCATGTACGATGTGAAGAAGTTCTTTTGGATGAACCATATTCATATAGGAGTTTTTCTATTCGGCGTTGTGTGCAAGAATGTGAGATGTTGAGTGTTTTCGAGGCATGCCATTCCTCACCCGTAGGTGGACATCATAGTGGTATCCGAACTGCTCATAAGATCTTACAATGTGGTTACTATTTGCTAACCCTTCATCAAGATGATCACGAGTTTGCTAAAGCATGTGATAGATGCCAAAGAGATGGTGGTATTACATGAAAGAAAGAGCTCCCTCTAAACCCCATTCTTGTGATTGAGTTATTTGATGTTTGGGGTATTGACTTTAAGGTCCCTTTTGTGAGTTCTCATGTAATGAAGTATATATTAGTAGCGGTTGATTATTTATCTAAATGGGTGGAACCTATCGCCCTTGCAAACAATGAAGGGAAAAGTGTTACTGCGTTCTTAAAAAAGAATATACTATCTCATTTTGGCACCCCAAGAGTAATAATTAGTGATGGGGGATCCCACTTTTGCAACAGATTGTTCAAGGGATTATTGGAGAAATATGGGGTTTGCCATAATGTGGCCACTCCTTACGACCCTCAAACTAGTTGTCAAGTTGAAGTGTCAAATACGGAGATCAAACAGATAGTGTCAAAAACAGTGAACGCTAGTAGAACGGATTGGTCAAGGAGGCTTGATGATGCTCTTTGGGCCTATCGGACATAGTATAAGACTCCCATAGGTATGTCCCCATACCAACTTGTGTATGGGAATGCTTGTCATCTTCCGGTTTAATTATAGCATAAAGCCATGTGGGGTATGAAGAAGTTGAAAATTCATAGGAATGAAGCTGCAGAACAACGATTAACTTGGTTGAATGAACTCGATGAATTTTGCCTGAAAGCTTATGAAAGCTCAGCCCTCTACAGATAAAAGATGAAGAAGTACCATGACCTAAAAATTAAAAAACGACAGTTTATGGTTGGGGATTTGGTTCTTTTATTCAATTCTAGGTTGTGCTTGTTTCAAGGCAAGATCAAGTCCAAGTGGACTGGTCCATACGTGGTTACCCAACTATTCCCTCATGGAGTAGTTGAGTTGGAAACTAAGGAGGTTAGTGAGGTTCAAGGTGAATGGACAACGTATAAAAATATATTTTAAGCATGCTGAATAGGCGAATGAAGTGATCGAGGCATACCATCTTGATGAAGTCTGAGTAATCAAGTGTCCTCAGACGTGCCGCGACGTTAAATCAGGCGCAGGTTGGGAGGAAATCCAATACTTATATTTTTCTTTCTAGTAATGGTACCATTTTCTACTAATGGTTTTTAAATTTGCAGGCACATAACAAGGAAATTCTGCAGAAAATCACACTGCAGCAGTCACTAACGGACACATCGATGGACCGTCGCATGAATCCGTCGTGCTAGGTACGTCTTTCAATTATATTCAAAACTAAGGCACGCGTTACGTAACCCATGAAGGACCATCGCATTTTTTACAAATCATCGTCGAGGTCTCGTTGCGTCATTAATGAGCATACCCAACCCGACCCCATTGGGGGTAATTTATAAAATTGTCAACCTTTCATTTCACCCATTTCCTTCCCTCTTTCTCCCGTTTCCCTCCCTTTTAAACTTCTTACTTCCTACCTATCTTCTCTATCAACTGATCACTTCCCAAATTCCCCAAATTTGTAAAATCTACCCTCTACTAGTCGGAGTCTGCTGTTGTGGTTCTGTTCTTGCTAACCAAGTACCTTTCTTGCTTGTTTTTCTCAAATTCTCTGGTATGTGTCTCTGATTTCTACTTATTTACATTGCATTACCCTATTTCTTATTAATAGGTTCATTCTTTAATACAAATTTTTCGAGACGCTTGTTTAAGTCCATAAAGGGACTGATTCAGGCGGAAAACTGAGTTCTCCCCCTGTGGAGAATATCCGTGAGGGAGAGACATGTATACTTCCTTATTTGGAACATGTTAAATCTTTACGCTCTAACTCACCTTTACAACTCTAGGTGTCATCGCGTCTAAGTTATCATTCTTTTTCCAATGTCTGATTGCAGTTGACCTAGGTTGAGTATCCTAAAAATTTCCTTGTTAAAAATCTAGAAATAGGTGCTTTAGCATTGCTAGTTTACTAGGTATTTGGGTTATACACATGTAGGTTAAACACTAAAATAATTCCATTTGTGTCATAAGGGATGATTGTGGCATACCCAGTTCTGTCACTGAATGAAAGAACGAGAACCCGATGACGGATCGTTGTAGCCACGGCGGACCATCGTAGGGTCTGTTCCAACTTACCATTATACGTTTTTCTTCAAGTGTCCACCAATGGATACATGTGATGGACCTTCGTACTTATGATGGTCCGTCCTGCACAAACGTTCTTGTTGTTAGAGACCTTTTTTCTATGGGTCTCCTACTTTTTCTAAGTGTCCACTGACAGACATCTACGACGGACTGTCATACCCTTGATTGTCCGTCCTGCACAACCGTCGTGACGGTCAGAGACCCATCCCTTGAGGGTATCCATTCTTTTTCTAAGTGTCCTCTGAAAGACATCTACGACGGACCGTCACACCCTCGACAGTCCGTCCTGCACTACCGTCGTGACGGTCAGAGACCCATCTCTTGAGGGTCTCCATACTCTTTCTAAGTTTCCTCTCACGGACATCTACTATAAACCAGCACACCTTCTACGGTTTGTCCTTTACAATCGTCGTGACGGTCATAGAACCCTCTCCTAAGGGTCTCCATGACGGACATCGACGACGGACCGTTATTGTCACGAAGGTCCGTCCTGTTTATCTGTCATACTAGTCAAAGACTTTCCTTCAGGGGTCTACACATTAACATAGTTGATGTAAGACATAACATACCGCATGACGGTCCGTCGTACTCATGACGAACCGTCACCTTGTCCATCGTGTTTCACTATTACTATAGAAAAGTCATTACAGCTTAGCTCTTATACTTATTTTGTTTCATTTTTTTCTCAACTTGTTTGCTCCATCTCGTACTAATATTGATTTTTTATAGGTACTATCTATTATGGCACAAAAATGGGATCGAGTTTTTGCACGTGGGCGATCAATGTCTGTCGCCTTGTCTGCCCGCCTAATAATTGTCTCTAATGATGAGCGTGACCCAGAGTACGTGCCCATAGGCACAACCACTCCATCATGAGCTGTACGTGCTGCCAGAGCTACGCCAAAAAAGGTGGCGTCCGGCGTAGTCAGCGTCTCCCTGTCAGATGAGGAGCGCACACTGACCGGCACACCTTTTAGTTTAGCTACTCGTCTAGAAGGAGCGTCTGGCTCCTTAGGAGTTTCGTGGTCGGAGGAAGCCTCCAGGTCTGCTTAAGTCCCTGCACCCACCACAACTGCACAATATGCCTCGTCTGATGAGGTTGACACTTCTAAATCCACTCATAGATCACCGACTCGTGCTCTCACCCCGGTGGCGGACCAGCCCAACCGGTGGTGTGTCAACGGGCAATATGAAGTATATTCAGACGTAATGTTTCAAAATGATAAAGGAGTCATGACATGGACCCTTACACTAGAGATGCGGGTCCTTATGGAAAGTCTCCCTACTATGCCAGAGATCTACAATCTCATCACAAGACACCGACTGGAGTCGATAGCGCGTTATTTGGGCCATTATAGTGAAGAGTTGGTCCGAGAGTTCTACGCCTCTTACGTGGCTACTCTCAGATCACATATTGATAGGCGGGCTGTACCCGCCAAACAGGACCCACTTGAGCATGTCCAAGTATGTGGCATTTGGGTCGATATCTCCCTGCCTGCCATCCGTTGGTATCTACACGACGATGATGTTGATGCCAACCGGACCCCTCTCAACGACGAGTTTGACTAACGGTGGCAAATTGTCAAAGATGGAAAATTCTTGTGTGAGCCATCGCTAATAGAGACCACCAAGAGGTGGATGGCCCTGCACTTATCTATTGATAGAGAGGGTAGAGACTGGGTAACATAGACGAAGGGAGCCATCAAGAAGGATAACTTGACCTTCACGGCTAAGTTCTTATGGCTAATTGTCCACCACTACCTTTCCCCCACGGACGCAGATAATATAGTCACATGGGATCGTGTAGTTTTGATGGCGGCGATAATAGCCGAGTTTGAGGTGGACTTTGCTTGGCTTCTACAGGAGGTCATGCACGAGAGGGCTTTTAAGGTCACAACTACTTACCCTTTTCTGTACCTCATATTTTCCTTATGCAGTTCCGCAGGTGTGCCCATATGGCACATTGATCAGCTCAAGACTCCGCTAGGCAATATTGATATCGACTTCATTAGGGATGAGGCCAATGAGTTAGCTCCATGCAGAGGTCCCCGTCAAGAGTTGCCTCCACTTGGTGAATATCTGGATGATACGGTAGCACAGGCTCGCATGGCTATGCAGGCTGCTCTTATATCCACTGACACTACCCCGATTGACTCTATCCCGGGTAGTAGCACTCCCCAGAGCTCCTCTCGCTAAGACCCTTTCCCCGCTCTGGTCCCGCTTTCTATGGTCCAGAAAGTAGAGGTACAGATGGCTACACTTCTGCATCACATCCAACCTTGGATGCAGATGTCTATTGCTGAGGCAAAAGAGCGCTTGGAGCGGAAAATGGTCCAGCACACAGAGAGGAAGATCGATGAGGTTCATCAGTGCTTGGACACTTTTGAGTTGCAGATGCTAGCCAGGACATTCCCTCAGGTGGACGTGTCGACACTTCACGCTGCGGTCGATAGTCTTCGAGCGGACATTGATGTTATCCTAGAGGCTAGGGTGCCTGAGTCTGAGGCCCCTTCGCGACTTCTGAGATTCAACCACCTCCTCCTCGAGAGCATGCCAAGAGGCGTAAGGGTCGAGAGGAGGATAAGGGTAGATCACGGAAGAAGGAGCGCCGTAAGATGGAGTCTGCAAGGAGAGCCTCGCTTCCTGATGAGGAGGCGCGTCGAATGAGGGCTATAGAGTGAGCTGCTTGGTCATCTAGCTCCAAAGTGTGGCGATAGCGGGAGGCACTGCTGATAGTGTTGTTGCTGATGAGGACACAATTGAGGGTGTCCAGATTACAAATGTAGTGGGTTCCGAGGAACCGGATCCATCAGCTTGCTGATCATCGGTGCTTTGCGCCACAGGTTTGCTTCACCTACCACTCTCGTATTTCAATTTTTTATGCATTGGGGACAATTGCATGTCTTTTTGTCGGGGGTGGGTAAATGAAAAGTTGGTGCTAGGGTGAATTCTGAGTAGCCAAATTCAATATCATCTTTTGGGGTTTTCTTGCTTGTGTTCTTTTTCCCCATGAGACTAATTATTTTTACTGTTGAACCGACATGTCTATATCTTATGCACATAGTTTAACTGTGAAGCATGATGGCTAAAATGATATCCTGATGAAATGAAAATGATTAATGACTAGGCAAAGTAATTGATAATTGTGTGGCTCTAAGCATGATAAGAGATACACCACTACCTGATCCTATGCCTAAAAATTCGAACTAGGTGTCTTATAATCTGGTAGAGTAATGTGATTTCAAGGAAGTGTGAAAAGATTTGAATAGTCCACTATTTGTACTGAGCTAGAACTTGCCTTGTTAATCTTGCTAAAAGTAAGCTGTAATAAACAATTAGGAAAGTATCATAGGCCCTTCTTCGATATAGCCACTTTTGGCCTAAATAAAAAAAATGAAATTAATCCTTCTTTGATCCAAATGATTTGAGATTAAACTAGACCTTTTTTCACGACAACTGATCTTTTCTGGGAATAATGTGTCGTCCGTGGTCCCTCCTTGGACGTGTGCACCTCAGTTTATGCCAAAAGCATAAGTTGAGGGTGGTTAATGAAGTGAACAATCTTTTTATTGCCCTGACCAAACTTTGGGTATTGTGAACTCTGACTCATGGCAAAGCCATGAGTTGAGGGTGGCTATTATGAGGAATGCTCTAGAAAGTGGGGTTGAAATAACAAAGAGAGAAATAACAAAAGTAAAGTGACACAAGAATCAGTTGAAAGAAAAGTGAAACAATAAAAAAAAATTTAAAAAAAATACAATAAATACAAGAAAGAAAAAAAGAGTGTCACTTAGCCGATGAAAAGTGGTGTGTTTAGCCTATACATCAAGGAGGGAAAAAATTCACTAGAATTACCTAAATATACCCTAGCTGACCCTTAGCCGATGTTACAAGCTAAGAAAGTCCTATCGTTATCCTAAAAGTTGTATAGCGAACTTATAGTAGTGAAATTAAGGGCAAGCTTATGAAAATATGTATGAATGAGTTGTGAATTTATTCTAAGAGTGAGTGTTGAAAAGTAATCCTTATACTCAAACTGAAATCATTGTGTGAAAAATGAGGGATGTTGTTTTGAAGTGAGGACACTAGTTGCAATACCAAAAATATTAGCTCCTCGGTAAGAAATTGAAGAGGATAGGTGTTAGTGCGTGGTGAGTCTTTGTCATGGTATTAATCCACATAATTCAAGCCTAACAATGATAACATGCATAAATATGATGATACTTATCGGGATTGATAGCCAAATGATTGCGAAAGATAAAACAAGGATACTATTGTACAAAGATTTTGTAGTGAGTTATAGTGCGTCGCTTGAGGACAAACAACGAATTTAAGTTGAGGGTGTTGATATACCGTGGTTTCACGGTGTTTTTAATGCTTTTTCCTTAAGTTTAGTGTGTTTCCAAAAGCCTTTTTGTATTAATTTTTGTGTAAGTTTCTCTTTATTTGCAGGAAATCTGTCTAAAGACAAATGCGGAAGTTTTTGAGCAAGAAAGGCAGAAAAATTACCACCTACGGAGCTTCTGACGGTCCATTGTGCCTCTAACAGTCCGTAAGTGGCAAAGTAGTGAAGCTGCTGAAGGAAGATGAGGAATTCTGACCAAGTGTGGGGTTACGAAGTGCATGACGGACTGTCGTAGCCATGACGGTCTGTCCTGCTTGTTCACCGTGATGATCAGAGAAGTAGTCCTATTACACAAATTCCAAAAGTTTATGTGTTATGGAACAGAGACTCTACACGGACCGTTGTGCCTGTAACGATCTGTCATACCTGCCATCGAGGGTAATGAAGAGAACAGAAGAATAATTTTCAAAGTATGGGACGACAGAGTCCATGACGGCGCGTCGTGACTTTGACAATCCGTCGCGAGGTCCGTCGACCCAGCCGCGTTTTGCAAGATTTTTAGAAAATAGAGTCCTTTGATTAGTTTTTTTTATAAATAGTTCAAAGAACCTAGTTTTTGGGGTTAGACTCTTGGTTATTAGACACTTTTATGTTACATTCTTTGTGATTAGATTATTTTGATTATTACACTTTTGATTGTTACACTTGTCCATGGAGTTGATTATTGGTGATTTTGTCGATTAATCAAGTAAATTTTTGGATTTTATTCTTTCTCATCGATGTAAGTGCATGAATTATTATATTATATATATGAATATTGTGATTATGACTATGAGTAACTTGATTATTACACTTTTGATTGTTACACTTTTCCTTGGAGTTGATTATTGGTGATTTTGTCGGTTAATTAAGTAAATTTTTGGATTTTATTCTTTCTCATCGATGTAAGTGCATGAATTATTATATTATATATATGAATATTGTGATTATGATTATGAGTAACTAAACTCCATAACTGGGGTTGTGGGAACCAAAGGTGAATAATAAGATAAGATCTAACTAAAATAACAATTCTAGAATAGTGTCTTGCATGTATTGATAATTCTTTCGCTTAGAAGTCTTTTTAACGGATGTACAACATTATAACTCTCCTTAATGCTACTTGCCGGACCAAAAAGGTAGATACTAGGAAAATAATTATCAGCATAGATTTAGTGTATACTATCTAATAGGCTAATATTGATTGGTACGAGGTGATAACTTAGTCAAGTATCAAATACAGTGCTTAATATGAGGTAAAGGTAAGGGTTAGTATAACACACTTAGCCGGACCAAGGTGCGCAGTGAAATTTTGTAGATGCCGGACCAAAGATTTAGAAATACATAACTTATCACTTTACATGCAAGATACTAGGAAATTGTTATAGTTAGAATTAGCAAATTAGGAACCTGTGGGGAACACGTAAACCCTAGTTACTTTTATTAATTGATTAAACTTCAACATTTGAATCTGTTAGTTTTCTACTTTAATTTAGGTAGTTATATTCATTCATTTAAAAAAAACTTTTATTGTCTTTATTTTTTATGGAAATAATTGACTAAATAGTAGTAATAATAGATTGAAGTTAAGTCTGAACTATATTCCTCTTGGAAACGATCCAACCTCATTAGTTGGGTTCTTTACTTGATACGACCGCATTACTTCTTCTTTGAGAGGTAAGTTTGAGCGAATCAATTGCCAAAAATCAAGAAGACATATTCAGCCTATCAACTATCACCCAAATTGAGGCATGTTGTCTGCGAGTACGAGGTAACCCTGTGATGAAATCCATATTGATCACATCTCACATCCAAGTAGGAATGTCGATCTCTTGAGTCATACCTCCTGGTTTCTGATTTTCTAACTTTACTTTCTTGAAATTGGGCACTTACTCACAAAGTCTTCTATATCCGTCTTCATTCCATTCCACCAATAGACTTCTTTCAGATTGTGGTACATCTTTGTGGCACCTGGATGAATAGAATACCTTGAGTTATGAGCTTCTGCAAGAATATGCTGCCTCAACTCTCCCACATCAGGAACTCACAATCTACCTTGGTAGCGAAGTACACCATCTCCCCCTTGGGAGAAAACCTCTACTCTCTGATTGTTGACTCCACCCTTTAGTTCAAGAAAGATCAGATCACTCTCTTGCTTTTTCTTAATCTCCACTACCAAAGACGATTCTGCCCCATTCTGAACTTTTACACCGCGATTTGATATGCTCATAAGGCGAACTCCCAAGCAAGAAAGCCTGTGAACATCCATAACTAACTCATTTCTCTTTTCCTAAACATGGGATACACTACCCATAAATAATCTACTAAGAGCATCGTCCACAACATTTGCCTTTCCAGGATGATAATGCACACTCATATCATAATCCTTAAGGAACTTAAGCCATCTCCTCTGGCGAAGATTCAACTCTTTCTGGGTGAACACATACTAAAGGCTCTTATGGTCAGTTAACACATCTAAGTGAACACCATACACGTATTGTCTCCAGATCTTGAGTGCAAACACCACTGTTGCAAGCTCGAGGTCATGAGTTTGATAGTTCTTCTCATGAACCTTAAGTTGTATAGAGGCATAAGTTATCACCTTACCTCGCTGCATCAACCCACAACTTAGGCCAACTATGGATGTATCACAATAGATCACATAACCATTTGAACCCTCTAGTAAAGTCAAGACAGGATTTGTAGCCAATCTAGTTTTCAATTCTGCAAAGCTTTTCTCACAATGCTCTGACCATTACAATTTGACCATCTTTTGAGTCAACCTAGTTAATGGTGAGGCTATGGATGAAAATCCATCCACAAACCTTATGTAATAACCCACTAGACCTAAAAAAAACTTCTAAAATCTATAGGCGAGGTAGGTCTGGGCCATTGTTTCACTACTTCTATCTTCTACGAATCTACTCGGATCTCTTTGATGGATACATTGTGACCAAGAAAATCGACGGATTGCAACAAGAAGTCACATTTACTAAACTTAGCAAATAAATGGAGATCCTTGAGAGTCTACAGAAAGACCTCAAATGACGTGCATATTTTTCCTCACTGCAAGAGTAAATAAGGATATCATCAATAAAGACGATAACGAACAAGTCCAAATACTATTTTAACACTCTATTCATCAAATCCATGAAAGCTGCAGGAGCATTAGTTAGTCCAAACGACATAACTCCAAATTGATAATGACCATACCAAAATCAGAAGGCTGTTTTTTGAATGTCACTATCTGTGACTCTAAGCTGATGATAACCCGATCTGAGGTCTATCTTTGAGAAATGGCTATCACCCTGAAGTTGGTAAAACAAGTAATCAATCTTGGGGATGAGATACTTATTCGTAATTGTGACCTTGTAGGATGACAATCTCACCTATCACTACCAGTTACTGACATCATACAAAATATTTTCTTGACATCATCAATGAAATTATGTGGGTCCTTACCAAAATGCGACCCTAAAAACATAGACGGATTCATCCTAACAAAATCAAAAACTCTGGCTGCCATGGATTGATAAATTCTATTAGTAGTAACTCAAAACCTATTAATTGTTCTTGTTGTTGAAACTCTGAGCCAAAATCTGAATTGGCATTCTGAAACTCTACATTTGAACTTCCTTATCTGGTATTAGACGAATTCTGTTATCATTATGTGCATTAGCATTCCATGCCTAATCTCTAAAAGAAGGAATGATCTTAAGAGCACAACGTCAAGTTAGAATTGAATTTGATCATACCTTACGCACGATAAGAGTAACAAGAAAGTGATTTTTTTCCTAAATCACTTCATAGCCTCCCTCTCATCAAATGTGGTGCACTTCACACCCATGAAAATGACTCTACTTAGTGCGGCTTTTCAGACATCCTAGGACACTTAAACCTAGTGCTTTAATACCATGTTTTGTAATGCCCCGAGTTACCCCCGAGACACGGATACAGAACCTAGGACCACAAATAATCCCAAGCTCACCCCGCTGTAATGATTATAGTCATACTAAAGATAATAAACTGTTGCGGAAGCTAAATCATACTTAAAATGAAAAGATGGGGAATACTCATATTCTAAAACTGAGATATTTGAAAACAATTAGTTTAAAACAAAAGAAATATTAATTGAATACTAAGCTGAATATAACTATGTCTGAAAATGGACTCTAAACTAGACTAGAAATACTGGGACAAGACCCAACTAAATCTAGAAAAAACTGAAACTAAATGACTAAATACTTAAATGAAACTCATGACTGCACGTGTATTTCAAGAACTAAAGAAATACAAAGCTAGGGTTCTGAAATTCATGTGATAATACGAGTAATGGCATGATAATCAAATTTGGAACATATATTTAATAAATTCATGAAGTTATATCAAAGTTCTAGAAACCCCAGGTTTAATCATGATAAGAGAATCAAGAACTGACTGAAACTAAGGACCCTATGTGTGAAAGGAACCCACTAGTGAAATCCCACATACGTGGTGATGAAATCCACAGAAAAATACTTATGTTTTGGGGATGGAACTGCTGGAGCTGGTGGTGTTCTTGAACTAGGGTTCTTGAGCTTTTTTCTCTCCTTTTGCTTCTAGTTTTGTATGTTTTGATTTAATGATTTGACTTGGATATATTTTAATTATGTTTCTAGGCTTAAAATGACTAAAATCTTATAATTTAGTGTCAAAACAATGTAACTTAGGGTTTAAAAAGAGTAGAAAGGGTAAAAAAGACCCCTGGGAAGGTTGCTGTCGAGCCTAACGATGGCCAGGACTAACTGTCCGTCGTGCGCCCGAAGCCCAGTCGTTGGGTCTGTCGTGAGGTCCTGTTCGACAAGCCATTATTAAAATGGGCATAACCTTTTACTCGGAGGTCTGATTTTAGCAAGGTTGGTGGCTATGGAAAGATAATTCAATTATGTATCTGTGGGTATGTAATGGGAGACCTAATTCATTTTGTTCTAAAAGTTATTATCATTTAAAGTTGACCAAACTACATTTCCCTTTAACTGGCTGCAAATTTTCCACCTACGGACCGTAGGTCCACCTACGAACCATGCTGGTCATCCATAGATCTTGTTAGTGAGTAGTTGAAAAGAGTCTTGCTCGACGCTCACAGACTACGGACCGTCATTTGACCTACAGACCGTAAGTCCGTCCGTCGTCCAAGACTTAATGCACAACTATTGACCGTTGTGCAAGACAAACCATGGTTCAGGCTACGGTCCGTCGATGCCACCGTATGTAGCACCTGCAGATTTTTCTGAAAAACAATTTTTTGGTCTAATTTTGTTGCCGGGTGTTACATTTTGTAAAGACAAATCAGAATGATCAAAAGAAGAATGAAACAGAGTGGAAAAACTTGATCCCGTTGAATGCACATATCTCCTTCAGGAAATTATTTTCCTATAGCACCCAATGCGTAAATGAATAGATCATCTCAAGATTTAACGATTTTTTGCACAAATAATTGATACAAAACAATGGTGTCAGTGATTCATTCAACATGAGCAAAGTGCACAACTATTTGACTGTCCAGAAGAAGAATAAATAGTTCAAATTTTTGTTGTGAGAGGAAAGTCCTTTATTTATATACAATAAAGGGTAGTACGAATAAATGATTATTGTGCCTTATGGAAAAGGTTACAACTCTTTGGAAGAATTACAATCCTTAAAAAAGGTCACAACATTTTATAAAAGTGACAATTCTTCTTAAACGTAACAACTTTTCGAAAAGATTACAACTCTTTGGAAAAGTTACAACCTTGTGGAAAAATTTCTACCTTTCTTATAAAGGCACAATTTTTTATAAAAGTGGTAACTCTTAATAAAAGTCACAATTTTTCATAAAAGTTAGAATTTTTCATTAAAGAGAAAAGGCAAATTTTGGAAATATAATAAATCAAATGTGAATCCTGATTTGTGGTGGCCCCACATAGGCGGGCCTAGGGTTTTGTTCTAAATAAATACTAGGTAATTTACCCTCAGGAAATCTTTCAATGCTTTTGAACAGTAATTCCAACAATTGAATGTTATAAAAAAAAAGTATATTTTAGTAGGTTTTAAGAGTATTTCAACAAAAATTAAATTATATTACATTATTACATATCTTAAGAAATTTAAACATATAATGAATGATAATAATTATCTTGAGATCTAACTATTTTTTATCTTCTTAATTATTTATCAAATATATGTTGACGATGAAATAATGTTGTTTTAACTGAGTGGTGTTTTTTATATAGCGATTAAACATATTTTTTTACTATTTTCTTTTACATGAAAAATATTAAACTAATAATTTTATGATTAGAGTAATTCCTTGTTAAAAAAAAAACTATATAAAAGTTTTGATAAATAATATTAGTTACAAAAAAGCTAAGATTCTTATAAATGTACACAGAATAACAAAATTAATTTTTTTAGGGATAATCTACTTGTCTGTCAAACGTTCACCGCATTTTGTTATTGTTACTTTGTTACTCTAATAAAATTTTTAAATTTATATAATGGGAAAAATATATTTAAAACAACAACAAAATAATATTATCGACCCTTTTAGAAATTCAATCTTCATTAAACTGCTGCTCTAAAGGACCTTTTAGATTCTTCATTAATGTAACTTTACTATTTTTTCAGAAATATGTATATATAGTTGTTGCATTACAAAAGTATAAGTAGATCAAAATTTTGAATTCTAGACTCATGTTTAAGAAATATTTTTGAACATTAAAAAATAAAAAAAATGATTATAACCTAGATAGCTCAAATGTTAAGCAATGACTTGGGACATAAAGAACAACAAATCTATGTCAATAGACATATTTTGTAGCTTAAGATATTACTTTTATTTCGAACAGGTTTTGTTACACATTCTTCAAATTAAGCATGATTAAAATTGTCACAACTCACATTAAAAATATTTACTAGAGTTGAATGAGAAGTAAAAACACAAAAACATTAAAAGGGCAAAAGTTTTGTCCAAGTGAAGTCATATACAAACTAAACGAAAAATAATCAATGCAATTTTATGGAGACAAAAAACTGCGAGAAAAAAATATGTTAAAGAGAATAAACTATGAGGTATCAAATGATGATAAAAAAATATTCTAACCAAAAAAGTTCTCATGTTTTAATATAACATACCTTAGAAGTTGACTAACACATCAATCAACTTTCAATCATTAAAGTACTCCTAATATCCGATGATAAAAATTAGTAAAAACAGATAACAACAACATAAAAAGAAAAAAAATATGGGCATGCAATATTGTTAATTCTTAGAGGATTTTCTAAATAACTCTAAATCTTATCCTTGTATGTGAAGAAGTGACATTGTTTATGAACATATTAGAGATTTGTAAAGATAGTTTTTGTTGTAACTACAACATTTCCAGTATAGAAAACTTACTTGAATACCCTATTAATGTTTGCTATTTAATATCTAATAACAAATTATTATAACAATGATATTGCAGAAATATCAACTACAAAATTCAAAGAATGTCCTAAAACTAACAATTAAAGCATAAATTAATTACTATAAAAACATATAAAGATCTGTAACAATAGAATGAAACGAAATAGAAAAAATTGAGTTCGATAAATGCAGAGTATCTGCATCAGAAAATTATTCCCTCTAGTACCCGAGATTTAATGGAATAGATCCTCTTAGTAAGAACGATTTTATTCACCAGTGTATTGATACAAACAAATAATGACAGTGAGTCATTCAAAAGAATCAAAGTACACAACTACTTAATTGTAGGGAAGAATAAGAAGAAGAACTTCAAAATTATCATTGTTTTGAAATGATAAGATATTTATCTATTTTTAGACAACAAAATTTAGTATGAACAAATGTTTATTGTGTATTAGCGGAAAGGTCACAAACTCTCATTAAAGTCAAAAATTTTCATAAAAGTCACAACTTTTCATAAAATGCGCAACTCTACATAAAAGTCACAACTCTTTATACAACTTTTGACAACATTTTATAAAAGTCATAATTTTTCATAAAAGTCTCAACTCTTTATAAAAGTCACACGTTTTCATAAAAGTCACAATTCATAAAAGTTGCAACTCTTAATAAAAGCCACAATTTTTCATAAAAGTCACAACTTCTCATGAAAGGAAAAGGCTAATTTTGAAAATAAAATAATTCAAAAGGAAATCCTGATTTTTGGTTGCGCCATGTAGGTGAGTCTAGGGTTATCTTGTAACGTTCAAAAAAAAGAGGAAAAAAAAAAGAATAAATAGGTCCTAAAGTTGATTTAATTATTAATTAAAAATCTGAAATTTTAATGGCATAATGATCTTTTCGCGTATTAATTAAAATAAAACCAGATTTTTATGAATTTTATTTAAATTTTGTTTGAGTAATTCTTTAATTTAGTCTCCTAAACCTATTAGTTCTCGCTCTCACACGCTTAATAACTCTCTCTCTCTCACGTTATCCATCTTTTTCACGTTATTCTACCAAGCACAACAAAAACCAGAGAAAACACTAACAGTTCTTCACGCTTGAAAAACTCACATGAAATTTTAAGAAAAAACAAAGCAACCAAAATATTAAGGCGAAGAGAGGTTGTTCGTTGAGTGGTGTGAATGTTGAGGTAACTTGGACTGAGTTTTGGAGAGAGTTTTGGGTAGCGAATTCTTTGTTTGAACATCAAAAAAGGTATGGGTTTCTTCTCTCTTGGCTCCTTTCCCAAGAGTCCCCATAGGATTCAAACTATTCATCTCGAAACTAAGGTTGTTCCCCGTTGCATGCCATTGTCACTAATTCCCTATGATCTTAGGTTGGGTATTCTTGTTGGTAGAATATAGGGATACTTTTTTGTGGTGATGATCTCGTTTCGAGTATTTGTTCATGACTATGTGTTTATATTTTGTGTCTTTTGGGAATATGTATGCAAATCCGTATGTATTTATGCAAGACTGTGATCATGATTTTGAGTTTTTCTTTAGCATGTTAATAGCATAGATGTTATTCGTGTTTTATGTGCAATTAGAGGCTCTTAAAATTGTAATATTCACATGGTTGGAAGGCTATAAATTCTAGTTAAAACAAATGATCAAATTATCCCTTAAACTTGTCTTAAGAACTTTAACGATAGTATAAGAAACAAATGCTAAATTAACCCGTAAAAATGATGTACAAAATTATGGAGTAATGTCCCAGAACCTGGAAATAAGTTGTAGATGAATTCTGGAAATTTTGAACAAAAAAATAAATAAATAAAAATAGGTGAGGTCTGAAGGATCGTTCCCGTGACCTCACCAAAGTAAGCCTTAATAAAAGAAATGTTTCAAACGGGGCTCGAACCGAGGGCTGGGGGGCCGGCGAAATTCGCAAAGAAAAGAAAAAAATACACAACTAGGGGAATCTAACCCTCGCCCCTGTATTGCGCGAAAAAAAAAAGCGAGGGCTGGGGGATCGAACACGCGACCTGGGGGAGAGGCGAAGGGAATAAATCCGGTAATTTTAATGAGAGGCGTGGGATTCAAAACCACGAGCATGTAGACGCGAGAGAAAGAAGAAAATAGGAAGAAATAAAATGTGAGGCGTGGGAATCGAACCCACGACCTCAAGGATTGTAGCAGTGTACAAAAAAAATAAAAAAAATAGAGGGGATGTGCGGGTTCGAACCCACCACCGCACAGACTCTTCTTCAGCGAAAAAGAGAGGAAAATAAGGGGGTTGTAGGGGTTCGAACCCACAACCTCCCCAATGAAGCGAATTTAATTTTATTTAAAAAAATGGAAAAAAAAGAGATTGGAATTAGAATTCTAATTAAAAATAGAAAATTTATTCTTTCATGTAAATATGGAGATTTAATTTAGAATTCTAATTAAAATAGAAAATTAATTCTTTTATGTAAATATGGAGATTTAATTTAGAATTCTAATTAAAATAGAAAATTTATTCTTCCATGTAAATATGGAGATTTAATTTAGAATTCTAATTATAAATAGAAAATTTATTCTTTCATGTAAATTGAAATTTAATTTACAATTCTAATTAAAATAGAAAATAAATTATTTCATAAAAATGTTGAGATTTAATTTAGAGTTCTAATGATACGAATATTAGAAATAAAATAAAAAAAAATATATAAATGATATCCAAGTTATTCAAGAATTGGGTTCACGTGCCCAAACCTCCGAATTGATACATAAGTCTTACGTGAGTAAAATATTCAAGAATAATGCCATACACTTAGATAAAAAATCAAGATCTTGGCATATATGCAAGATACATAAGTCTTGCAATACATAAACTTATGAAAGTAAGAATCACTTAGCGAACTATGAATGAAGCCCCATGGCTTGTATTATAGACACATAAGTCTAACATACATAAAAAATAAGTGAACCTAAGACGTACGTAATGAAATGAACCTTAGGAGGATTTAATACTTGTGTAAGATACGCTAAATGGCCAAGTGCATTGGCATATAATGAGATCAACTATGAAAAGAAGAAATGAACATTCACGTAATAAGAGGTGAGTAACTATGAAAAACAAATGTGCTAATAATGAGGACAACATGATGTGAGGATAATGTATATGAGGAGAGCAATCTCAAATGAGCCTAAGTAAATGTTACCAATAGGTACTCACCAATGAGAGTGTAAAATAAGGAAGAGACCAGTCTCTATGAACACTGTAATGAAAAATATTGAGTTTAAAACACTTAATACTATTGATGAGATGAGAAATCATCTATTAAGCTATGATGTCCTCATACTAGAAGGCAGCTTCCATGCTGTATGAGTTGAATGAAATGGAACTTTATACTAAGCACTGATAGGCTAGCTATGAGCGGTGATTCCTTATTTCGGGAAGGGCGGAGGTTCAAGTAACTCTCATGAGATGAGACTGTAAGGCTTGCCGGGTATAGCTCTCCTTACATCTCCTAGTCTTTGAACCTACATTGCCACCATAGGTATCTGGAGGGGTTAAATTCCCATATATGCTAGCATGTTATTGAGTCACTTTGGCTTGTGGTTTCACCGATTTTCGGTGTGGGGGAGACACTGGATTTCATGATGCTCACATGATCTATATCGGTTAAAGTTAAAGTTTCCAATGAATGAATGAGGTAAGCCTCAAATGAATCATATAAAGAAATGAATGATATCGAAGGTGTTAGGATAGGATAATCAAGAGGTTAGCTAGATTCAGGTAATGACATTAGGTTATTCCTGAACATTGCACTTCAAGCCCTATGAAAGTCTTAAACTATATCCTAGGTATAGCTGGTGTTCACACTAACCTATGAATGAACTGAAACGAGGTACCAATGAATGAATGAAGAAGACTCTGTGTTTTCTAAAGAAGGCTCCCTAGTTGAGGTCCCATATGTTGAGCTCTCATTTTGGAAAGTCTTAAGGTCAAGTCCATGATAAAAAGGTCTCATGGCATATGAATGAATAATATGAAAAAAAACTATGTATTATATGTTATGTTCTATATGAAGATGTTATGTGTTGTGTGTAGTACGATAATTATAATAATGCATGTCACTCTCATGGCATAACTTTTCCAATCTCAAATTGGCCAGTCCACAGACTTAACTTTAAAAAATCATGTTGTTAAGAAAGAACGATTCTTTCTCATGCTTGTCCCTGGTGTGTGCTTGCAGATATCCATACTTAGTACAAGTGTGTACTAATTCAATACAAACATCTACTTTAGGTGCAGGCACAGGTAGGCGGTAGAGATACATATTCGTTGTTGCAGCTATTAGGACGTCAGCATTCATCCGGAGTTTTGTAGGTCCTCATGCTTTCGAGGATGCTACTGTTTTACATTCTAGCGTAGTTTTAGAGTTGAGCTAGTGGAGCATGTTCCAGTAGTGTTTCTTTCCAATTTTGGTTCAGACTTTGTATTGGTGCTACTTTGGACGATATACAATTAATACTTAATGAATGATTTCTTTCAGTTGCTTATCTCCTAAATGTTAGATGGTTGATGATGAACGATTACGAAATATTAAGAATGTTTAGCATGTACGATTAAAGAATTAAAAATATCAAATTTTCCGCTAAAATCAATTTATGTAAAGTAAGAATGACGTAAGTAGGCTTGTTTGCGACTTATGAGAAGTCAACGACACCGGATTATGGTCGTGACATATCTATTATATATATATATATATATATATATATATATATATATATATATATATATATATATATATATAGTGATAGTTTATGATTTGTCAGACAACGTACATAGTTTTACGTTTGACCTTACTTCAATGGTCACTCCTTTCCCAAGTCTCTTGCTGAACAATTAGTGGTAATTGGGTTAATATTAATGCATCCAGAGTATGGTATATTATAAATATAAAACAGGAACTAATATATAAAAAACATTTACATAGTTCGCGAATGAAGAATTGTAAAACAATTATATAATAAAAACACCGGTCTAATCCCCAACTTATGTGTTACTCTTAGTCAATATAACACACCATATATTCACCCTTAAAGGGGAGAAAAAATGGGAATGAAGTTGATTATCAGACCATGTAAATATATGGTGTTTTGGTTGAACTTAACATCAATATCTAATTCATAAGAGAAGGATTTCTCAAATCCATATAAGTTAACCAATTTATTTCCCAACCAATGTTGGACTTTGACCCACCTAAACCCCATTTCACGATATCAAAACATGAGCGTAGAGCGGGAGATCAAATAATGATGAGCGTTGTATGGGATTAAGTAATAATCCATCCCTAAATAGATAATTTTTGATGTTGAAGTATCATATCTTTACATGGTGTCAGAGTCATGTACATTTGGACTCTCGATAGACAATCCAATTTGGATAAGGCTTCGGTTTGGACGTGTGGGCGGTGATAGAGTTCCACATTAGTTGGGGAATGATTTAATATTCTTCTTATGATTTGATTTTTAATTTTCTTAAATAAAAAAAATTCAACAATTGATTAAACACACTTATAATCATTAGTGAGATATAATTAATTTGAACAATATATATTATTTATTAATTGCTTAATGAGAATGATTTTTATAGGGCTACATTTCTAATTCATTGATTGTACAACAGAATTCACAGAATCACTTTATAGATTTCCCTAAAATTTTATTCTATCAATGAATATAAGAGTAGGATATCTCATCCTGAATTTTCTGAAACATTGTACGAACGAGAAAAATTTACGACATCTATTTAATAAATGATGGTAGATGAATCAAACAACTCCAAAATATATCATTTAACCCTGAAACTCAATGTGTTTGATGTTACGTCTTGGCATATATAGATTTAGGGCTGATGTTAATTTTTTATAATTTTGAGTATGATATAATTAGGTGTTACTGTGTTTTCAATCCCTTCACTAGAGAGAATTAATTGATTCCATATTCGAATGCTCCTAAAATTAAGTTGGAAAAAATTGGCATAGTGGTTGAATACCCTAATGCACTTAAATACAAATTTGTCCTATACATAACTTGGTCTAAAATTTGAACTTGTTCTACAAATTTCTCTTACTTTCATTCAAGATATATGGCTTGTGGCGTGAGCTCCCAATGAGGATCAATAGTTTCAAATCCTTACTTATGGTAGTCCACCTTTCATTTTGTTTTATTCTCTATATTTTTTCGGATGTAATAGTAGTGGTATAGCTTTTGATATATCAAAAGAAGACGGTATACTCATTGACCCTCCCTATTTTATCGATTATTATGTTCACAGCGTAGGAAAATTTTTGACTGGTAGGGACATGAGTGGTAGCGATATATAACTAGGGAGGGGACAAGGTTTACTTACACTTGTAAGCATTTTATGAAACTACATAGTCGTTGGCACAAAATACAGAGAAAGAAACCATTAGAGGGTTTCCCAAACACAGGTCTGGTTGTCTCCCGAGACTGTACCATGATCTATACAATTACAATACAAACATCAATGTGTACAAATATATCGCAGTTCTGGACACAGTCGATTATCCCATCTTTGCTTCCACTAACATTAGTCTGCGTCCATAACACAAAATCCAATTATATAACGATGGCTCAAGGGGCTTACATTACTAAAAAGTTTGAAGACTTCAGATGTCATGCCCCGAGATAACCCTGAGACGCGGACACGAAATCTAGGACCACAAGTGATCCCAAGCTAACCCTGCTGGATTGATCATGAGCATACTAAAGATAATAAACTAATAACTTAACATGAAGCTGAAACTAACTATGTCTAAAATAAGTCTATGATTGAATAGAAATACTGGGACAAGCCTTAAACAACACTAGTGCACCCCATGGTGAAATACTAGGTCTGATGAAGCTCTTATCTAGAAGGTTTTTCAACTGCTCTTGAAATTCCTTAGGCTATAATGGAGCCATTTTGTAAGGAGGAATAGAAATAGTCTAGGTATCTGGAAAGAGATCAATTCCAAAGTCAATTACTCTTTTGGGAGAATGTCCGAGAAGATCATCTGGAAATACTTCTGGATATTCAAAGACTACTGAAACTGACTCAAGAGTTGGAATTTCAAGGATAGAATCCTTAACATGAACTAGATGATAGAGATAACCCTTAGATATCTTCTTTCTGTCCTAAAGGTAAGAAAAAATCGAACCGTAGGCATTAAGCTACTATCCTTCCATTATAAGATTGGTTCATCTAGAAACTGAAAACGGACAATGCTTGTTCTACTATCGACTGAGGCATAATAGGAATGTTTCCAATCCATGACTATAATGACATCGAAGTCTACCACTTCTAACTCTACAAGATCTAATGAGGTGACTTTCTGAGATACTGACAGGGAAATTTTTGTATACCCGTCTAGCTATAACTGGGTCACCAACTTGAGTAGAGACTGAGAAAGGTGATGAGAAAGTATCTTGAATGACACTAAATTGGACTACTATACTGAGTTATAAAAGACAAAGTCATCTTTGTTGTCTTTCCACTTAGTAAATTCAACTATATGGGTGTCACATCGTTTAGCTTATATGATGCCAATTTCACCTATCACTACTAGTTATTTGCATTACACCCAATATTTTCTTGACCTCATCAATTAACTTCATGGGTCCTTACAAACTTGTGACCCTAAAACATAGGAAGATTAACAAAATCACAAACTCCGGCTACCATTAATCGATAATATCTATTAGTAGGAACTCGAACCTGCTAATTCTTCCAGGTTGTCATAATTTTTGGCAAAAGCTGAACTGGCATTCTAAAACTCTACATTATAACTTCCTTATCTTGTACTATATGAAATGTGTTAGCATTGCGTGCATTAGAAGTCCATGCCTAAGCTCATAGAGGAGGTATGATCTAAAACGTAGAACGTCGAGCTAGAGTGAAATAAGATAGTCCCTCACACACGATAAGAGTAACAAGAAAGTGATGTTTTTCCTAAAATACTTTCTAGCTTCCCTCTCATTAGATGTGGTGCACTTTACACCCATGAAAAGCACTCTACTTAGTGCGGCTTTTCAGACATCCTAAGACTCTTGAACCTAGTTCTCTGATAAAAAATTTTTTTACGCCCCGAGCTACCCCCGATACGCGGACATGGAACCTAGGAACATAAGTGATCCCAACCTAACCCTACTGACATGATCATTAGCATACTAAATATAATAAACTGATGCGGAAGCTAAATCAAAATTTATAATAAAAATATGGAAAATACCCATATGTTAAAACGTATATAATATGAAGACTGATGACTTTAATACAATGAAGTTAATAACTCAACACTAAGCTGAAATCAATTATTTCTTAAATAAGACTCTTACTGACGAAAAATACTAGGTCAAGCCCCAGCTACATCTAGCAAAAACTGAAACTAAAAGACTAAAAGAAAACAGAAATAAACTCATGATTGTTGTCCTCCGAGAATGAGAACTTGCCACGGAAACTGCTGAATTGGAGATCGAGAATTGATCTATACATGATCTTGATGTTTAGAACGTGAACATATATCACGAGAAGATGTAGCGCACATATGCTTCAGTACTTGAAAGGTACTGAGCATGTAGGATAGAATAAAGCAAAAATAAAATATCACTGAACAAGTATAAAATCAAGTATAATAATCTGACATAATAAATTGAATTGTTATCTAACTAGATGCAACGACCAATTTATAACATGCTGAAACTTAATACTAAATATTATGATAAATGGTCAATATAGAGAGTCTGACTAATCTGTGGGAGATACTATTAACTTATAATAAAACAACATGAGCTAAATGTGGAGTCCGATGTATACGTTCCATCGAGAGGACCCAATATACCCTTCCAAAGGTATAAAGGCATGTTGGCATGATCACTAAACTAATTTCCCACAAAGGGGACTTACAACCTGCTTGTCTAGTAGTATTAGGACTATTGGGTACGATAAATCCTTGTCCAACTCGGTATTATGCTACTCCCAATGAATTCTCTAAATTTATTGATTAAGTCTGAGTTTTTGTAAATGATGGATAGCTCGACACTGAAAATGCAAAATGAGAATGCAACAATTAATCTGGTAATTATGCTTTTATAATTGAGGCATGTATATTTTATAAGTGTCCGAAATATCTAACCTAGCATGTGCAATTCAAGAACTAAAGAAATACAAACCTATGGTTCTAAAATACATGTGGTAATCTGTGTAATAACATGATAATCTGATTTGGAACATTAAATGAACAAATTCATGAAGTTGTATCAAGGTTCTAGAAACACTAGGTTTAATCGTTACAAGAGAATCAAGAATCTGACAAAAAATTAGAGACCCAATGGGCTAAAGGAACCCACTACTGAAATCCCACATACCTTGTGATTAAATCCACAAAAAAATACTTAATTTTTGGGGCTGGAACAGTTGTAGCTTGTTGCATTCTTGAACTAGGGTTCTTGAGTTTTTTCTCCTCTCTTATTTCTAATTTTCTACGTTTTGATTTAATTATTTGACTTAGATATGTTTTAATTATGTTTCTAGGTTTAAACTGACTAAAATATGATTGTTTAGGGTCAAAATGATGTAACTTGGGGTTTAAAAAGGTGGGGAAGGCCAAAATACCATGGGAAAGTTACTGTCTGACCAATCGACGGCCAGGAGTGAAGGTCCTTTGATTGACCTACACCCCGTTGGATGGTCCGCCAGTTGGTCCTGTTCGACATGCCTTTACTAAAACGGGCATAACTTTTTACTCAGAAGTCTGATTTTAGCAAGGTCGGCAGCTATGGAAATATAATTAATTTATCTATCTGTAGCTAAGTATTGGGAAACCTAATTCATTTTTTTCTAAGACTTATGATCATTTGGTTTTGACCGAACTGCATTTCCCCTTAACTATATGCTAATTTCCCACATATGGCAAGACCTATGGACCATAGGTCAACCTACGGACCATAGGTCCACTTACGGACCATGCTGGTCATCCGTAGCTCTTTTGAGAGAGTAGATGAAGGGAGTATGGATCGACGATCATGGACTACAGACCGTAATCTGACCAACTGGTCGTAACTCTGTCCGTCGACCAATACTTAGCCAATTTTCTAGCGTTAAGATTTTTGGGAGTTTCTGATCTCATCGACGGTGGTCCAGGACGGACCGTGAGTAAGGATACGATACGTTGATGGTCTCATTTGTTTCACCTACATATTCTTTAAAAAATTGTTTTTTTTTTATCTTTTTTAGCCACGGGGTGTTACATAAGAAGATATATTATCAAAGTTACCTGCTTGTTGAAGTTTAAGGATTTAGTCCTCCGATTTAGGTAATAGAAGAAGACACATGAGAAGAGTAGATTTACCATACTTCAGAAAATAAATGAAATAATACATGTGGTGTAATTATTTCATTATCTTAACCATGATTGTCAAATACCCATGATTGATTATGATATAAAACCAGATAAGATTCTTCTTGATAAAGATGTTAGAGCTCAACTGGGTGATATTTCTTTAGTGAAACTGATTCATAAATTTAGTAATAAAATTAGAAGTATGGTCAATATAATAAAGTGCATACACCACATCGAGTATAATATTCATTCTCTAAAGTATAGTCAAGCTACTCTTCTAGTGTATCTCTTTCTCTCTCATGAATGTAAAAGATTAAAGACTTAAAGTTTAACTAGTTGGTACCTTCGCTAATAAACCTCCTGATGTTGTCAAACTTTTCAGCAATATATGCCTGCTGACAAGTTATTATATATTTGGAGGGAGTTATGAAGACACAGGCTAATGTTAGGTTGAAGCAACACATGGGATAATCAAGTTTATCTAGAAGTGCAACTTATTTTTCACAAATTCATATTTGTATCATACTCATACAGATTATGCTAATATTTTCAAGAACTTCGTACCATAAAATACACTTGCTTGTTGTCGATCCAATCTGGAAAGCTTATAATATTGCAATCTGTAACTAAAGAAAAGTTGTGTAAAGCATGGGAAAACATTCAACATTTGCTTTCTCTATCATATGTTACAATGACTACATCCATTCTGAAAATGCATACAAGGGTGAGTAAACCTTGGACTCTCTCTAGACATAAATCTCTACCATAGTAATCACTGCCATTCAATGTTTTTCCATAGCAGGAAACGTAATAATAATAAACCCAGGATGGTCAATGACTACACCATTTTCTTTCTTTTTATCAAGATCTAGAAAACTACGATTGTTTCTGAAAAAATATCGATAATAATGCCAATAAACAAGTGGACTATCATAAGGTAATGAAATGAAACTATTTGTTATTAGTTGGATATCACCCCACAAGCCAGATCACCCTATTGAAAGTAAGTGAAATTTGTAGAACCAATTTGAATTTTCAACCAGGTTACTTATGGTTGCCAATTTGTATTGATCAGCATTAGGATAGTCAACCAGTAGGACAATTTTTCCTAACTCACTTCTTGGAACATTCAGATGTGGAATCAATTTATGCTCTCTAGTCAAGGGATTGAAAAAAGAGTAACACATCATTCTTTTAGAATCAAGGAGAATCAAACCATTGCATGAGTCAAAATCTCTACGCCAAAGCATAACATCTTCACATGTTGAGTGATAGGGATAAATGACATTTTTGAAAATTGTATGATTTAGCTTGTACTAAATAGATGAATTGTTTAAATATAACTTTATGGTGGACGAACAATGTTTTGGAAAATTTAGGATGAGATATCCTACTTTTAAAATTCTTCGATAGAAGTTTACAATGAACTACAAATATCAAGGCCCAATGGGAGATAATCTTTATAATTGTATCATCTGGCATTTTCTGATAGAACAATGTGTTATTCTATTCTATTTTCAAATCTCATGCCCTTAATTCTTTCTATTCTCTTTTTCGGGTCTATAAAGGAAGACATCAAATGTTCTTAAGTAAAACAAGTTTGTGTTAAATGGTACAAAATTTTATAAGGGAAATCTCCAAAGTGATTCAGTAGATTCAGTTGAACAATCAATGAACTAGATATAAGGAACTATGATAAATTATCCCTCATTAAAATATCAAAACAACAATAAATTTAGCTGTGTTGGAAGGCTGAAGGCGAAAAGATTGATGGCTGCATAAAGTTTGTTAAATCAGAAAATTGTTTGTGTTCAAAGATCATCCCCCTTACATTTGGTACCAGAGCTCGGTGTTTCAAGAAGTCATATGATGGTGATGAATACTGAATACGAAAAAAAATTTAAAAAGGGTCTACGATTTTGTTTGCTTGACTGAGGAGAAATTCGATGTAAACTTGGTTTGTCTTCTCTTGCAGGTCTATGGTATTAAAATTGAATTAGAAAATTTTTGTTCAGAAATGGGTTTAGATAGGGCTGACATCAAAGAACAATCAGTGGAAAACCTTAATTTTTGTGAGACGGTGTCTTTGCAAATTGATGGCATGATAAAAGTAAATGAAAAACTTCAAAATTACTTTGACAAAGTGCTGAAGAAAAATGCAATTATTTATGTTGGACATTCAATCTTGTGTTTGGCTATTGCTGGTTCTAGAACATATCGTGAGGAGTCTTCAAAAGTGAAAATTCTCGAGCCTAATACATTTGGAGGCAAAAGGAGTGCCAACAAACTCAAAAACTTCTTATGGGGTATGGAAAATACTTAATTACAGCTCATGTACGCAATGAAGATATGGTGTCAATCAATACTATATATCTTGCAAATGATGCAATATTGTGGTGTCATACAAGAATGACTGAATAAGTAAGTGATGAACGTCTTGAATTCTTTATGATAGTGGAAAGATCGATTCTTTCCTCACAATGCATGTTGGATTACTATGGACCATTCTACTTCAAACCAACAAATAGGAGATCTACATCTACACGAATATAGTTCCTAATAATTGTCCATCTGAATACTCGATTGATAAATATTGTTGTAGGCGAACTCAATAATAGGAAGGTGATCATAGCAACTACCTTTGAAATCGATCACACAAGCTGTCAACATATCTTTTAGGGTCTGAATGGTAGGTCCTGCCTGTCCATGCTTCTGCATAATGAAATGTTGTGCTCAGGTTAACTTGCGTACCAACACCCTTATGAAATGACTTCCATAAATAAGCAGTAAAATGAGGACATCTATCTGAGATAATATAAAACGGAACCCCATGCAACATAACAATTTCATTAAAATAAGGCTTGGCATAGACCGCCGCCGAATCTGTAGTCTTGACCACCAAAACCAAGAAGACTTAGTCATCCTATCAACTATCACCCAAATGGAGTCATGATGTCTGCAAGTACGAGGTAACCTGTGATGAAATCCATATTTATAAGATCCCAATTAATATTAGGAATGGAAATCTCTTCAGTCTAACCCCCTGGTTTTGTATGTTCTACCTTGAAATGCTTGTAATTGGGGAAATTACTCACAAAATATGTTATATCCCTCTTTATGCGATTAAACCATTAGACTTCTCGTAGATCGCGGTACATCTTAGTGTCACATGGATGAATTGAATATTTGTAGTTATGGGCTTCTGCAAGAATATGTTATCTCAAGTCACCCACATGAGGAACACATAATCTACCCTAGTAGCGAAGTACACCATCTCCCCCTTGGGAAGAAACCTCCACTCGGATTATGGATTGAAACGTAAAGTTCAAGCAACATTGGATCACTATCTTGCTTTTCCTTAACCTCTACTACCAAAGAAGATTCTGCCCCATTCAGAATTTTTTCACCAGTGTCTGATATGCTCATAAGAAGAACTCCTAAGAGAGCAATCCTGTGAACATCCTTCACTAGTTCCTTCCTTTCTTCCTCAACATGGGCTACACTACCCATAGATAATCTAAGAGAATCTACTACTACATTCGCCTTACTAGGATGGTAATGCACAATAATATCATAATCCTTGAGGAAATCAAGTAATCTCCTCTGGGAAGATTCAAATCTTTCTGGGTGAACAAATACTGAATGCTTCTATAGTTAGTGAACACATCTACATGACACTATACAAGTAGTGTCTCCCGATCTTGAGTGCAAACACAATTTTTCTAAGTTCGACGTCAGTTGGATAGTTATTCTCATGCACCTTATGTTATCTAGAAGCATAAGCTATAACTTCATCTCGCTGCATCAATACATAACCAAGGACTACTATGGATCCATCGCAATAGGTCACATATCCATCTAAACCCTTGGTAGAGTCAATATATTAGAGACTACTGACTTAACCTTCTTATTATGCATGTTCTTGGAAGATGAAACACTTGCTGATCAAGGAATTGGGTTGAAAATTTCTGCAGAGTCTGCGAGCAACTTCCACCACCCAATTTCTGCTATGAATAGTCATATTTCCATGTCCTAGCTTTCTTATTCTCATTTTCATGTTTCTAAGCTTATGACCCTCAACTAGCTGAGCATGAGTCCTAAGCCTGGAGATGTTCATAACTCCCAAAAACATAGCATTTCTACACCCCGTTTTCACCAAATCTGACACTCTAAATGACCACTTATTAATCTTTTCCCTGGAGTTAGAAACGATGTGAGGATCATACTTAGGGAGTTGGTTAAATTGAGCTCATACTCTTGGACTATCATGATTCCCTTCCTTAATTTAATGAATTCCCGAGCCTTTGCATGTCTCAACTCTATTGGGAAAAAGCTGTCCAAAAAGTTCTCAACAAAGCAATCTCAAGTAATAGGAGCTGCATATGTACCTCTATTTTTTTTATTGAGTGTACCAGATTTTAGAAACATCTTTCACCTACTATGATGCAAACTTAACACGATAATTTCAAGTGACTTGCATCACCTCAAATATCATCTTTGTCTCTTCCAAGAAATTCTGAGGATCTTCACCAATTATGATCCTAAAAACTCATGCGGATTAATCCTAACAAAGTCACGGACACTTGCTCCTACTGATCCACCATTAGCATTCAAAGGAGATTGAACCCGATTTTTCTAGTTGGAGACACTCTAAGCTAACATTTGAATAACATTCCTAAATTCAGCATTAAATACTTCCTGATCTGGGAATGGAGGAGTTGTGTTTACATTCCTAAAACTTATATTCCTAGTATTAGCTCTACGAGGATGAATGATTAGAAACATAGAATGTCGAGTTAAAATAGAAGTAGATCATACCCTATGCGCGATAAAAGTAACAAAAAAGTGATGTTTTTCCTACAACACTTCATAGCCTCCTATTCATTCGATGTGGTGTACTTCACACCCATGAAAAGGACTCTACTTAGTGAGGCTTTTTAAAAAGCCTAGGACACTTAAACCTAGTTCTATGAAACCAATTTTTCCACACTCCAAGCTACGACAGAGACGGGGAAACGAGACCTGGGACCACAAGTGATCATAAGGTAACTATGCTTGCATGATCATGATAATTTTAAAAATAATAAATTGATGAAGAAGATAAATCATAATTAAAATTAAAATATTGGAATACCCATATACTTACTAAGATATTTCAAACTTATGAGTTTAATACAAAGAAAATATTAAGTAAATACTATGTCAAAACTAAATACGTGTGAATATAGCCTATAATGACTAGAAATGTTGGGACACGCCCAGCTGAGTCTAGAAAAAAGTGAAACAAAATGACTAATAATACTAAATATAGACTCATGACTATTATCTTCAGAGAATGAGAACTAACTACTGATTTTGTGGAATTAGAGATCAGGAATCAATCTTATCGTGATCTGGATGCTGAGAACCTAAACCTACATCAAGAGAAGATGTAGCGCATGTATGTGTCAGTACTCGAAAGTTACTAAGTATGTAGGATAAAGTAAAGTTTAAATAAAACATAATTGAACATACCCAAAAGCAAGTATAATATTTTGAACCTGATACACTACATTCCAAATTAAATGGATGCATTGAGCAAATTTCTAACATGCTGAGACTGAATAATAACTGAACTATAAAAATGGTCAATGCAATAGAGTCTGACTGAGCTATATGAGCTACTAATAATCGATAATAAAACCACATGAGTTACATGTAGAGTCTGATGTATACGTCTCATCGAGAGGACCCAATATACCCTGCCAGAGGTATAATGATATGCTGGCGTGATCACTAAACAAATGCCCAAAGAGGGGACTTACTACCTATTTTTCTAGTAGTTCTTGGACTATTTAGGTACGTTGAATCCTAGCCCGACTTGGAATTATGCTACTCTCAGTGAATGAAGTTATTAACATATTATGATTTAATTTTTGTAAATAATGGATAGAACAAAAATGAACATGCAAACTAAGAAAGCAATAAATAATCTTACAATTATTGAGGCATGTATATCTGAAATAACTAAAATATTTATCCTAGCATGTGTAATTTAGAAACTAATGAAATTTATAACTAGGGTTCTGAAATTCATACATTAATATGAGTGATAACATGGTAATATGATTTATAACATATAACTAACTAAATCTTGATAATCTACTGAAGTTCTAGAAACCCTAGACATAGTCATGATAATGGAATAAAGAATCTACCTGATATCTAGGGATACAATGGGTGAAAGGAACCCACTAGCGCAATCCGACATACCTTGTAATGAATTTCGTAAAGAAATATTTAAATTTCGGGGTTGGAACTAGTGGAACCTTTTACGTTCTTGAACAAGGGTTCTATACATATTTCTACTCTCCAGCTTTAATTTTCTATGCTTTAATTAATGATATTTACTTAGGTAAGTTCTATTTATGTTTCTCGGAATAAACGTACTAAAAACTACTAATTTAGGGTCTAACCGTCGTAGATTAGGGGCAAAATGAAGAAGGAAAAAACCAAAATACCCCTGACTTAAAATCTAGTTAAGTCACTGACAAATCTGACTGACAGTCCGTACTGGTCGACTGTCATTTAAGACTGAGAATGAAAAGTCAATAGGCGAATCAACGGAGTATATTGATGGACCGTAAATCGATTGATGGTCTGCACTTGTCGACTATCATTTGAGATTGAGAACCGAAACTCAACTAGGCAATCATTGAGTCGACTGATGTACTGTAACCCGAATGACGGTACGTAGATTCCTTCGTCGCTGGCACCTGCAACTTCTAAAAATTTTCATTTTTTTGGTCTATTTTTATACAAGGTGTCCAATATGAGTTTTGGTTCCTATCTTTCTCTTTTCTTGGGCATATTGTGTCTAGTAAAAAAATCCAAGGGTATTCTTAGAAGATTGAATTAGTGAAACAATTTCTCAAGTCTTCCTCTCCTACAGATATCAAATGATTCTTGGGGTTGGCAAGCTATTACAAAAGGTTCGTGAAAGGATTTTTATCCATTGCCTCTCTATTGACTATGTAGACTTAGAAAAATGTGAAGTTTCAATTTTTAGATGATTGTGAGAAAATAATTATAAAACTAAAAACTAAATTACCTATAGATACTCTTTTGACTCTACCATATGGTTTATACGATTGTGTGATTTATTGTGATGCAACTAAAGTTGGCGTAGGTTGTATTTTTATGTAGAAGGGTAAGGTGATAGCATATAATTTTACACAGCTTAAGGTACATGATAAGAACTATCCAACTGGTGAGTTCGAGCTTGCAACAGAGATCTTTGCACTTAACATTCAGAGACATTATGTATTTTTTGTTACGTAGAGGTATTCACAGACCATATGAGCCTTCCATATGTGTTCAACCTGAAAGAGTAGAGTCTTCGCTAGAGAAAGTGGCTTATGGTCCTTAAAGACTACGATATGAGTGTGCATCACAATCCGTGTAAGGCGAAGAAGTAGCAAAGGTTCTTAGAAGACTATCGATTGGTAGTGTGGAACATCCTGGAGAAGAAATAAAGGAACAACCGAAAGATGTTCATAGACTTTCTCACTTAAGAGTTAGTTTTGAGAGAATATCATATGGTGGTGTAACCGTTCAAAATAGGTATGAATCTTCACTTATAGTGGAGGTTAAAGAAATTCAAGATAGTCATCTGATATTGCTTCAACTAAAGAATGCAGTCCATCAACAGAGAGTTGAGGTTTTCTCCCAAGTAGGATATGGTGTGCTTCGTTGTTAGGGTCGGTTATGTGTTTCTTTGGTGGGTGAGTTGAGATAGTAGATTCTTTCAAAATCCCAAAATTTCATATATTCTATTTATCGAGTTTCCACTAAGATGTAATGTGATCTACGCTAGTCCTATAGTGAAATTTTATGAAAAAATCAAGAGGATAGCAAGTGAAAGTAGAACATCAAAAATAAAGAGGTCTGACTCAAGTGATCAAAATTGATACTTGGAAGTGGGAAGTGATAAACATGAATTTCATATCAAGTTTGCCTCATAATCGCACCATAAATCCATTTCGATGATTGTAGACAAATTTACTAAATCTGCTTGGTTTTAGGTTGTTAAGAGGAAAGATTAAACGTAGGATTTTGCCAAGACTTAAATGTATTAGATTTCCAGATTCCGTGGGGTTACATTGTCTATCTTCTCATAGATAGGTCCTCTGTTTACCTGTCATATATGAAAGTCATTTAATGAATGTCTTGGTAGTAGGGTTAATCATAGGTCCACATAGGCAGGTTGAGAGTACAATTCAGACCTTACAGGACATGTTGAGAGCTTTTATGGTTTATTTCAAGGGTATTTGGGATGATCACCTTCACTTATACAGTTCTCCAACAATTATTTACCATTCCAACATTCAGATGGACCCTTATGAAGGCATTGTATGGGCGTACATGTAAGTTTCTTGTTTGTTGGTTTTAAGTAGGTGAAAAAACTTTGATAGGGTCAGATTATGTTCATGATGCTATGGAGAAAGTGTAAATCATGAGATATAAACTTATACGAACCCAAGGTCATTGGAAATCTTATGTAGTTTTGTGGAGAAGGGAACTAGATTTCCAAGTTAATTATTGGGTTTTGATGAAAGGGGCGATGAAATTTGGCAAGAAATTGAAGATCATTCCTCCATATATAGGCCCTTATAAGATCATGAAAATGTAAGGTAAAATGGATTATTAGTTAGAGTTTCTAACAGAAAAAGCGACAGTGGATCTAGTGTCACGACCCAAATTGGATCGCGACTGGCACCCACACTTATCCTCCTATGTGAGCGAACCAACCAATCTAAACCTTAACATTTCAATATAATATCAACAGAAAGTAATGCGGAAGACTTAAACTTATTAATAAAAACCAATTCAATAACTTCTAAAATTCAACATCTATATTCCCCCAAATCTGGAAGTCATCTACAAGAACATCTATGATCAAATTACTAAACTAAGAGTATTCTAAAAAGCTAAAATAACAAAAGCTAGTCCATGCCGGAACTTCAAGGCATCAAGACATGAGGAAGAAGATCCAGTCCAAGCTAGAAGCGTTAGGTCACCCTGAAATCCGGTGTAATGAACACTGGCTAGAGTTGCGGTTGAGTTGAAGACGACGGTATGTTTACTGCACTCCACAAATAACAACGAAGAAAACATAAAAGTAGGGGGTCAGTACAAACACAAGTACTAAGTAGGTATCATCGGCCAACTCAAAATAGAAAGCAATATATCTCATATAACATCATAAAATCAACTAATATTCTTAACAGGTGATAACAACAAGTATAAACATCATTTATAATATCACCGATCATATCTATGAGGACTCAAGCCTCCACACCATACCCTTTTGGGAAAATGTGTTTAGATTGGTATATTAGCATCTTTCAAGATTCATTATCTATAATTCTTCTTCTTTGTCGGTACGTGACACTCCGATCCCTCGTTAGTCTTTATTCCTCTTGTGTCGGTACGTGACACTACGATCCCCTAAATCTACGTGTCGGTTCGTGACACCCGATTCCCTAAATCTACATGTCGGTTCCTAACACCCGATCCCCTAAATCTACGTGTCGGTTCGTGACACCCGATCCCCTAAATATACGTGTCGGTTCGTGACACCCGTCCCACTAATTCTATGTGTCGGTTCGTGACACCCGCCCCACTAATCTCATTCTATTAGTAAATCAAGCCTTCTTTTATACCAAGGCATCATCATTTAACAAGAGATTAGGTTTTTATCAAGATTTGGGATTCAATAGATTCATCATGCTTGTTTCATCACAATAATATATATAAAATCACATCATGCATACACACAATTAAGCATATAGAAGACTTTATAATACTACCCAACACATATCATTCGCTATTAAGAGTTTACTACGAGTAGCATAAAAACCATAACCTACTTCCACCGAAGACTAGTGATCAAGCAAGAGTTTCCCAAGTCTTGTGTTTTCCTCTTCTCGTTCGATTCTCCCTCTTTCTCTCGTTCGATCCTCTCTCTCTCTTGTTGTTCTTTTTCTTTTTCTTATTCAAACCCTCTTTCTTTTACCCTAATTATCATATAATTAAGTTTTAAAAGATGGCACTAATAATCCAATAATTAACTTAAGGTTACCTCTTTTATCCCTCAAGTAATTAGACTTATTAACATTAACCCATTACTTTATAATTAAAGCAGGAAATAGTCCAAAACGCCCCTTAAATTATTTAATCAGAAATCCGACCCCGCCTGGGATTACGCGGCCCGTGACGGCCCGTCGTGCCTGCGACGGTCCGTCCTGCAGGTCGTCGCAACCGTCAGAGACTCAATTTCCACCAAAGAGTCTGTGACGGTCCGTCGCGCCTGTGACGGTCCGTCGCGCCTGTGACGGTCCGTCCTGCCATTTCGTCGTGACGTTCAGAGAGTCGATTTCAGTACCAAATTTCAGAAAGTCTAAGTGTTTTGAAACGAGACCCTGCGACGGTCCGTCATGACCATGACGGTCCGTCGTGGGGTCCTTCTCCTCAGCCAGTTTTCCAGAAATAAAAATCTGCTGCTTAAAACGACTAAACAGGTCGTTACAATAGATACCAATTTAACCATCGTTCGTCCTCGAACGATCACGAGAAGTAAAACAAGAGTGAAAAGAAGTACCTGAATCTGTAAACAGGTGTGGGTATCTTTCTTGCATATAAGCCTCCTTCTCCCATGTGGCCTCTTCAACTGGTCGATTCTTCCATTGCACCTTAATGGATGCAATCTCCCTCGACCTCAACTTGCGGACTTCTCTATCTAAGATGGCAACAGGCTCCTCCTCATAAGACAAATTCTCATCAAGCAAAACTGAATTCCAACGGATAATGTAGTTTCCATCCCCATGGTATCTTTTCAACATCGACACATGGAATACCGGATGTACTCCGGAGAATGCTGGAGGCAAAGCTAATTCATAAGCCAGCTCCCCTACTCGCTTATGTACTTCAAATGGACCAATATACCTCGGACTTAGCTTACCTCTTTTACCAAATCGCATCACACCCTTCATGGGAGAAACTTTCAGCAAGACTTGCTCACCTTCCATGAACTCCACGTCTCTAACCTTTCGATCTGCATATTCCTTTTGCCTACTTTGAGCCGCTAAAAGCTTTTCTTGAATGGATTTCACCTTTTCTAACGAATCCCTCAAAAGGTCAGTGCCCCAAGGTCTAACCTCAAATTCATCAAACCAACCAATGGGAGACCTACATCTCCTACCATACAATACTTCAAATGGGGCCATGTCAATACTTGAGTGATAGCTATTATTGTATGAAAACTCCGCTAAGGGCAAGAAGTTATCCCAATGACCACCAAATTCTATCACACACGCTCGAAGCATATCTTCCAACACTTGAATTGTTCGCTCAGACTGACCATCGGTCTGAGGGTGGAACGCAGTACTAAGATCTAACCTAGTACTTAATTCGGCATGCAATGTTCTCCAAAACTTAGAAGTAAACTGCGTACCCCTATCTGATATGATGGACAGTGGAACTCCATGCAATCGAACAACTTCTGAGATGTAAAGTTTGTCTAACTTCTCTGCATTATAAGTCACCTTGACCGGAATGAAATGGGCAGACTTAGTCAGTCTGTCCACAATTAACCAAATAGAGTCAAACTTCCCCAATGTCTTCGGAAGACCAACCACGAAGTCCATTGCAATTCTCTCCCACTTCCATTCAGGAACGGGCATTCTCTGAAGTGTTCCTCCAGGCCTCTGGTGTTCATACTTTACTTGTTGACAATTTGTACATTTGGCAATAAAATCTACAATATCACGCTTCATTCTACTCCACCAAAAGTGTTGCTTTAGGTCACGGTACATCTTGGTTGCACCCGGATGTATCGAATACCTTGAACTATGAGCCTCTGTCAGAATAGTGTTGATCAAATCATCGACGCGGGGTACACATACCCTTCCCTTAATCCTCAAAACACCTTCCTCATCGATTTTCGCTTCTTTAGCCTCTCATTGCAACACTTTATCTCGTATCCGATCAATTTTCATCATTAACTGCTTTCCCTTAATCTTGTCAAGGAAGGAAGATCTTGCCTCCACACAAGCTAAAAATCCTCCCTTCTCATTTACTTCTAATCTCATAAGGTCGTTAGCCAGAATCTGAACTTCTCTAGCCAATGGGTGTCTAGAAGCTTGCAAGTGAGCTAGACTCCCCATGCTTCCCGCCTTTCTACTTAAAGCATCCGCTACAACATTCGCCTTCCCCGGATGATACAAAATAGTGAGGTCGTAGTCCTTCAGTAGTTCCATCCATCTCCTCTGTCTCAAATTCAAATCTCTCTGAGTAAAGACATACTGTAGGCTACGATGATCCGTATAGACCTCACACTTAACCCCATATAAATAGTGTCTCCATTGCTTTAATGCAAACACTACCGCGGCCAATTCCAAATCATGAGTTGGATTGTTACGTTCATGCACTTTTAATTGTCTTGAAGCATAAGCAATCACATTCTTCTCTTGCATTAGCACCGCACCAAACCCGAATAGGATGCATCACAATAGACAATGAAATTCTTACCTTCCACTGGCAAGGTGAGAATTGGTGCGGTAGTCAACAGAGTCTTGATCTTCTGAAAGCTTTCCTCACACTCATCCGACCATACAAATGGAACATTTTGCTTAGTCAAGTTCGTCAGTTGGGAAGCAATAGAAGAGAATCCCTTGACAAATCGACGGTAATAACTGGCTAAACCAACAAAGCTTCTTATTTCTGACACATTAGTAGGTCTTACCCAATTCTTCACTACTTCGATCTTAGAAGGATCCACCATCACTCCATCCTTAGAAACAACGTGCCCCAAAAAGGACACTGAATCTAGCCAAAACTCACACTTGGAGAACTTGGCATAAAGCTTTTTCTCCCTCAACATTTCCAATACCATTCTCAAATGCTCCTCATGTGCCTCCTTACTTTTAGAGTATATCAGTATATCATCAATAAATACGATCACAAAGAGATCTAAATATGGCTTAAAAATCCCGTTCATCAAACTCATGAACGCGGCAGGGGCATTCGTAAGACCAAAAGACATCACTACAAATTCGTAATGCCCATACCTGGTTCTAAAAGCAGTCTTTGGCACATCCGTTGCCCGTATTTTCAATTGATGATAACCGGATCTCAAGTCAATCTTAGAGAAGACACAAGAACCTTGTAACTAATCGAACAAGTCATCAATGCGAGGAAGAGGATACTTGTTCTTTATGGTTACCTTGTTCAACTGCCGGTAGTCTATGCACATACGAAAACTCCCATCCTTCTTCTTCACAAACAAAACCAGAGCACCCCAAGGAGATGCACTTGGTCTAATGAAGCCTTTGCTCAAAAACTCTTGAAGTTGGGCTTTTAACTCTCTTAACTCCGCGGGAGCCATTCTATAAGGGGGTATAGAAATGGGGCGAGTACCCGGTTCAAGATCAATATAGAAGTCAATATCTCTATCCGGTGGCATACCAGGAAGATCTGCAGGGAACACATCCAGAAACTCACGGACCACCGAAACCGACTCAATCGAAGGTACTTGGGTAGTGTCATCCTTGAGATGTGCCAAGAAAGCTAAACACCCTTTACTAACCATTTTCTTAGCACGAAGAAAGGAGATGATACACACCGGATTGGAAGTGTAGTCACCCTCCCACACTAACGGATTTGTCCCAAGCTTGGCTAACGTCACCATTTTAGCATTACAATCCAAGATCGCAAATTGCGGAGAAAGCCAAGTCATACCCAGAATTACATCAAAATCAACCATTTCTATGATAACCAAATCTACATAAGTGTTACTCCCCACAAAGTTCACCAAACAAGACCTATATACCTTTTCAACTACCACAGACTCACCCACCGGAGTAGAAACACGAATAGGCATATCAAGTAATTCACAATGTAAATTAAGACCATTAGCAAATGAGGAAGATACATAAGAAAATGTGGATCCAGGATCAAACAATACGGAAGCCATGCAATCACAAACCAGAAGATTACCTGTGATGACAGCATCAGATGTCTCCGCCTCCGATCTCCAAGGGAAAGCATAACAATGGGCCCTTTCATTTATTTGTCTGTTGTCCCTACCATGTTGTGATGTAGTGGCTCCAGTTTGCCCATCACCCCGGCCGTTTTGGTGACCACCATTACCTCGGCCACCACGCCCTCCAGAATAACGGCCTCTGCCATGACCACCTCTACCTCTAGCTATGGGGGGTCTATTACTCTGTTTTGGACAATTCCTCCTAATATGTCCAGTCTCCCCACATCCATAACACTCTCTAGATTCACGCATGGGTCTCTCCAAGAAATGTTGACCGGTCTGAGGTGGACCCCCAACTACAGTCTGTAGTGAAGACTGAATGGGTCGAACTGAGTAACCTCCGGAACCCTGTCCTCTAGAGTAAGAACCATTAAACTCACCTCCCTTCGAAACCTCTTTGATGTCGATGCCATGGTGAATTCATCTGGCTTCACTCCTTCCACCTCTACCACGAAGTCTACAACTTCTTGAAAAGATTTCGCTGTGGCCGCTACTTGTAAAGCTGAAATTCGCAACTCTGATCTCAACCCCTTCACAAAACGGCGAATCCGCTCTTGTGGACTGAAACAAAGTTGGGTGGCATATCTAGATAGTGCACGAAACTTAGCCTCATATGCATTGACCGACATCCTACCTTGTTCTAGGCTCAAGAACTCATCCCTTTTCCTATCCCTCAAAGTCCGGGGGATATACTTCTCCATAAACAAGCTAGAGAATGAGGCCCAAGTCATAGGTGGTTCCTCTGTTGGTTGACACTCAACATGTGACCGCCACCACATTTTGGCGTTCCCTTGAAACTTATAACTCACGAACTCAACACCAAGCCATTCTACTATACCCATCTTGTGTAGTAGCTCATGACAGTCAACTAGAAAATCGTAAGCATCCTCTGATTCTGCACCCTTGAAGACTGGAGGTTTCAATTTCAAGAACTTACTGAAAAGTTCATGCTGATCATTTGTCATTATAGGCCCAGTAGTCAGGCGTGGAAACGTGCCTATGTCCAATGAGGCATCCATACGAGGGGCCATAGTGGCTGCATTTTGTACCTCTGAAACCGGAGGTGTTGGTGCAGAAAACACTGGTGGTGCCTGACCCTGATCAGACAACCCACTAAGATAAGCGAGAACCTGATTGATCATCTCTGGGGTAGGTTGGGGTGGCATTTCCTCATTCTATACTTGTTCATTCTCCCCATCCTCCCCTTCTCTTATTACTTCCTCAGTCGGTGGAGGAGTCACTACCCTAGTACTAGATTGGCTAGGTGCTCGTCCTCTTCCCCTAGAGGGCGTCCTCCCACGACCTCTACCGCGGCCTCTTGCCACTGTTCCACTTCGAGCTACAGCCCCAGTGGCTGGCTCAGATGCATCTTGTCTTGCTGATGTTGATGTTGGCGTAGTCGTTGCTCTAGTTCTAACCATCTGCGAAATAGAGTGAAGATGGTCAGATACCAATTTGTATCACCTAGATATCAATTGGATCCAAGTAATAGCACGACAGAAAGAAAGAAAGAATGGAATTTTCCTAAATTCTTATAGCCTCTCAAAGAAAAGTAAAGGCGTCCCCCTACCGTTCGTTAAGACTCTACTAGACCTGTTCTTGTGTGATGAGACCAACGAACCTAATGCTCTGATACCAAGTTTGTCACGACCCAAATCGGATTGGGACTGGCACCCACACTTATCCTCCTATGTGAGCGAACCAACCAATCTAAACCTTAACATTTCAATATAATATCAACAGAAAGTAATGCGGAAGACTTAAACTTATTAATAAAAACCAATTCAATAACTTCTAAAATTCAACATCTATTATTCCCCCAAAATCTGGAATTCATCACTACAAGAACATCTATGATCAAATTACTAAACTAAGAGTATTCTAAAAAGCTAAAATAACAAAAGCTAGTCCATGTCGGAACTTCAAGGCATCAAGACATGAGGAAGAAGATCCAGTCCAAGCTAGAAGCGTTAGCTCACCCTGAAATCCGGTGTAATGAAGACTGGCTAGAGTTGCGGTTGAGTTGAAGACGACGGTATGTTTGCTGCACTCCACAAATAACAACGAAGAAAACATAAAAGTAGGGGGGTCAGTACAAACACAAGTACTGAGTAGGTATCATCGGCCAACTCAAAATAAAAAAGCAATATATCTCAGATAACATCATAAAATCAACTAATATTCTTAACAGGTGATAACAACAAGTATAAACATCATTTATAATATCACCGATCATATCTATGAGGACTCAAGCCTCCACACCATACTCTTTTGGGAAACATGTTGTTTAGATTGAGTATATTAGCATCTTTCAAGATTCATTATCTATAATTCTCTTGTGTCGGTACGTGACACTCCGATCCCTCGTTAGTCTTTATTCCTCTTGTGTCGGTACGTGACACTCCGATCCTTTAAATCTACGTGTCGGTTCGTGACACCCGATCCCCTAAATATACATGTCGGTTCGTGACACCCGATCCCCTAAATCTACGTGTCGGTTCGTGACACCCGATCCCCTAAATCTACGTGGCGGTTCGTGACACCCGTCCCACTAATTCTACGTGTCGGTTCGTGACACCCGCCCCACTAATCTCATTCTATTAGTAAATCAAGCCTTCTTTTATACCAAGGCATCATCATTTAACAAGAGATTAGGTTTTGATCAAGATTTGGGATTCAATAGCTTCATCATGCTTGTTTCATCACAATCATATATATAAAATCACATCATGCATACACACAATTAAGCATATAGAAGACTTTATAATACTACCCAACACATATCATTCGCTATTAAGAGTTTACTACGAGTAGCATAAAAACCATAACCTACTTCCACCGAAGACTAGTGATCAAGCAAGAGTTTCCCAAGCCTTGTGTTTTCCTCTTCTCATTCGATTCTCCCTCTTTGTCTCGTTCGATCCTCTCTCTCTCTCTTGCTGTTCTTTTTCTATTTCTTATTCAAACCCTCTTTCTTTTACCCTAATTATCATATAATTAAGTTTTAAAATATGGCACTAATAATCCAATAATTAACTTAAGGTTACCTCTTTTATCCCTCAAGTAATTAGACTTATTAACATTAACCCATTACTTTATAATTAAAGCAGGAAATAGTCCAAAACGCCCCTTAAATTATTTAATTAGAAATCCGACCCCGCCTGGGATTACGCAGCCCGTGACGGCCCGTCGTGCCTGCGACGGTCCGTCCTGCAGGTCGTCGCAACCGTCAGAGACTCAATTTCCACCAAAGAGTCTGTGACGGTCCGTCGCGCCTGTGACGGTCCGTCCTGCCATTTCGTCGTGACGTTCAGAGAGTCGATTTCAGTACCAAATTTCAGAATGTCTAAATGTTTTGAAACGAGACCCTGCGACGGTCCGTCGTGACCATGACGGTTCGTCGTGGGGTCCGTCTCCTCAGCCAGTTTTCCAGAAATAAAAATCTGCTGCTTAAAACGACTAAACAGGTCGTTACATCTAGTTTCTCACATTTTATTTTTGAAGAAATATGTGGGTGACCCAGCGTCTATTATGCATTTAGAAAGTGTTTTGATACACGATAGTATCACATATGAAGAGGTACAAATTAAGCTTCGTGATTGTCAGGCACAAAGGTTGAGAAACCAAAAAAGTTGCTCCAATCAAGGTTTTGTGGAGGAGTTAGTTAATAGAGAGAGCTACTTGGGAAGCAGTAGTAACCATCAAGGTAGATTATCCTCAACTCTGGATTTCGGATTCCATTAGAGCTTGAAGTAATAGTTTGTCTCTAGCTTTTCAATCATTCATGTGTAAATTATGTCTCAACATAATGTTCCTTTAGTTTGTACCTGCATTTTAAGCGTACTTGCATGTTTTTAACACTTAGTTTAGTCAAATATAAGGTTCCAATGTTTATTTGTAGGTTTTGAACCTCCATCCCTCCATTTAAGCGATTTTACTCTTTATTCGAGGATGAATGTTTTAAAAGTGAAGATAATGTAACCCCCTTATCCGAAAGCAAACCTCATTGCAGATTTCCATATGGTAAAGGTACAACCCATAATTGCCACTCATAGACCTTAGGGTGGCCCTCCACACTCAGCCCAAAAAATCCGTACAAGTGTTGACCCATGACGGAACCACGGAGTGTAAGCCATGTCACAGACCGTGGTCCGTTATCTTGGATTTGACCCTTAGAATTCAATCTTCGCATAAAGTGGAGAAAGAGGCGACCAAACCCTTTAAAGAACGCACCGATTCTTGATAAGTTCCATACTAAAATCGAAAGATTTCTCCATGGAATTCATCACCAAGTATGTAGGATTTGTCTTTTGGGTTCACGTCAATCATTAGGTACCTTAATATATTCCATAGGTGGGATTTCTTGAATTTTGAAATTATTGGGTTTGAGTTGTTAGAATGATCCAAATCATATTATCATGTATTAGTATTGATTTTTCCCAGATAGGCATAAACTTAAAACCCTAGCTATGTAGTTCTTTTAGTTCATGAAATAGACATACTAGGTAACATGCCTCAGTTTTTCAATGCATTATTATCAACATATATTAATATTGTATTCCTAGTTTAGAAGTAAAAACTATGAGATATTGAGTGTCAAAGAACTTTATTAATAATTTCTTTATTACTTAATTTGTTGAGAGAAACTTAATTGGGTCTGTCACCGAAGTATCAGAACTACGGGAACCATAGGTTTTAGGTTGCCTCAGTAGGCATCATTTGATTAATCACGCCAGCATGTGACTATACCTTTTGGTGGTATATTGGGTCCTCATGATGGGGCGTATACATTGGACTCCACATTTAGCTAATGCAATGTTATGTAGGTCACTTATAGCTCTCATAGTTTAGTAAGATCATATTGCATTGACCATGATATCAATATACTTCAGTTTTCAACCTCAGTATGCTATAAGTTGCTCATCGCATTAAACTTATTCAGGTGTAGCATTTTCAGTATCCTTATATGTTTAGATCATATTATTACTTTATTACTTGTATAATTATATTATTGTTCAGCTTTACACTATTCCGCATGCTCAGTACCTTTAAAGTACTGACGCATACTCTACACTACATCTTTTTGTGATGTATGTTCAGGTCATCAGCAATCAAATCACACATAGATCGATGTTTGATCTTTACTTCAGTAGCATCAATGTTCAATCTTCATTCTTCGAGGAGTAGTGACATGCTTATGTAATTTTTTGTTAGCTTTAGTTTCAATTTTCTAGAATTAGCAAGGGCATGTCCAATAATTTCTAGTTAGTAGATGCTTTATTTCAGATATAGTTATATTCAACTTTTGGCCTAGAGTTTGACTTATCAATTGTATTAAAATTCATTTTTTTCATTTATTCAAATAATATATTTGTATTCCCCATCATTCAAATTTACATGATGATTTAGTTTTTGAGAGTGTTTCTTTACCTCAGTTTATTTAAGTATTCATATGATATACCAGATGGTTTAGCTTGGGGTCATTCTGATTCTAGGTCCCATATCTATTTCCAAGGGGTAGCCTCAAGGCGTGGTAGTTTTAGCTTGAGATAATAGTTTCTTTTATAGTATCTCAGTTTACTGTTGCATAAATTTTTTCATTATACCTTGTTCCTAAGTTGTAGTTATTATATTCATACATATTTGCATGTATTTGGATCTTATTTTAGTTACATATGAGTTTCTTATCAGTTTATAGAACTCAGTGGTAGGTATTGCATCTTGTTCCCTCCATATTCACCCTTTAGATTTCATTTAAGGATGAATGTTCCCAAGGAGAGATATTGTAACACCTCTGATATGATAAAATAGAAAAAACATACAATTTTCAAGACTTGGTGCAAGATAAATGGATGCCACTTACGGTTCGTGTTGTTGCACTCTCTCCATAGGGGGGTCCACTGTTGAGGACCAAATATTTGTGATCGATTGTTCTATACACCGTTGGCCAATATAGTTCGTGATATGACCTACAAACTGTACGTGAGGTTCAACAACAAGTTAGAGGAAAATGTTGTTGGGTTACATTCAAATGGTGATAACATTTAGCACAAAATGAATTAGGTGGCCCCTGACCTACTGAATGATAGATAATTGAATCGTCTTTCGAAAGCCACCGAATTTGCAAAATTCCATGTTTGGGTAAATAGTTATGCTCATTTTACTGAAGCCTTGTCAGAATGTCTTAATTGACGACCCAATTTATGGTTCGTAGTTAGACCTACAGTATATAGGTCCTTCCACAGGTGGCCTATGACACCTTTTATGTTAGAGTAATTTAGGTATCTTTATCATTAGTTTTTTCACTTCAATATCCTAGTTTTATGCCTAAACTACATTGTTTTACACAGACTAAGCCTCATAACATTGACAGACTTAAGAAGAACCCTCATTCACCAAAAATTATCTAAACATGGAAAAAAAAATAAGGGCTAAAGTTGACCAAAACTCCCAAGAACAAGAAACTATGTTCTTCAATGTTTCATCCCCAAAATCAAAGGATTTCTCCATAGATTTCGTCATCGCATATTTAGGACTTCACTAGTTAATTACTTTCAACCACTAGGTCCTTAGTATTCAATTAAATTTTTGATTATCTATATCAATTTTGGACTTAGGATTTCTATAACTTAATATAATTGTTGTGAATTAGCTGTTAGAGTAATCATTGACAGGGTATTATGTTTTCTTAACTATGTCTTTTAGTCCTTACATTAAATTTAGAACCCTTGTTAGGTAGAGTATTTAGTTGATGAATTGCACATTCTACTAAACTTATAGATATATACATACATCAGTTTTTAATGTTTTATTATCAGTACTTAATGTTGCGTTGTAGGTTAGAATATCCATTTCTTGAACTATCTAGTTTATTTCAGATGTGTTGTATTCTAAACATTGTAGTTGGCAATAGGTTTAATACAAAATTGAACTATGATTAGTCACCCTCGTAGTCACAAAATTTTGTGCCCTGTACGTTTATAAATCTCCTATGTTGGGCGTTAGCATTAGTGATCACATCACTCATGCTTTTATACCCCTATAAAGGTATATAAGGCCCTCTCGGTGGGTTGTATATATTGTACTCCTTGTTTAACTCACGTAGTTTTATGTTTGTTAATGGTATATATCAAAATGAGATGCTAGTGTATTTACAAGGTCTTCAGTTATATTGCAACATTCATTCCCAGTATGTCATGTCTAGTATTAGTACTTAGTCATTGGATTTAACTTAGCCTTAAGTATATTTAGCAGTTACATTAAATTCTCATTACGTTATTTCTCAATTTGATTTTTATAATTATGTATTTTATTAAGATTTATTATTTATCATGGATGATCAGTACATTCAAAGTACTTACACATCCTTTGAGTAACATCCTTTGATGATATCAGTTTGGGTACTCACCATAAAGAGCACATATAGGTTCCTGATTTCTTGTTAAGTAGGTTCAGTGGTGAGTCATCATACTTGGTGGACAATATACATGCTCTAAACTTGTCTTTTCATTTTGTTTTTTACTTTATCTAGATTTATATTTTTCCATGTACGAACAACATTATTCAGTTAGAGTTTTTTAGAAAAAGTACTACATTCAGTTTTTCTTTTAAGTTTAATCCCCCAGTTATTATTAAAATCATAGTCTTTACTATATTTAGATCTTTTTTGGGTATTCGCCACTTTTAAATATCACTATTTAAGATTCCCCATAGTATTTATTCATTTTTCTTTTAGAATGCTTATGATATGCCATCTCAGGGTAAACTTTGGGTCATGTGTGATCCTATATACCGCGTTTAAGTCAAGGGGGTACCCTCCGGATGTAAAATGCAAACATTTTCGTATATTTTTATTGATTTTATTGATTTTTTTCTTGATCCTCATTCATAACTTTAAATATAGTCATTTATTTTTTTATTGATATTGTTTTTCTTGCTTAATATTTATCCATAACAGTATCGATTGCCATTTAGTTTAATTTACAGTGTTTTGATTTCTTCCTAATGTTTTTGTTATAATGTCTTGTATAAATACCCTATTTTAAAATAATATCTCATTTGTTGTTTTAATCTCTTAATGAGAATAAGTTATTGGATGTCCTTATATCTAATTTATTGATTGTTCAACTGAATCTACAAATAAAATACATTGTTTTTGTTTCTTCCTAATCCTTTTGTTCTAGTATCTTGTATAAATACCCTATTTGAAAAATAAATATCATTTGTTGTTTTGATCTCTTAATGAGAATACGTTATTAAAGGTCCCGAATAGTGTTTTACACTATTTAGCACCACCCTTTTTAGGGAAAAGCATTTATTGTATTCCTGAATAGTCTCTAAAAGAAAATAAAAAAAATAAAGCGCATCATAAACGACAATAGAGTGGAGGAGCACATAGGTCTATGCGAAAATATCGTATGATATAGTTGTGAATATTATCTCCCACAGGCCATTGATTTTTCTTTTTGCATTGTAAACTTCTATCCAAGAATTTTAAAAGTAGGATATCTCATCATGAATTTTCAAAAACATTGTTTGTACGGTAAAAAGTCACTTCTTCACAAGTCATCTATTTAGTACATCATAGGATATATTTAACACAATTCCCATAAATCTCTGTTAACTCTATCACTCAATCTGTGACACCGTTATGTTTTGGCATAGGGATTTCTGGCTCATTTAATGGTCTGATTCTCTGGAGTCAGAGAGAATTAGGTATTACTGATTTTTTAATCACTTAACTTTTAGAGCATCAATTGATTCAATATCCAAATCCTCCAAGAAATGAGTTAGAAATAATTGTCCTAGTGGTTGATTACCCTAATGAATATCAATACAAATTGGTGACCATAAATAACCTTTTTGAAAATTCTAAATTGTTGTAAATAATTCACTTACTTTTAATAGAAGCGATCTCGTTTGTGTCGTGAAATTCAACTGAGAATGAATAGTTTCATGTCCTTATCTTAAGGTAGTCCACATATTTATTGTCATTATTCAGTATATTTTCTCATAAGTGACTGTAGTGTTTTACCTCTCGATACCAAGAGAGAAGAGGGTATACTAATAGAGCCTCAGAACTTTATTAATCAGTATTTTCTCAGCTATGGAAATCTTTTGGCTGGTCGGGATATCGGTAGTAGTGAAATATGCTATGGAGGAAGTAAGGTTTACTCACCCTGTAATGCATTTTCAGAAAGTATATAATCATCAGCACTTATGACAAAGTAAGCAGCTCTGGGAGGATTTACTAAACTTAGGAAAACTTTGTTTTAGATCCAAATCGCCATGTTATAGGCTTTGCAATCTTGATGGGCCGCAAGCGTCTCTTTTGGTACGACTTTCTTCAAAATAATATTAGGATCTATACGAGTATGATACAAACATCAAGTAAAAGAATAAAGACTGAAACTTCAACAAAATAGTATCTTAGATCATAAATCTTCTAATGTCTTCCAATTTTCCAGCAATATACGCCTATTGAGAAGTCGTTACATAATTGGGTTGGGGGGGGGGGGGTGTCTTATGGAAAAAACCTAATGTTGGGTTGAAGCACTATGTGGGATAATAAACTGTTTCCACAAAAGCAAAATTTTTATACACATTGATGTTAGTATCATAATCGTATAGATCGTGATAAACAAAGTTGGTCATCTCGACATAAAACAAAGTTGCACAATTTTTGGGAAACCTGTTAAACATTCCTTGCTATCTCATTTGTGCCAATTCTGATGTACTTTCTTAATATACATACAAGGGAAAGAAAACCTTGCTCCCTCCATAGAAATATATCTCTAGTACTCATATCTCTACCAGTCAAAAAAATTCTATAGTTGAGATCATAATGTTCAATAAACTCGTGAGGGTCAATCTGTATACCCTCTTCTATATTTATATCAAGAGCTAGAATACTAATGTCACTTCTAAGAAATACAACTAATAATGTCAATATACAGGTTGACTATCGTAAGGTAAGTACATAAAAAAACCTATTGCTTCTAAGTTTTATTTCACGCAACAAGTCATATATCTCTAAATAAAGTAAGTGAACATTGTACAAAAACCTGGACTACTCAACCAGGTTTCTTATAGTTACCAATTTCAATTAATCTTCATTAGGGTAATCAACCACTACGCATGTTTTTTTAACTCATTTCTAGGAGCATTAGACATTACAAAAGAATTATACATTGCATGAGACTTGAATGTCTATGAAAAACCATGTTGGTTTTACATAGTATATATTTTTTTGGGAAATCTGCGAAGTGATTTGGTAAATTGTGCTAAAAAATTAATGAACTAGATATGTGGCCATATAATAAATCATTCTCATTAAGAAATTAGAATGACTAATAGTGTGCTTAATCAATTCGTGAATTTTTTTTATTTAAAGATATGACACATCAACTCTATATAAGAAGGTTATTTGTCAATTCCATTACCAATACTGAACTCTAACACCCACCTACATTACCAAGCCCAAGCCTAAGCCCAATTGGAGTGTTGATTGATAGTTCAAAAATGGATATGACTAGGGTACCGTGTAAAGATTGTATATGTCAACCCCAAAAGTTAGCTAGTTCGGAGATTATTATTACTTATGTCCATACAAGGTTCATCATTATTTGGTATCCGTGCCCGCTCCACGCTCAAGTTGGGTTGATTGTGAAACATGTATTAGAGTAGGTAAGAATCCCAGATTGGTTTTAAAACGAAATTGTTAGCTTATATGAATTTGAGCAATCCTTGTCTCATGATGTAGATTTTGAGATTAAGTTAGACCAAAGTACCATGTCTTTACGTGGTATCACAGTTAAGGTCATCCTTTTTTGTGCTTCACTTTAAGGGTTAATATATGGTGTGTAAGAAGTACTAAGAGCCCCAAATTAGTTGGGGATTTAAACGTTGGTTTGGTTATATGATGTGGACAATCCTTCATTAATGAGATAGATCGTGAGTTAAGTTAGGTCTATGTGCTATATTTGTACATTTTATATAATAAGTTTATAAACACTTTTATTATATTTGGTCCTATATGATATATTTATAATGTACCATACTTTGGATGCAATAACAACAACCCAATTACCGCTAAATGTTCAGTGGGAGCTTGAAAAGAGAGACTCGGAAAGGGAAACAATTGGAAGTAAGTCCTAAATTATACTTTGTAACATAGTTTTTACCAATAATAATTGATCACTACTGTTGTTAAAAAGAAAATATATTACCATTAAATATTTTTTTTTGTCGTAGTAACTTGAACTACTGCAACCTAGTTCCTCCACACACTTTCTAAGGACCTGGTCTTCTTTTATTTTTTGTCAATCATCAAAACATGATTTCATCTCAGCTCAACGCAAGTACTTTGGGTTCTTTATGGAGAAAAAGTTCATTGATATATCATTAGACAATATTTGGCCGGATAGAAAAAAGGAAAGTTCTTCTTGAAAATCAACAACGAGAAGTATAAGCAAATCATTGAGCGTAATAAGCCTCAGACAATTAGTGTATCATATCATATTATGCTAGAACAGATAACCTTGCTGAAATTTAATTTAATAATTACCTCTGGAAAACTGTGTATATATATTCAATAATATCCCCAAGTTAAAAAGATCTTCAAAGGAATCCACAAGATAGATATCAACTTTGCATTCTTCTATTATGATCTCAAGTTCAAATAGGAAATCTCTCCATACTCTTATAGACAATTATGACATAAAATTAATTCATCTATTTTCTAGGTTATGATATCCCTATTTATAGAGATTTCTTCGTTTTAGAACTTAGTATAAAACTTAGTTTTTTCTTTAAAACAAAAAAAATGACATTATCCTTTTTTCTCAGAAAAATAAAATTTTGAGTTCTACTTAAATGTCAGCATGATAGGGACGATAGAATTTTTTTAAAAGAAAAATCTAAATATAGTATCAAGATCATTTATGGAATTGAAATAATTACCAGGCTTCCTAAATGACAAACTAACCAATCCTAAAATCAGAAAAAATGAGAAAAATAAGAAAAAAATATAAATAAAAAGTATTTTAAAACCCATCTCAAACTTCAAGCTCTAGTTCGTTTACCATGGTGGTTGTCGAAGTCGAATATGTTGTTGAGTATCCTTGATTCGTTGAAAGCTACAACAACTTGTGGTTGGGATAATTTACCAAGAGGTACTCTTGTTTTTAACGAATGCCATTGAAAAATAGCCCGTTTAATTAACTTTGCCTTAGCTTGAACAAACCAAGTAAGATTTAATTCACTCGACCTCTCATTGCATCAAGATTTTCCAGTGACATTTGAGCTCCATTACAATGAATTACCATTTAGTGCAGATTCAGCAAGAAATCTAGCTAATATCATTGCACGGTCCAAGTATATCTTTGTTGATGTAGCTAAAATTTATATACGAGGTTTCCTATTATGGAAATAATTCAAAATAAGTAATTTGAATTATTCTTACCATAATTATTTTAAAATCATTACACTAAATATTTGTAATTGCACTTCCCTATTTATATTTAAACATTCTCCATTAAGTACTCATATAATTCCCCATATTAAGATGATAAATACTAATTGGAAAACGTAGAAGTACCCCCCAACCTATGCCCGAAATGTAAGAGACATACTTATATTATGCAAAGGTCTTATTACCCCCTGAACTTATTTTATAAATAATTTTCTCTACCTTTAGCGCCTACGTGGAACTACCTTGAAACAAATCTCAACTCGCGCTAGGCTTAGAAGATAGTGACACGTAGACTTAAAAGGGTGGAAAATTATTTAGAAAATAAATCTAGGAAATAATAGGACCTTAGTATAGTATAAGTGTGTCTTTGAGATTTTGATCATAGGTTGAGGGAGTAATTATGCATTTTCCAATACAATTTAATATGTAAAATTACTTGAAAGTCAAACATAATTATTAATTTTCGTTAGTGCACTACTTAACTTATTTGATGTGTCGGATTTATAAATTCATTTGGAAGGTTTGACACGATAAAAATTTATATGTTTGTCAAAAAGTCATATCAATCAATCTCCATATCAAGACATGAATTTCATTAACTAACTTATTATTTCACAAATTTATATTACTATCATCCAATCTACCAAGCATTTTAACACGTTTACGAATCTCACCTTTTAATAAATCAAAGTTATCACTAATATATACATATCATAATAGTTATATCAGGATTGAGAATTAAATAGACTTAACAATTTAGAGAATATGCATTGTCAGTCAGTCTAGAATAAATATCTTTACTTGCTCCCATTTAAATACATAAAAAATGCACTAGCATAAGAAGTTTGAACTATACCGTTCCAATAATCAAGATAAACTACATATAATCTTGTAGTACTTTTGAAATATCTAGTACGTAGAATTCCAAACACAGATTTTGAATTTTAACGATCAAAACTTCAATAAGAAGAACCCTAGTTCATCACTATAAATAGCAGGTGATATTCCACCTCTACCTTTCTCTATTTCTCTGTCAAAATAACAAGTTGGTTTTTTTCATTAAAAAATAACTACTTACAAGTAACTTAAATATCATCTCTAAATATATGTGACTTCATAATATACTTGGTTCTCCTTCGAGCTTTGTGTAGATTTTAAGTTATATTCTATATATTTTAGCGGGACATTTACTTGAGCAATGGTTTTTTTTTTGTGACTAATTCTTCACGCGACAAACATTGTTCTTGCCTAGTTAGTAATGATGGTTACATTTTTGTAAAAAACAATTCGTGTAAGAAGAGATATAATCATGCTCTATACATTTCTATCTTGTCTCTATGCGAACAAAAACATAATTGAACAAGAAATAAATTAATAATATGAGATGAACATAATAAGGATACTTAAAATACTGCACATGACTAAACTGAATGCATTGACAAATTCATAACATATAGAGGCTGAAACTGAACTATATTGATATTATAGTCAATGCAACATGATATAATGAACTGTGAGAACTACTAATAATCAACATAAATCCACATGCATTAAATGTGGTGTCTTGGTATACACACCACCGACAGAAAAAAATATACCCTACCAAAGATATAAATCATGTTGGTGTGATAACTAAAATAATGCCCACAGAGAGGACTTACAACCTACGTGGCACATAGTTTTAGATTTTGGGGTGACTGAGCCTAGTCCAATGCTTATTATGTTTTTCCCTATTAACAAATGAACTAAATATAATGAATAAAGTTCTCAGATACTTGATATCTCAAAGTACTGACTTGCTAACTCAGATACAACATTAATATACTCATAAAAATTCTTTGGAAAACTAAGGCATATTATTATACGTAACCGAAAAAATTGATCTTGCATGTGTAATTCATGAACTAAAGGAACTACATGGATAACGTTAAGATTTTATCTATGATATGGGAAATGAAAAAACTACATCATGTTAAAATGATTGGGATCATTCTAAAAGGTTAAAGCCAACAGTTCCTAGCATTCAAGAACCCTAGGTCTTGAAGATAATAAGGGAATCAAGATTTTGACTTAAATCTGAGGACATAACGGGTGTAAGGAACCCAGTAGTTAAATCCCACATACTAGCTGAAGAATTTCATGGGGAAGTTTTTGTATTTCTATTTGGACTAATGAAGAGCTGCTACATTCTTTGGAAGGGTTTGGTTATCTCGTTCTCCTTGTTATGCACTAATTTTCTATATTTTGGTGAATGATGTGACTTAGGTAAGTTGTAGTGATTTTTCTTGGCTATACCTAACAAAACCTATGTAGTTTAGGGGATAAAAGATATAGTTTATTGGTCTAACACATAAGAAAAAGATTAAAAGAACCTTGACATAAGTAATGTCGTGATCACCGACGGATGAGATCTATAGACTATCGATGGAAAGACGATCCTTATTGTTCAATTGTCCGTCGTTACTGGCGATTTAATTTTAATGGGGTGATATACGGACATGGACCACGGTCCGTGATCTGACCTTGGGTCAATCGGCTCGGTCATTGGTCAATACCTAAAGGGATTTTTTCCTCTAAGATTAAACAGGGTTGCATATGCAAACCACGGACCACCGACACGTGTTGTGTGTCACCTACGGTTCGTGGGTAGCAGCAATGGGTTTAACATGAAATTTCATGAAATCTACAACGACGTCTATTTTAAGATAGGGGGTGTTATAGAAATGGAACCAAAAGGCAAAAGTTGAGGATACTTGGCTTTCAGGACTTCATAAACTATTCAGCAACCTTATGAACACATTAGAGAAAATCTTACTTTTAGGAGAAAACTTCTACCTTCTGATTGAAATAATATACAATCACTTTAATGTTTTTCCTTAACCTCTACCACCAATAAAGGTTTTGATCTATTATTGTTTATCACACCACCATATGAAGTGTCTGTAAGAATAACTCCTATATGAGCAAGCTGATGAATATCTTTTGCTAATTCCTTCCCTTTTTCCTTAGAATGTGATATATCACCCTCTATATCCCCTTTATGGCCTTAAGGTAATAAATAATGAAACCTGTAGACACTAATCTACTAAACTTCCATTCAAACACTGACTCATTTAAAATCTAAACCAAATGATCCTAGTTCTACAATTGAATTGGGCATAACAAGAATGTAAAAAATCAATGCCTAGAAACCTATCAAAATCTACCATTTATAACTCTACAAGATCTCCTAAGGTGACGTTCTAAGAGAATATTACCGGGAAATTTATGTTTCATTCGCAAAAAATATATGAAGTTCAAGGAACAATATGTTTAAACATGATATAGAGAACCAAGAATCTGACTGAATTTTGAGAACTAATGGGTGAAAGCTATCCACTAGTGAAATACCACAAACATGATGACGAAGTATAGAGAGAAATCCTTCAGTTACGCGGCTAAAACATTGAAGAACACTTCTACTCATTCTTAGCTGTTTTAGCTTACTCTTACTCTTTTTGTTTCTCCATGTTTTGATGATTTTAGTAAATCAGGGTTCTGGGTAAATCATATTATGTTATAGGCTTTAAATAAGTTAAACAACATAGATTAGGCGTGAAACGCCGTTGTTTAAGTGCTCAACGCAAGGGAAACAAACCTAATTGACCCTAACATAAAAGTTATCGAAAACCACCCATGGAGGGGTCCACCAGCCATAGGTCGATCTACAAACCGGTTGTGGAGCCGTCGGTCAAGTGTGCCTAAAATAGCTTTACTAAAATGAGCATAACCTTTTCCCTTGAGATGAGATATTTGAAAACTCGGTGGCTTTGGAAAGGCAATTTAATTATCAATTATTTTATATGTAATGGTTTACCTAATTCCTTTTATGTTAAGGGTTATTACAATTTGAAGTTGACCCAACAACAATTTATTGGTCTTTCTACCGTGTGTTGAATCAAAAACCATAAGTATTTGGTCCTCAATGGCGTAGCCCAGCTACGAAGTGCGTGTCTTACAATGGACTGTTGGTGGATTCCGTGGTACTTTCAGTAGGTTAAGAAAGCTGCAATTTTTTCTATTTTCTCATATCTGAGGTGTTACAATGCAGTTAGAATAACCTAAATTAGATAAACTAAATATTTTGTTTTCATAATCATTCGAAAATTCCCTCTAAATCATACGTGAAAATGTTATTCTTTGTTAATAAAAAATATTACCTATCCCTCATATTAAATAATAAATTATACTTACGAATTAACGATTTTGATTTCTGATAATCGCTTTTTGTAACTGCATTAATGCTAAAATTATTGTATTCTCCTTTGAGATTTTGGTACTATTGAACTCATCCATTGTTAATACCTTCTTATAATTTGCCTTGTTTATAGTAATATTTTTAATGTTATACCCATTTTAATTCGAAGTCAAACGATATACAATATATTAGTCAATTTTGACATCTCTTTTGCTAAAGTTATGCTTTGTTAACATTGAATTACTGTTTAAATTTATGGAATTATAGGTAAAAGTTGTAATTATCCTGAAGAAGAAAAACATACTTTAAAATTCATTAAAATAATTAGTTGGCGAAACATAGGTCGATTTTTTATTTTAAAAAAGAGGAAATTTAAAAGGAATATGCTATAAATATTTGTGATTTGTAATTTTTAAATAGAGTCCCTCATATTTTTTAAGCAAATATGAAAAGTAATAAAACTAAAGTTGATCAAAGAAACATTTATCCAAGCTGTTGAAAACCTATCCATCTTTAGTAAAAGCTCACTCCTTCTCCCCTTCACTTTTTGTAATGGTTTCAAACATTCAATAAAAATTGTTCATTGGACATTTTATTGCCAAAAGCTTTACGTTGAAGGGTTTTAGTCAATTTTTTAGTAAGAAACCAAATGGGTCTAATCAAGGTGTACTAATTTCTTTCTTAAAATGTGTGTGAAAGAAAATGAAAATTCCATGAAACCCAATATATGTAATCTATTAAAGACTAAAGTAGCTAGTTTTAATAAAGTAGAAATGGCAAAGATGAAATAAGTTTCATGATAAAATGTAAATATATCATAAAAAATTAATGACTAAAAGGGGAAATCCGGATCTTATTGCTCCTCTGCAATGTCCATATTCCATGAGATTTTGAGAAACGAGAGACACAAAGTAGAAGAAATGATGCCGCCCGCTTTCAAATCAAATAATGATGATGAGTCTTCAAATGATACTTCTTTCACTATAGAAGTCTTTTATGAAGACTCCAAATAGCTCGAAAATATTCATGTTAATAAAGAGAGGGTAAGTAAATTATTAAGATAGTTCAACTTTAAATAATAGTGAATAAATGAAATATAGAGCTAAAGTAAACTCGTAAAATAAATAGGCTATTCAAAAAAATGAATAATTTGCAGATGGTTACCAAGATATTTATCCTACAATTTGAAACATCAAACAAAATATAAAAAAAAAACAAGCCATCATTAATGTTTTTTAAATAAAAAATTAACACTCCACATTTTTTATCCATGATCCTTCCACATTTAACACTATTGTCACTAAACAAATTAAAAAGGAAACTTTTAAATACAACTCTTCTAACTAATGTTATTCTTGAACATCTTTCTATCATGTATACTCTGCACCTTCCGAGTACTTTCGCATAAACTATGCTAGAGTTTAAAATCTTAACTTCAGAAGAATCAGTAGTGAGTTCTCATTTTTCGAGGACTAGTGACACAATTATCTTTCTTTCTTTTAGCTTTAGTTTCAGTTTTTCTAGACTTAGTTGTGGCGTTGCCCAGCATTTATAGTTTATAGAGGCTTTATTTCAGACATAATTAGATTCAACTTTAGTCTTATTGTTTCACTTATCAATTGTATTAAAACTTTTCGCTTTCATGTATTCAGATTCTATATAGGTATTACCCATCATTTAAGTTGACATGATGATTTAGATTCTGTACAATTTTTCTTTACTTTAGTTTATTTAAGTAGGCATATGATATGCCAACAGTGTTAGCTCAGGTGTCCCCTGACCTACCAAGTGATAGAAAATTAAACCGTCTTTCAACAGACATCGAATTTGAGAATTTCCATTGCCGAGTAAAATGTAAGCTCGTTTAAGTGAAACTAGGTCACAAAACTTTGATCGACGACCCTACCTATGATTTGTAGTTTGACCTTTGGCTGGTGGGTCCCTCCTTGGGTGGCCTTCAACAACTTTTATGTTATGGTAATTTAGGTCTTTTCCCCATATTATTGGCTTTTACAATTCATACTTTTATGCCTAAAGTAGGTCGTTTTACTTAGTCTAATCCTTATAAAATAGGAAGAATTACCTAGAGCCTTCATTCACCTAAAATCATCTAAACATGGAGCAAAAAGAAGAGGAAAAATCGACCAAACTCCTAATACGAGCAAGTGTTGTTCAAAGTTTTAGAACCTAAATAGAAGGATTTCTCCGTACATTTCATCACCAAATATATGAAATTTCACTACATGGTTCTTTTCACCCATTAGATCTCAACAATTAAGTTTCATTCATTATTCTTTATATAATGTTTAGACTTAGGTTTATTAGAACTTTAGATATTTTTTTGTGAATTAGCTGCTAGAGCATTCATTATCATTGTATTATATTTTGGTAATTATGTTACTTAATCCTTCAATGAAATAGAGAACCCAAGTTGAAGTTCATCATATACACTTGTTAAATACCTACATCAATTATCAAATGCTTAATTATTAGTACTTAATGTTGGATTTTAAGTTAGCATGTAAGAATCATGAGATATGCAGTTTATTTAAGATATGTTGTAATGTAAACATTCTAGATGGGAGTATGTTTTTGGACTAAGGTCAGTTACCTTTATAGTCCAGAACTATGTTCCCCCGTAGGTTTTATCAATCCCCTATGTTGGGCATCATCTTTAATGATCAGGATATTCATGCCTTTATACCACTAACAAGGTATGTAAGGTCCTAATGAAGGGGCGTATACATTAGACTTATTATTTAACTAACGTGGTTGTATGTCGGTGAAGATTAGCTTCCACAGTCAAACATCAGTACATTTGACAATGTCATCTGTTTTAGGTTTCAACATTCAGTCTTTGTATGTCATGTTCATTATTAGTACGTGATCATTGCATATAACTTTTTCTTCAGTACATTTCGGTATTTACAATCAATTCTGAATATATTATTGCTCAGTTTTCATTGTACAATTATATCTTTTATTCAGGTATGCTCTGTATCAAGAAATTTCATTATGTTCTAAGTACTGACACATCCTATGAATTAAATCCTTTCATGATGTAGGTTCGGCTACTCAGCTCCCAGATCACTCATAGATTACTTCTTGATCTCCAGTCCACCATCATCAATGGTGAGTCATTACACTTTGAGGACAATAGACATGCTTTACACTTTAGTCTTTGTATTATGTTTTACGTTTTGCTAGAGTTAGATTTGGACATGTCCCAACAATTTCAGTCAATTAGATGATTTTTAGAAAAAGTACTAGATTTTGTTTTAGTTTTGAGTTGAATCATCAAAAATTTATTGAACTTATAGTTTTTTATATATTCATATCAGTATTGAGTATTTGCCACTTTTAATTATCATTGTTTAGAGTTATGAATAATAACCTTATTCAGTAATTTTTAATATGCTTATGATATGCAAGCTCAGGGTTGAGTTGGGGCCACTCGTGATCCAATGTTCTGTGTTTACTTCAAGAGGTACCCTCGGGTCATTAAAGGTAAGGATTGTCAGATATTTTTTGTTGATTTTACTTATTTCATTCTTTATCCTCACTCATAACTATAAATATAGTTTGTTTTTTTATTGATGTATTCATTTTCTTCCTTGATCCTTATTCATAATAGTAAAGATTGATATTTGGTTTAATTTATATTGTTTTGATTTCTTCATAATACTTTTGTTCCATGTCTTGTATAAATATCCAATTTGAACAATATATATCATTTGTTGTTTGATTTCTTAATGAGAATAATTTATCATAGGTCCATGTATCTAGTTTGTTGGTTGTTCAAGTGAACCTACTTAATCACTTCAGAGATTTCCCAAATAAAATTCACTATTCAGCACCAACTTGTTTTATGAAAAAACTTTTTTGTCTTTCTTAATAGACTAAAAAAACAGAATAAAATGAATTAAGAATGAGAAACAACAATAAAGTAAAGGAAAACATTGGTCTATTAGCAGTGTAAAATTGCTGGATGAGATAGTTATGAAGATCATCTCCCGCTGGCCCTTGATGTTTGTTGTTCATTATAAACTTCTATCCATGAATTTGAATGGTAGGATTCTCGGCCTGAATTTTCCAAAACATTGTTCCTATGAAGAAAAAGTCACTTCTATACAACTCATCTATTTAGTACATGATGGGAGATAAATAACCCAATCCCAAAAAAATCTCCTTTAATCCTATCACTCAATTTGTGATCCTGTTATGCTTTGGCTTAGAGATTTTGGGCTCATGTAATGGTTAGATACTCTTGGAATATGAGAGAATTAGGTATAACTGTATTTTCAATCCCTTTGCCGGAGAGAATCAGTTGATTCATTATCTGAATACTCCAATAAATAAATTAGAGAAAACATGCCTAGTGGTTTATAACCCTAATAAAAATCTATAAAATTGGTGTATATAAGTTACCTTTTTGATAATTCTAACTTATTCTACAAATTTCACTTACATTAAATATAGTGATTTGGATTGTGGCGTGACATCCAACTGATAACCAATAGTTTCATATCCTTAGCTTACACTAGTCCACCTATTTCTTGGCTTGATTGTCTCTATTTTCTCAAAAGTGATGGTAGTGTTCTACCTCTTGATAGAAAGATAGAATAGGCTATACTTATTTACCCTCATAAGTTTATTAATCATTATATTCTCAACAACAAAAAAAATTTTACTGGTAGAGATATTAGTAGTAGAAATATATGGATTAGGATGGCGCAAGTTTTACTCACTCTTGTATGGATTTTAATAAAGTACATAGTCTTTGCAACGTATGATAGAGAAACAAGACGATTGAGGGTTTCCTATGCTTTCGAATCTTTTCTTTTTGATCCTATAGCCATATTATTGTATTTCCAGTCTTTATCGAAGGCCAGCAATTGTCTTTTCTCGTACAACTTCCTTCAAAACAATATCATTATCTATACGAGTATGATACAAACATCAGTGTGTACTAAAATGTTTCCCTTTTTGAGTCACATGATAATCCATTTATTTTTCCCACCCAACATTAGCTTGTGTGAAAAAACTCCCTCCAATTATTTAACGGCTGGTAAACATGTGTATATCGATGAAAAGTTGGATGACATAAGAAGATTTATCATCGGAGGTACTAACTAGTTTAAAATTAATGCTTTAGTATTTCGGTTCATGCTAGAGAAGAGATACATAAGAACAGTATCTTCACAATAGTTTAGAGAATGAATATAATAATAGATGTGGCATATGCACTTCATGATCTACACCATACTTCTGATTGATTAATGAATTTAGGAAAAACATTCAATAAATCGAAATCTCCCGAATGAGTTGTGACATATTTATCAAAAAGAATGTTCTATTATTTTATATCATAGTGAATCATGGGTGTTTGAAACTCATGATTAAGATAATAAAGTGCATACTCCACATCTATTATTATATTCATTCTCTGAAGTCTGATCTTATTTCTTTTCTCATGTATATCCTTCTGAGGCATAAAACCAAAGACAAGCCTTAAACATCCAAAACTTGGAATCTTCAATAATAAATTATCTGATGTCTTCCAAATTTTCGTCAATATATGCATGTTGAGCTGTCGTTACTTTATTGGACTACGTCTTATGGACACAAGCTATTGTTTTGTAGAAGTAATACATGGGATAATCAATTGTTTCCAAAATTGCTACATGATTCTGCATATTGATGTTGGTATAATACTCGTATACAGTTTTGGGGGATGTAATACTAGAAAAGACACTTGCTCGCTATCGATCCATACTAGAATGCCCATAATATGGCAATACGTACCTAAAGCAATGCTGCCCAAAGTTTGGGAAACCGTCCAACAATTTCTTGCTCTGACAAAAGTGTGAATGACTACGCAGATTCATAAAATGCATACAAGGCTAAACCTTGCTCCCTCCCTATCCATACATCGCTACCACTCATATCCCTAATAGTCAAAGATTTTCCATTGCTAAGAACTTAATGATCTATAAACTTAGGAAGGTTAATAAGTATACCCTCTTCTTTCATTGTATCAAGATCTAGAACACTGTCGTCACTTTATAAAAAATACAGAAAATAATGTCAATATACAAGTGGACTACTATAAGCTAAGTATATGAGACTATTGGTTCTCAGTTAGATTCAACGCCACAAGTCATATCTCTCCAATGAAAGTAAGCAAAGTTTGTATAACAAGTTGGAGTTTTGAACTATGTTACTTATACTTATCAGTTTGTATTGATTTGCATTAAATTATTCAAGCACAAGTCCTACTTTTTCTAACTCATTTCTTGGAGCTCGGATATGTAATCAACTGACACTCTTTAGTTAAGTGATTGGAAACTCAATAACAACTAATTCTCTAAAACTCAATGAGAAGTAGACCAATACATGAGCCCACCTTCTCTATGCCAAAACATAATGTTGTTACACATTGAATTATAAGGTTAAATGAGTTTTTTGGTAGTTTTTTTATAAATCTCTGTGCACTGACTAAATAGACGTGTTATGTAGTGTTGACTTTTGGCGTTGGAACAATGTTTAAAAAAATTCAGGATGAGATATCCTACCTAAATTTTTTTTTGATAGAATTTTACAGTGAACAACAAATTTCAAGGGCAAGAAATAGATGATTTATATCACTATATCATCCAACATGTTTACACTCGTTAATAGATCAGTGTATTCCTCTACTCTATTGTCGTTTCTCATGACATTATTTCTTTGTAATCTATTTTGTGAGTCTATTAAGGAAGACAACAATTATTTTGCCTAAAATAAATTGGTGTTAAAAAGGATAAACATTTTTTAGGGAAATATCCAAAGTGATTCGGTAAATTATTTTTAACAATCAATGAACTAGATATCTGTACCTATGATAAATTATTCTCAACAACAAGACAAAACAGTGAATAATATATATTGTTCAAACTAGTTGTATATAAGTGTGTTTTATAAATTTGTGAATTTTGTGTATTTATAGAATGACAAATCAAGTTCATATAATCAGAATATTAGATAATCACTGAAAAAATGTGGAACTCTGACACTTACGTACACCTCCAAGCTGAAGCTTAAGCCTAACGGGAGTGTCTATCGACAGTAAAAATGGATAGGAATTTTGTACCATGTAAACATATGACACTTCAACACAATAATTTAGCTAATTAGGGGAAGATTATACTTAAGCACATACAAGGTTCATTATGATTTGGTGTCCTGCTCGGTTGATCGTGAAATGGGCGTTAGAGTGGGAACGAGTCCCATATTTGTTTGTAAACAAAATGGTTATCTTATATTCATTTGATCATTTCTTATCTCATGATTTAGATTTTGAGGTTAAGTTAGGTAAAAGTACCATATATGTAAATTATATCATAGTCAAGTTCAACCCCATTTGCGCTCCCCTTTAAGAGTAAATATATAGTGTATTAGAGCGACTAAGAAACCCACATTGGTTGGGTAATAGACCGATAGTTTTCTCATATGATTTGGAAACCTTTGATTCATAAGCTATATTATGATTTAAGTTAGGACAATGTACAATATATTTATCTTTTATACACTATGTATAAAAACACTTTGTTATAGTTAGTCCTATTTGATATATTTATAACGTATCATACTGTCGATGCAGTAACATTAACTCAATTACCACAAAATGTTTAGTGAGATCTTTCAGTAAGAGACCTAGAAAATGAGACAACATTAAAGTAAGACCTAACTTAAAACTATATAAATTAGTTTGACCAATCATAACTCATTACTATTGTTCCTAACAGGAAAATCTATTATAACTAAATATTATTTTTATTGTAGTAACTTGACTTACTGCTACCTACTTCCTTCACATACCTGCTAAGGACCTGGTCTTCTATTAATTTTTGTCAATTATCAAAATATAATTTCAACTCATCTCAACACAAGTACTATCGGTTATATATGAAAAAGAAAAGGTCATAGATAACCATTCAAAGGTAAGCCCTCATGTTAGCTAAGTAGGATATGCAATTATGAAAATATTAGGCCAGATAGGAAAAAGAAAATATGTTCTTTTAAATAAACAAGGAGAAGTATAAAGGGAATATTAAGAGTAATAAGCCTCTGACAATTAGTGTATGATATCATATTATAGAATAGGAATATTCATATACTCTTAAATTTTCCAGCAAATTTCATTTTTACATACTAACTATGACTTATTCCAATTGAGCATATGAAAACATTGGAGAAGCATAAAATAAGAACATATAAGATGCTTAATTGACAAAGGCATTGTTGAGAAAATGGTTAAACTTACCTTTGTCTGTCAAGTGTTAATCAATTGACTTAAAAAAAAATTACACTTAAATTTCAAGGAATTTATACATTTTATTTAAACACTTTCATGTTAATTGTTAAGCAGAAGTATGCTATTTTAACTTGAAAACTAAAAGGTGCAATCAAATATTTTAAAGAAAATTTAAATTTGAAGATTCCCCAAACCTGCTTGCTAGGAAATGCTAAAGTATTCCATCTATCGGAATTCTTTGCTTGAAAAGTGCAAAAAATAGCTGCAGAAGTTTTTCTCCATATGCAAAAAAACATGCCTATTAGAATGTGTAACTATGTCCTCAAATTCGTAGAAATAACAAATTATAGTCATATTTAAATATTGAAGTGCAGAAAGCCACCTATTCTTCTCCTCCTCCCACTAATTCCTCTTCTTCTGATGATTCTCTTCTTTGATGGCTCAGTTGAGATGTTTTAAACGAAATTTTGAAAGGAATATCTAATCCTACTTTAAATATCATTTATGACAAAAATGATATAAAAGTAATTTGTACCATCAATGATAAATCTTCTAATGTCATCTATGTTTTTGCAACAGTGTAAGTCTGATTGTTAATTACTACTTTATAGGTGGACGTCTAATGGACACAAGGTAACATTTGATGAAGATAATTGATCTTTATAGCTATAGTTATTTTTTCTAGGGAGCATGCGATTTATATATTTCTGTCCCTTCGTTGTTAAAAAACTGTATGGACAACAGAAGCATACTTTAATATTACATCTTACTTGGATCATAAACAACCAATATGTTTATGTTTAAACATAAACAATTATGCTAGAACACATAAACTTGATGAAATTTAATTCAACAATTACCTGTTCAAGTGTGAGTGAAACCTTTAAGCAAATCCCCAAGTGAGACATACCTTAAGGCGAATCCACAATATAAACAAAAACTTGCGTTCTTCTATAACTATGAAAAGTTTACATCCGAAATCTCTCAATATTTTGGTAGACAAGTATGATAGAAAAAAATTCATCTATTTTCTAGGTTTAGAGAACCCCTATTTGTAGAGATTCCTTGCTAATGTAGAAACGAGTAATAAACCTAGCTTTTTTCTAGAAAACAAAAAAAAAAACAAAATATTTTTCATTTTTCCATAGAAAAATAATTGTGAGTTTTCGTTAAATATGGCATTGTTGGGACAACATTATATTCTTTAAATAACAATTGGGCATAAATGTTCTTTATTGACATGAAATAATTACCTAGCCTCATAAATATTAAGCCGAGAAATCCTAAAATTAGAAAAGAAAAGAAAATGAAAAGACAAAAACAAAAACAAATGGTTGTTGTCAAAGTTGAATCTGATGGTAAGTGTCTTTGATTCGTCAAAGGCTGCAACAAGCTGTGGTCGGGATAACTCCACAAGAGGCACTGTAATTTTTCACGAATGCCATTGAAACATAGCATGTTGAATGCACTTCACCTCAACACGAACAAACCTAGTAAGATTTGTTTCTCTATTCCTTTCTTTTCCAAACTAAAACCAACAATTTCAACAAAGGACTTAGATCACAAATACTGTTTTGTTTAAATTTTCATCTTAAAAAAATAAGATTCACACCTCTCTTTATATTTGTCATTGACATTTCTCTTCTTTAATTTGGTCAACGAGAGGCCAAAATACTTATTAAATATCTTTTATGAAGAATGACACATAGATTTTTGAATTTGAGTGGCCATAACTACAACCAAAAGAACCCTACTTCATTACTATAATTATATGTTACTACAAAACATAGTTGGTTATCCTTCGAGATATGTGTAGATCTGAAGCCATAGACCTTTCACATTTTAGCGTGTAATTTTCTTCAGAAATATTTTGATTTTTTTATTAAATTTTCACTGTAAATCAGTTTGTCGATCAAAATTAAATGTCCATTTGATTTTTTTATATGATAAAATTTTGCAGCTCATGTACTCATATGTAAAAATATCTAAAAACAGACAAATATTGTTCTTGCTTAGTTAGTTATGTTGGTTATAATTTTTTTAACAAAGTAGTGTAAGAAAACCCATGATCAGGGTATGTAGATTTCTATCTTATCTGTATGGTCACAAGAATATAGATTTGAAGCTTTTTCCCTAATCCATTAGTTAGTAGAGGTGAATGTATAAGTTTATTTTTAAATTGTTTAGTGCCAGTGGTGTTAAATATGGAATTATCTTGGATAAAAAATGTGGAGTGTTAATTTGTGATTAAAAGATAAGAATGATGGCTTGGTTGTTTTATGTTTTGTTTAATATTTTCAATTGTAGGAGGAATATCTTTGTAGGCATTTTCATATTTTTGGTTTAATAGTTTATTCATTTAATGAGTTTACATAGCTGTATATTTAATTTCTTCAGTATCATTTAAGTTAATCCATCTCAATAATATCCTTAATCTCTCTTTATTTACATGAATTCTATAGAAGCTAATTGGAGTCTTCATAAAACACTTGTACCATGCAAGAAGTCTCATTTCTAGAGCCGTCATCACTGCTCAATTTGAAAGCGGGCATCCTCTATTCCTCTTTTTGTCTCCTGCTTCTCAAAGGCTCATGCTATATGGACATAACAAAGTAGCACATAAATCTTTTAAACTACTCCTTTCTATCCTCTTTTATTAGTCAATACATTATTTTGTTTGTGTTCTTGCTGATATTTTGACTTTATATTTACGTCACTTATTTGTTCTTTTCCCTTTCTAATTTTTTAAGACTAAGTACTTCAGTCTTTATTGATTACGTATATTGTGTTTCATGAATTTTTATTTCTTTTGTCAATCATTTTGAATTATAAATTAGTACAACTTGCTTAGATCAATTAGTTTTTTTTTGAAAAAATTGACTAAATCCCTTCACTGAGAAGCTTTTGGCAATGTAATGGGACGTGAGCTTTGACTACACATGGATAAGTTTTCAACGGTGTGAATAAAGGTTTACTTGATAAACTTTAATTTTATTTCTTTTCTGATTTGTTGCAAAATCTGAGGTCTTTTATATTAAGGATACATACCACAAGTATTCATAACACATTGCTTTTACATTTGCCTTTTAAAAAACTAATTGGCGTATGTTTTGGTCAACTAATCAATTTATGGAAATTTATAGTGTGTGTCTCCCCTTCAATATAATTAGAACTTTTTCCTATAGTTCAATAAGGTAAACAGTAAATGTTCACTTAGCATCACTTCAGAAAAATAGGTGTCCTAATTCACTAATATATTGTACATTGTTTGACCTCGAATTAAAATTAGATATAACAATAAAAATATTATAATAAATAACGCAAAGTATATGAAGAAACAGACAATGAATGTGTTCAATAGTACTCAAAGCTCAAAGGAGCATACAATAGTTATAGCATGAATGCAGTTACAAAAAACGTTTATTAGAGATCAAAATTTTAAAATTCATAAGTATAATTTATTATTTGATATTAGGGAGAAGTAAAAATTTTTTTATTAATAGAGAATAAAATATTTAGCAATTTTTTAATTGGGAATTTTGCAAGATTATGAAGATAAAATATTTAGTTTCTCTACTTTAGCTTATTCATAACGGTAATGTAACGCCTCAAATTGTAGAAAATAAAAAAAATTACAGCTTTCCTAGCCGTGGAAACCACTGACGGTCTGTGGTCATACACACGGTCCGTAGCTGGTGTCCACCATTGAGAACCAAATATGGATTGTCTCTCATCCAACCCTCGGTAGACTCATATAGATCTTGGTTCGACATACAGGCCATAGGTGAGGGTCATCATTGTTGGGTGAACTTGAAATGGTCAGAAGCCTTAGAATAAAAAAAAAAATTAGGTAGAGCATGACCTACAAAATTAAAGATAAGTGAATCATCTTATGCCGACACCATTAAGTTTGCAAAATACATCTGAGTAAAATGCTATGCTAATTATAGTGAAGACCCATTATGGAAATATGACGGACGACCCAACGTAAGGTTGGAAGGACGACCTACGGTCAATAGGTTCCTTCGTGGGTGGCCTTCAATGCCTTTTATGTTAGGGTAATTTAGGTGTTTCTCTCATGCGTTGGGCACTTAAACTTTGGCATTTTATGCCTATACTCTGTTGTTCTACTTAATTTATGGCAAATAACATAGTCAGACTGACCTAGATCTCTCATTCACGAGAAAAAATGAAGAGTAAAAGTCGACAATAATTCCCAAAACTATCAGAAGTATTCTTCAAGGTTTCATCCCAAAAAATGAAGTATTTTTTTTTAGATTTCGTCATCAGTTATGTGAGATTTTAGTAGTGGGTTCCTTTAACCCATTAAGTTAGTAGAATTAGGTCATATTCTTGATTTTCTATATCATGGTTACATATAAGATTTCTAGAACCTTATATAATTATTGCTAATGATACATAATTTTTCGTGCCACAGTCTCTTAGAAAGTCATCTTAGGAGATCTTATAGCGTTAAATGATATATTTTATTTCATTCTATGCGTGGATATGTTACATTCATTTTATGGCTAAGTCGGTTGTAGAACTACGATCGTTTGGTTTCAGTTTCCAACGAGTCAGTTTTTAAATGGAAGGGTAGTAGATCATTGTCTATAGACCGAGTTATCTCTTACCGTAAGGCAAGAAGTTAAAGGTGATCTAGAGGGTGATTTAGCAAATGTAAAGGAAAAAGGGAAGGAATTAACAAAAGATGTTATTCGGCTTGCTCGCTTAGGAGTTAGTCTCACAGACACATCATATGAATATGTGATAGTGTAGAATAGATGAAAACATTCATTGGTGGCAGAGGTTAAGGTAGAACAGGACACTGACCGTATCTTATTTTTGTTAAAAGGTGTAGTTCACAACAAAAAGTAGACGTTTTCTCTCAAGGGAGATATTATCCCTTATGTGTTCATAAGGTGGATGAGTAGTTGAAGCAGTCATAAAGTCCAAGTATCCTCATCTCTTTCCTTCAGATTCAATTTCGAGAAATTGTAGGTGCAACCCACTGTTTCTACCCACAGACTGTAACATCCGAGTTTTATTCCCTAGATGTAACTGGTGTCGTCGTCCTTTAAAAAGACTAAGATTAGCCTCTTAGTCTCATGTCATTACGTTCATAAGTTGAAAAATATTGAAAAATGTAAAACTTCCATTACAACTACTTGGAGGTTTAAATAGACGTTTACATACACATAATATATAGTCGTATCGAGTATAAATAGACCCTCCGTATAGGAAGGTTACATAGTTTTCTACTTTTATTGCACATATTATATATATATTAGAAATACTCTCACAGATTGTCTCATTTCATACCATCTAAATAATTATTCACAATATGGGCATAGCCCTTACATCAATCCAACAAGACCACATATAGGTCATACAAAAGTACAATACTCAATTGAAAAGGAAAGAAATGAAAGATTCTTTAAGATCGTAACAAGTTTGTAAGCTAGATGGTGGCATTGCCCTCAGAAATTAAGGACCTACCATACTTAGAGGTAATGAAGAATCCAACCTTCAAAAATGTCACCTTCCAAAATCTTTTACGACCGGAACCTACAAAAGGGACGAAAATGGGGCTAGTACTCCACATGTACTAAGTATGAGATATCATGCACATATACAAGCAAAACGTGTTAAAAAGGGACTTTTAGTAAAAAAAATGCCATTTTACCCCTTTAAGAACCTAGTGCAAAGCCAAACAAATTCATATAAACCAACCAAACATGCTTACTACCTCAACAACTAATACTTATCCCAACATACTTGAAACCATGATTTACTACAACACTATCATCAAGGAATAATATCACAAGAATGAATAAGAGTCAATCATATCATAATAAGCAAGACAACTACTAATGAATCCTTATCAAGTCAACAAGTGCATTGACCAAGCAAAGCTCATAACCTTGCGCAATAAAGTAAACTTAACAAGATAAAATAACCAATGTTCAACTTTAACAATATAGTCCAAATACAAATATCAAGAGGATAATAATAATCATTATATATAGACATTTACATAGTAGAATCAATATATTATCTTCATATACATCATTATCATATGCATACACAATATCAACTTCCTAAATCTTCCATCAAAGTCAACTAGTGCAACACAGGTAGAGTTCCATACCCCTACCTAGGTTAAGTTAAACCTCTCAAGTAACCTTAGTTAGTCTATAATACATAACTTTATTTAAATTTAGGGAACACTTTCCATAACTGACATAGAACACATGATCTAAGTGTGGAATCCGATGTTGTTAAACCTTACACCGATGGAAGGTGGTCTACCGGCCAAAGTAGAACCAAACACAGACGAAGCTTTCTAGGTGGATCCAGTATCTAGTCTTCCTATGGGGGAAAAGTAGTGACTAAGAGATAGTATATCCCCTCTTGATACCACTTGGTAGTTGGATCCTCCTCTAATGGGAATCCATTGGATGAGTATTCCTCTTCGGGAAGTCAATATCTAATATAGAACTATAGGGAGAATTTTCCTCTTTGGGAAGTCATCATTACCCATTGTCAAGTTGGTGCTAAGCTAAGTGCCTTTATTGAAATGTCTTTTAATACTTTAACTAAGAATCATAGCATAGTTTAGGTCATAGGGTCTATCCCTTGTATAATCATCATCATCAATACTTCAATAAGAATTGCATGTGTATAGTTCTTTCATCACAATTCATATAAGTGAGGTTAAGACACTACATAGTATTTCATAATAAGGCACATTGGTATGCATAATCATCCTTATAGAATTTACATCTTAATCAACCTCACAAATATAATCATGACATATCTATTAAATTATCATACGATCCTATCAATCCTAATACGAGGCATACACCAATATAATATCATGATTTAACCACGATTAATCAGAATTGGATGTAAAGATGGAGATTTTAAGACTTACCAAGTCTTCCTTATAGTTCATCATAAAGGTCTTACCATAAACCCATAACTCAACCCAACTAGGGTAGTAACATCAACACACAATGATAACAAAAAAGATAACAAGGTCAATTGCATCTGTTTAACACAATTTAACACTAGATCATATAGTTTAAGACAAGATACATAGGCTAATTTCATAATAAGATTCATAACCTAACTCACATCTCAAGAAATAGCATGAGATGCCTATAATTCATCTTAATTTATTCATAATAACATTATAGTATTGTAATCCAATCAATAACCATGTCAACTGAATTATCACAATACAATATAGGTCAAGATCACAACCTAGGATTTGGAATTGAGAATCATATTCTTTAATTTAGATTAAATGATAAACAATTACCATTAAAAAGTTAAATTACATCTTAATATATTCAATATAACCTAAATAAATCATCAACAACTCAATTCATAACTTCAATTTCGTAATTGGATGAAACCGTTTGTGAAAAGAGTCTCAAAGGTGAATTAGATCTCATACCTTAACGTTTGGTGATGAATTGATGGTGAATTCTTCCTTTTCCAGCCCGTAAACCCTTATCCTTTCTTCTCTTCAATGGTGAGTTCAAGTAGAGAGAGAGAAATGAAAGAAGGAAGATAGCTCATGTTTTAGTGTTCTAATTAGTTTGACTTGAGTTGGGGAGTTTTTATGGGTTTTAAGTTATTTAATTAGTCTCCCCTTAAACCCTAAAGCCTAAAAAACCTAATTAATTAAATAAATCAATATAAAAACGATAAGGACACTCACCCTTCACAGATGGAACCCCAACAATGGGCCGTCTGTGACTCTATGGATCCTCACCCTTCGGTCTGGCACTCCATCGATGAGTGAAGAGATTGTGCAATTTGGGGCCTTCCTAAACTTGGCTAAGTATGGGGGATAGTGGAATCGGCGCCTCTTCAGTCCACACACGGAGCGTAGGTGGTCCAGTTGATGCTCACTACCCAGGCAGTGTTTCTTCAAGCCCAAGGGTCCTCCTTAAGGGCCCTTGGTTTGTTATTCGTAAGTCTTACCCAGACGTTTCAACCATTAAATAACTAAAAAACCTATTACCTACCTTTTCACCATTTTTCATACATTTCCGGCTCCTACAAACTAGTCAAATAGGCTAAGATATACAAGTACCCTTTTCAACAAAACTTCAGGACGTCATGGACGTTTTGATTCTCAAACTTCCTAAATGACCTATATTAATTAGATTTGACTTACAAACACTATTTATACCTTATAACACATATGTTAGGCTTTATGACATGCCTAGAATTTTCAAGGTGTTACATTATCCCCTCCCCCCCCTAGGAACATTCGTCCTCGAATGGCACCAAAACACCTTTGAAGGAAGGAATAGAATAAAGACTAGCAGCCCAATCAATCTAAAATATCAAATAAACATAAATCATGTAATTTCAACAAGGCAATTTCAAAACACATATTACTACACATCAGGCTCAAATCACTTCATCATGAGACATTTCCTTATCACAATACTTAAAAGCTCAACTTACATTACACGAGTCAATTTGCACAAATTTCAACTTAAATACATCAAACATATCATTTCATAAAGAACTCACCATAATAAAATGCACAACATAACTTAAAACAAGCATAAAGCAAAATTTAAAGTCTAGAGCACCAATTTCATTGTAACTTCACTGTGAAATACTCAAAAACGCACATTTTGCAATAGTTTACTCAAAAATCAAGAAACTTCAATTTGTAGTCATATTTATTTTATTAAAAATAATGACTAACCTTAATTATTAAAAAGATGAGGGTAACGGGCTTTCATGTTGGCCACGGCCTCCCATGTTGCACCCTCAACTAGGTGGTTCTTATACATACAGAAACCAATAAAAACCAACTCTTTATTCCTTAACTTCTTGACTTGCCTATCAAGAGTTTGAACTGAAACTTCCTCATAAGAGTGGCTATACTTGACAACAAGACCCTAAATAGGAAGAATGGACTCGGGATCACCAATAAACTTCTTCATCATAGAAACATTGAAACTAGATAAACCGAAGCCAATTCACTAGCAAGTTTTAATTCAAAGGCAATCTTACCAACCCTTTTCAAGATTTATTAGGTACCCACATATAGAGGACTCTATTTCCCTTTCTTTCCAAATCTAACCACCCCTTTCATTGGTGAAATTTTCAAATACATCTTATCACCTTCTGCAAATACTAAATCCCTTCTCCTATGTAAGACTTTTGCCGACTTTATGCAGTTTGCAACCGGTTCCTTATGATGTGAACCTTTTCCAAAGTCATATAAATCAACTTGGGAAAAATAAGTAATGTATCACCCATTTCAAACCATATAATAGGATAACTACACCTCCTACCATACAAGGCTTTATAGGGAGCCATGGAAATGGATTAATGAAAACTACTATTATAGGCAAACTCCACCAAAGGTAAATGTTTATCCCAATTCCTTTTAAAATAAATAATGAACTCCCTAAACATATCTTCAAGGTTTTGTGTAGTATGCTCCGCTTGACCATCTATTTGGGGATGAATAGCGGTGCTCAACTTTTTTTTTTGGAATGATCTCTAAAATCATGATGTAAATTGTGCTCCCCAATCCGATATGATAGATAACGGAATACCGTGGCGGCACACAATTTCATCTATGATGATTCTTGCATAGTCCTTTACCGAATATGTAGACTTGATAGGAATAAAGTGTGCGGAATTAGTCAATCGATCCTCTACAAACCATATGGAATCATATTACTTTTGAGTCCGAGGTAAAACTACTACAAAGTCCATATCAATGTCTTCCCACTTCCAAGAAGGAATTTGGATCTCTTTTAGTAAGCCACCCAACTTTTGGTATTTGGCCTTTACTTAATGGAAATTTGGAAACTTAGAGACAACCTCCGCTATGTCCCTTTTCAGATCTCCCACAAATATATCTCCCTTAGGTCGTGGTACATTTTCGTCAAACCCGGATGAATTGAGTAGCGTGACCCATTGGCTTCTTCTAGAATTCGATCCCTCAACCGATTTACATCGGGAACACACAATCTCCCTTGGTACCTTAACACTCCACCCCTTAAGGAGAGTGATTCATTAAACTTATTGAGAACCTATTCATTAAACTCCATTAAGTATAGATCAAGGTGTTGTTTTAACTTCACCTCAACCAGTAGAGATGACTCAGAGTTATGAAGAACTATAGCACCCCCATTCGGAGAACCTTCCAACCTCACCCCCAACCTAGCCAACCTATGAAATTCCTTTACTAGGTCTTTCTTAGCTTCATCAATGTGGGATACACTACCCATAGTCATACGACTTAGGGTATCCAAAACCCTTGTCGGGGTGATACAGGAGACTCATATCATAATCTGATGCAACCACATTAGCCTTGTCGGGGTGATACAGGACAGTCATATCATAATCTTTCAACAAGTCTAACAACATTCTTTGTCAGAGGTTAAACTCTTTTTGGGTAAACACATATTGGAGACTATTATGATCGGTAAAAACATCAACATGAACCCCATACAAGTAATGCCTCTAAATTTTTAAGGCAAACACCACGGCCGCTAAATCAAGGTCATGAGTGCAATAGTTTCTCTCATGTACCTTAAGTTGCCTAGAGGCATAGGATTTGACTTTTCCGTGTTGCATAAGTACACACCCCAAATCCACTCGGGATGCGTCGTAATACACAACAAAACCCTTTGTACCCTCAGGTAAAGTAAACACCAAAGCGGAAGTAAGCCTATCTTTCAACAATTAAAAACTTTTCTCACATGCCTCCAACCACTCAAACTTCTTACTCTTCTGAGTCAAAGTAGTCAAAGGGGATGCACTGGACGCAAAACCATCTACGAACCACTGATAATAAGCCGCTAAACCCAATAAACTTTTAATGTTTGTTGGAGTCAAGGTCTAGGCCAATTTTTCACTACCTCCATTTTCCTTGGGTCTTTCTCAACTCCTCCACTAGAGATGATGTGCCAAAGAAATGCCACCGACCTCAACCAAACCTCACGGTTTCTATATTTGGCAAATAATTGATGTTCTTTAAGGGTTTGCAATACCACCCTCAAATGACCCATATGATCACCCTCATTCTTCAAATATACCAAAATATCTTCAATGAAGACAATGAAAATAACTCTAGGTAATTTTGAAGCACTCTATTTATTAGGTCCATAAACATTGCCGGAGCATTAGTGAGACCAAAAGACATTACCAAGAACTCATAGTGCCCATACCGAATCCGAAAAGTCATCTTTGGTATATCCTCACCTCTGAACCTAAGTTGGTGATACCCTAACCTCAAGTCTATCTTTGAAAAGTAGCTCTCCCCTTGGAGTTGATGAAACAAGTCATCAATCCGAGGAGAGGGTACTTCTTTTTAATAGTGACTTTGTTGAGTTGGCGGTAATCAATACACATTCTAAAGGACCCATTCTTCTTCTTCACAAACAAAACCTAAGCACCCTATGGAGAAATACTAGTCCTGATAAAACCCTCATCTAGGAAATCATGGAGATGATCCTTCAACTCCTTTAATTCTGCCGGAGCCATCTGATAAGGAGGAATTGATATGGAATTTGTATCCGGCAGCAAGTCAATGCCAAAGTAAATTTCCTGTTCGGGAGAAATACCGGGAAGGTCATTAGGAAAGACCTCTGGAAACTCACTCACTATTGTTACCGACTCAATCGGAGGAATTTCAGAGTCTAAATCTTGGACTCTTACAGTGTGATATAGACAACCCATTGAGATCATTTTTCATGCTTTTAGACAAGAGATGATACGACCTCTAGGAATAGAATTTATCCCATTCTACTCAACAACGGGTTCATTAGGGAAGTAAAACCTCAATACCCTTGTCCTACAATCAATGGTGGCAAAACATGCATGCAACCAATCCATACCCAATATAACATCAAAATCAAGCATATCGATATCTGCTAGATAAACATAAGAAACTCAATTGGGAAACATAATTGGATAATTTCTATACACCCTTTTTGCAACAAGCGGCTCACCCTCAGAGTAGACACTATAAATGTTCATGCAAAATATCAAATGAAAAATCAAACGTTTTAGCTACTACAGGTGTAAAAAAGGATAAAGTAGCACCTGGATCAAGTAAAGCATATACATAAATAGATAAGACTTTAAACGTATGGGTCACCACGTTAGGAGAAGTCTTTTGCTCACCCATAGAGTAAAGATCATAGAAGCAGTTCTTCTTTGGAGAATCACTAGAACCACTTTCTTAAGCTTGACCACCATTCTATTTGACCTTTAAATTTGGAAATATTTCATCTTATGACACTCTTGCCACAATTAAAGCAATTTCCCGTTCCTACCATGCACTCATAAAAATTATCCTTCCAAACTTGGCACATGTAGGATTCTCATTTGGTGAACTAGTACCTTTTCCCCTCTTCAATTTAGGGTTAGACACCCTATAACCCCTAGCTTTTGGGAAATTGAAACGGACTTGAATTGAAACTTGCTTGTTAAATCAGGGCTTGTCATGTATGTTAAGTCTATTATTTGAAGAACCTCCATCAAATAATTTTTCTCTTTTATCATCTCTAATTTTTATCTTATCCCTTGCCTACATTAATCTTATTGCATGAACCATAAGATGGGAAATTTCATGTTGTCATGTAGCATTACCGAATGACACTCCTCGTGTAAGTCCTCTGACACACTTATCACAAAATGGCTCATTTGGTCTCTAGGATCGGAAACCCAGGAAGGAGCATATTTAGGCAACATAATGAATTTAAAAGGAAACTCCTTCCTCCTTGGCGAAGGTAGATGAACTCCACCATTTTTTCCTCCATCATCTCCCTAGGAAAAACCAATCTAGATATTCATCCATAAAAATCTTCCAAGTCACCGGACCACCCCTTAATGTCCTGTTATCCCACCATTGTACATAACATGCTTGCGCCACGTCCTTGACTTCATGAGTATCCAACTAGTCCTTCGAACTTGTTGAAAACCCCATAGACAAAAGTACTTTAGAGACTTCATCGATGAATTCTAGGGGGGTCTTCGTCAACTTTAGACCAGTAGAAAGTAGGAGGGTCATTAGAGTGAAGTCCCTTAGACGGGAAGCCATAGTAGTAACTTGTTGATAAGGAAGGGGCACAACCCCCCGTCTTGCTTGAGCTATCATAGCTTCGACTTTACTCGTGGCCACTTGTGCTTGACTAGTGATACCTTAGGCCTTTTGAAGAAGAGCGGTTCTTATATTATCATCCATCAAAGGAGGAGGATTGACCAGTGCTTGCTCCACATTAACATCTTCTTCAAGTAGAGGAACTTGCTCACCATGGGGAGGAGCTCCCTCATTAGCATTTTCCTCTTCAAGTCTTCGAGTCGCAATCCTTCGAATTTTCAAACTTATTGTAAGCACAACAATAAGATTAGATGCAAAATAATATTATAAATATAGTCTAATGGCACGACATAAGATTTACAAGAAAGAGAGTGAGTCTTAAGCATCATATAGGTTCATAATCATAAGTGTGGCACACTTCAAAATTATGAATACAAACCCTCATAGATATAGTAGAAAGAGAGACAGAACTGAACGATATTCAACCTCATGTTCTGATACAAAGTTTATCACATCCAATTTTACCCCATAGACGTAAACGGCGTCGTCGTCTTTTAAAAGGAATAACACTAGCCTCTTAGTCTCATGTCATTACATTCATAGGTTTAAAAATATGGAAAAATTTGAGGATTCCATTACAACTACTTGAAGGTTTACATAGACGTCTACATACACATAATATATAGTCATATCGAGTATACATACACCCTTTTGTAACAACACTAAAAATGGCTATGCTAAGTAATTCATAATATGTCTAGAATGCCCAAGATTAGACCGGGTTCATACGGATTGATGCGTGAAGCACCAGACCTCTGAACCGTTGAAAAAACCAAGCCAACCAACTTGGTGAGTTAGTTGATTTAGGAAAAATTGGGTCTATCCATGTAGGGCATCCCCAAAATGAAGATTTACCCGGTTAAGTCTTAACCAGACTTGAAAAGGGGTAATCTTAAGTTTGGAGGGTCTAGGGGTAAAATGGACTTTTTTAAGGCTAAGGGTGTCATCGTAATTACCCTAAATATTTATTTAATTATTTAATTTTGTGACTTGATTAATTTTTAAATGGTGATTTGAGAAAAAGGAAAATCAAATTTTTTATTATTAATTATTATTTATTTACTATTATTTAATCTAATTTGACTAAATCATGCCTAAAAGTCCAGTTCTACAGGAACACTACGTCACATCTCTCTCTTTCACGTATATATCCCTCTCTTCAAACACTCTTTCACGATTTCACTCTCTTTCTGGTTACCAAAATAGAAAAAAATACAAAAACAAAAATTTCTTCACACTTGAAGAACTTACCAAAAAATACAAATGACAAGATAATTTGGGAACGTAAAGCAAAAAGATAATTTCTCGTCCCGGTAAGGTGGGACGTTGGTTTATTGGTGGATTTTGCAGCACTTTGAAGGTGTTGAAAGCTATAACCAGGTATGAGTTTCTTTCTCTTGGTCCTTTTCTCAAGATACCCTTAAGTCTCCGATGAATCTACCCCGAAAACTAGGGTTGTTCCTCATTACATGTTCCCTGTCACTATCTCTCAAAGATCTTAGGTTGGGATGTCTGCTGGTATGTAAGGTGTGTAATGTGATATTTGTAATGAATATGTTCATGAATCTATTTTCGGATTTGTAGGACTGATAATTTATGTCTTCCGGAATGGTGTGAAAATTATGTATGAGCAATGTGTAAGTAGTGAAATATACCTTCAGTTTGAAGTTCGAAAATGACATGTTTTATGGTTGTATTTAACATGCACAAACTTGTATAAATCGTGATGTTCATATGAGGTATAGTGTGGCTGATGTGAGTGGAAAACTCTTAGCTAAATGTAACTATGAAACTAAACCCAAAAAACATACTAAATGATTCACGAAATGCCCTAAGAACTAACATATAATTGTTGATAAAAATAAGCTAAAAAATATGACCCAATTTCAAACACCTTGTTGGTTGGTTTCGGCCAAGAAAAGTTGTACAATATGCAATGTAAAATGAATGTAAAATAAGTGAGGTCACTAACGATTGAACCTGAGACCTCACCATGTAAAATCACTAAAATAATGTAAGTAAGGAAATGGGGTTAAGGGGAATCGAATTTGGGTGCCTTAATCGATTTTCATACTTGAAAATAAAAATAAATAATTGATAGGAGTGGGATTCTAACCCACCACCTCTCGGTCAAACAAGAGAATAAGGAGAATGTTAAAAATAAATTTTAAAAAAAGAGATGGGAGCAGTGGGATTCGATCTCACGACCTCTCGGTCGTATGAGGAGACAAAGAGAAAGTAATAAAAATAATGAGATGATAGGAGTGGGATTCAAAGCCACATCCTCTCGGCCAACACAAAAGGAGTAAAGGAAAAACAAAAATAAAGAAATATGCTTGTGGGGGTACGATCTCGGGTCCACTAATGCCTAAACGTTTAAGGTGAAGTGAGGGAAAGGAAAAAGGAAGGAAAAACAATGTTAGTGAAGGAAATCTAAATCCGTCCCATAGTCGAGGAAGAAGATTAGGAAAAAGGGAAAATAAATAAAAATGTAAGTGTTATCCAAGGGATTTGAAATGGGCTTCCCTTGCCTAATTTCGTATTGACACATAAGTCGTATGTGAATAAATATTCAATAGAACACTGCCTACATAGATCTAAATCGAGATCTTTGCATACATACAAGATGCATAAGTCTTGTTTCACATAATCATAAAGAGAGATATAAATCACATAAATGAACTATTAATGTAGCCTCATGGTTTCTATGTATAGACTCATAAGTCTAGCATATGTTAAAAAGTAAGTGAACCTTAGATGTATGTGATGAAATAATGTAACCATAAAAGGGTTAAATAAGAGTTTGAACACACTAAAGGGCCAAGTGCATTGGGATATGATGAAAGGAACATTCACGTAAAAGGGGTGAGTAATTATGATGAGAAAATGTGCTAAACATAATGAATGTGGAGAAAAAACGATAAGAGGTTAATGTGAAAGATGAGAGCAATCTAAAACGAACCTAAGTAAACGTTACCAAAATGTATTCACGTATGAGAGTGTAAAGTTAATGAATAGACCAGTCTCTATAAACACTCTAATGAAAGTATTGAAGTTAATGCACACTTACTACAAATGATGAGTTTAGAAATCATCTAATGAACTATGATGTCCTCATGCTAGAAGACAACTTCCATAATGTATGAGTGTAATAGAACTTCATACTGAGCATAGGCTAGCTATGAGTGGTGATGCCTTCCTTCGGGAAGATCGGAGGTTCACGTAAATCTAATGAGATGAGATGGTCCGTAATGACGGGTATGGGTCTCCTTATCTCTCCTAGTCTTTAATCCTATACTACAAATGTATGGACCTAGCAGGGTTCGACTCCCTATTTACGCTAGCATGTATGGTTCACTTTGGCAGATGATTCCATCGTTTTTAGGAGTGGGGAAGACATTGGATTTCATGATGATCACATGATCTATGTCGTTTAAGGTTAAAGTTCGCAAAGAAAGAATGAGGCCAGCCTAAATGAATGCACATACTGATATGAACGATACCAAAGGTTTTAAAATTGGACAATCAAGAGGTGAGTTAGACTTTAGTAATGACACTAGGTTATTCTTTGTCATTGCACATAGAAACCCGATGAGAGTCTTAATCTACTTCCTAAGTATGACAGGTGGTTGCACTAGTATATGAAAGAATGAAAAATGAAGTACATATGAATGAATGAAGCAGACTCTGTGTTTGCCAAAACAGGTTCCCTAGTTGAGGTCCCATGTATTGAGACCTCATTTTGGGAAGTAATAATGTCAATTTCATGATTCCAATGTCTCATGGAATAAGAAAGAATGATATGAATTATGTGATATTATATGTACAATATGTTATGTGCTATTTGAAAAATGGTAAGTATGATAATGCATGTTACTCTCATGTCATGACTTTCCTAATCTGATTTTGGAAGTGCGCTACTTGACTTTCAATATTTCATATCGATAGGAGAGAGCTATTCGTGCTGATGCATGTCCTTGCTGTATTCTTGCATATACCCGTACTTAGTACAAGTGTGTACTAATTCCATACAACTTTATACTTTTAGGTGTAGGCATAGGCGTACTCTACAATTTATGATACGACGCTGCAGCTATCAAAACGTGGAGCATTCATCCGGACTTATTAGGTCGTCATGTTTTGAAGGATGTATGTTGTTATAATCTAGGTTAAATTTAGGTTTTAGATAGTAGAGCATTCATCATACATTCTATTGGTGCCGTTTTAGCAAGTTTACGTTTAATGCATTAATGAACTATTTCTTTCATTTGATGATCTTAATATTAGATAGTTGATTATGAATGTCTATGATGTTAAGTAGAATAGGTTTCATATGAAATAAGTAAACAAATAGTTCAAATTTTTCTCTAAAATTAACCTAGATGAAGTAACAATGACGTTAGTAGGCTTGTCTGCAACCTTTGAGAGGTCAGTGATGGTGGTCACCTGTGGGGTCTAGACTCCGGTCGTGACAAAATTGGTATCAGACCACTAGGTTAAATTACAAGGATAATGTGTTCACATCAACCAGATTGAGTAGTTTCTAAGTCATGGTAGTGAAGTGCACCACTATTTTCAATTAGAAACTGCATTTCTTGGTGTTATGAGCGTGTATAACATCAATTCTTATTTGTTTTAAGAAAATGAACACTAGAAGGAACGTTGATCAGGGGAGTGGAGGAGCAGCTGCTGGGGGTAACCAAGTTCCACCCAAAGCTCCAGCTGAAGGAGTGGCCACGCCAGTTAACCTAGTTGGGTTGACTGATGCTGAGGTGCAGACCGCTTTGGCTCAGATGGCTCGAGCAATCACTATGCAGTCCCAAATGATGGCCCAGGCCAACAGACAGGATGTTCAGTGGGAGAACCCACCCGTACATAGTATGGCAGACAAACTACGACATTTTACAAGGATGAATCCTCTGGATTTTATAGGGTCCAACATTTAGAGGATCCCAAGAGTTTATGGATGAGGTACATAAGATCTTGGTGGCCATGGGGGCCATAAATACTAAGAAGACTGAGCTGGCTTCCTATCAGTTCAAGGATGTTGCACAGACTTGGTGTAAGATGTGGCAGGATAGCCAAGCTTAGGACGGAGTTCCGATCACGTGGGAGCTATTTAAGATAGTCTTCTTGGAGAGATTCTTCCCTAGGGAGATGAGGGAAGCCAAGGTTCAGGAGTTTATCAACCTTAAATAAGGATTGATGACATTCAAGAGTACTCCTTGAAGTTTGTAAAATTATCCAGGTATGGCACTTTCCTTGTATCTAACAGTAAGGATTAGATGAGTAGCTTCCTTATAGGAATCACTGGAGATCTAGAGGAGGACTGTTGGGATGCGATACTTCACCATAACATGGACCTCTCCAGGTTGATGGTGCATGTCGAATAGGTAGAGGACATCCGAAAGAAGAGGGGCGTCCGTGATGTTAGGAGGACTAAACCTTCTGATAAGTAGGTCCTAGTAAAGGTGGCAACAGGAAGAACTTCAGCGTCCGTGAGGAGTACAACATCAAAAGAAAGCATACCCGAGACCAAGAAGGGAAATATAGGTGATGTGCATTTTCCCAGAAAGATTTGTGCAAAGTGTGGCCGTGCTCACAATGGAGAGTGCATACAAGGCATTAATGCCTGGTTCGGTTGCAGAAAATAAAGGCACATGGTAAAAGGGCTGCCCACGGAACAGGGGTCAGGGTGGAGGTAATGCTCAACCTAGGACTGATCCACAGGGTGCAGCAACATCCGAGCCTCTTAAGAGGAACAAGTTCTACACCTTGAAGGGCAGGGAGGAGAAAGAGTAATCCGCTGATGTTGTCACTGGTATGTCATAAGTATTCTCAACTTCTATTTATGCCTTACTTGATCCAGGGTCTATGCTCTACTTTGTAACTCCTTTTCTTGCTCTTACTTTTCAGATATTACCTAAAGTTTTACATGATGCTGATAGAGTATACAAGGATTGCCAAATAGTTGTATGTTGTAAGATTATGTATGTAGACTTGGTTGAGTTACCAATGAACGATTTTTATGTTATTCTTTTCATAAAATGGCTTCATAGTTGTTTTTCTTGTATGGATTGTCGTAGTAGGGTTGTGAGATTTTGTTTCCTTAATGATGTAGAGCTGGTCTAGGAGGAGTACAATTTAAGTCATCGTAATCCCTTGATTTCAAACTTTAAGACTAATAAAATGATGTCCAAGAGAATATTGTGTCATCTTATGAGTGTTAATGGTTTATATTGTGATATTCTTTTAGTATACTTAGTTCCTCTAGTAAATTTGTTTCCAGATGTGTTTCCTGATGATTTTCTTGGAGTTCCTCCCCCTCGAGATATGTACTTTGGTTTCGACTTAGAACCCGACACAAACCAATTCCAATTCCTCCTTAAAGAATGTCTCCAGATGAATTCAAAGAGTTGAAGCTGCAGTTAAAAGATCTCACTGATAAGGGTTTCATTCAGCCGAGCATATCCCCTTGGGGAGCTCTAGTGTTGTTTGTGAAAAAGAAAGATAAAACGCCTAGAATGTGTATCAATTATCGGCAGCTCAACAAAGTCACTGTCAAGAATAAGTATCCACTTCCTAGAATAGATGACCTGTTCAACCAACTCGAAGGGTATAGTTTCTTCTCAAAGAGTGATCCTCATTCAGGGTACCATTACCTTAGGGTTCGGGATGAAGATTTTCCAAAGACAACCTCTCATACCCCTTAAGGTCATTATGAGTTTCTAGTTATGTCATTTGGTCTAACTAATGAACCTACTGCATTTATGGATCTCATGAACAAAGTCTTCCGTGAATACCTTCACTCTTTTGTCATAGTATTCATTGATTACATTCTCATCTACTCTAAGACCAAGGAAGAGCATGAACAACATTTGAGACTAACCTTGCAGGTACTTACACAACATCAGTTCTATGCCAAATTCAACAACTGTGAATTCTGACTTAGATAAGTGACCTTCCTAGGTCATGTTGTGTCCGACAAAGGTTTGGATATAGACCCTAGGAAGAATAATGATTTTAATAGTTGGATGAAACCCCTTACTCCCACAGATATGTGTAGTTTCTTAGGATTAGCAGGTTATTATCACAGGTTTGTGGAGGGTTTTTCTTCCATTGCGTCCCCACTCACAGCTTTGATGAAAAAGAAAGTCAAGTTTGATTGAGAGGAAACTTGTGAGAATAAATTCTAGGAGCTATAGGACAGTCTAACTTAAGCCCTGATGCTTACTTTTCCTAAGTTTGGAGAGAATTAAATTTTTTATTTTGATGCATTTAGGGTTCGTTTGCGTTGTGTTTTTATGCAGGGTGGTATGGTGATACCTTATGCGTCCAGACAACTCAAGGTTCCTGAAAATAATTATCCCTCTCATGACCTGGAGTTGGCAGATGTGGTGTTTGTACTGAAACTGTAGAGACATTACTTTTATTGGAGTGCATGTGAATGTTTTTAAAGACCACAAAAGTCTCCAGTACGTGTTCACATAGAGGGAGTTGAATCTACGTCAGCTGAGGTGGTTGGAGTAGTTGAAGGACTATGACATGAATGTCCACTACCATCCAGGTAAGGCTAATGTTGTAGATGATGCTTTGAGAAGGATGAGAGAGGGAAGTACAACCCACGCTGAGGATAAGAAGAAGAAGTTGGTGAAAGATATACATAGACAGGATGTGCAATTAGGTGACTCTACTGGTAGGGTTGTTTCAGTTCATCCTAGTTCTGAATCATCCTTTGTAGTTGAAGTAAATAAGTGTCAACATCTTGATCTTGTGTTGATGGAGCATAAGGACTCAGTGTTGGTTAAGATGAATAAGTCTTTTGCTTTGAGAGAAGACGACATGCTTAGGTACCAGGACAGTTTGTGTGTACCAGATGTGGATAATTTGCGGACCAAAATTGTTGCAGAGGCCCATGTTTCCAGATTTTCCATGCATCCATGTTCCACCAAGATTTTCATGATCTTAAATAGATCTATTGGTAGGAAGTCATGAAGAAGGATGTTGCTGAACATGTGGCCAAGTGTCTTAATTGTCAGCTGGTTAAGGCAGAACATCTTAAGCATGGTTGTCTTACTCATATTATTGAGGTTGCGACTGTAATAACCCTAAAGTGACTATGCTAAGTAATCCCTAATGTGTCTAGAATGCCTATGATTAGACCGGTTCACGCGGATTGATGTGCGTAGAACAAGACCTCTGAATACTTGTGACAACAAATCCAACTAACTTGGAGAGTTATTTTAGCTTGGAAAGGTTGGGTACAACCATGTAGGGTTCCCGAATATGAAGATTTACCTGGATGAGTCTTTACTAGACTTAAAAAGGGGAAATCTTAAGTTTAGAGGATCTAGCGGTAAAATGGTCTTTTACCAGGATAAGGGTAGTATTGTAATTACCCTAAATATGTAATTATATATTTAATTAATAAAGTGGAGGGGCATGTTGGGGAGAGAGGGCGGAAAATTGGCCTTTGAGTGAAGTCTAGCTCCACCTGGGTTCGAACCTAGGTGGAAGCAATGATTTAAATTGCTTTTATTTAAATTGGTAAATTAACTGAATTAATTAATATTTATTAGCTGATTTAATGAAAAGGAAAATAAGTTTTTATAAAGGGTTGAAAGAGTTCTAGTTTTAATATGTCCTTACATAAGCCTAAACTACATTGCACGTTTCACTGTCACATCAATACCTCACTTTCACGGTCATTCTTTCTTATTTTTCATGTTTGTATTCCGAGAGAAAATACTAAAGTAAAAAATTTACTAAATTTCTTCACACTTGAAGAAATTAAACGAAAATATAAGAAATACAAGCTAATAAAAAACATTAGGCAAAAGCGAGGATTATTCCGTCGATTTTGTGTTGAAGTTGAGGGGATCTAGACGTGATATTTGTAGAAGGTTTTGGTCAGAAAGTCAAGGTTTGAACTACATAAAATATATGGGTTTTCTTACTCTTGGTAACTTTCCAAAGAGACCCTTAGGGCCAAGATTAATCTACTCCAAAAACTAGGGTTGTTCCCCTTTACATGTTCCCAGTCACTAGCACCTATCGATTTGTAGATTTGGTATGTTTGCTAGTAAAAATTAGGGATGTAATGTGTTTTCCTATTGATTATGTTCGGAGTTATGTCAATGTTAAGAATGCTTTCTGAAATTGTGTGCAATGTGTGTGCAATGTGTAGCCGTGACATATACTCTTAGTTTGAAGTTCAAAAATGACATGTTATGGTTGTATTATTACATGCACAAACTTGTATAAATCATGTTCATGTAATTATAATGTTGCTGGTGAATGGAATTATTAGCTAAATGAATCCATGAAAATGCAACTAAAGATGTATTAAATGATCTATAAATTACCCCAAACATTAACATGTAAATGTTGATGAAAATGAGCTGAAAAATGTAAAAAAATTTCCAGCATCTTGTAGAAGAGTTTTGTCAAAGATAAGTGATGTAAAAATTCTGATTTGAGTGCAAACTCATTATAGAATGTGATCTTGAAAATATACCTAAAGAGCTCACTAAACACTACTCCAAACGTATACACGTTTAACGTGAAAGAGGTGAGAAAATAGGCTGCAAAAATGTGATCAAAATTCCAGCACTTTGATGTTAGTTTCGGTCAAGTTAAGTCAATTAACATTTTATTAAAAAATGAAGAAAAATAAGTGAGGTCACCTAGGATCGAACTCGTGACTAAAACTCATAAAATAATGTAAGTTAAAAGAATGTGGTAAGGGGGATTTGAACCGTGACCTTTACTGGAAAATGAAACTGTGCAAATAAAAATGAGTTGAGTGGGATTAGAACCCACAATCTCTTGGTCAGACTTAAGGAATCAAAATAAAATAAAGGTTGAGGCGTGTGGGATCGAACCTACGACCTCTAAGCTGAATAAGGGAATTAAAGAGAAAAATACAGTGAGGTTGTGGGGATTCGATCCCATACCGTCAAGGTGAACTCGGAGAAGTCAAAGAAAAAGAAAATAAAAGAAATTATGTTGCGGTGAATCGATCCCACAACCCCTCAGTCCCAAGACATGCGAATAAGAAAGAATGAAAAATAAAGAAAAAATTAAACGAAGGTGTTGGGGCTCAATCTCGGGTCCCCAAGACATGTTGATCAAAATAGAATAAATAAGAAATATGTAAGTGTTAACCAAAGGATTTGCAACCGGTTTCCCTAGCCCAAACTCCGTACTGATACATAAGTCATACGTGAATAAATGGAAGTTATGAATCCTCATGGATGGAAATCGAGTTCTTGGCATACATACAAGATGCATAAGTCTTGGATCATATAATATTAGGAAGTTATGAATCCTCATGGCTTCTATGTAAAGTCCCATATGTCTAGCATACGTTTAAAAGTAAGTAGTATCACATAATCTTAGGAAGTTATGAATCACTTAAACGAACTATGAATGAAGCCTCATGGCTTCTATGTAAAGACCCATAAGTCTAGCATATGTTTAAAAGTAAGTGAACCTAATATGTATGCAACGAAATGATGAAACCCTAGAAGGGTTAGGTAAGAGTGTGAAGCACAAAAAATTACCATGTGTATTGGCATATGATGAAATGAACATTTACGTAATAAGGGGTGAATAATAACGAAGAGTAAATGTGTTACTGTTAATGAATGTGGTGACAGCATGATAAGAGGCTAATGTAAAAGATTAGAGCAATCTCAAATGAGCCTAAGTAAATGTTACAAAAACGTACTCACCTTTGGGAGAGTAAAGTCAATAAAGAGACCAGTCTCTATGAACACTCTAATAAATGTATTGAAGTTAATGCATACTTAATACTAATTGTAAGATGAAAAATCATCTAATGATCTATGATGTCCTCATGCTAGAAGCCAACTTCCCTGATGTATGAGTTGAATGTAATGGAACTTTATAGTGTGCATCGATAGGCTATCTATCAGCGGTGATGCCTTCCTTCAAGAAGGGCGGAGATTCACGTAACTGTCATAAGATGAGAGTGTATTGCATCTCGGGTATGAGTCTCTTTATATCTCCTAGTCTTTGAACCTATACTGCCAATATAGGGACCTAGTAGGGCTCAATCCCCTATATACGCTAGCTTATTTTGGAACACTTTTTCCGGTGATTCAACCTTTTTTCGGTGTGGGGCAAACACTAGATTTCATGATGCTCAAATGATTTATGTCGGTTAAAGTTAAAGTTCCCAAAGAATGAATGAGGCCAGCCTCAAATGATGCACATAAATAAATGAATTATATCAGGTGTTAGGATAGGATAATCAAGAGGTTAGATAGACTTAATTAATGACACTAGGTCATTCTTGATAATTGCAGAACTAACCAAATGAAAGTCTTAAATTATATCTTAGGTATAGCTGGTGTCTACACTAGCTTATGAATGTATGAAGTGAAGTACGTATGAATGAATAAAACAGACTCTGCATTTTGTAAAGAAGGCTCCATAGTTGAGGTCCCATATGTTGATCCCTCATTTTTGGTAAATCTTAATGTCAAGTCCATGATATCAAAGTTTCATGGCATATGAACGAATGATATGAAAGATATTATTTGCTATGTGCAATATGTTATGTGTTTTGTGTGAGACATTATGTTTTGTGTGTAATACGATACGTATAATGATACCTGTTACTCTCATGGCATGACTTTCCTAATCCAAATTTGGCAGGTCCACTAACTTTCCGATTCTAAATAAGGCAAATCTACTAACTTGACTTTCCATAAACCATTTTTTTAAGAAAGATATATTCTTACTCATGCTTGTCCTTGGTGTGTGCTTGTATATACCTATACTTAGTACAAGTGTGTACTAATCCCGTACAATATCTACTTTTAGGTGTACTAACAGGTGGACGTTAGAGCTTTCAAGACGACATTGCAAATATCATGACGTGGAGGTTACATCCGGACTTTGTAGGCCCTCATGCTTTCGAGGAAGTCTACCGTTATTAGCTAGCTTAGATGTAGGCTTTAGTTAGTTGAGCATGTTCTACTAGTGTTTCATTTCCTATTTCATTTCGGACTTTGTATTGGTACCATTTTTGTAAGAATACTTTTAATGCAATAATGAACTTCTTCTTTCATTTGATTATCTCTATATTAGATGGTTGATTTATGAACTCCTATGATGTTAGGTAAAATATGTTTCACATTAAATAAGAAAATAAAAAGTTCAAATTTTCTTCTAAAATTAACCTAGATGAAGTAAGGATGACATATGTAGAGTTGTTTGCGACCTATGCGAGGTCAACGACGCCGGTCTCGTCTGGAGTCTAGATTATGATCGTGACCAAGTTGGTATCAGAGCATTAGTATAAATACCGAATATAATAAGTTCACATCAACCACATTCATTAGTTTCTAAGTAATTGTAGAGAACTGCACAACTATCCTTAATAAGAGACTACATGATGCGTCGCAAAATTTCCATTGTTATAATCTTATTGTGCCTTTTCGTAATGTATGATTTCTTGATGTTATGAGTGTGTCAAACATCAATCCTTGTTGTTTTCAGAAAATAAATACTAGGAGAACCATTGCTAAGAAGAGAGGAGGAGTAGCTGTTGGGGACAATCATGTTAAAAGTTGTCTGCTCCTGGATTGACGGATGAGCAAGTGCTGGCATCTCTGGCCGTGATGGCATAGGATATCACTATGCAAGCCCAGGCAATGACTTACCAGGTCAACCGAAAAAATGTTCAAAGGGAGAACCCACCAATTTGTAAAATGGATGACATGTTGAGAGACTATACGAGGATGAATCCTCCTATTTTTACAATGTCCAAGACTTCAAAAGATCCGCAGGAGTTTTTGGACGAGGTACATAAGATCTTGGTGGCCATGGGGGCCACGGATACAAAGAAAGCTGAGTTGGCTTCTTATCAACTTAAGGATGTTGCACAGACTTGGTGCACGATGTGGTAGGATAGCCGAGCGTTGGGCGGAGTTCCGGTCACTTAGGAGCTATTTAAGACAACCTTCCTAGAGAGATTCTTCACCAGGGAGATTAGGGAGGCCATGGATGAGGAGTTTATAAACCTTAAGTAAGGATAAATAATAGTCAGGGAGTATTATCTGAAGTTTGTTAAACTATCGAAGTATTCTACTTCCCTTGTATATAACAATAGATATGACATGAGTAGGTTCCTCACAGGATCACTAGAGATCTTGAGGAGGAGTGTCCGGGTGCGATGCTCCACAATAACATGGACCTCTCCAAATTGATGGTGCATCTACATCAAGTGGAGGATAGCCGGATGCTAGAAGTCCTAAGCCTCATATCAGGAGGTCCTAGCAATAGAGGCAACAAAAACAATTTTTGTGTCCGTGAGCAGCTCAAACTCAAAAAGGGGCCACAGATTTCAAGGAACTCTAACTTTTAGAGGAGCACAATGCCTAGAGGAGGCATACCCGAGCCCAAGAAGCGCAATGGAGGTGATATGCAGCGTCCTAGAATGAATTGTGCTATGTGTGGCCGTGCTCACAATGGAGAGTGCAAACATGTCACTAATGCTTGTTTCTGTTGTGGTAAGAGTGGGCACATGGTTAAGGACTTCCCAAAGAATAGGGTCCAAGGTGGAGGTAATACTCAGCCTAGACCTATTCCAAAGGGTGCAGTAGCAAACGACCCTCTTAAGAGGAACACCTTCTACGCCTTGACGGGCAAGGAGGAGCAGGAGAAGTTCGCTGATGTTGTCAGAGGTATGCTGCAAGTATTCTAAACTTATGTTAATGCTTTACTTGATCCAGGGTATACACTTTATTCTGTAACTCCTTTACTTGCTATAACTTTTGAAATATTCCTTGAAGTTCTACATGATACTTTAGTGTTTAGTACTACTTTAGAAAAAATGTAAGAACTGATAGAGTATACAGGGATTGCCCAATAGTTGTAAGTTGTAATACTATGTGTGAATACTTTGTTGAGTTACCAATGCATCATTTTTTATGTTATTCTTGGCATGGATTGGCTTCATAGTTGTTATGCTTATATTGATTGTAGTATTAGGGTGGTGAGATATCGTTTCTCAAATGAAGAAGAGTTTATCTGGGAGGGGTACAACTCGAGTCATCCTAATCATTTGATTTCGAACCTTAAGGTTAATTATATGATGTACAAGGGGTTATTTTGTCAACGTGTGAGTGTTAATGATTTAGATCATGATATTTCTTCCATAGAGTCAGTGCCTGTAGTGAATTAAATCTAAGATGTATTTCCTGAAGTTCCTCCCCCTGGAGAGGTTGACTTTGGTATCCACTTAGAACCTGATACTAATCCAATTTAAATAACTCCTTACAAAATGGATCCAGCTGAACTCAAATAGTTAAAGCTTCTCTTCAAAGATCTAACTGATAAGGGTTTCATTCAGCTGAGCATACCCCCAAGGGGCGCTCCAGTGTTTCTTTTGAAAAAGAATGATGGAACCCTTAGAATGTGTATTGATTATCGGCAGGTCAACAAAGTCACTATCAAGAATAAGTATCCACTTTCAAGAATAAATTACTTATTCGACCAAATCCAATGGTACATTTTCATCTCGAAGATTTATCTTCGTTAAAGGTAACATCAGCTCAGAGTTAGGGATGGAGATATCCCGAAGACAACCTTTTGTACCCGTTATGTTCACTGTGAGTTCCTAGTTATTTCATTTGGTCTAACGAATGCACCTATTGCATTTATGGATCTGTTGAATAAGGTCTTCCGTAGATACCTTAACTCTTTCGTCATAGTATTTATTGATGACATTCTCATCTACACTAAGACCAAGTAAGAGCATGAACAACATTTGAGGCTGACCTTGAAAGTACTTAGACAACATAACTTGTATGCCAAGTTCAACAAGTGTGAATTCTAGCTTAGATCACTGACCTTCCTTGGTCATATTGTTTCCGACAGAGGAGTGGAGGTAGATCCCTGGAAGACTGAGGCTATTAAGAACTAGCCAAAACATCTTACTCCCACAGATATTCGTAGTTTCTTCGTATTGGATGATTATTATCGCAGGTTTGTAGAGGGTTTTTCTTCAATTTCTTTCTCTCTGAAAGCTTTGACGAAGAAGAAGGCCAAGTTTGAATCGACAGAGACTGGTGAAAAGAGTTTTAAGGAGCTCAAGGATAGACTCACATCAGCCCCGGTACTTACTTTGCCTTAGTGTTTTAAGAATTACACTATTTATTATGATGCATTTAGGGTTTGTTAGGGTTGTGGTCTTATGTAGGGTGGTAAGGTGATAGCTTATGCGTTAGACAACTCAAGGTTCATGAAAAGAATTATCCCTCTCATGACCTGGAGTTGGCAGCTGTGGTGTTTGCACTAAATTTAGGGGGGGCGCCACTTGTATGGAGTTCATGTGGATGTGTTCACGGACCACAAATGGCTCGAGTACGTGTTCACAAAGAGAAAGTTGAGTCACGTCTGCGGAAGTGGTTGGAGTTGTTGAAGGACTATGACATGAATGTCCACTACCATCTAGGTAAGGATAATGTTGTAGCTGATGCTTTGAGTAGGATGAGCATGGAAATTTAATCCCACATTGAGGATGAGAAGAAGGAGTTAGTGAAAGATAAAAATACACTAGCCAAACTGGGTATGTGGTTAGTTGACTCTACTTGTAGGGATGTCTCATTTCATCCTAGTTCTGCATCATCCTTACTAGTTGAAGTCAAGGAGGTTCAACATCTTTATCCTATGTTAATGGAGCTGAAGGACTTATTGTTGGTTAAAATGAATGAGTCTTTTGCTTTGAGATATGACGACAAAGTTAGGTACCAGCACATTCTGTGTTACCAAATGTTGATGATTTGTAGACCAGGATCATTGTAGATGCCCATGGTTCCATATATTCGATACATCTAGGTTCAACCAAGTTTTAATATGATCTTAAGTAGATCTATTGGTCGGATGGAATGAAGAAGGACATTGCAGAATCTGTGGCCAAATGTCATAATTGTTAGTAGGTTAAGGCACAACATTGTAATCTTGGTGGTCTTATTCAGATGATCGAGGTTTTGACATGGAAGTGGGACGCCAATAATATGGACATTGTGGTTGGTCTTCGGAATACTAGGAGACAACATGACTCTATATGGGTTATTGTTGGCAGAATGACTAAGTCTTCCTACTTTATCCTTGTGAAGTCTACTTATGAAGCCGAGTATAATGTGAGACTCTATATTATGAGATTGTGAGATGTCACGGGATTCCTTTTTCTATCGTTTCTGATAGAGGAGATGAGTTCACTCTACATTTATGGAGATCCTTCCAGTAGAGTTTAGGTACGTAGGTAAAGCTTAGTACTGCCTTTAATCCACAGACTCATGAGCAGGCAGAGCGCACCATTCAAACATTGGAGGACATGTTGAGAGAGAGTGTGATTGACTTCAGAGGTAGTTGGGACGACCATCTTCCTTTGATAGAGTTCTCATGTAATAACATCTATATCTCAAGCATTGGGATGACACCGTTTGAGGCACTATATGGTAGGAGATGTATGTCTCCAGTTGGGTTGTTCTAGGTTGGAGAGACATCCGTTTTGAGTCCAGAGATCATTCATGAAGTCTTAGAGAAGGTCAGGGTGATTAGGAACAGGTTGGATATTGCTTACAGTAGGCAAAAGTCGTATGCAAACAATAGAAAACGGCCCAAAGAGTTTGATGTTGGTGACAAGGTCTATTTGAATATATCACCTATCAAGGGGGTGATGAGGTTTGGTAGGAAGGGGAAGATGAGTCTGAGGTATGTTGGGCCATATGAGATCTTGCAGTGTGTGGGTGAGGTGGACTATGAGTTCGCATTGCCTCTGGAGCGACCTTTTTTTCATCCAGTCTTTCATGTCTCTATGTTAAAGAAGTTCCTAGGTGATCCAGCATCGATTCTACCTGTTTAAGGTTTGGCGGTTGATGAAGACTTGTACTATGATGAGGTACCTTTTGAGATTTTAGACATATATATCAAGTGGCTGAGAAACAAGGAGATTGCCACAATAAAGGTATTGTGGAGGAATCATTTTTTTGAGGGTGCTACGTGGGATACCGAGGCCGATATAATATCCCTCTACCCTCATCTTTTCAACTCTTGAGGTTAAACTAGTACTCTTAAGTCTATGTTTCCTTATCTCCTCTGTTCTTGGTCGTTGTTGCTTTATTATGTATAATTCCTATGTTATGATATGACTAGCGTTGTGCTAGATTATAAGAAGTATCATTCGGGGATAAATGTTCCTAAGGGGGGGATAATTTAAGAAACCTAAAAATGGCTATGCTAATTAATGTTTAATGTGTCTACAATGCCTACGATTAGACTGGGTTCACACGGATTGATGCGCGTAGAACGAGACCTCTGAATCATTGCAATAACCAAGAAAACCAACTTGGTAAGTTTGTTTAGCTAGGAAAAGTTGGGTCCATCCTTGTAGGGCACCCAAATATGAATATCTACCAAGTTAAGTTTTAACCAGACATAAAAAGGGGTAATCTTAAGTTTGGAGGGTCTAGGGATAAAATGTTCTTTTTCAAAGCTAAGGGTAGAATCATACTTACCCTAATTATTTAATTAATTATTAAATTTGGTGAATTAATAAAATTAATTAATATTTAAATGCTGATTTATGAAAAAGGAAAATCAGATTTTTTTATTATTAATTATTATTTATTAACTATTATTTAATATAATTTGACTAAATCTTGCCTAAAAGTCCTAGTTCTAAGGGAACACTACCCCGCATCTCTCTCTTTCACGCTTACCTCTCTCTCTTCAAACACTCTCTCATGATTTCAATCTCTCTCTGGTTAGAAAACAAAAACCAAATTTTCTTCACACTTGAAGAACTTACAAAAAATACAAACAACAAGATATTTTGAGAAAGTAAAGCAAAAAGGTAATTTCTCATCGGGTAAAGTGGGACTTTGGTTTATTGGCGGATTTGGCAGCACTTTGAAGTTGTTGAAAGCTAAAATGGGGTATGGGTTTCTTCCTCTTGGTTCTTTTGCCAAGAGACCCTTAATTCTCACATGAATCTACTTCAAAAACTAGGGTTGTTCCCCAATACATGTTCCCTGTTACTAGCTTCCAATGATATTAGTTTGGTATGTATGTTGGTAGATTAGGCGTGTAATGTGATGTTTGTGATGAATATGATCATGAAACTGTGTTCGGAATTTTTTGACTGATAATTTATGTCTTCAAAAATTATGTAAAGAATTATGTGTATGCAATGTATAAGCCGTTACATATACTTTCAGTTTGAAGTTCAAAAATGACATGTTTTATGGTTGTATTTAACGTGCACAAACTTTCGTATATCTTGATGTTCATATGAGGTATAATGTCGATGATTTGAGTGGAAAACTCTTAGCTAAATGTAACCATGAAACTACACCTAAAAAATGTACTAAATGATTCATGAAATGCCCTTAGAACTAACGTACAATTGTTGATCAAATTGAGTTGAAAAACGTGACCCAATTTCCAGCACCTTATTTGTTGGTTTCGGCCAAGCAAAATTGTAAATATGCAATTTAAAACGAATGTAAAATAAGTGAGGTCACTAAGGATTGAGCTGAGACCTCACCATGTTAAAATCACTAAATAAAATGTAAGTAAGGAAATCGGGTTAAGGAGAATCAAAATTGGGTGACTTAGGCAATTCTCATACTTGAAAATAAAAAATAAATAAGTGAGAGGAGTGGGATTCGAACCCACCACCTCTCGTTCAGACATGAGAATAAGTAGAAAGTTTAAAATAAATTACAAATAAGATGGGACGAGTAGGATGCAATCGCACGACCTCTCGGTCGAATAAAGAGACAAGGAGAAAATAATAACAATAATGAGATGAGAGGAGTGGAATCTGAATCCACATCTTCTCGGCCAATACAAAAGGTGGTAAGGAAAAATAAAAATAAATAAATCTGTTTGTGGGAGTTCGATCTCGGGTCACCTAATGCCAAAATGTTTAAGGTGATGTGAGGGACTGAAAAAAAGAAGGAAAAATAATGTTAGTGAGGGGATTCAAAATCGGGTCCCCAAGCCGAGGGTGAGGATTAGTAAAAAGGGAAAATAAATAAAAACGTAAGTGTTATCCAAGGGATTCAAATTGAGTTCCCTTCCACAATTCCGTATTGAAACATAAGTCATACATGAATAAATATTCAATGGAATGTTGGCTACATAGATCAAAATCGAGATCTTGGCATACATACAAGATATATAAGTCTTGTATCACATAATCTTAGGAAGATATGAATCACTTAAACAAACTATGAACGAAGCCTCATGTCCTGTATATAGACTCATAAGTGTATCATACGTTTAAAAGTAGGTGAACCTAAGATGTATGTGATGAAATGATTTAACCATAAAAGAGTTAAGTAACAGTGTGAATCACATTAAAGGGCCAAGTGCATTGGCATATGATGAAATGAACAATCACGTAAAAGGGGTGAGTAATTATGAAGGTCAAATGTGCTAAATCTAATGAATGTATCGACAACATGATAAGAGGGTAATGTGAATATGAGTGCAATCTCAAATGATCCTAAGTAAATGTTACCAAAACGTACTAACCTATGAGAGCATTCAGATTACCCCTTATGAGGCTTTATATGGGCGTAGAGGTAAATCTTCTGTTTGTTGACTCCCTTCACACACTCTCTGACAAGAGCCACGTATGAACAGCACGGTCCGTAGGTGAACCCATGGTCTGTAGGTCTGCCGTGGGTTGGATTTAGCAGACAGTTTAGGGGGGAGTGCAGTTGGGTCAATTTCAAATGGTCATAACTCTTATCACAAAATAAATTAGGTGTCCCATGACCTACCAACACATATATAATTGAATTATCTTTCCATATCCACTGACCTTGCTAAAATAAAACCTCTAAGTAAAAAGTTATGCTCATTTTAGTAAAGGTATGTCGAAAAGGCCCAATCAACGGACCAACCGACGGTGAGAGGATTAATCAACGGATAATTTGTCCTGGCCATCGATTGGTCCGACAGATTCTTTAACAGGGGTATTTTTTACCTTTCCCACTCAGTTTAAACTCTAATATACTTCGTTTTGACCCTAAATCATCAGATTTTAGTAAATTTTAGCCTAGAAAAATAATTAAATCATATAAAAGTCAAATCAATAAATAAAAACTTTAGAAAATTAGAAGCAAGAGAGTAGAAAAAGGTCAGGAATCTGAGTTCCAGAACTCGACAAGTTTCAACATTTCCAACCCCAAAACTTAAGTTTATTTTCATTGATTTCATCACCAGGTATGTGGGATTTCACTAGTTGGTTCCTTTCACCGATTGGGTTCCTAGTTTTCAGGCAGATTCTTGTTTCTCTTGTCATGATTAAACCTAGGGTTTCTAGAAATTTGATAGAACTTCGTAAATTTATTAAATAAATGTTCCAAATTATATTATCATGATATTACTCAGATTATCGCATGGATTTCGGAATCCTAATTTTGTATTTCATAGTTGTTGAATTAATCATGCTAGGTCAAATATTTCAGACTCTTCAGATATACATTCCTTAGTTATAAATGCATAATTTACCAATTTAATTGTTGTATTCTCCACTTGCATGTTCATTTTTTGTTATCCAGAATTTATAGAAACTCAAACAAAATCAGTAAATTTACAGAATTCATTGGGAGTAGCATAATACTGAGTTTGACAAGGGTTCGGCGTACCTAATTTGTCCCCGAAATACAAGACGAGTAAGTTGTAAGTCCCCCCTGTAGGCAATTAGTTTAGTGATCACGCCAGCATGATTATATACCTTTGGCAGGGTATATTGGGTCCTCTTGATGGGACGTATACATAAGACTCCACATTTACCTCATGCAATTTTATTGTCGGTTATTAGTAGCTCCCGTAGTTCAGTCAAACTCTCTGCATTGACCATTTATCTATATATTCAGTATTCAGTCTCAGAATGTTATAAATTTGTCATTGCATCCAGTTAGCTAAGAATTAGTATATAATGTTGCGATAATTATACTTGTTTTTGTGCTTGTTCAATTATGTTTTATTTCAGTTTTGCTCTATCCTACATGCTCAGTACCTTTCAAGTACTGGTGCATACGTGGATACATCTTCTTGTGATGTAGGTTCAGGTTCTGATTATCCAGATCACACATAGATTAATTTTCCTATCTCCAGTTTAGCAAATTCAGTGGTGAGTCCTCATTCTCCGAGTATAATAGTGATGAGTGTCATTTCAGTCCTTATTCATTTAGTTTTAGTTTTTGCCAGATTTAGCTAGGTCTTGTCCCAGTATTTCTAGTCTAGTTTAGAGGCTTATTTTAGACATAGTTAGTTTTAGCTTAGTGTTGAGGTCGTAGTTCATTGTATTTAACTCATTAATCTTCAAATTATATAAGTTTTATTAAATTGGTCTTCCCCATATTTTCATTATAAGTTATGATTTAGCTTTTGCGTTAGTTTATTATATTTAGTATGCTCATGATCATGCCAACAGGGTTAGCTAGGGATAACTTGTGGTCCTAAGTTCGTGTCCGCATATTGTGGGTAGCTCGGGGCGTGACAATTTTAGTGGTCAAAGGCATGTGAAAGAAGCTTCAAAATCTTGAAAGAGAGGCTTACTTCCGCTCTGATGTTGAGTTTACCGGAGGGTACCAAATGCTTCGTTGTATATTTTGATGCATCCTGAGTGGGCTTGGGGTGTGTGCTTATTCATCATGGGAATGTAGTATCCTATTCCACTAGGAAACATAAGGTACACGAGAAGATTATCCAACTCATGACTTGAGTTAGAGGGCGTGGTATTTGCCTTAAAATATAGAGGCATTACTTGTATGGTGTCCATGTTGATGTGTATACCGACCAACAAAGTCTTTGTTATGTTTTTACTCTAAAGGAGTTGAATCTCAAACAAATAAAGTGGTTAGAATTATTGAAAGATCACAACATGAATGCTCTCTACCACCCCAGCAAGGCCAATGTGGTTGAGGATGCTATACGTGGTATGACTATGGTTAGTGAGTATCATCTAGAAAAAGCTAAGAAATACCTATTGAACAATGTTCATAGGTTAGCTCATTTGAGTGTTAGATTGAAAGATCCTCCGAATGGTTGTTTCATTGTCTATCATAACTCTGAATCATCTTTGGTGGTTGAGGTGAAGTCCAAACAACAACTTGATCAGCCATTGATATAATTGAAGGAGTCAGTTATTTGTAAGCTTAATTAGTCATTCTCCATGGGGCGGAGGATTATGCAAGTATCCTCATAGATGAGATTGCGTGTCTCTATTGTATTCCGTTATAAATCATATCAGATAGGGGTACAAAATTCACATCTAGGTTTTGGCTGTCAGTCCAAAAAGGGCTGGGTACCAAGGCGAAGTTAAGCACAAGTTTTCATCCTCAAGCGGAAGGTAAAGCGGAGCGTACTATTCAAATCCTTGAGTACATTATTAGATATTGTATAATTGATTTCAAGTTAAATTGGGATTAACACTTGCCCTTGGTTGAGTTTTCTTACAACAATAGTTACCATTCATTCATATCTATTGCTCCGTATGAAGCATTGTAGGGTAGGAGATGTATATCTTTAATTGGAAGGTTTGAAATGGGTGTGTCTTCACTTTTAGGTCCCAGATTGATTTATAATACTTTGGAGAAGGTTCACATTATAGTAATCTCTTGAAAACAGCTTTTAGCCGGCAAAAGTCTTATGCCTACCATAGTAGAAGAGATTTAGAATTTGAAGAAGGTGATAAACTGTGTCTAAAAATTTTACTCTATGAAAGCGGTGGTGAGATTTGGCAAGAAAGGGAAGTTGAGTCCTTTTTATGTGGGTCCTTATGAAATTTAGCAAAAGATTGGTAAGGTTGCATATGAGTTGAGGTTACCTAGTGAATTTTCTTCAGTTCATCTGGTGTTCCATGTTTCAATGTTTATGAAGTGTATCGGTGATGCCGAGCCCATTCTTCCTTTTAAAGGTCTATGTTTCCAAGAGAACCTCTCTTATGAGGAGTTTCCGATTGAAATCCTTGATTGACAAGTAGAGAGGTTAAGGAACAAAGAGATGGCTTTCATAAAGGTGTTATGGAAGAACCATCTATATAAGGGACAAACATAGGAGGTCGAGGCCGACATGAAGTACTGTTATCCTCATCTATTTAATAACTAAGTTTTGTTGTTCCTATTTATAATAAAAATAATTATTCTATTTTCCATTGCCTTGATTTTGGTGAAATTGTGCAAAAAGGTGCATGTTACACTAAGTTACAATTAATTTTTTGCCTAAAAATTAAAATGTTGTTCTTTTACTTGTTATGAGTTTATGTTGTGCATTTCGGTATATTGTGACTTCATAAATGTATTGAGCATGTCGATATGTTTTGAAGAAAGTTTTGGCATAATGAATAAGAATGTAATGAATGTTAAACTCTTATAACCTGAGAATGATGTTTTCAGTTGCATTGCGTAAAAGGTCATGTTCTATGATGATTTTTATTGTTACTCATGTTTTAGTACGTTGTTGTTGGTTTGACTTGTAGTCTTGAGTTTATTCCTTCCTTTTAAAGTATTTTACTGTCATTCAGGAATGAATGTTATAAGGGTGGGATAATGTAATACTCCAAAAGCCTAAAGCTTTTTCTAGAGACTTAAATGATATTCTAAGAGTTGTAACACTATATTATAGTCAGTTAGAATGCATATAAGTTATTCAGAAAGTTCTAGAATAAAAAAATCAAGGAACGTCCATGACGTCCGGAAACTAGTTGAACAGGTGATGGTGTACCTTACCCTATTTAAATAAGATATACTAGTCAAAAAATGATGAAATACGGTGGTAAGGTGTATAACATGTATTAGAGTTAGTTTATAGTCTAAACGTCCGGGTACGAATCCCTAAGGACTAATTAAGGGTCTTGAGGAGTACCCTTGCAATTTGGCAAAAAGTTTCCATGAGGGAGTGTCCATCGACGGACTACAGGAGACGAGGCTTTGGTGAATCGATGGGGTGTCGATGCCTCTATTAATGAAGACTTAGAAAAAATTTGGGAAGTCGTTTTTGGGAAATATCTGATTGAAACAACGGATGTGCAGCACGGAGGACACACTACTAGTCGACTGACCTACAACATCTCAGTGGGGGTATCGTAGGTCAAGTATGTGTGTTGCTATTTTTTTTTTACTTAATTCATTTAATTAGGTAACTGGTTAGTTATTTAATTAAGGATTATGGAGGTTAAATTAAGTTAATTAGGACTTGTATATAAAGACTTAGCCTAATTAAACTAAACATAACTCTCATAATTCCCAAAACCCAATTGTTCTTCCTTCTCTTTTCTTTCTCTCTCCAAAAGAAACTCCATAGAAGACCTAAAAATGAGGATATAGGGCTGCAAGAAGGGTGATATTATCCACCAAGCATAATAAATTTGTAAGGTAAGGGATTTCTTTAACCTTCGTGATCTCTTTCCTGAAAGGGTTCCTCCAAGTTTATTTCAAAAATATGAAATTGTAGTGAGTTTTATTCTATTACGAAATAGATCTTGTGAATCGCTTTGTTTATGATTACTTTTGGTTATTATGAGTAAATTGACATGCATTATTCTTCCATTATAATACTTCTTGATGAATTGACCTAGTTTGTGGAAGATGACCTTTCCCCCTTAACCCGTGGTTCTGATCTTGAATTGAAGTATCTAGTGTTGATATAATTGGATTAGTGAATGTGTGATTTACTTTTATATGTTGTTATTATTCCAATGTATAAGTACATTGTGATATTTTATAATACAATTATGCTAGTTCTTGAATATCTAACCTAGGTTGTGAAGTAGATCATGAATATGACCTAAGTCACTAATCTGAAGCTATGAACTAGTGATTAGTTGTTGTGTAGTGATTCAATTGACTTTATTATTATGTTAGTTAATATTCTTTGATGATATTTCACCATTGTTGGGTTGAATTGGATGGTTGATTGTAAGACCTTGATGATTGCTTATGAAGGAGATTGGGGTAAGTCTTGTGATCTCAATTCTTTACTTCAATTTTGACTACTTGTGATTAGTATTGATTTTGTATTGAAATATACCTTATGTTAAGATTCATAGGGTTGATATGATGTTGAATTGTGATTTCTTGAATTATGTTTTTTGAGTTGTTGGCTAAGATGTAAATGTTAAAATGATGGTGATAACTTACCAATATGTCTTTCCAAATGTAATTATGTAAGTGTGCTAACCTCACATGTATAAACTATACCGAAAGCGAAATTCTCATGCAATTCTTATTGAGCTATTATGATTATTATATAAGGGAATAGACCCTACGACCTACGGAAGAAATGATCATTAATGAAGGCATTAAAGATATTTCAAAAGGGACTGTACCTTAGCACTGAATAAACTAGAGTGAGGAGTGTCCCTTCCCACATAGGGAAGTTAAGATAACTAATGTACTCTTGAGATTGGAGACTATAATGCATGTAGCTTACATGGGTTCCAAATTACATAACCTAGTTCTTGAACTATGTTTCCCCCATATGAATACTATCTAGTTGATCCATGTAGAAGCTATGTTCATCTTTTGGTACTACCTTGGAAAGTAGTTCGCCTTCTTTCAGTGTAGGATTCCATGACACCGGATTCCACATTAGCTCATGTGGTCTATGTCGGTTAAGGCAAGATGTTCCCAAAAGGTAAAAGGAATTAATAAAGTGATCTCTAACTAGGATGACCTAAGGGATTTAGCTTTTTCTAGGTAGGGGTATGAGACTCTACCTATACATTGCACTAGTTAAACATGAGGGAAGTGTTAGAAGAATGTTTCTATGTATGTATATGCTTATAAATGTAAATGATATGTATATGATGATTTTACATGTTAATGACACTATGTGATGATGGTTTCACTTATGAACATCTTCTTGGTCTCTATTCTGCAAAACTTTACTCACAATCATATAACCGTAAAAACTTGACCATCTTCTGAGTTAACGTAGTAAATGGTGAGGTTATAGATGAAAATCCTTCCACGAACCTTTTGTAATAACCCCCTAAACCTAAGAATTCTCTGATATGTATAGCAGAGGTAGGTCTGGGCCATCGTCTCACTACTTCTATCTTCTATGAATCTACTCGGATCCCTTCGCTAGATATAATGTGACCAAGGAAAGCAACAGATTGCAAGCAGAACTCACATTTGCAAAACTTAGCGAATAATAGGCGATCCTTAAGAGTCTGTAGAACAATTCATAAATGACTCACATGTTCTTCCTCATTCCTCGAATAAATGAGGATGTCATTAATAAAGACGATAATGAACAAGTCCAAGTACTATTTAAAGACTCTGTTCATTAAATCATTGAAGTTGCAAGAGCATTGGTTAGTCCTAACAGCATAACTAAAAATTCGTAATGACCATATCGAGTTTTGAAGGTTGTTTTAGGATTGTCACTATCTCTCACTCCAAGATGATGATAACCCGATCTGAGGTCTATCTTTTAAAAATGGCTAGCTCCTTGAAGTTGATCAAACAAGTCATTAATCTTGGGGATGGTATACTTATTCTTCATTGTGACATTTTTCACCTGTCAATAGTCAATGCACATTCTGAGTGAACCATCTTTCTTCTTTACGAACAACACTAGTGCACCCCAAGGTGAATTACTAGGTCTAATGAATCCCTTATATAGAAGGTCATTCAACTGCTCTTTAAAATCCTTATGCTTTGCTTGATCCATTCTGTAAGGAGGAATAGTAATAGGTTGGGTATCAGGAAGGGGGTCAATTTCCTTTACAGGAGAGACTCCGGGAATATCTTTTGGAAATAATTCTAGAAACTCAAAGACTACTCGAACTGACTCAAGAGTTGGGGTTTCGGAGCTAGAATCCTTAACCCGAGATAGATGTAGAGATAGCTCTTAGATATCATCTATCTAGACTTAAGGTAAGATTTGAATCGACCCATAGGAGCTAAGGTACTACCCTTCCATTTTGAAGATTGGTTCCTCTTGAAACTTAAAATGAACAATCTTAGTTCTATAATCAACTGAGGCATAACAGGAATGTAACCAGTACATGCCTAGAATGACATCGAAGTCTATCATTTCTAACTTTACAAGATCTACTGAGGTGACTTTCTGGGATATTATGACAGGGCAATTTCTATGTACCCGTCTAGCTATAGTTGGGTCACTGACTGGAGTAGACACTGAGAATGGTTCTAAGAGAATTTCTGGGCTGACACTAAATTGTACAACTATGTAAGGAGTTACAAAGGAAAGAGTAGACCCTTGATGTAACAAAGCATAAACATAAATCTCAAAGACTCGTAACGTACTAGTGACTACATCAGGAGAATTTTCCTGATCCTCGCAATCCTGAAAAGCATAAAACCTGTTCTGGCACTTACTGCCACCTGTACCAAATGAGTTACCTTGATGAGTTAGACAACTTGCTGGTGCTGATGAAGTTGTAGACTGAGATCTACCATTACCACCCCAGTCTAGAAGGACAATCCCTCAAAATGTGACCACACTGACTGCACCCAAAGCATCTTTTCTTTCATCCGAGGTACTCACCCGGATGGTTCGTACCACACATGGGACAAGTGGGTAAGTATTGGTGCTTGAAACACTCCCCTGGGACTTAGATCCTTGTGCTCTAACCTTCTTGTCATATATGTTCTTGGAGGATGAAACACTAGCCGACGAAGGAGTTGGATCTGAAAACTTTTTCTGACTCTGCGAGCGATTTCCACCACTCAATTTCTGTCGAGAATAGTCATAGTTCCCAGTCCTAGTCTTCTTATTCTCATTACCATGTTCCCTAAGCTTATCACCCTCAACCTACTGAGCATGACTCATAATCCTAGAGATGTTAATATCTCCAAGTAACATAGCACTTCTGCACTCAGTTTTCACAAAATCTAACACTCCAAACTAGAAATTATTCATCTGAGTCTTGGATTCAACAACCATGTGAGGATCATACCTAGAGAGTTTGTTAAACTTGATCCCATACTTGTCATGTTTCCCTGCCGAAAGTTCATGAATTCCTGAGCCTTTGCTTCTCACAACTATATTGGAAAAAACTTATCCATAAAGGTCTCACTAAATCAATCCCAAGTAATAGGATTTGCATCTGTACCCCTATTTTCTTTCCACTTAGTGTACCAGATATGAGAAACATCCTTAAACTAGTATGATGCCAACTCAATCCGGTCATTCCCAGTAATATGTATTACCTCAATTATCTTCTTGATCTCAACCAAGAAATTCTAAGGATCCTCATAAGTTTGTGATCCTAAGAACTCAGGCGAATTCATCCTAACAAAGTCACGGACCCTTACGGCTGCTGATCAACCATTTGCATTCACAGGAGCATGAACCCGATTGGTTTGGTTAGCCATACTATGAGCCAACATCTGTATATCTTTCTGAACTCAACATTGGAGACTTCCTGATCTAGGACCGGCGGAGATGCGTTTGTATTCCTGGCACTTGAATTCCTAGCATTAGCTCTAGATGAGTCATGATCTGAAACGTAGAACATCAAGTTACAGTGGAATAATATCATACCTTACGCATGATAAGAGTAACAAGAAAATGAAGTTTTCCTAACACTCTTTGTAGCCACCCTATCATTAGATGTGGTGCACTTCACACCCATGAAAAGGACTACACTTCGTGAAGCTTTTCAGACATCCTAGGACACTTAAAGATAGTGGTATGATACTAAGTTTTGTCACGCACCGAGCTATCCCGAGACGCGGATACCAAACATAGGACCACAAGCGATTTGTCCAAAACATAGAACCACAAATGATCCCAAGCTAACCATGCTAGCATGATAATGACCTTACTAAAGATAATAAACTTAACGCGGAAGCTAAGTCATAATTTAAACAGAAATGATGGTGAATACCAAGATATGAAAACAATGGGTTTAATAAAAAGGAAACATTAACTCAATACTAAGATGAAACTAACTATGTCTGAAAATAGCCTCTAAACTGATTAGGAATGTTGGGACATGCCACAGTACAAAAACTAAAACTAAATGACTAAAAGATTGAAAAAAAACTCATGACTATTGTGCTCGGAGAATGAGGAATCACCACGGAATCTTCTAAACTGGAGATCAGGAATCAATCTATGAATAATCTGGATGCTGAGAACCTGAAACCTACATCATGAGAAGATGTAGCACACGTATGCATCAGTACTTGAAGGTACTGAGCTTTTTGGATAGAGTAATGCTGAACTAAAACATAACTGAACAAGCACAAATACATGTATAATAATCTAAACATGATCTACTGAATTCTAAGATTACTACATGCAATGACCAAATTTATAACATGGTGAGACTGAATAATAAATGAGCTGTAAATATGGTCAATGCATTAGAGAGTCTAGCTGAACTGTGGGAGCTACTAATAACTGATAATAAAACCATATGAGCTAAATGTGGAGTCCGATGTATAGGCCTCATGGAAAGGACCCAATATACCCAGCTAGAGGTATAAAGGCATGTTAGAGTGGTCACTAAACTGATTTCCCACCAAGGGGACTTACAACCTACTTGGCTAGTAGTTCAGGGACTAATTAGGTATGCTGAACCCTAGTCCAACTCGGTATTATGCTATTCTCAATGAATAAAGTGACTAAGACATTACGACTGAATTTCTATAAATACTGGATAGCTCAAAACTTTACATGCAAACATAGAATGCAACAATTAATCTTGTAATTATGCATTTATAACTGAGGCACGTATATCTGAAGTAACTCAAATATCTGACCTAGCATGTGTAAATAAAGAACTAATGAAATACATAGCTAGGGTTCTGAAATTTGTGCATTAATCTGAGTAATAACATGATAATCTGATTTGAAACACATAACTAATTACTTCATGAAGTTTTTTTGAAGTTCTTAATATCCTAGGTCTAATCATGATACGAGAATAAAGAATCTAATTAAAAACTAGGGATCTAATGGGTGAAAGGAACCCACTAGTTAAATCTCACATACCTTGTGAAGAAATCCACAGAGAAATATTTAGATTTTGGGGGCTGGAAATTTTGGAACCTCGTTGCATTCTTGAACTAGGGTTCTTGATATTTTTCTCCTTTTTCAATCTTAATTTTTTATGTTTTTTATTTATGATTTTGACTTAGCTAAGTTTCAGTTATATTTCTAGGCTTAAACTGACTAAAATTTGATGATTTAGGGTCAAAATGACATATCATACAGTTTAAACGAAGTGGGGAAAGACCACAAGATCCCTGATGTAGTTGTTGTCAGACCAAATGACGACCTGGACTGACAAGCCGTCGTTCAATGTTTGGGTCTATTCGACAAGCCTTTACTAAAATGGGCCTAACTTTTTACTCAGAGGTTCGATTTTAGAAAACTCGGTGGTATGGAAAGATAATTCAATCATCTATAATTTCATAGGTGATGGAACACCTAATTCATTTTGTACTAAGAGTTATGATCATTTAAAGTTGACCAAACTATATTTTCTCCCTAACTATCTACTAATTTTCTCCTACAGTCCAACGTACGGTCCGTAGGTCCATCTACGGACCGTGCTGGTCAATCGTGGTTATTATTAGAGTGTGGTAAATGAGATCTTAATTGATATGGACCGTAGTCTGACCTACACTGTAGGTCCGACTGTCGTTCGACACTAAGTCAAATTTTCTGGGCTGCGTCTTGTGGGAGCTTCATTTACAATCGACGGATGTGCAGCTCGGGCCATGGGTCAGGCTACGGTCCATTGATGGTAACCATTTATTGCACCTGCAGATTTTTTAAAAGCTAATTTTTGTTTGTTTTGGGTACGGTGTAATACATTAATTGTCCTCTTTACTTTTTCCATAACTCATTCATCTACCCCAAGATATGAGTGAAGGAGATAAGATACCATTTTGAAACGAAAGATACCAATATAAATCAAGTAATAGAAAGAGAAGACAAGAGGATAACAGAGAGTATTCTTAAGTACTATAAAAACTCAAAGAAAAGTAAAGGAATCTCTGTACCGTTTTGCGAGACTCTCTTAGACACATTTCAATACATCGAGATCAATGAACCTAGGCTCTAATACAAATTTTGTACGACCCAGATCATCGTGATTGGCACCCACACTAACACTATTGTGGGAGAACCACTACTACAACTTAAACAAAGAGGATAACCTAAAAACAAAATCATTTAAGTTACGGAATCAAATTAAATAAATTAACTTAGAAGTTTTCCATACACTTCAACAAGGATTTTAACTAACTAACAAAAAAAATGCGGAAGCAAACAACCTAGAACATGAAAGTCAATAAATACATCTAAAAATGATAAAACTTTAAACAATAAAATACAGATGAACAAATCAACTAACTATATCAAATGTCTACGTCGGGAAATGGTGGAGATAGAAGAAAGAGAATCCTATGGCAGCCTGGAAAAATTTGCTCACCCTTGAATTCGAAACAACGATCAATGATCTTCTAAGAAAGGTATGTCAATGGTCGCATGAAGATGCCCTAAAAATAAGAGGTAGTGTAAAAATGTACACAACCACAACGTATTGGTAGGATCACATGTCTATCCTACTAGTGAAACATAAACAATTCAAAAAAATGTATACATGTATATATATATATATATATATATATATATATACATACATATACAAATATTATTAATATGAAGACTCAAAAAAGCATTTCACATTTTATATCACGGCATTGGTCCTCTCAGGAACCTAGTTCAATAGTCCTCTCATTGAACCCAAACCCAAACAGTTAGTTTGTATTAACATGGTAGTCTGATCTCATATTTATAACGGAACGTCGCAAACTATCCCATAGTTATGCAACAACGGGAAATAGTATGTCGAAACGTGGCAATCTGATCGAAGTTAGTTTTGAAAGAACGTGGCAACCAATCCCATTCACACACAACAATAACAATCACAAGTACATCATCAAGATCATACAATTAAGTATTGAGTTCATGGTAATAATAATTCACCTCTCTCATTTACAAGTATGATCAACATTGCAACATTCACAGATATACATGTATCATAATGAAGCAGGAACAAGCATACATCAAACAAATATAGAATTACAATCATTACCTACCTCGAAACAAGCTTGAAACTCTAAGAAACTTAATCCTTCCCTTTCCGAATTCGTTCCGCTTGTTCTTTGTGTACAAAGATTCAATATAATATGGGAATAAATACCAATCATTACTTACCCGGATAACTAAAAAATCTAAGAACCCTAGATCAAACCCATGATCCCAACTATCAAATTTAAGGTTGTCTCCACCATAAAATTCATAACCGAACCGTTCCCCATCAATATTGTACATTGTTGGACCTCGAGTTAAAGTGGGGTATAACATTAAAAATATTAGTACAAATAAGGCAAAGTATATGAAGATATTGTCAATAGAAGAGTTAAATAGTACTAGAGGCTCGAAAGAACATACAATAATCATAGGATGAATGCAGTTAGAAAAAGTGATTATCAGAAATTTAAACTGTTAAATTCATAAGTATAATTTATTATTTAACGCTGTTATTTGCCAGTGCTTCGCTGCCATAAATAATAATTTCATTGAACTTGCAAGTTTTATTTTTTATAATATCCATACATTAAATATTATGTAAAATAGGTTCTTAAAAAGATAAGCAATATTTCAACATGAATTTGATTATTTGTCATTATTACATAGCTCAAGAACCTCTAATGAATGAATTATTGACAAAATAATTAATTATTGGTTCCTTAATCAACATTAAAAGGAAATTAAACAACTTCAAAATTGTTTCCTTTATATGTCATCTGGAGAAACACTTATAAAGTATGACGTTATATCTTATCTAGAGCAACACTTATAAAGTTTAACTTTATATCTCATCTAGAACAACACTTATAAAGTGTAACTTTAACATTGGACGTCCTACATTGATTCTTTTGAATGCCATATACGCAATATATAATCACAAAATTGAATATACAAGTCCCTAAAGCACAAAATTAACTAAGAATTGAATCAAAGGTATATATTTCAAATAAACTTCGAGAAACATGTGTTGCACAACCAATACATAGAAAGTGATTGCTTAAAGATCTCTAATATCAATAAATTCAAAAAAAATCAAATGCATTCAAACACATATGACAATAGTAGAAAAGCTTCTCATCGTTCACTACAATAGATCTAGTTTACTTCTGGCCACAGTTCAAAGTCAATTACCGGCATTTTCCTACACATTCAAAATAAATTTATAAGTTAGTGAAATATATGAGTAAGTGAACAAAAATAATTGAATGAAATCATCATGAAATGCATTAATGTATGCATATATGTCGATTCAAATTTATATCTCAGCCATACAAATAAAAGTATGCATATAGCCCATCTGTAAGCAATTAAGATTTAGCTAATGTGTCCATTTTTGTACGTATTAATAAAACATAATGCCCGTCTAACAAATAAGCCTCCTTAAGAGCAACATTTTTGTCCATGTGATACGGATCCATCTACAACAAAGTGCTTTTACCAACATGAACATAACAGGTACATCAATTTGTAACAAGAACTAATCTCATGTTGCACCATTTGCACTCTGAAAGATTTGCAACTAGACTTATAAAAGAGATTTTACTGTATATATTAAGTAATAGACAAATTAATAAAATGGTAAATACATCATGAAGGTAAATTTTGCATGAATTCATATGTTGTAAATATTTTCACGGTAGTATATACATACATGCCAAAAAAGATTAACCTTTATAGATTGGACAACTTCTTCTTGTAAGTGTCATGTACATGCACTGCACGTTACCACAAATGAAAACCACAACTTCGAATATGGAGAAAGAATTTTTTATACTAATGAGTCAAAAGAATCAACAATTTGCTACAAGCATTTAGTTCAAATATGTTTCTTCTCTATATGTTAAACATGAAAGATAATCTTAGAAGAAGAAAAACAATAGAAATCAAGAGCATTGAATACTCTAGCCATGACCAAACATGTCTTCCCTTTTTTCTTCTTTTGCCTTTTTTTTATGCTGTGACCTATATGTTGTTTAACATAATGATTAAAATGAATTAAACAGTAACTTTATAGCACAAACATATTCAAAATTAGAATAATATTTCATTACTCCAACTTGTAATGTTTATAAGTTATGAAATTCACAAAATTATCTTTCATGGAACATCATTAGCTTAAAGGATTAGTTTCTATAAGCTAAGAAGGATGGAGACCAAATTAGTTTCTGTCCTCGCCTTTGATGTTATTAAAGTTATCCCTTAGGCAAGTTTGTTATTTTCTTCAGCAATGCAAGCCAATTTGTTCTTATTTGTTCATTGTCCTACAGTATGCATAAAGAACAATTAAAATAATAGTAGGAAGTTCAAAGTGTGCACTATAATTGTATCAACACTCGAGAATCAGGCGTAGATTTACGAACGTATCAACACTAAAGAATACACCTACATCTAGCCACAAAAATTATCTCATCTGTCAAATGAGAAAATTAAGAGAAGGTTGTTTCCAAGGAAAACATACCTGATAATTCATGTCCAGCTTCCTTTGTATAACTGTGATAGAGTTTTCTGTGGGAAATAATTGAATTAGAATCAGAAAAAACAAGGTATATTTATTAGTGTAGCTAAAAGGATGCATGGTTCTTTCACACATAAATTCAAGACAAAAATATATAAAATGGTCAGTGCAAAGAATACTAGGCTTTTTATTTAGCTGGGTCATTGTATAATCCTTTAAAATCTTATATATCACCTGCATTGAATAACATCTTTGACTCTGACAGTAGAGAAGTTTCGATTAGGTTTTGGATTGTGCAACAACCCGTATGACCACTTGTCCTTCTGCTTCACTGAACCCCGCACAACAGCTATATTAAAAAAGTCAACTTAAGTTCATTGTAATATAAAACCCAAGGAGAAAAGTGTAGTTCATCTTAAGGCACAAATTTAAGATGCCAAGATCATGAAAAGGTACACCAATTAGGAGAGCAAGCTCATGGAGATCTCTATACATATTCGCATCGAAAGAGATGTAATATCATGTCATGAACATGATCTGAACCAAAGACTAACAATCCTGAAAATTAACAAAGTTTAGTTCAGTGGTCATAAAGCATTAATTAATAAGCAGTAGGAATCACAATGTATCCCAAATGCACTTCACCATGAGGTTAGAGTTAACAGTTGCAAGGTACAATCAAAACAAAATGTAATTGCTGGTGAACTGTAGTCCGATGATCATAAAACATTAAAATGGTATACACACCATTCGACCTAATCTTACTCCTAAAGGAAATCAGAACATAAGTGAATCCAACTACTTATTTTGCTTTTACTTTAGCTTGCAGCATTCCAGAACCATACTCTCACACACACAAGTTTTTCTTGCAAGGTGCAAGAGCAACCGTTGCACAAGGGTAAAACGTATCAGGAAATCCTTGCAAAAGACTCCAGAAAAACTAAAGAACCTTAAAAAAATATGAAAAAGAAACAAGAACAAGAACAATTTAAAGCTAATTGGCAAAGTTATTTTTTTGGTAAAAAGATGAGATCTTTTTGTTATACGTTAGAAAAATAACAAGCTTTATACCTAACAATATAGCAAATTGGGCGCATGCATATACATTACGCTTCACAAAAAACTAAGAAAGTATACATCTTTCAGACACAAATTACATTCCAAGAAAGATACTACACGCGTGCATACCCACAAAACCTTTTCCACTGTTTGTATATTTTCCATAGTAACTATACTTGGGAATTAGGATAATCATCAAGGGTAAAACATGTAGTGCTGGATATTTTGAGGCAGGGTAACCATATCGAATTGAAAGTCACAGACATATGAAAAGTTATATTTCTTCATAAAGCCTAGACCTGTGCAAAATAGTAAGAAATAAATGTATGAAATGTCAAGAAAAGAAAAATACCATTTCTTGGCAAAACTGCAAGCATTTTACAGCTTTTGCTTGAAATTTGACAATCTATGCATATAATAGAACCCCGTAAGTGCCATTGCATTCAACTTACAGGCATGAACCCTACACGCATTACTTATAACCACATTGATGTTGTTCTCTCCTATTCCTAGAGTACCATCCTTATTACTTTTATCCTCATCTTAGTGAAAAGCACTCATTCAAAACTTCCAACAATACTCTCTATGCTTCGTTCGTCCGTTAATGACTAGTAACAATCTCTATGAATACGCTCGAGATTCTTGTGATTCGATTCCTCTATTTAAAAACCCTATTCAAACAAAATCTGATGAAGCTTTAAGACATCATCTTCTCAAGTGAAGAATTCTAGTGGGGCCTAGTGCGGCGCGTTCATCTGAGGCATAACCTTCATCTCTTCAACAAATTCTTCACTTTTCAATGTGAAATCGTGAAACCTGTGAGAATGTGTGATGGAAATCGTGCCCTTCAGACTTAGTTTGAAGAGAGAATCGTGTTCTTCAAATAGACGGAATGTTTTTCTGATTCAGCAAGCAGTTCTTCAACGATTCAGCATTTTGTTCTTTGATTCATAGGTAAAGTTTGATGGAGAGAAAATCTCAACTCGATTTAGGGGACTCACCGTGTTCTTCGAGAGTTTGAAAAGAAAATCACAATAAGGTTTCAAAATAAATGGGTATGTATTGGGTTAGGTCACAATCATGTGATTAATTATTAAAGATTGTAAAGTTTTCTCAAGTTTATAAGTTGACAGTTTGATTCATTTAATTAAATGAAGGGTAAAAGGTAAATTGACTCAAACCTATCTTAACCAATTTTGGTTGGAATTTAAATTGGGGTAAGCCACTAGCAAGCTGTACCAAAAGGGGAAATAAAATATTTTCCTCCACCTCTCGTCATATTTTTTTTCTTCATCTTCTTCTTCGTTTTTCTTGCTTGCTTGCTTGTCTTTTTTCCCGTTCGCTTTATCTTTTACTTCTTCTTTTCGTACATTGTTGATCTTGGATTCTAGTCCTTGACCTTTCTTCTTTCATTCTTCTTGGATCAGATTTGGTTAATTTAATCAGTAGATTATATTTTGTTTGCTCTCAAATGAAATTATTTCATAAATGATTAGGGTTTACACCCTTGTATTGTTATGTAAAATTAATATTCCTTTGAAATCATTCATCATACTTTGGCCACCTGCAATTTTTTCAATAATTTGCATTCGGTTTTCCAACATAATGCTATATGTTGCAACAATTGACTATTGAAACAAGTTATAGACATATGTAACAACAGAAATGTTATTTCAATAGAAACATAATTGAAAGATGTTGCAACATATAACTTACACAAGATGCAGCATATAAGCTAGACAAGTAGCAACATATGACTTGCATGTCGCAATCGACATGATATTTATATAATACACTTGTAAATCAATGTTTCAAGTGTTATATCATATGTCTATTGCCTAATTATGGTTTAAAGTACTAAAATTTTATCCAAATTTGACATTTTTAAATTCCTAAGTTGCTCAATTTATCAATTAAGTCATCCTTGAAGTGACATATGTGGCAATATATGCACGTTCTGTTGGGAAAATGCAATAGAAATTCATATGTGGCAACATATATGTATATCATAAAACGATCTTTTGGGGGTTAATTCAATTAAATTGTCATCTAATTCAACATGTTATACTAATATATAGTCCTACAACATGTCTAAGTACAAAATTGTGGTCTAAGACAACAACCTTCATCAATTCTATCAATTATTTTTACAAAGATTATCATTTACCACTAGTTCATTATACAATGACCAAGTAACTAGGTACGATTGTTATATAACACCCTTATAAATCGTTAATCAAAGTATTATAACATATTTTTATTGCACAATTATAGTTTAATTTACTAATATTTTGTCTAATTCGACATTTTTTCATTTTGAATTGATCAATTTATTGATAAAGTCATCATTGAAATGACATATTTAACAACATATGCATATTATGTTGGGAAAATTGCAATAGAAATGTCATATATGACAACATATATTTATCATAAAATAGTCTTTGAGAGGTTAATTCAATTAAATTTTCACCAAATTCAACATGTAACACTAATATATAGTCCTAAAACATGTTTAAGTACAAAATTATAGTCTAATATAACAACCTTTCTCAATTCTATCAATTATTTTTACAAAGATTATCATATCACTAGTTCATCATACACTGATCAAGTAACTTCATATGATAGTAAAATAACATTGTTGTTCATGTGTTATAGCATATTTTTATTGTTTGATTATTGTCCAAAGTACTAAAAAATCATCCAATTTGACATTTTTCCATTCCTAAATCATTAAATTTATCGACTAACCCATTTTTGAAGTGATATATGTGGCAACATATGCACATCCTATTGGAAAATTTACAACAAACATGTCATCTGTGACAACATATGTGTATCATAAAATGGTCTTTTTGGGGTTAATTCTATTAAATTCTCACCTAATTCAACATGTAACATCAATACATAGTCATACAACAAGTCTAAGCATAAAAATATTGTCTAATACAACAACTTTCATTAATTTTGTCAATTATTTTTACAAAGACTATCATATCACTAGTTAATCATACAATGACAAAGTAACTTCATATGATGGTTATATAAAACCCATGTAAATTGGTGTTCTAAGTGTTATAACATATTTTTATTGTTTAATTGTGGTCCAAATACTAAAAATTTATCCAATTTGACATTTTTTATTCTAAATTGTTCAATTAACAATTAAGTCAACCTTGAAGTGACATATGTGACAACATATGCACGTTTTGTTGGAAAAATTGCAACACACATGTCATATGTGGCAACATGTACATCTTAAAATGTCTTTTTTTACAGTTAATATTTCAAAAAGAATAACAACCCAACCATCCTACAAACAAATAAGTGATAAAAATCACTAAAAAAATCCTTATTTAATACCAATAACTATTTTATTTTATCGTAGAAGATATCAATGAGAAACTATAAATGATGAGGGCAACGACGGTTTATTTCAGAAGAAAATCGCAATATATTACCACTGATATTGTAGAAAAAATAGCAACAATTTTAATTATATAGAAATAACGAAATGAGAGAAAGGAAAGAGAAAAAAGAAAACTAAAATTAGTAAAAATAAATTAAATTTGAAATATGAAACAAAACGACCTTTTACAGAGAAGAGGAGAGACGGAAAATTAAAGGACGATTGTTTTAGATATTTAATTTTCATTTTTAAATTGTTGTTGATAATTCATAGTGTGACATCTGTTGCCACATCTATATTTTTAGTTGGGGTACATGCAGATAATTTCCTAGTTTTTTTTTTCAACAATGACTATATATGTTGCCATGAACACCACATTGGTAACAATTAAATGATGACACATATGTCCTTTCTATGACACATGTTGCCACATATCTCCTTTCTGTGACATGTGTTGTCTCATATCTTCATTCTGTGACATATGTTGCTGTATCTTCTTTATGTAACTTATGTTTGCACATATATTCTTTCTGTGACATATGTTGCCACATATCTTCTTTCTGTGACATATGTTACCACATATCTTCTTTCTGTGACATATGTTACCACATATGTTCTTTCTGTGACATATGTTGTCACATATATCCTTTCTGTTGGGTACATGTAGAAAATTTTGTGGTGTTTTTTGCAACAAAGGTTATATATGTTGCCACATACACCACATTTCTTCTTTTCCATCATAATTAAAATTCATTTTAACAAAAAAAAATCATTAATTTTATCAATAAAAATAAACACTTCACCAATTGTTTTATACAATTTATCAACAAAAAAGGTAATTCACAATGGCATACATAACCATCAATCTAATGAATGGTGGATATTGTTGCTTCACATCACAATTGATGATTTCGACTTTCTCATTCTTTTTCAATTTCTCCTTCTCAATCTCTAGGTCCTTCTCTTTCTCCTTCTTTTGGTCCTTGCCTTTTTGTTTGAGTGTGATACAGAGTAGCAATCATTATTTTTTTCTTTCACTAATTATAGATAGTGATTAAGAAATAGATCTTTTCAATCTCCTACATTTCAAATATTTGTGGATAACTGAACAAAACAATATTTCATAAATCATATGAACAAACTAGTCAGAAAAAGAACAACAAAAACAACAAAAATTAATTTTCACTGAATGTAAACATTACATATACATTTTCTCAAATTATGGCTTCTTAGGTTTTTTAATTTTCTTTCTAAAACAATAAATAATAGGTACCATTACACTATTATTCATTTTTCACATCTATAGAACGATTTATTCTTCATTAACCTAAGAAAAAAACTTGCTATTGTTCCAATATTGTAAAATATCTCAGACTAATGACTTACAAATTTTATGTCAAACACAAAACGAATATATACTCGTCCCCTAAATTACCCAAAAGACCTTTCACTTAATTAGGTCTTTTTGAGAAGTCAAATTGACTTAAAAACGTTGTGAACGAATCTCTGAAGTGGTTGCGTATTGCGGATGAAGTTTCACATTTTTTTTCTGAATTTTGAGTTGAGGTAGTGGACCTCGTGGAGTAACCACAATGTCAGGAAAATTTTCCTAGCCAGTGTTGGCTGCGCGACGCGCAAGGGACTCCATATCCTGGCTGCCACATGCTGCTTTGGCCGCTTGCTCGCCATGGTTTGGGTCCTCCTCAAGGACTCTTTGGGCGGTCCTTGGGGAGTCGTTACTTAAAGTTTGGACCCTATTTACTATTCTTTACCTATTTAATGTATTTTTAAAAATTTTAGACCTCATTTGACACTTTCAAACCTTCACCAAACATAGGGACATCTACTATTTCAATTTCGCTAGTTTCGGACATCAACGTCTTTCTTTGATACTAAGGCTCTAATACATCCAGATCAAATTCATTAGGTTAGTATAGATATGTAAAATCATTTTAATAATATTTAGGTAGGTGAGGCTCTAACCTAAGTTCAAGAAATTTCGAGGTGTTACAAGAAGCCTCTCCACTAATGCAATAGGTCAGGTTTCTAGAAGAAATCTCACTATCCCCTAACTATGTGCCCACGTAGGTCATATAAAATGGATCCACCTAGATAGATACTATGTAGGTTCTACCTTGGCAAGTAGAACACTTTCTTTAAGTATGGGGTTATATGACATCGGAATCCATGTAGCTCACATGGTCTATGTCGTTTATGGATAAGCATCCATAAAGTTAAAAAATGAACCAAGATAAGATTATAAATCATTGTCATGATTCCTCGAAAGACTACTTAGTGTAGGTAGGACTATGGACTCTACTTATACATTGCACAAGCTGAGTCTAAGGGAAGTTGTGATAAGGCCCTTTTATTAAATAAGGATTTATGGTTCATTTATTTAAATCTGAATGTACGTCAAGGTTGAATTTACTTATGTCCAGACATGAATTATGATGATGCATGTGAACTTCTCTTATGGCTTCTAATTGGGTTTTCTTAGTATATGTGGGAGTATGAGACTCCATGTGTACATTACACGTAAGCTTGTGAGGGTGGTGTTCTTATGATATGAATTAAATGAGTTATGAGTAAGATGAAATAAATTAAAGAATTCCTATGCGACCATTAATGAAGTATCTTGGTATTTGTCACACTTCGATCTACCCCCGTGACGCGGACACGGGACCTAGGACCAGAAGTGATCCCAACCTAACCCTGCTGGCATGATAATGAGCATAATAAAGAAAATAACTTATGAAAAATCTAAATCATAATTTAAAACGAAAATATAGTGAATACCCATATTTCATAACTCAGATATTTTAAATACTGACTAATTTAATACAAGGAAGTTATTAACTCAATACTAAGCTGAAACTAAGTATGCCTTAAAATAACCTCTAAACTGAGTAAAAATGTTTGAACACATCCTAGCTAAGTCTAACTAAAGGAAGAAATACTGAAAAGAAACTCATGACTATTTTCCTCGGAGAATGAGAACTCACCACTGAATCTACTAAACTGGAGATCGGAAATTGATCTAAGCGCAATCTGGATACAGAGAACCTGAAGCTACATCACGAGAATATGTAGCTAACATATGCATCAGAACATTAAGATACTGAGCAAGTAGGATAGAGTAAAGCTGAAATAAAACATACTGAACATGTAAAAAAATAGGTACAATAATTTGAACATGATATATACTGAATTCTGAGCTAACTAGATGTAATAACAAATTTATAACATGCTGAGACTGAATATTAATTAATCTTTAAATATGGTGAATACAAGAGAAACTGACTGAACAGTGAGAGCTACTAATAACCGATAATAAAGTCACATGAGCTAAATGTGGAGTCTAATGTATACGCCCCAACGAGAGGACCCAATATACCCTGCGATAGGTAAAAAGTCATGCTGGCGTGATCACTAAACTGTTGCTAACAGAGTGGACATACAACCTATTTGGGTAGTAGTTTTGGGACTGATTGGGTACGCTGAACCCTAGTCCAAGTCGGTATTATGATACTCCAATGAATAAAGTGATTAAGACATTATGACTGAATATTTATAAATAGTGGATAGCTCAAAACTGAACATGCAAACATAGAATGCAAAAATTAATTAGATAATGATTCATTAATAACTGAGGTATGTATATTTTAAGTAACTGAAATATCTGACCTAGAATGTGTAATTCATGAACTAAAGAAATACATAGCTAGGGTTAAGAAATTCATGCTATAAACTAAATACTAACTTTACAATCTTACTTGTAACATATATTAAACAAATTTATGATGATCTACTATATTTATAGAAATACTAGGTTTAATCATTATAAGAGAATCAAGAACTTACTGAAAACTTGGAATATATTGGGTTAAAGGAACCCACTTGTAGAATCTTACATACCTGGTGATGAAATCCACGAGAAATATTTAGATTTTGGGGTTGGAACTGAGGGAACCTTGTTGTGTTCTTGACCTTTTACTCCTTTCTTGCTTCTCATTTTTTAAGTTTTGATTTAATGATTTGACTTAGGTAAGTTTTATTTATGTTTCTAGTCTTAGACTGACTAAAATATGATGATTTAGGGTCAAAACGACGTGTCTTATGGCTTAAACTAAGTGGGAAAACACCAAAATACCCCTATGTTAATTGTTGTCCGACAAAACGATGACGTGGAATGACGTGCCCTTGTTCTATTGCTGGTCCGTAGGTTGGGTTTGTTAGACATGCCTTTACTAAAATGGTCATAACATTTTACTTGGAGGTCTGATTTTAGTGAACTCAGTGGATATGGAAAACTAATTCAATTATGTATAATACAATAGCTCATGGGACACCTAATTCATTTTAATGTAACAACTGATGTTGACCCAACTGCATTTTCCCCATAATTATCTGCAAATTTTCACCTACGGTCTGTATGTCCATCTACGGACCATTCTGTTCAATCGTGGTTCATGTTAGAGGCTGGGTAACTAGAGTGTTCATCGACAGACACAAATTACGGACCGTAGTCTGACTTACAGACCGTAGGTCTATCCCTGGATTGACACTTCGTCAATTTTTTCTAGGCTGCGTCCTGGTAAAGTTTCACTCATAAACGATCGATATGAAGTACAGGTCGTAGATTAGACTACGATCCGCCGCTAGTGATCGTCGATTTCACCTGCATATTTCTGAAAAACTGATTTTTTGTCTATTTTGTATAGGGGATGTTACAGTATTATTTCTAAGGTTAATACGTGTGTGGTATATTATTGAATAAGATCTGTCTAAGTGTAGGGTGACTTCCTAGGATCAATTGGTATAAGTAGTATTACAGGATGCTACTTGTACATTGAACTATTTAGATTGGGAGGTTGTCTTAGGTGGTGATTCTAATGTATAGATTGAGCTTAAATGAATGTGTCTTAAATATATTAAAATTTCTTTAAGTATTGTTATGAGTAACATTCATGCCTATATGATATATGTGAACTATATTTTGCCTATTCTATCAATGTGCATGAAGTTTTACTATAAAGACATGATGCATGATTTCTACTTAATGTCCTTTTTAAAATCATGTTTTTACATGGTTATCATACTTAGTTAATTCTTGTAATAATACCATTCTGCTTAATATTTTTATACAAAGTGTCAGGTGGTGATGACTATAGGATATTTCCTAGAGTGAAGAGATTGGATAGCTATTTCCCAACTTCAAGTGTCCTTATGTTTCAAGGATATTCATTACAATATATTATTGTACTTTATTTAATAGCTTAGATTGTTCATTTATGTTGTTAGGATCTTTTGCCTATTCTATTTTATTAAAGTCGTGTCTAAGATGGCAAAAGAAGACTTAGAGTCAAACTATGTACTTATAATTTTATAAATAAATTGATGTTCTAACATTATGTAATGCTATGAAAAGTTATAAATTTTCTGCCAATTTTATGATAATGCAATGAATGAAAATTAAGAGGATAGTCTAAGACTTTCGAGAGGTCGACGACGTCTGTAACTTCTAAGGAGTCGTTACACAAACATTTTTCCTTTTTCTTTATATTGAACTTGTCTTAAACTACTTTATAATTAAATGAGTTAGGTATTTTTGAGTTAAGAAAAGCCAAGGTAAAAGTTTCTTTCAGAATCTTTTCAACCCTATGTTTTATTAGCATTCCAATTCGCATATTTGTATATTCAATGTACTAATGCAAGTTAACCTGCATCATATTATTATGCAGAGGAAGGTAACGAGGATCGACATGCAGAACACCGTTGATCCGGTTGAGCAATCTAGAGTCTGTTGATGAGCCTTCTTGCGTTCTAGAGGAGCCCTTCTTATTGCATTAGGTTCTCTTTACCATTTAATTTATTTGAATAACCGCGGGGTCCTGTCCCGACATCCATATCAATTTTTAGAGGCTTCATACATAGTCATTTAGATGTTAGTTCATTCGCCATTATCTTGTTATTGGCTTATGAACATATTTGAGTTGCCATTTGCTATGTTAATTTTTTATCTTTAGAACATTATGACTTAAGTTTGAGGAATTGGAATTTTTTACCATTTGAAATATTTTCTTAATACTTTATTCTTTCACCGATCTAAGTAAGTCATGCCAAGTGCTTGCCTGTGGCCAACAATGGTCTTCGAGTCTCGACCATGTAACGACCTCAAAAATGAAATGGTTTAAACTAGAGATTCACAGGTGTTTCATGAGTTAATAATGTATTAAAATAGTGTATTTTAGCATTAGAAGTTAGTTAGTAAAGTTTGGGAGTGTTTGGAAGTCAAAAATCCAAGAACGTCCATGACGTTATGAAAATGTGCTTTGGAGAGTGCTGGTGTGTCCTTGAATTTGGTGCAATTTTTTAGGTAGTGTTTGGTGTCTAAAATCAGTGAGGATGACCCTAGTACATAGAGGAGTGTACCAAGGGTCATGAAGTTTGAGTACAACTCCTCGAGGATCACCCAAAGGTCCCCCAAGGAGGACCCAAATATTGTACAAAGGAGCTTCCCAAGGCAGCATGCTGGTGCAGATTTTGAGCCCACCTCACGACGTGTGTGTAGCACGAGGCTCACTTCCTCAGAGTGTTGAAAAATCAAGAATCAGCAGCTCCCTCCGCATTGCCCAGCCAAGTCCCAGATTTGGCCGCGTCGTTTTTAAGTAAAATTTGAATTTGAAAAAGGTTCCAAATGGCGTAGTGGTATTTTGGGAACTTTGGGGATCATTTGTGGACTGATTTAGGTCGTCTTAACCCATAATTTAAAACCCCAAACATCAAAAAAAATTCTCCAAAAACCTCAATTTTCAACAAGCTCCGAGGAAGAGGACCAAATTCTTCATGTTTTCTTCACCAAATTTCTTGGGTTTCTTCATATTAAGGTGTGGTAGTCATTCTTGAACCTTGTTTCATTCAAGGATCCATTTAAAAGAGATTTCAAAAAAGATTTGAACTTGAAACTTCTTTATTCCTTGACTCTAAGAATGAGTCTTTACATGAAAATGTTTTGATGATTGAAATGAGTTGTTCTTAGGTTTAAATGATGATTTTAATGTCAAAACCCCAGTGGAATCATGTCTATTCTTTTTACCAACTATTAGTTTATGAAATGGGGCTGATTTGCATGATAATATATTGTTAAAGTTATTGTTTCTTGGTAGTTTTATTGAGTTTTAACTAATTCCATAAGGGATATTTTATGATGTATTATTGGACCAATTGTTAATAGGTTGTAAAGACTTGGATAAGGGGTAAGTTATTTTATAATGGTTAATTTATGTTGAAGTAACTCTTTAGTGGTATGGTCCACCTTTTGTGGCGGTGTTTACTTGAAGTATATGAAGTTATATGTGTATTATGAAAATGGCCTTGAATGCATGATATGTGATGTGAAGTGATGATTTTGATATGTACATGTATGATATGTGTTAGAAGGTTCAAATGAGTATCTTGAAGGGTTTATGTCTAAATTAAATATGTATTTTAAATCTGAATTATGATAATGTGTAAATAGTGATAAATGTGGGTATGAGCATGAATAGAAATCAATGTTATGAATGATGGTCATTCTGTAAAATGTGGGGTCAAATGTACTCACACACACACACTTAAATGTATGAATGAAGTCAAAAAATGAAAATGGGGGATTGTGGGGTAGACACTATTTCTGAGTAGAGACAAACTGTGTAGACCATCCCTACTATTACTAAGTATGAAAAAGGGGGATTTTGGGGTGAACACTCTTCGTGAGTTGACGTAATGTGTTTAGCAACAACCTCACTATTCTCGATGAGCTTTCCAAAGATAGATTGGAGGTTTGATACCTTTCGTGAGTTAAGAATGGGTGTTCAATAGTTATCTATTAACCTACAGTAAATGAATGTTTAAGACTCCGTGAAGCAGTTATTCTTAGCACCGAAGAGGTTTTGAAGAGGGGTGGGCACACTTCATGAGTAGAGATGTTTTACCCAATGTACCTCTTGATATGAGTGCTACTCATTAGTAGAGAATGAGTTACTTAGTAGCAATCTCCTTTTCCCTTAACTATGTGCCCGCGTCGGCGTATCTATTGGAGAATCCATGTAAAGGGTAAAGAAGTTGACCTTTGGGCAAGTAGGTATCCCCTATCAAAAAAGAATAGTACCAGCATTTCATGTCAAGATCTCATGGTCTATGTCAGTTAATATAGCCCCAACAAATGTATGCAAATAAACTAAGTCTTCTTAATGGTGTATTACTTAGGGTAGGTGGTGAAATGGGACACTACTTATCCATTGCACAGAAACATTTGAAGGGAGTCTTGGTGTGTCCTTCTATGAAATGTATAGATGGGTCATGATAGGTTAAAAATGAAAGTAATGTGACTTTAGTTTTAATGGCAGGGAAGAATGTTTGTGTTATGACTTGTATGATGAAAGCCTAATATGTGATGAATGTGATGTTACTATTCTATGGCATTCCTAAGGAACACTAAGTGGAAGTTATTGTATGGGATTCTACTTTCACATTGCACCAAGTGCAAATTATGGGTTCACTTGGAGGATGGTTCCTATATGAGGTTCCTTAGTATATGTATGCTTCTATAGTGTCTTGATATTGAGTGGTGACTTGTGTAAATGAAAATGAGTACGCTTATCCATAGTAATCTATAGGTTCTCCTAAGTAGGTATTGAGGAGATTGTATGGGTGATCTCCTTATGTCTTAGTTAGGGGAGCCTTAGGATAACTTAGTATAGGAGTAGTTCATGTGTGCTTTTTGGGTTTACTGTAAGTGTGACCCTATTTTAAGAAAAATAATTTTTTACCCTATGTTGTTAATGATAATACTATATCATGTTCTCTAACCTAATTCATGAGGGTCTTCATCAAAATAGAATTACTTTTATATTTAAACTAAATTGTCCCTTTTTGCATGATGTTGCATAATGCCATACTTAGTACAATGTTTGTACTAACCCCATACTTTTGTATACTCTATAAGTATAGGTTGGAGGAAAGTTTAAGGGTAGAAGGGAAGCTTGGAAATCGACTCTCTCAAGACTATGTATGTCCTCATATATTCGAGGGCATAGTCTTTATTTCTTTTGTTCTTCTTTAAGACTTGTATAAGACTTATTATGTATTCTCTTCAAATGTAAATGGCCATGTCCCTAAGATATTTATATCGTGTGTTAAATATTGACTTGTGACGACGAGTCTTATTTATTAGTATATTAAAAAGAGGTTTCATATTATTATATTCTTGTAAAAAGTTTTAATTTCGCACTACTTTTGATATCTTATGTAATCAATGATAGCTAAGAGGCTTGTCCAAGACCCTCGAGAGGTCGAGTACACCTTGTAACGACTTAAGGGTTGCCCTAAATTGTAGGGCGTACTTGCGGGTCGTTCAGGCCATGCCGAGGGTGTAGGCTCGCAGCTGGACAAATTTGATATAAAGAACAGAGTTCAAGAGGCCTAGGGAGTCTATGAAGCCGTGTCTGTATAGTCCTAGTTATCTGTGTGATATGCGCCACATGTATAATTAGGAGGAAGGAATATTTAGGAAATTCTTCACTTCTTTGATACTTAATTTGTGCGTTAGAGTAAACAGTTTCTGTGTAACTCGTAATTGATTGTGAGTTGTGCTTTATTTGTGGAGGCCTGCTGGAGAATTTTTTATTGCCATCAGCTAAGAGAAGCAAATAGATTAATGTTGACATGAGGAGTAGATAGAGCTTGTTTGTTGTCAGTTTGACTCGTATGTTAAGTAAGGAAAGTAAGAGAGCTATGATAATAGGTTACATTGACACAACTAGGATGACGATCCATGTGCAACAAGTTGAAGAGAACTAACTAAAGTATAGAGAAGAGTTCAAGAATACGAGTACTAAGATATAAAGAACAAGTCCGGTCAACAAAGAAATAATGTTTACTGGTCTTCTTTGTGATAGAAGCAAAAAGGACATGCTTCATCTTTTGCTAGTGTATCTGCACCAAGGAACCAATATGTGTTCAATACATAGAATCTCAGAACATTAGATCTAGACATGTGTATTCCTAAGGTGGCACAGAACAAGGGGGTAATTAGTCTCCTGCAAGTTCCAAGTGTGGTGGACACACTCAGAGGTGTGTCGTGACGGTTCGCTACTTACTTTAATTGTTTCATAATGGTCATTTTACTATAAAATGTTCTTAGCACAAGCATAGAAATAATAAAGAGGTTAATAGAGCCTAGTCTTTTCAGTTTCTTCACCAAATAGAGTTACATCTGGATAAACTACATCAGGAGAAAATAGAGAAGGAACCCACCTTTATGCTCTCGGTGATCGCCGAGATCAAGAGGATTCGTTGGTATATTGTCACTGGAATGGTCCAAGTCTTCAATTTTGACATTTTTTCAAAGTAACATCTTGATCCCTTCAGTATTTTTGTAATTCTTTAGAATGCTATTCTAGCAGAGAAAATCTATCGTGATTGAACCATCACTACACCATTTTAGGTCTACGACCACACTAAATCTGGACAACGCTTATAAAGCGTTGCCTAAAATACTTTTGAGAACGCATTTAAAGTGTAGCCCAAGATTTTGACTTTTAGCTACACTAATATTAGCAACACTTCTAAAGTATATTCTTTAATGGGATAACCTACACTTTATAAGTGTTGTTATAGTTGGCAACAATTACTTACATAAATAGCCACACTTTTAAAGTGTGTTATTTTTATAATTGTAAATACAACACATTAAAAATGTGGCCTTAGTGTTTTCACCAAAATTTTATATTCCCTCCAACAATTTTTCATTAAAATTTGATCTTTCCTCCTTTTTATTGGGAAAAAAAATATTAAAGAAATATTATTTTCACCTAAAGAACGAAAAAGATAACATCTCCTAAAACTTCAGCTGAAGAACTCAATTTGCAAGAACTGAAGAAGAGGATCGAAGAACGGAAGAAATCGATTTGTACTATGATTTTTATCACATTTCTGTCAAACTTCAGCTGAAGAACATCATTTCCAGCTGAAGAACCGAAGAGCAGTGCGATTTCTCTGATGATGAACTGAAAAAGACGATTTTCCTCTCAGAGCTTCATTGTTGAAGATTGGAGAGCTGAAGAACACGATTTTCTTCAAAGATTTATCAGTAAACTGCCGTTCCATCAGATTTCCTATTGAAAATTGAAAGAAAATGCTTCATAAATCAACTTTTCTCATGTCTTAAAGCTTTAGGGTTGTTGGAATAGAGTTTATCAGGTAAAATTTTATCATCAAAAGTCTAAATTATAGCTTTAAGATTTTAATATTCTTGTATGTCAGTCAAAAATTTAAGTTAGGGTTTTTATGTTCTTGTGTTGTTGATACTAATTTTGTTGATTTTGGGAGTTTAATTTGTAGTTGTATTACGCATAAATGGGCTGATTACCTTTGATACACTAGTTTTTTCTCTTGAATATTGAATGTAGCAGCTGAAGCTAAGTCACTTTTATCTGAAGAACTGAGCTAAAGCTAAATCGTCTCTGTTCAAAGAACTGAAGTGTTGATGCTGGCGATACCTACGACATTTTGTCCCTTATATAGATTTTGTCAAGTGTAAGTAGCTACCTACATGAATTTTGAGAAGGTTTTAATGTCTGTTTTAATCTGTTGTCACTGTTTTTTAGTGTTCCTGAGTTCATAGTTGTGCTCGCCTTAAGCTTGGTTTGTTCCTTTGTTAACCAAAATGATTCTGTCTTGTAGCTATTTGCTGGTAAATTTTTTCTTTTTTTCGACTATAGTCTTGAAGTGTCTAGAAGTTATTTCGTTGTTTCTCTAGTGCATTTTCAAGTATAGATCAGAAACTTTAGTTCAATATTGCTTAGTTGTTTTGGGATCACCTGATATTGCTGAGATTATGAGGAAGTTAAAGTATGCATAGATGCCTTGGTTGCTAAGGTTCAAAAGGTTCCCGAGGGAAGTTGGACGATGCAGGATGGGACTCCTTGGACTGGGAATAATGTTATAGATCATCCTGGAAAGATTCAGGTGCTGAAATTTTGATGTCATTACTAATATTGGCTAATTTTTTCATTCTAGCATTAGTAATTCATTCTTATTGTTATCATTTCCAGGTCTTGTTAGGCTATAATGGGGGGCTAGATACTAATGGTAAAGAATTACCTCGACTAGTATATATATCTAGAGAAAAAAGACGTGGATTTAAACATCAGAAGAATGCTGGTGCAATGAATGCTCTGAACATACGAATCGAGTGTTCTCCAGAACTTCAAATCGACAAAAGCTGAGCTGAAAATCGAAGCGATGAAGCTGAAAATCGAAGGAGCTGAAGAGAGGAAGCTGAAGACTGAAGTTGAGCTGTAAATCAGAGGAGCTGAACTGAATCTATTCTCCAAAATCAAAGGAGCTGAGTTGAGTAGATGGTCACGAACTGATTCTACGCTCCAAGCTTTGTTAGTGTAAGACGTTCTTTTTCCCAAATAAAAAATACGATTTATCTTACAGATTTCTGTCAAAATTGTTTACAGATTCCTTGTTGAAGATCGAATAGCTGAAGAACGTTATTTTCATCAATTTCTTTTTGTTGAGTTGCTCTTTTCATCACAGCTTCTTTGTTAACGAGCTGTTCCATTAGATTTCACAGATGAACAAAATGCTTCACACATGAACACGCCTCACGTCTTGGGTTGTTGCAATAGTGTTTATAAGGTATGAAATTTTATCTCTAAGAGTGTTAATTATAGCTTTTAGGTTTTGATATTTTTGTGTATCTTTGAATGTCTGAATTTTAATTTAGGATTTTGATATTTTTGTGTTGTTGATACAAATTGACCTACCTTTTAAGGTTATTCAACTCAACCTATACAATGACTTTGTAATCATAGACTACGCAGCTAGAGAGATTACATAAATTAGGGAGATTCTCTCTTTACAAGAAAATTTTTAAGGAATATAAACCTATTCAAACAACTATACCTAAGTTAGACATAGTCAATTTGAAAAATATATAAATTGTATAACTCTTTATGTGTTTCTGTAGCATAAGAATAATATGGGCATCATAAATGCTCTGTTGTTTGTGACTTTATAAATTTGTTGGTGGGATGTTGATTTTAGTATACATCCTCAGAATGTAAGTTGTACTCATATATTCCAAGTCTGCATAATATGGTCATTATCAATGCATGACTGTGATACATGTCTGTGACATTGTTTACCAATTCTCTGCTCGAATGCATATGACAATGATCTATGTTCCCATATTATCAGCTACTTGAATATCCCTGCTAACAAGACTGCAACTAGCTGCTGACTGCAATCACATATCTGCATATTGTTACACAGGAATGTGATTATCTTTATTTATTGCTGAATGTACGTTCTCTCATTCACTTAGCTGCATAGAGTGCTGACTATTAGATATTAGGACCTGAGGACATGATTATCTCCAACCTGAAATTCGTAAAAACAAACAAAGCTAAACAAAACTTGTTAAGTTCAAAATGAAAAGGAATTGTACAGAAACAAAAGGAGGAATTTTAATCTTTCTAAAATGATCATAGTGCACAACTAGCTGAACTTTCTGTTCCTAATCAACAACAACTTAAATAATATTTATGCTCAAAGACAAGAAAAATAGAAACTACAGAAGTTGTATTTAACATAGAGGAAATCAAGGAAGGAACTTTATTCCTTCTCAACTTTTTCCTTCTGAAGCATCGCATTCCCAACTTCTCCAAATTATAACTTCCTCTCGCTGATTTGGGTAATTGAGTGGGAGTGTAAAAATGTTGAATAATATCATGCTTGTGACTTTGCTTGGATAGAACATTTGATGTACCATTGGACTCTCTATATTTGCGAACACATTGGGAAAATTTACATCGGTTAGCTAGACCTTGAAGCTCCTGAACATACCTACAAATCTTCCAAGGAGGATCAGAAATTTGCCAAAACCATTTAGTAAGAAATGCAGAATGTACCTCTACAATAATGTTTTATTTCCACTTGACTGTACCAGTTAAACCCACAACTGGCATCTTGTATTTCTTGTTAGTCCCTTCACCTGAATGTATAAAAAAGACATAAATGATATCGTACTACCATTAATATTCCAAGTTTTACGGTTCAGTTTTGGTTACTAACGTTTTTTAGATGAATATTTGTTCATTTCGTTTTTCTTATAGTACTACCTATATTGTCTTATGATCCTCCTTGAATGTTAATATGGCGAACCTTTAGGGTTCTGTTTTGTACCCGCTTTTCAGGTATGTTTATGTTATTGTGGATTTTACTTTGGGATTTGTCTACTTGATGTTGATTTAATTATTAAAAATTCATTTAGTCAATTCATTATTGATTCTATATATCTTGTTCCTTAAAGTCGATTTATATTTTATTCAAGAAAGTACTTTTTGATGTCAATTTCGTTTAGCAAATTGTAGTGTGATGAAATTAATTATGAAATAAGTCTATAAAAATCTGACTTCTGTAAATGTCTTCCAGCCACCTAATGACCTATAATTCTAGTCAAAATCTTATTTGAGCTAGGAGTTTCTATCTTTCATGGTGTTTAGCTTAGCAATCATAAACAATTTCGTTCTTTTTGATTTTCAAAGTGTAAAGAGGAACATGCTGAAACTTTTGAAAAAAGATTCACGCTGAATACATATTGCGTAGTAATGGATCTTTTGGAAATCTATTTTCTTTATAGTATTTATATTGTAGAAACTAAATGGACTTAAAAAAACTTGCAGACTTGCTTTAAATTCAAGCACATGTATTCAAGCCTAACTTATCTTGTAGCTGCTGCTAGTTTCATCTTTCTACATATATTTTCTCTTCATTGTTCCTAGTGTCAAATAGGAATTGTGTTGTTTAAATGTATTAGGATAAAAAAAATATATTTACTTTCTCAAGTTTATGTCCATATGTTATTTAATATTTTGAAGTATACTTGGGTAATATTAAACACATAGGACTATTTTTTTCCGAATTCGTACACTTAGTTGTAGTAAATTTGACAAGTTTAAGAGACGAGCATTTTCTTATATTAACATTTGAATTGTAAAAATCCTCTACAGAATAAGAATCTTCTTCTGAAGTTTCTTGTGTTGTTTTTGAGATTACTGAATACATTTTCAAGTAGACAAGCGGCTCTTAATATTATATTACAAAAGAGAAATCATACTATCAAAACCTAGAATCTCTATTCATGGAGTACTCTTTATTCTTATTTTATCAGAACCTAGAATCTAAATTTGTATTTGCTTATCATGGAAAAAAATGGACTGTGAGGGTCATTTTCATGAGTCCTGTTTATGCCACATAATCAGTAAGGATATAAACTAGTTAAAGGCACTATAATTTATTATTTCTTTAGAGCTCATTTATATATACTACTCTTCCTCTTCTCACTAAAATTATGATCATAAAAGTAACAACAATGCAAGGACAAAATAAGCAGCAGGGTATGTGGATGTACCAATACCTCTATTTTAGAAAAATACTTCACTTGAAGAACCTAAAGACAACTGGTATGATTTCCCTTTCTGACCCTCCTTATCTGTAGGAAAAAGATTTTGCTCATCTTGATTTACTGACGTTCTAACGCCTTGAATCCGAATTTGACAAATTGGGTAATTACATCATTCGTATTGTTGGAAAACTCTTTCCAGGTAATATCTCAAAAAACCATATCAGTTATCTCAAGTATATATTACTGACCAATTTTGACAACTACTTCTCAAATTATAGTTTTTTGTTTGTTAAATTTTATGAGTAATTTCCAAATTTAAAGTTGGATACTAAGTAATTAAGTATTGGTTGAATAAAATTAAGTATCTTTATGTAATAGTTGTGTATGTGTGTTTTATCTTCTGTAGAGCTACAATGGTGTACCTATATTGGTGTGAACATGTACAATATATGTGTGAAGGCTTAATAATTGAGTCTTTAGATGATACAGTTATCTTGGCAACACTTTGTTGTTCTCTACTGGCTTTTTGAAGTATTTGTTTGTGCATGAATTTTTTTGAGTTGGTGCCTGCTTGGTTGTTGTTATAAGATCTTACTTTGTGTTACATTTTAATGATATAGTTAATATTATGAAAGTCGAAATTCTTATGAAATATGGATGCTTTGCCTTAGGATTCCTAAATCCTTTGTTCCTTTTGAGATGGAGGAAGTGAGGTGGTTATTAAAGTGTAATGTAAAAAATAGCAACTACATCAAGTAATGACTTCATAAAATATTATCTACTTATATTTGTTATTCATACTTATATTCTTTTTTATTTCATATCTTTGTTTTATCCTTATCTACTTATATTTCGTACAAGTTAAGAGTAAATATATGTACCATGCGAGCTCATCTATATGTATTTTTATTGTCTAATCCAAACATGACGTTTTCTATTGAACCCATAGTATAGATCCACCTTTGCATCAAACCTCAAAAAGATTAGGAAGTAATTTAACAAATTTATGAAGACAAGTAGGCATCTACTTTGAACATCAAAAGATGAAATCTAATTTTCTGTAACTGTTGAATTTCTTGCCTCGCTATATTGTTGCAATCTGAACTTCTTACCTCTTCTATATAACTACCAATATCTTATTTGTGTAGGGAAATGGAGGTGATCAAATTTGAAGTGGATGATGAAGAGTTTTTGAACTATTGTAAAAGTTTAAATACATATTTGATTTATTGTGTGCACATTTAGAATATTGATGTATAAGTATGGGTATGTACACAACACATACTATCTTTTGGTTGTACTTGAAATATTTTTAAAAGTTTATTTGAAAATATAGCTTCAATTTAATGATTAATTAGTTCATTTTGTGTTTTAGGTCACTTGTATGTATGTAAATATATTATATATATTTGTGCTACATGTAGGATTATAAATGTTGAAGTTACACTTTGTAAGTGTTGCTCTTGGTAGATAAAAAGTTACACTTTGAAAGTGTTGCAATAGATGACCAATAAAAGGCAACACTTTTTAAGTGTGACCAATAAATCTGAAAAGGCAACGCTTTTAAGTGTAGTCTAACAAAAAATAAGTGTTGCTAATGCACGTCTTCAAAGCGTGCCCTTATACCTATTTGGCTACGCTTTATAAGTGTAGCCAAAGATGGCAACATTTAAAAAGTGTTGCCTAATGTCAAAGGTTACGCTTCTTTTGGGCAGCCCCTAAAAAGTGTTGCTGAATGTCCAAAAGTGTAGCCTTTTATCAAAGGCCACACTTTTTGCTAGTTTAGACTACACTTACGTGGTGTTGCTGTAGGCCGAAAATGGTGTAGTGCATTTACCGTCAATCATAAGAGTACCATGGATAACTTAGTTTAGTTATACATGGTAGAGTTTGATGTCATTTTAGATATGGAATGTTTTCATGCCTATTATGCATCAATGGAGTTAAACACTAGAGTAGTCAATTTCTGATTTTCCATTGAACCAGTTATAGAGTAGAAAAGTAGTTCAGTAGTGCCTACGCGTCATTTTATTTTGTACCTTAAGTCAAGGAAGTTAGTTTCTAAGTGGTTTTTCTATTACATAGTCCGAGTTAATGACTCAAGTGTTGATATACCTCCCATCCAGTGAATTTTAGTAGAAAAAAGTTTCCAATAGTCTTTTCTGGTGTTCTTCCTAAAGTCACTCCTGATATATATATATATATTTGTATAAATATTCTCCCACATACTCGTCTTATATCTATTATGACATACATAATGTCACCAAGAGAGTTCAAAGAGTTGATGAAGAGTTAAAGGATCTATGGGTTTCATTCAACAAAATGTCACACCTTGGGGCTCTCGAGTCTTTTTTGTAAGATAGAAAATGGTTCCCTTTGGATGTGTATAGACTACCATTAATTGAGAAAGGTCACCATATAAAGAATAAGTCTCCTCTTCAAGGGATTGATGATATTTTTTTCCAGCTTTAGGGTGCTTCTTGTTTCTCAAAAATTGACCTCGTATCAAGCAACCATCAGTAGAAAGTTATGGAACGTGATATTCTAAAGAAAGCTTACAGAAATAGATATGGACATTATGATTTTTTAGTCATGTCCATTTCTATAAAACTGCGTTTAGAGACGAACTTCGTTACTAGTCTAGTGCAATTTTGGTCATTGTTAATGAAACTCAGTCGCTAATTCATTGCAAAGTGGGTTTAGCAATAGAATTCGTTGTTTCGCAATAATTTTTTTGCTAAATCCATTTTTTTAGTAGTGTCCTTTTAGTTGACCAATGCTTGTGTAATATTCATGGACAAGATGAATAGAGTCTTCAGACCTTGTTTCGATATGTTCGTTATTGTCTTCATCAATGACATACTAATCTATTCAAAGAAAGAAAAACATCTTGCAAGTCACATTAGGATAGTCCCTCAGGCTTTGAAAGACAAAGGAGTTATATGTCAATTTATTTAAGTGTGTGGTTTTTTTTGATTCACTTACATTCTTTGATTGCATAGTTTTCATTGATGGTATTAGATTCGATACCCAGAAGATTGAGGCAGTGCATAATTGACCTAGACCCACAAATCCAATGGATATTAGGAGTTTCTTGGGTTTGGCTTGGTACTATAGAACAATAGTAGAAGGTTTCTTTTCCATAATGTCTCCTTTGATGAAGTTGACCCATAACACAATCAAATTTCAACCAGATATTCACACGTGTTTCATGAGTTAATAATGTATTAAAATAGTGTATTTTAGCATTAGAAGTTAGTTCGTAAAGTATGGGAGTGTTTGGAAGTTAAATATCCAAGAATGTCCATGACGTTATGAAAATGTGCTCTGGAGTGTGCTAGTTGTCCTTGACTTTGGTGCATGTTTTTAGGTAGTGTTTAGTGTCTAAACCAGTTAGGATGACCCTAGTACCTAGAGGAGTGTACCAAGGGTCATGAAGTTTGAGTACGACTCCTCGAGGACCACCCAAAGGGCCCCCAAGGAGGACCCAAACATTCTACAAAGGAGCTTCCCAAGGCAGCGTGCTGGTGCAGATTTTGAGCCCACCTTACGACGTGTGTGTATCATGAGGCATACTTCCTCTAAGTATTGAAAAATCAAGAATCAGCAGCTCCCTCCGCAATGCGCAGCCATGTCCCAGATTTGGCCGCATCGTTTTTAAATAAAATTTGAATTTGAAAAAGGTTCCAAATGGCGTAGGGGTATTTTGGGAACTATGGGGATCATTTGTGTACTGATTTAGGTCGTCTTAACCTCATTTCACCCATCATTTCAAACCCTAAACATCCAATAAAATTTATCCAAAAACCTCAATTTTCAATAACCTCCAAGCTCCAAGGAAGAGAACCAAATTCTTCACGTTTTCTTCACCAAATTTCTTGGGTTTATTCATATTAAGGTGTGGTGGTCATTCTTGAACCTTGTTTCATTCAAGGATCCATTTAAAAGAAATTTCAAAAAAGATTTGAAGTTGAAACTTCTTTATTCCATAACTCTAAGAATGAGTCTTTACATGAAAATGTTTTAATGATTGAAATGAGTTGTTATTAGGCTTAAATGATGATTTTAATGTCAAAACCCCAATGGAATCAGGTCTATTCTTTTTACCAACTATTAGGTTATGAAATGGGGCTAATTTGCATGATTAGATATTGTTAAAGTTATTGTTTCTTGGTAGTTTTATTGAGTTTTAACTAATTCCCTAAGGGATATTTTATTATGGATTATTGGACAAATTTTTAATAGGTGGTAAAGACTTGGATAAGGGGTAAGTTATTTTATAATGATTAATATTTGTTGAAGTAACTCTCGTATGGTATGGTCCACCTTTTTTTGCGGTGTTTACTTGAAGTATATGAAGTTATATGTGTATTATGAAAATGGCCTTGAAGGCATGATATGTGATGTGAAATGATGATTTTGATGTGTACATGTATGATATGTGTTAGAAGGTTCAAATGAGTAGCTTGAAGGGTTTATGTCTAAATTAAATATGTATTTGAAATCTGAATTATGATAATGTGTAAATAGTGATAAATATGGGTATGAGCATGAATAGAAATCAATGTTATGAATGATGGTCATTCTGTAAAATGTGGGTCAAATGTATTCACACACACACACTTAAATGTATGAATGAAGTCAAAAAATGAAAATGAGGGATTGTGGGGTAGACACTCTTTCTGAGTAGAGACAAAGTGTGTAGACCATCCCTACTATTACTAAGTATGAAAAGGGGGGATTTTGGGGTGAACACTCTTCGTTAGTTGACGTGAAGTGTTTAGCAACAACCTCACTATTCTCGATGAGCTTTCCAAAGATAGATGGGATATTGGATACCTTTCGTGAGTTGAGAGTGGGTGTTTAATAGTTATCTATTAACATATAGTCAATGAATGTTTAAGACTGTGTGAAGCAGTTATGCTTAGCACCGAGAGGATTTGAAGAGGGGTGGGCACACTTCATGAGTAGAGATGTTTTACCGAATGTACCTCTTGAGATGAGTGCTCCTCATTAGTAGAGAATGAGTTACTTAGTAGCACTCTCCATATTCCTTAACTATGTGCCCGCGTAGGCGTATCTATTGGAGAATCCATGCAAAGGGTAAAGAATATGACCTTTGGGCAAGTAGGTATCCCCTATCCAGAAAGAATAGTACCAGCATTTCATGTCAAGATCTTATGGTCTATGTCGGTTGAAGGTAGCCCCAACAAATTTATGCAAATAAACTAAGTCTTCTTAAGGGTGTATTACTTAGGGTAGGTGGTGAAATGGGACACTACTTATCCATTGCACAGAAATATTTGAAGGGAGTCTTGGTGTGTCCTTCTATGAAATCTATGAAAGGGTTATCATAGGTTAAAAATGAAAGTAATGTGACTTTAAGTTTTAATGCCAGGGAAGCATGTTTGTGTTATGACTTGTATGATGAAAGCCTAATATGTGATAAATGTGATGTTCCTATTCTATGGTCATTCCTAAGGAACACTAAGTGAAAGTTGTTGTATGGGATGCTACTTTCACATTGCACCAAGTGCAAATTAGGGGTTTACTTGGAGGATGGTTCCTATATGAGGTTCCTAAGTATATGTATGCTTCTATTATGTCTTGATATTGAGTGGTGACTTGTGTAAATGAAAATAAGTACGCTTATCCATAGTAATCTTTAGGTTCTCCTAAGTAGGTATTGAGGAGATTGTATGGGTGATCTCCTTATGTCTTAGTTAGGGGAGCCTTAGGATAACTTAGTATAGGAGTAGTTCATGTGTGCTTTTTGGGTTTACTGTAAGTGTGACCCTATTTTAAGAAAAATATTTTTTTACCCTATGTTGTAAATGATAATACTATATGATGTTCTCTAACCTAATTCATGAGGGTCTTCATCAAAATAGCATGACTTGTATATTTAAACTAAATTGTCCCTTTTTGCATGATGTTGCATAATGCCATACTTAGTAAAATGTTTTTACTAACCCCATACTTTTCTATACTCTATAAGTATAGGTTGGAGGAAAGTTTAAGGGTAGAAGGGAAGCTTGGGAATCGACTCTCTCAAGACTATGTATGTCCTCATCTATTCGAGGGCATAGTCTTTATTTCTTTTGTTCTTCTTTAAGACTTTTGTAAGACTTATTGTGTATTCTCTTTAAATGTAAATGGTCATGTCCCTAAGATATTTATATCGTGTTATAAAGATTGGCTTGTGACGACGAGTCTTATTTATTAGTATATTAAAAAGAGGTTTCTTATTATTATATTCTTGTAAAAAGTTTTAATTCCGCACTACTTTTCACATCTTATGTAATCAATGTTAGCTAAGAGGCTTGTGCAAGACCTCCGAGAGGTCGAGTACACCTTGTAACGACTTAAGGGTTGCCCTTACTTGTAGGGCGTACTTGCGGGTCGTTCAGGCCATGCAGAGGGTGTAGGCTCGCGGCTGGACAAATTTGATATAGTGAACAGAGTTCAAGAGGCCTAGGGAGTCTATAAAGTCGTGTCTGTACAGTCCTAGTTATGTGTGTGATATGCGCCACATGTATAATTAGGTGGAAGGAATATTTAGGAAATTCATCACTTATTTGATACTCAATTTGTGCGTTAGAGTAAACAGTTTCTGTCTAACTCATAATTAATTGTGAGTTGTGCTTTATTTGTGGAGGCCTGCTGGAGAATTTTTTATCGCCATCAGCTAAGAGAATCAAAAAGATTAATGTTGACATGAGGAGTAGATAGATCTTGTTTGTTGTTAGTTTGACTCGTATGTTAAGTAAGGAAAGTAAGAGAGCTATCATAATAGGTTACATTGACACAACTAGGATGACGATCCATGTGCAACAAGTTGAAGAGAACAAACTAAAGTATAAAGAAGAGTTCAAAATAAGAGGACTAAGATATAAAGAACGAGTCCGGTCAACAAAGAAATAATGTTTACTGGTCTTCTTTGTAATAGAAGCAAAAAGGACATGCTTCAGCTTTTGCTAGTGTATCTGCCCCAAGGACCCAATATGTGTTCAACACATAGAATCTCAGAACATTAGATCTAGACATGTGTATTCCCAAGGTGGCACAGATTAAGGGGGTAATTAGTCTCTTGCAAGTTCCAAGTGTGGTGGACAGACTTAGAGGTGTGTCGTGACGGTTCGCTACTTACTTTAACTGTTGCATAATGGTCATTTTACTATAAAATGTTCTAAGCGCGGGCATAGAAATAATAAAGAGGTTAATAGAGCCCAGTCTTTTTCAGTTTCTTCACCAAATAGAGTTACATTTGGATAAACTACATCAGGAGAAAATAGAGAAGGAACCCACCTTTATGCTCTCAGTGATCGCCGAGAGCAAGAGGATTCGTTGGTATATTGTCACTGGAATGACCCAAGTCTTTAGTTTGACGTTTTTCCAAAGTAACATCTTGATCCCTTCAGTATTTTTATACTTCTTGAGAATGCTATTCTAGAAGAGAAAGTCTATCGTGATTGAACCTTTTACCGTCAATCATAAGAGTAACATGGATGACTTAGTTTATTTATACAAGGTAGAGTTTGATATCATTTTAGGTATGGAATGTTTTCATGTCTTTTATGCATTAATGGATTTAAACACTAGAGTAGTCAATTTCTAATTTTCCACTGAACCATTTATAGAGTAGAAAAGTAGTTCAGCAGTGCCTACAAGTCATTTTATTTTGTACCTTAAGTAAAGGAGGTAGTTTCTAAGTGGTGTTTCTATTACATAGTCCGAGTTAATGACTCAAGTGTTGATATACCTCCCATCCAGTGAATTTTAGTAGAAAAAAAGTTTCCAATAGTCTTTTATGGTTTTCTTCCTGAAGTCACTCCTGATATATATATATATATTTGTATATATATTCTCCAATATACTCGTCTTATATATATTATGCCATACTTAATGTTACCAATAGAGTTGAAAGAGTTGAAAGAAGAGTTAAAGAATCTATGGGTTTCATTCAACAAATTGTCACACCTTGGGGCTCTCGAGTCTTTTTTGTAAGAAAGAAAACGGTTCCCTTTGGATGTGTATAGACTACCATTAATTGAGCAAGGTCACCATATAAAGAATAAGTCTCCTCTTCAAGCGATTGATGATACTTTTTATCAGCTTTAGGATGCTTATTGTTTCTCAAAAATTGACCTCATATCAAGCTACCATCAGTAGAAAGTTATGGAACGTGATATTCTAAACAAAGCTTACAAAACTAGATATGGACATTATGATTTTTTGGTCATGTCCATTTCTATAAAACTGCATTTAGAGACGAACTTTGTTTCTAGTCTTGTGCAATTTTTGTCGTTGTTAACGAAACTCAATCCATAATTCATTGCAAAGTGTGTTTAGCAATAGAATTCGTTGTTTCGCAATAATTATTTTGCTAAAAAATTTTTTAGTAGTGTCCTTTTAGTTGACCAATGCTCGTGTAATATTCATGGACCAGATGAATAGAGTCTTCATACCTTGTTTAGATATGTTCGTTATCGTCTTCATCAATGACATACTAATCTATTCAAGGAAATAAAAACATCTTGCTAGTCACATTAGGATAGTCCCTCAGGCTTTGAAAGACAAAAGAGTTATATGTCAATTTGTTTAAGTGTGTGATTTTTCTTGATTCACTTCCATTCTTTGATTGCATACTTTTCATTGATGGTATTAGATTCGATACCCAGAAGATTGAGGAAGTGCATAATTGACCTAGACCCAAAATCCAATGGATATAAGGAGTTTCTTGGGTTTGGCTTGCTAGTACAGAACAATAGTAGAAGGTTTCTTTTCCATAATTTCTCCTTTGATGAAGTTGACTCATAACATAATCAAATTTCAATGGTCTGAAGCTTTTGAGAAAAGTTTCAGGAATTGAAGAAAACATTTACTTTTGTCCCATCTTTAACTTTAAAGGAGGGTTCTCAAGGTTTTGTGAAGTATTGTGAAGCATCTAGAGTTTTTTTTTGGGGTTATGTTTTAATACAAAATTACAAATTTATAGCTTATGCCTCCAGGAAGTTCAAAGATTATGAGAAGAATTACCTAGCCAATAACTTGCAGTGACCTGATGTAGTATTCATTTTAAAATGTGGCGTTGTCATTGTTATGGTGTTCATGCGGATGTGTTTAACAATCTCTAGTCTTTAGTTTAATTTAGTTTGAAAGAGTTTAATCTTAAACAGAGAGAGATATTATGTTACTTTGGAATTTGACATGAGTATTATTTATCATCCAAGTAAGAATAATGTGGTTGTTGATGCCTTTAATAGATTATCTATGAATAGCATTACTCATTTTTAGGATGATAGGAAAGAGTTAGCAAAACAGGTGCATAGACTTGCAAGATTAGGAGTCCGATTTATGTATTCCATAGAATGAAGACAAGTGGTGATGGTTGGCGTTGAATCATCATTACTGTCATAAGTAAAACACAAGTAAGACCAAGATCCTTCATATCCTTAATTGAAGGAAAGTGTTCATAAGTAAAAAGTGACGACTTTTGAACGAGGGGGAGATGTTGGTTTTGAGGTATCAAGGTATATTCTGTGATTTATTTCAAAGGTAATTGGGTTGATCACCTATCTCACATGGATTTTCTTACAAGAATAGTTACCATTCAAGCATTCAAATGGCGTCTTGTGAAGCTCCTTACGGGAGAAGATATATATCTCCTTTTTGATGATTTGAGGTTGATGAAGCAGGGTTGATTGGACAAGAGTAACCTCATAAAGCTATGGATAAAATTAAAGTAATTCAATTAAGATTGGAAACAACGCAAAGTCATCAGAAATCCTACATTCATGTTAGGAGAATGTACTTAGAGTTTGAGGTAGATGATTGAGTTACTGAATATTCATCCATGAAGGGTGTTATGAGATTTGGTAAGGAGGGGAAGACCAGTCCCAGTATGTTGGTCCTTACAAAATATCCAAGTGGATTTGTGATGTATCTAGTAAGTTAGAGCTAATATAAGAGTTATAAAAAGTCCATCCATTGTCTCACATCTCCATTTTTAAGTAATGTATGAGAGATACTTAACTTATTATAACATCTGGAAATATTGATATCAAGGATAACTTTTGTTATGAAGAGTTTCAAGTTTAGAACTAGATCACCATGTTCGCAAGTTGAGAACAAAGGAAGTAGCATCAAGTCAAATTTTTGTGGAAATATAGTTTGGAGAAAAGCGACCTGAGAAGCTAAAGAGGATTGGAAGAAGCGATACCTCATCTCTTCATCATGCAGAGAATTTTCAAATTGAAGGTACTAATCCTTTTATTGGCATTGATATTAAGTTTGGATGGGTAAATCGTATTGTGCTTGTTGTTTATTTAATTTTATGTTTGATGTGGTGTCTTTAGCCTAGTAAGAGTATTCTCATTTGAGGAAAAATGTTCTCAAAGAGGAGATATTATAACATCTTGCAAAAAGAAAGAAGTAGAAAAGTGCTTAAAATATGAAAATACTTATTTTAAGAAAGAATAAGAAAATTTTGAAATTTTCAGTTAATTTAAAAAGTGAGTTTTTGGTCAACTTGAAACGAACATAACTCCTAACTTAGGATGAGTTAGATTTAGTTCCAAATATAGTTGAAAATCCCTTAGAATAATCATTCCAATGTCGTGTTTGCGCGATTCAATGTCGTAGAGTGAGTCATGCCTTCATGAATTTGGCCAGTTGGATTAAGGAAAACCCAAATCCAAATTATGGAATGACAAACTAGTATTTTCCTTAATAAAATTTCCTATTTTGTTTTTGGGGATTTATTGGGGTAAATAAGATTTTGTTCATTTAAGAAAAAGTAGAACTTATACTAGTTCTTGGAGAATAGAGAAAAGAAGAGTAAAAAGGAGAGGAATCAGGAAATTGCCAAGGCCGCTCAACCTTTCTATTGGAATTCATCAGGGGTGATACCTACAAGGCATGTGAAATCACCTAGTATTGATCTAATTCACCCACGCGTAAATCACGATTCAATTTAGCGAAATAATGTTTATTTAGAAAAGAAATCCTTTGAGTTCTTGATGTAATTTATTTGACTTCATGTGTGTTGTTAAGTTGAAGTTTCTTGAGGTTTCATTAAAGTTTCTAGGAGTAATTTTTGTTCAAACCTATTGTATTTCAAGAGTACAGATTATGCTAAATGTTTAGGGAAAGAACAATGGATTTTTAGAGGGTTATCAGATAAAAAAATAAGGAGAAAAGTTTTAGTCGCCTGGAAAAAAGGTGGGGCGTCGCGCCAGCAGCTGCGACCCAAAAAAATCTTTGTCAGTAGGGCTTTAGAAAAATGCGCCAGCCAGAGCGCCCCAACAATAACTTTATAGTTTGAGGCTTGGCGCCCTATGATATACTCAAACTTACTTCTTAAATAAGAAGTAAAGAAGTCGTATCAAGTAAAGAACCCAACTAATTAGGTTGGGGTTGTTCCCACGAGGAAAATAGTTCAGACTTAGCTTCAATATATTATTACGATAATTTAGTCAATTATTTCCTTCAAAATAAATGACAATAAAAGGGGGGTTTTATTTCTATATTAAGAAGGATAACTAACTAAATTAATGTAACCAACTAACAGAATCAAACATTGGAGTTTAATCAATTAATAAAAGTAACTAGGGTTTAAGTGTTCGCCACAGGTTCCTAACTTGATAATTCTAACTATAACAGCTCTTTCCTAGTATCTTATATGCAAAGTGATAAGTTATGAATTTCTAAATCCTTGGTCTGGCATCTACTAAATTTCACTCCGCATCTTGGTCCGGCAACGTGTGTTGCTATACTAACCCTTACCTTTATCTCATATTAAGCATTGTATTTGATATTTGATTAAGTTGTTACCCTGTTCCAATAAATACTAGCCTATTAGATAGTATATACTAAATCTATGTTTATAATTCTTTTCCTATTATCTACCTCCTTGGTCTGGCAAGTAGCATTAAATTGAGTTCTAACATTGGCCATCCGTTAAAAATACTTCTAAGCAAAAGAATTATCAATACAAGGAAGAAACTATTCTATAATTATTATTTTAGTTAGATTTTACCTCATTATTCACCGATGGTTCCCACAACCTTAGTTATGGAGTTTTGTTACCCATAGTCATAATCACAATATTCATATATGTAATATAAGAATTCATGCACTTACTTCAATGAAAAAAGAATAAAATCCAGAAGTTCTCTTGATTAATCAACAAATGCACCAATAATCAATTCCAGAAAATGTGGATCAATTACTGAAATTAATCAAAGCCTAAAGATTCTCCAAAATTATAACAATCACAATGTCTACTAACAACGAGTTTAACATAAGAGAATCTAACAGCAAAAACGAGGTTTTTGAACTATTTATAAAAAACAAAAACCTAATAAAAGAAAGACTATAATTGCTAAAAATCTTTCAAAATGCGGCTGGGTCGACGGACCTCCTGATAGGACGTCGTGGTCACGACGGGCTGTAATGGTCACGACGGGCCGTCATGGCCTCCATCATCCTATACTTTGAAGTCCATCTACTTCTTTCTTCATTACCTTCAACGAGCCGGTATGAAGGACCGTTTCAAGCACGACTGTGCGTCGATTGTCTCCTTTCCATAACACTTGAACTTCTTCGAATTTGGGTACTGAGACTACTTCTCTGATCATCACGACAAATCATTAGGACGGACCGTTGTGGCTATGATGGTTCATCATGAACTACGTAATTCCACATTTAGGTCAGACTTCCACATCTTCCTTCAGCAGCTTCACTACGATGCCACCTACGGACCATCACAAGTTCGACGGACTGTAACAATCTTCATAGGTGGTAACTTTTCATCATTTCTTGGTCAAAAACTTCCGGGTTCATCTTTAGACAGATTTCCTGCAAATAAAGGGAAACTTACATAAAAATCAATACAAAAAGGCTTTTTGACACACAGTAAACGTAAGGAAAAAGAATTAAAAATATTGTGAAACCACGGTATATCAACATCCTTAACATAAATTCGTTGTTTGTCCTGAAGTGACGCACTATGACTCACTACAAAATCTTTGTACTATAGTATCCATGTTTTAACTTTCGCAATAATTTGGCTATCAATCCCGATCAATCTCATCATTTTTATGCATGTTAGCACTATTAGTCTTGAATTATGTGGAATCATACCATGACACAGACTCACCACGCACTGACACCTATCCACTTCAATTTCTCACCTAGGTCCTAATATATCCGGTATTGCAACCAGTGTCCTCACTTGAAAACAACACCCTCCTTTTTCACACAATGATTTCTGTTTGAGTATAAGGTTAATTTTCAACACTCCCTCTCAGAACAAATTTATAATTCATTCATACATATTGCCATAGGCTTGCCCTTATTTTCACTGCTTTAAGTTCGCTATACAACTCTTAGGATCACGATAGGACTTTCTTAGCTTGTAACTTAGGCTCATGGTCAGGTAGGGAATTTTTGGTATACTTTTAGTGACTTTTTTTCCTCCTTGACACATCGGCTCACCATACCACTTTTTATCATTTTATTTTGCCCAGTTCTCATATTCTTTCATCTTTCTATTTTCTCTTGTTTCTTCATTTGTGTAAATGACTCTCTTCGTTTCTTGCTTGTATTTATTGTATTTTTTTTTGTTTCACTTTTCTTTCAACTTGTTCTTGAGTCACTATACTTTTGTTCTTTCTCTCTCTTTGTTCTTTCAACTCCACTTTCCAGAGCATTCCTCATAATAGTCACCCTCAACTCATGTCTTTTCCATGAGTCAAAGTACACAATACCCAAAGTTAGGTCAGGTCCATAAAAACATTGTTTACTACAATAGACACACTCAACTTATGCTTTTGGCATAAGCTGAGGTGCACATGTCCAAGGAGGGACCAGGGCTAACACATTATTCCCAGAAAAGATCAGTTGTCCTGAAAAAGGAAGGTCTATTTTATGCTCAAATTATTTGGATCAACGAGGGATTAATTTCATTCAATTTTTTAAACTTAGGCTAAAAATTGACTATATTGAACAAGGGCCTATGATCCTTTCGTAATTGTGTATTACAACTTACTTTTAGTACGACTAACTAGGCAAGTTCTAGCTCAGTACAAATAGTGGACTATTCAAATCTTCCTCAGACTCACTTGACATCTCATTACTCTGCCAGATTATCAGACACCTATTTTAGATTTTAGACTTAGGGTCATACAGTGGTGTATCTCTATGTCATTCTTTGAGCCACACATTTATCAATTACTATGGCTATTCATGCATCATTTTTATTTCATCAGGATATCATTTTAGCCATCATGATTCATATTTAAACTATATATACAAGATATAGACATGCCGGTTTAACAATAAAAATAATTAGTCTTTTGGGGAAAAGAACACAGGCAAGGAAACCCCAAAAGAAGATAGTAAATTGGGCTACTCAGACTTCACCCTAGCACTCACTTTCCATTTACCCCACCCCCCAAAAAAAAGACATGAAATTGTCTCCAATGCATAAAAAAAAGGAAATACAAGCGTGGTGGGTGAAGCAAACATGGGGCGCAAAGCGCCTACGATCAGCAAGCTGGTGAGTCTTATTCCCTGGAACCCACTACCTCTGTAGTCTAGACACTCTCAGTAGTGTACTCATCAACAACAAGACTATCATCATTGCCTCCCGCTATGGCCACATCTCTTGAGCTAGATGCCCCAACAGCTGACTCTATAGCCCTGATCCGACGCGCCTCCTCATCATCAAGTGAGGATCTCCTCACAGCATCAATCTCACGACGCTTCTTCTTCCGTTCATTATTCTCATCCTTCTCTCGACTCTTGCGCCTCTTTGCATGCTCACGAGGTGGATGTGGTGGCATCTCAGAAGTGGCGAATAAGACCTCCATCACTATGTCCTCAGTAGGTTCTGCAGAGGTGGCCTCAAACTCAGGCACCCTAGCCTCTAGGATCATATCAATGCCCGCTCAAAGACTCTAGACCGCAGCATGAAGGGTCGACACGTCCACCTGAGGGGGATGGTCGGGGTAGCACCCGCAACTCAAAAGTGTCCAAGCACTGATGAACCTTACTGATATGCCGCTTTGTGTGCTGGACCATTTTACGCTCCAAGCGCTCTTCTCTACCTCTAGTTTCTGGATATGATGCACAAGTGTAGCAATCTCTGCCTCTAGTTTCTGGACCCTAGAAAGCGGGACTAGAATGGGGAAAGGGGTTGAGTGACAGGAGCTCGGGGCAGTGCTACTACCCGGTATAGACTAGACCGTGGTAGTGTCAGTGGTTTCAGAAGCACCCTGCATAGCCGTGCGAGCATGTGCTACCGTATCAGCCAGATTTTCACCAAGTGCAGGCAACTCTGGACGGGGCCCTCTGCGTGGAGCCAACTCATTGGACTCATCCTTGATAAGGCCGATATCAACCGCGCCCAGTGGAGTCTTGAGCTAATCAATGTGCCATATGGGTACACATGCGGACCTGCATAGGGAAAATAGCATGCACGGAAAGGGGTAAGTAGTTGTGACCTTGAATACCTCTCGTGCATGACTGCCTGTAGAAGCCAAGTGAAGTCCACCTCAAACCCGTCTATCCTCTCTTCCATCAGAACTGCGCGATCCCATGAGACTATATTATAAGCGTCCGTGGGGGAAAGGCAGTGACATTCAATCAACAAAAAGAACTTAGCCGTGAAGGTCAAGTTTGCCTTCTTGATGGATCCCTTCGGCTCCGTTACCCAGTTGTCACCCTCTCCATCAACAGATAAGTGCAGGCCATCCACCTCTTAGTGGTTTCTCTCAGTGATGGCTCACGCAAGAATTGGCCATCTTTTACAATTTGCCATTGGTAGTCGAACACGATGGTGAGAGGGGTCCAATTGGCATCAACATTCTCGCCATATAGATACCGACGGATGGCAGGCAGGGAGATATCAACCTGAATGCCACGTACTTGTACATGATCAAGTGGGGCATGTTTGGTGGGGGCAGCCTTCCTATCTATTTGTGATTTGAGAATAGCCAAATAAGAGGCGTAGAACTCTCGGACCAACTCCTCACTATAACGGCCCAAAGAACGTGTTGTGCACTCCAGTTGGTGTCTGGTGAAGAGATTGTGGATCTCTTGCATGGTGGGGAGACTACCCATAAGGACCCTCCTCTCCAGTGTAAGGGTCCGTTTCATCACTCCTTTATCATTAAGAAACTTGGCATCTGAATAAACTTGATATTGCTCATCGATACACCACTGATTGGGCAGGTCGGAATCCGGGGTGATAGCACGAGTCAGTAATCCTGGAGTGGAATTAGAATTGTCAAACTCATCAAACGAGGCAAAATGTCTAGCTGTGGCGGGTGCAGGGATTTTTACGGACACGGAGGCTTCCTCCGACTACGAAACTCCTAAGGAGCCAGACGCTCCTTCTTCATCTGTAGTTGACCCAAAAGAAGTGCCGGTCAGTGTGCGCTCCTCATCAGACTGGGAGGCAGTGACTACGTCGGACACCACCTTTTTAGACGTAGCTTAGGTATCACGTTCATCTCGTGATGGAGTGACACTACCTGGGGGCATGTACTTAGGATCATGCTCATCATCAGAGCCTATGACCAAGCGGGCAGACGGGGCGACATACTTTGAACGCCCATGCGCTATACTCGATCATGTTTTGGTGTCATTAGATATAGTACCTGTAAAGAATCAATATTAGTACGAGAAGGAGCAAACAAGACGAGCAAAAATGACACAAAATAAATATAAGAGCTAAGTTGTAATGACTTTTCTGCAGTAACAGTGAAATACGACGGACCAGGTGACAGCTCTTCGTGAGTACGACGGAGCGTCAAAGGGTCCGTAATGTCCTACTTCAAATTTGTTGATGTGGAGACCCCTGAAGGAAAGTCTCTGACAAGTATGACGGCTAAGAAGGATGGACCATCGTGAAAATGATGGTCCGTCGTAAATGTCCGTCGTGGGGTGCTTATAGAAAAGTATGGAGACCCTAGTTTAGGAAATAATTGAAAGACGTATCTGGCACAACGGATTCATGCGACGTTTTGTCGTGTGCGTGACGGTCCGTCAGTGACTATTGTAGTGTGATTTTCTGCAGAATTTCCTGGTGATGTGCTTGCAAATTTAAAACCCATTAGTAGAAAATTCTACCATTACTAGAAAGAAAACTATAAGTATTGGGTTTCCTCCCAACAAGCGCCTAATTTAACGTCGCGGCACGACTAAAGACACTTTATTACTCAGACTTCATCAAGATTGTATGCCTCGATTACTTCATTTGCTTATTTAGCATGCCCGAAATATATTTTTATGTGTTGTCCTTTCACCTTTAACCGCACACCCTCCTTAGTTTCCAACTCAACTGCTCCATGAGGTAATAGTTGGGTAACCAAGTAAGGACCAGTCAATTTGGACTTGAGCTTGCCCAGAAACAAGCGCAACCTAGAATTGAATAAAAGTACAAAATCCCCAACCATAAACTCTAATTTTTTTCAATCTTTAGGTCATGGTACTTCTTAATCTTTTCTTTGTAGAGGGCTGAGCTTTCATAAGCTTTCAGGCGAAATTCATCGAGCTCATTCAACCCAGTTAACCGTTGTTCTGCAGCTTTTTTCCAATCCATTTTCAACTTCTTCATAGTCCACATGGCTTTATGATCTAATTCAAACAGAAGATGACATGCTTTTCTATATACAAGTTAGTATGGGGACATACCTATGGGAGTCTTATACGCTGTCTGGTTGGCCCAAAGAGCATCATCAAGCCTCCTTGACCAATCTGTCTACTACCGTTCACTGTTTTTGACAACATGTGTTTGATCTCCCTATTTGACACTTCAACTTGCCCACTAGTTTGAGGATGGTAAGGAGTGGACAAATTATGGTGAACCCCATATTTCTCCAATAATCCCTTGAAAAATCTATTGCAAAACTGGGAGCCCTCATTACTAGTAATTGCCCTTGGGGTGCCAAAACGAGAGAATATATTCTTTTTTATGAAGGCAGTGACGGTCTTCCCTTCATTGTTTACGAGGGAGCTAGCTTCCACCCATAAAGTTAATACCCCAAACATCAAATAACTCAATCACAAGAATGGGGTTTAGAGGGAGCTCTTGCTTTCTAGAAATGCCGCCATCTCTTTGGCATCTTTCACAGGCTTTAGCAAACTCATGAGCATCTTGATAAAGAGTTGGCCATTAGTAACTACATTGTAATATCTTATGAGTGGTTCGGATACCATTATGATATCCACAAATGAGTGAGGAATGGCATGCCTCTAAAACACTCAACATCTCACATTCTGGCACACAACGCCGAATAAGCCCGTCGGCAAAAATCCTATATAAATATGGTTCATCAAAAAGGAACTTCTTCACGTCGTACATTAAAATTTGTTTTGATGAAATGACAAGTACGATGGTATAATATCACTAGCAAGATAGTTCGTGAAATTTGCGAACCATGGAATCAAGTCTTGTGAGGCAGCCAATACATGCTCATCAGGGAAAGTATCATTAATATAAGTCTTATACCCTAACTCTCTCATAGCTTCATCTTCTTGTCGCAAAAAGTGAGGCAACTTGATTTTCGGTCCCTTTTCTAACCCTCACTTCAAAGTCAAATTCTTGTAGCAGTAATACCCAACAAATCAACCTCGATTTCGCATCCTTCTTTTCCATAAAATATCTCAATGTTGAATGGTCAGTATGCACTATAACTTTAATAACTAGCCAATTGGGGCGAAATTTTTCAAAAGCAAAGACTACTGCAAAGAGTTCTTGCTCAATCACTGTGTAGTTCTTCTGAGTTTCATTTAGGGCTTTACTAGCATAGTAAATGGGGTGAAGGATTTTGTTCTTTCTTTGTCCCGATACTACACCAAGAGAAACTCCACTAGCATCGCACATCACCTCAAATGGACAGTTCCAATCCTGAGAAATAATGATAGGTGAAGACACCAATTTTTATTTTAGCTCACCGAATGCCTTAAGACAGGATTCATCAAAATAAAATTTACAATCTTTCTCCAGCAGTTTGCACAACGGATGTGCAATTTTTGAAAAATCATTGATGAATCTCCGGTAAAAACCTGCATATCCAAGAAAGCTTCTCACACCCTTTATAAAGATAGGTGGGAGAAGTGTCTCTATTACCTTGAATTTAGCTCGATCAACCTCTATGCTCTTTTCTTAAATGCGATGACCCAAAACAATACCTTCTTTCATAGTGAAGTGGCATTTTCCCCAATTTAGTACTAAATTGCAGTCTTCACATCTCTTAAGGATCTAAGATAAATTTTTCAAATGCCGCTAGAATGAATCACCAACCACAGAAAAATCATCCATAAAAACTTCTGTAGTACCTTCCACCATGTCAGAGAATATCGAGATCATACATCTGTGAAATATGGCGGGTGCATTGCACAACCCAAACGACATTCTCTTGAATGCAAAGGACCATATGGACAAGTAAAAGTGGTTTTCTCTTTATATTTAGGTGCAATAAAAATCGATTATACCCCGAATATCCACCAAGAAAACAGTACTACCCTTTTCTGGCAAGTCTATCCGACATCTAGTCCATGAAGGTCATAGGAAAATGGTCTTTTTTAGTCCATGCATTTAATTTGAGGTAATCCATACACACCCTCCATACAGTAACCGATCTCATTGGATCAAGTTCATTTTTTCATTGGGGACCACAATCATTCCTCCTTTCTTAGGTACACAATGAACAGGGCATACCCAACTACTAGCGGCGATCGAATAGATTACTCTGGAATCAAACCACTAAATGAATTCCTTCTTCACGACCTCTTGCATAGGTGGATTTAAGTGTCTCTGTTGCTCAATACTTGGCTAATGATCGGGCATGAGTTGGATTTTATGAGAACAAATACCAGGAGGGATCCCAATAACGTCCGCAATAGTCCACCCAATTGCTCTTTTGAAAAATTTTAGCACTTTGACCAAACTCTCAACTTGTTTTTCATTCAGGTCTGATGCAATGTTTACCGGAAAAGTGTCACCATTTCCTAAGAATTCATACCTGAGATGAGGTGGGAGAGCTTTTAGTTATAATTTTTGATCCTCCTCTATAGATGGTTTTGCGCGTGGAGACTCGCGATTCTTCATGTCTAACCCATATTTCTTCGGTATAAATCAAACATGACCTCGATCAAGAGCTGCGACTAATGACTCATACTCTTTAATGAAATGGTTATCAAAATTCAATATCACTGCCGCTAATGCTTCTACACCTAGACGTTCTTCTATTTGTGTCTCATATGACTCACCAACTTTGTACGATATAGAAGATACCGATTGGAGCTCACCACTCTGCCTCATGGACCTACAAATGTTGAAGATCACTTCCACTGTGTTCAACCGAAATTTCATCTACCCTTTCTCCATATAAACTAAGGCTATTTCCGTAGCAAGGAATGGCCTCCCAAGAATAATCGCCACTTCAAAATCGACTTAACAATCAAGAATAACAAAATTTGCAGTAAATATGAACGACTCCACTTTTACTAGCACATCGTGGAGTATCCTTATAGGCCTTTATACTGTTCGATCGGCCATTAGTAGTCGCACCGTAGTGGGCTTTGGATCACCCAAACAAAACTTCTTGTAAATCGAGAGGGACATGAGATTTATGCTGGCCCCCAGATCACATAATGCTTTCGCAAAATTTAATAACCCTATAGTACAAGTAATAGTGAACGCACATGGATCATATTTCTTTAGTACCAGAGATCTTGTAGAAATAGCACTATAATGTTGCATTCTATCATCATCCTCAAAAGTGACCAATCTTTTCTTTGTAGCCAGATATTTCATAAACTTGGCATAACCGGGCATTTGTTTCTAAAGCTTCTAACAAAGGGACATTGATAGAAAGATGCTTTAACATTGTTATAAAATGCCGGTATTTAACATCCTCAATCCTTTTCACTAATCTTTGAGGAAATGGGGGGGAGGGGGTCTAGGCATGGGAGTTACCTTTTTAGGCACTTCAACATCTTTACCTGTGTTGTCTTCTACTTCACCATTAACTTCTACCACTTTATCATTATCTTTTATCACCTTTTTCTTATTAGACGGCATAGGTGGGTCAATCGCGAGTAGTGATTTCCATACAATGTCCATCATTTTTTAGATTTTGGATAGTGTTGCTAGGAAGAGTGCCCGGTTGCCATGTATTCACAGTCGTAGATAATTTGGCCAGTTGTAACTCAATCTGCTTAATCAATATTGCATGTGTATCGATTTTCTGCGCAATACCCGCTAAATCACTCCTCAACTTTTCAGTGTGCTCATCACTAGCATTGAACCTTATCATCATTTTGTGAAACATATCCTCAAATCGCGCCATACTACCTCTACCATACCTCTGAGTAACATCACGATTTTGAGGAGGAACATAGGGCCCATTCCTATCATTTCCATTACCATAGTTACCCATGTTGAAGTTGTTGTTGCAGTTGTAATTTCCTTCTCCAACAAAATGACCTTCACGGTTATAGTTACCATAGATCCGACCTTGGTTCCCTTGACCTTGGCGCCAATTCTCCTGATTAGATCCTTGGACACTCGGTCGAAACCCCCTCGTCTGCTCATTTACCACATATGAATCCTCCTTATAATAGCATTCATCATTTGGTGGTGGTGGTTTAGACAAGTAGTTGAATGCATTTAAATTTTCTACACCCCTAGTGACATGTTTTAATACCAACCCAAGCTCAGTTCTCATCTGAGTCATCTTTTCACGAATCTAATCTATTGCTAGATTATGAGTGGATTGCACATCGAAGGTATTTCTCCCAGTGTCTGACTTCCTTGTACTCCAAGCTTTATTGTTTTGGGAGATTTTCTCTAAATTTTCGGCAATCTCAGCATAAGGAAACTCCTCATAAGAAACACCCGATATAGTATCCAACACCGCTTTATTATTATCATCTTTTCCATGATAGAAGTATTCCTTAAGTGAATCATCATCTATGCGGTTATTGGGGATGATTCTAAAAAAAAGGTGAATCTATCCCATGAACTACTAACTGACTCTCTTTGTAGTGACACAAAGTTGTTCACTCTTTCTTTGTGGTTTAGTTTATTGGAGATCGGGTAGTAACGTGCTAAGAAAACATCCCTTAGTTGGTTCGAAGTTAAAATTGAGTTATAAGGGAGCTCAGTGAACCAAATAGCAGCCTCTCCCGTCATTGAGAAAGGAAATACTCTTAGCCCTATTACATCCAATTCCAAATCAGGCCTCCCTACATAGCTTTTACACACTCCCCTTACCTTAGCTATATGGGCATGTGGATCCTTAGAAGGTAGCCCTGAAAACAAACCTCTAGGAGTGCGCATTTGCATCAGGCTACTAGTTACCACAAAGGTGTGGCCTGGTGGTATAGGAGGCAAGACAAGTGGCCCATAATAGTCTTCTATATTGTCAGAGCCTCTGTAGTATTCTTGAGGACGTGGAGCGGGATTCTTTCCCCTCTGAAGATTTTCACCCGGAGCATCGGGTAATAATGACCATGAACATCAATCGAAGCTGGGATGTTCTGGTTTGGATCATCATCGTTAATACCCAAGTTTTGATTCATGTTGCGTAGTGTATGCCCTAATTCGTGATTGTAGGGAAACAAGCGTTCTCTTCCTGTTTGTGTATTTGGCATGCAGGGAAGATAGTTCTGCAAGAATAAAAAATAAAAAAAATAAAATTAAGAAAATATCTACTAAACTTTAGTAATAAGTTTAAGTTAATCTTAAAGCTACTTTCCCCGGCAATGGCGCAAAAATTTGATACGCTCAAACTTACTTCTCAAATAAGAAGTAAAGGTCGTATTAAGAAAAGAACACAACTAATGAGGTTGGGGTCGTTCGCATGAGGAAAATAGTTCAGACTTAACTTCAATCTATTATTACTATTATTTAGTCAATTATTTCCTTAGAAAATAAAAGACAATAAAAGAGGGTTTTTATTTCATAATTAATAAAGATAACTAACTAAGTTAAAGTAACCAACTAAAAGAATCAAACCTTGGAGTTTAATCGATTAATAAAAGTTAGTACGGTTTAAGTGTCCCAGATTCCTAACTTGATAATTTTAAATATAACAATTTTTTCCTAGTATCCTGAATGCAAAGTGGTAAGTTAAGTATTTCTAAATCCTTGGTCCCGCATCTAGAAAATTTCACTCCGTACCAATCAATACTAGCCTATTAGATAGTATATACTAAATCTATGTTGATCATTCTTTTTTCCTATTATCTACCTCCTTGGTCCGGCAAGTAGCATTAAGGCGAGTTCTAATGTTGGCCATCCGTTAAAAAGACTTCTAAGCGAAAGAATTATAAATACATGCAAGACACTATTCTGGAATTGTTATTTTAGTTAGATTTTACCTCATTGTTCACCCATGGTTCCAACAACCCTAGTTAAGGAGTTTAGTTACCCATAGTCATAATCACAATATCCATATATGTAATATAAGAATTCATGCACTTACTTCATGAGAAAGAACAAAATCAAGAATTTCACTTGATCAATCAACCAACGCACTAACAATAAATTCCAAAAAAAGTGGATAAATTACTGAAATTAATCAAAGAATAAAGATTCTCCAAAATTATAACAATCACAAAGTCTACTAAAAACCAGTCTAACATAAAAGAATCTAACCACAAAAATTAGATTTTTCGAACTATTTATAAAAAACAGAAACCTAATAAAAGAAGGGACTTTAACTGCTGAAAATCTTTCAAATCAGGGCTGGGTCAACGGACCTCGTTACGGGCCATTTTGTTCACGATGGGCCTTCATGGTCACGATGGGTCGTCATGGCCTCTGTCATCATATACTATACAAATCCTTTTGCTGCTTTCTTCGTTACAGTTAACGAACAGGTATGACGGACCGTTTCAAGCATGACGTTCTGTCGAGGGTCTATGTTCCATAACACTTGAACTTCTTGGAATTTAGGTACTGGGACTACTTCCCATATCATCACGACGAACCAGGAGGACGGACCGTCGTGGCTATGACGGTTCGTCATTAACTTAGTAGTACCACACATAGGTCATACTTCCCTATTTTTCTTTAGCAGCTTCACTACAATGCCACCTACGGACCGTCACAAGCTTGACGGACCATCAGAAGCTCTGCAGGTGGTAACTTTTCTTTATTTCTTGGTGAAAAACTTCCGCGTTCATCTTTAGACAGATTTCCTGCAAATAAAGGGAAACTTACTTAAAAATCAACACAAAAATTCATTTAGACACCCACTAAACATAAGGAAAAAGAATTAAAAATACCGTGAAACCACAGTATATCACCCCACGCCTCTTAAAGTGCCATGGACGCCAGTTCTCCCCCATTCGTTTTGCATATTTTCATTCTTGTTACTTAGCAATGTACCTATATTTTTTAGTATATTCCAATACTCTAAGGTACATCTAAACATCATAAAATCATCCATAAACATTATAGTATGAACCTTAAATCTATAATTCAATTCAAGTTAAGTTAAGATCAAAATCTAAAAATCTTTAGATTCAGGTCTAGAAGTTAAGATATAAATAAAAGCCGGAACCTTAAAAGGTTTCAAGAGTCTTTAGTAATGTTTTTAACTTTGTTATAAGACTTAAAGTTTTAATTTATGCAAAGAGTAAAGAGTAAATCATAAATTTCATTTCTTCAAAATTTTATGGCGACTATGTATTCTCAAAGAGATTTCAAATGTTTTTACATTTAAATAAGATTAGAAACTGAGATTTCGAAAGATCCTTCAGGCTAGTTTTCATAAAAGAGTAATCGCTTTCTTAATGAATAAAGAGGGGAAACATTGATTTCAAAGATATCCTTTGAGCTAAATTTTTTAGAACTAATCTCTAATCACAAAACAATTTTCCTTGTTTTAAAAAAAATTATGAGCTAACCATTTCTGGGAGTAGTATTAAGTACCAATATAGGGATGTGGGTTCATATTAACTCAAGTCTCCATAAATTGTCTAGCCATCATGGTTAGAAGATGGTCATACTTTTTAGATTAACCAACTTTTCACAATAGACTAGTGGATCCACTTAGTTGTTCAAGTCATATACTTCCGAAAAGTGTAGGATGACCGGGCAGCGTGGGCCTAATAACACTTCACCATCACTATAGCTACTTCACCATCTCTATATATATTAAGTGATTTTTTAGGTAAGATAAACTCCCACAAAAGTAATTGCATGGTTCCTCAAGGGATTCTGCTTAGTATGAATGGGGGTAGGAGACTTCATTCAAGCATTACACAAGTAGACTTTGAGATTAAGCATAGTATGTCTTTTATAGATTTTTTATTTTGAGTTGACATCATATTTCAAACAACATTACTTTTTATTTATATTGCACTTTTTTTAAACTGGTTTATGGTGAATGACTTCAATGAAGTATTCTTAAGTTCAAAAGAGCTAAGTTAGAGTTTGTTTTAGAATATTTTCAAGTCTATGTTATTTTAGCAATCCAACTCGCATACTTGTACATTCAATGTACTGATGTCAGTTTGTCTGCATCTTATTATGATGCAGATGTAGGTAGAGTATCGTCACCAGTGCACCATTTTGTCCAGTTCATCACTCTAGAGTATGTTGGTTAGCCTACTTTTGTTACGGAGAATCCCTTTTTATTGCTTTTAGTAATTTTAAGTATTTACTTTATTAGGATGATCGAGGTTCGTTTCCTGACATCCATCTCAGTTTGTAGAAGCTTTATAGATAGTCAGACAGATGTTAGTTTATTCGTCATTATCTTGTTTTTGTCTTATGTCTTGATTTGAGTTGCCATTTTGGCTAAGTTAAATATTTATTTTTATAAAATTATGAGTTTATTTTGAGGAAGTCAAGTTGTTTAGCATTTGAAATATTTTCGTAATGCTTTAGTCTTCCGCTGAGTTAGCTAAGCCAGTCTAAGGGTTCGCTCGAGGACGACAATGGTCTTCGAGTGCCGGTCACAACAAGGGTGTAGCCTGGAGGAATGAAAAATTATGGTAATATTTACTTGCCATATTCAAGAGGTTCAAATGGAACAATCACAAATTAATGGAGGAGAAATTAGGATAATGAAAAGATATTATATAACAGGCAATTTGAGAATGGACAAAATATTTATTGCAATGAAACCAAGTCAATACCATTCAATGAAGAGAAAATTCTCTCAAATAATTATGGTAGAAATAGGTCAAATAACAGTCTTTAATAAGGAATGAAGAAATAAACCTTAGAAAATAATATAAACAATTCTTTTTTAGACACTAGATTAATTTTTCCAACAATATGGGCATGCAAAGGTAACAAAGGGATCTGGAGAACTTCTCCTTTATTTCATCTTTTATTTAATACTTTATTATTTTTGTGTTCGTGATGATATATCGACTTGATATTATATGAAACTTATTTTCTCATTGCCATTTCTACTTTTTTAAGATTAGCTACTTTAGTCTATAACAGATTATATATGTTGGTCTCGTCGAATATTCATTTTTTTACAATTATTTTAAGAAATAAAATATTACACCATGATTAGATCCATTAGGGGTTTTATGAAAAAATTTACTAAATCCATTCAACGAAAAGCTTTTGGTTATAAAATGTCTAATGAACAAGTTTTGTTGAATGTTCTAAACTATTCAAAAAAGGTGGAAGTGAGATTTTACTAATGATGGATAAGTTTTGAACTGCTTAGATAAAGGTTTCTTTGATCAACTTTGCTTTAATTACTTTTCTGATTTATTGCAAAATATGAAGGATTTTATATTAAAGATACATATCACAACTAATTGTAACATATTCCTTTTAAAATTTCTTTTTTTTAAAACTAATTAACCTATGATTTGGCGAACTGGTCATTTTATAATATTTTAATGTATGTTTTTCCCCTTCACGATAATTAGAACTTTTACATATAATCCTGTAAGGTTCAAAAATAATTCAAAGTTAAGTTAGCATCACTTTAGCAAAAAAGGTTTCCTAATTAGCTAATATATTCTACACCTATTAATCTCGAGTTAAAATGGGGTATAACTTTAAAATATTATAATAAATAAGGCAAAGTATATAAAGATATTGATAATGGTTGAGTTCAATAGTACTAGAATCTCAAAGGAGCATACAATAACTTTAGCATGAACACATTTATAAAGAGAGATTATTAGAAACCAAAAGTGTTAAATTTATAAGCATAATTTATTATTTAATATGAGGGATAGCTAATATATTTTTATTAATAAAGAATAAAAGTGTCAGATAATTTGAATGGGCATTTTCGTAAGATTATGAAGATGTTTCTCTATTTTAGAATATTCATAACGTTAATGTATCACCTCATATTTAAAAATTAGAAACAATTGCAGCTTTCCCGAGAGTGTGAAAGAACCAGATAATCCACAAACGGTCTGTGTTATGACACGCGGTCCGTAGCTGGGGTCCTCTGTAGAAAACCAAATACTTATGGTCCTTCATCCTACCCACGGTAGAAAAATACAGATCGTTGTTGGATCTATGCATCGTAGGTGAGGGTGACCGGCCGGTCAAGTAGAAGGCATTGTTTAGTAAAATTCAAATGGTCATAACACTTCAAAAAAAGGATTAGGTAGACCATGACCTATAAATTAATAGATCATTCAATCTTTTTTCGAATGCGATCGAATTTGCAAAAATATAGTCTTTGTGTAAAAAGTTATGCTCATTTTAGGAAGCTCTGTCGAGCACACTTGATCGACGACCCCACTTACGGTTGGTAAGTCGACCTACAACTAGTAGATCCCTCCGCAGGTGGCCTTCGACAAATTTTATGTTTGATTCATATAGGTCTTTTTCCCATGCGTTGGGACCTTAAATGTCGGCATTTTATCCCTAAACTATTATTTCTACTTGTTTAAAGCCTAATACTTACTCAGATTTACCCAGAACTCTCATTCACCTATAGTAATCAAACCATAGAGAAATAAGAAGATGAAAAGTAAGCCAAAACAACAAAGAACAAGTGAAGTGGTTTTTAAAGTTTCAGCCCCAAAATTGAAGAATCATCCTATTGATTTCGTTAACAAGTATGATGTATTTCACTAGTGGGTTCCTATTGACTCATTAGGTCCCTGTAATTCAAAAAGAATATTTATTCTCTATCATGTTTAGACTTAGGGTTTCTAGATTTTCAGATAATTGTTGCATATGATACAAAAATATCCCTTATCACAGCATCTTAGTATGTCACCTTCCGGATCTTCTAGCGTTATAAATGGTAGATTTCAATATAATTATTGGCATGGATTTGTTACATTCATGTTATGCCTCAGTTAGTTTTAGAACTAGGATCGTTTGTTTTCAATTTCCAACGAGTAAGTCTTTGAATGGTAGAATAGTATCTATGTCTTTATAGGTCGAATTACCCCATACCTTAAGGCCATAAAGGTTATATAGTTGGTGATGTAGAACATGTTGAGGAAAAAGGGAATGAATTGACAAAATATGTCCATCAGTTTGTTCGCTTATGAGTAACTCTTACAAACACATGAGATAGTGGTGTGATAGTCTAGAATAGATCAGCACCATCATTGGTGGCACAGGTTAAGGGAAAACATTAATGTGATCGTATATCACATTGGGGAAGTACCCCCTAAACGTAATCGACCTTTCATTCTCATCGAGTACTAAGACTAGTATGCATGTTGAATTGAATGAGACAAATATTCAACATGCATACTAAATAATTGATCACATAATAAAGACAACTCTATCATAAAGTTATAATATCAACAAGCATGTATAAGAGTTCATTATATCATAATAAAAGCAAGATCATATACATTCACCCTCATTAAGTCAACTAGTGTAATGACTAAGCAAAGACCCATAACCTTACTCAATCTAGTAAACCTAACAAGAACCATAAACAATGTCCAACTTCACATAGTAATAGAGTACATAATGTCATTAGGTGTACATAATGTCATGCTTTAGTAATAGAGACTGACCACATTCTCATAAGTGAAACCAACATCATATAGATTCATTTACATGTAAGATCATCATGTGCATATCATTTACGTTTTTAAGCATATAAATACATAAGAACATCCTTCTAAGACTTTTCTCAAGGCTGACTACTGAAATATATAGGTAGAGTCTTATACTTCTACCTAGACTAAGCCAAACCTGTTAGGTTATCCTAGTTAGAGTTCTCTTCATTGCTTCATTTTATCTTTTTGAGAAGATCTTTCCTTAACCGACATCGACCACATGAGCTAATCTGGAATTCGGTGTCATGGAATCCTACACCGAAATAAGGCGGACTATTTGCCAAGGTAGTACCAAAACATGAACATACTATTTATGTGGATCCACAAGCTAGTATTCCTATGTGGGCAACATAGTTAACGAACTAGGAGATGTAGTTTGGACCCTTTTTATGCTACATGCATTATAGTCTCCAATATCATAAGTACATTAGTGATCCTACCTTCCCTATGTGGAAAATGACACTCTTCAATTTATTTTACTCGGTGCTAACATAGAGTCCCTTTTGAAATGTCTTTAATGCCTTTATTAATCATAATACCTTAATGTAGGTCATAGGGTCAATCCTTTATGTGATCATCATCATAGCTCGATAAGACTTGCATGAGTATTTTCCTTTCATTAAAATTCATAAATATCAGGTTAGCATATTTACATAATAACATCATAATATGACACATTGGTACGTTATCACCATCTTTAAAATATTTACATCTTAGACAACAACTCAAAAACTATAGTTCAATACATTCCAATTCACCATCATACGAACCCTATCAATCTCCACATAAGGTATACTTCAATACAACATAATCACTTAATCACAAGTAACAAAAATTGAAGTATAGAATTAAGATCACAAGACATACCCCACTCTCTTTCACATGCCATATTCAGGGTCTTAACATCAACCATCCAATTCAACACAAAAATGTTATAATATAATTACACAAATGTAACCAACATAATAATAAATCAATTGAATCACTAGACAACAATTCATCACTAGTTCATAGACTAGGTTAGAGACTTAGGTAAAATCATGATCTACATCACAACATAGGTTAGTTAATAAAGAACTAGCATAATTGGATTACAATACATCACAATATACTCCTAAATTTTCATAATAACAACATAGAATAGTAATTCACACATTATACAATTCAATTGCATCAATACTATACAATTCAATTCAAGATCACAACCTAGGGTTAAGGGGAATACGACATCTTCCTCAAACTAGGTCAAATCATCAAGAAGTAGTATAATGGAATCATTATACATGTTAGTGTACTCATAATAACTAAAAAGAACCATAAATAAAGCAATTCACAAGATCAATTTTGTATTAGAAGAAAATCCACTTGAATTTCATATTTTTGAAATAATCTTGAAGGAATCCTTTGGGGAAAGAGATACCATAGGTTAAAGGAATCCCATACGTTACTAATTGATGAATGTTGATGGAGAAAACTTAATCCTTTGCTTCCTAGAACCATCCTTTTCTTGGTCTTCTATGGGGTTCTTTTGGGAAGATAGAAGGAAGAGCAATTGGGTTTTGGAAAAATATGGGATTTAAGTCTATTTTATAACTTAATTGAGCCTCCCTTAACCCTTAACTAACTAACCTTTTAACTAATTAAGTTAATTAATTAAAAAACACATACAAACACAAACCTGACCTACGAGGCCCCGACTGACGGGCCATAGGTCAGGGGACGGGCAATCTGGCCTCCGTGCTGCACATCCGTGGTTTTGGTTAGGGATTTTACAAGTGACCCCAGTCAGAAGTTTGGATAAGTATTCATTGACATAGGCATCGACGCCCCGTCGATTCACAAACGGCTCGTCGCCTGCACTCCGTTAATGGACACTAACTCATGGAAGCTTTTTGCCAAATTGCGAGGGTCCTCCTAAGGGGCCCATGGTTGGTCCTTGAGAATCTTACCGAACGTTTAGACTATAAAATTACCCTAATAAGTGTTAGAAACCTTACACCAAATTTCATCATTTTCCGACTCTAAAACATAGTAAAATAGGCAAAGGCACATTAGCACCTATTGAACTAGTTTTCGGGCGTGATGGAAATTCCTTGACGTTTTGATTCTAAAACTTCCTAAATAACTTATATGCATTATAATTGGCTTCAAAACAGTGTTACAACTCTTAGATTCTCATGACAGGCTCTATATTAAGGTTTAGACTGTCAGAGTATTACATTATCCCCCCCTTAGGAACATTCGTCCACGAATGACACTAAAATTCTTTGAAAGGAAGGAATAGATTCAAGGATTGTCAAATAATAACATATTAAAACACGAGTCACAATCAAATTATAATAACACATGACCTTTTACACAATGCAACTCAAAACATCTTTCTCAACTCAGAAGAGTTCAAGATTCATTACATGCTTATTCATTATGCCAAAACTTTCTTCAACAATATCAACATGCTCAATACAATTCATGAAGGTACAATATACCAAAATACACAACATAAACTCAACCAAGTAAAAAACAACATTTTCATTTTTTTAGGCATAGACTTCACTATAATTAAGGGTAACATGCACCTTTTTTCACAACTTCACAAAAACTCAAGGCAATTTCAAATAAACTCATTATTTTAAATATAATTAGAAATTAACTAACATTAGTTATCAAATATATGAGGGTAACGGGACTTCATGTCAGACTCGACCTCCCATGTTGCACCATCAACTAGTTTGTTCTTCCATAACACTTTTACGGAAACCACCTCTTTGATCCTTAACTTCTTTACTTGTATATAAAGGATTTTAACCAGTACCTCCTCATAGGAGAGGTTCTCTTGAACACCTACACCTTCAATAGGAAGAATGGACTTCAGGATTACCGATACACTTCTTAAGCTTGGAAAGATGGATCACCGGATGAACCAAAACCAATTCACTAGGTAACCTCAACTCATATGGAACTTTACCAATACTTTGAAAAATTTCATAGGGACCCATATAACGAGGACTAAACTTCCCTTTCTTGCAAAATCTCACCACCCCTTTCATAGGGAAAATTTTTATATACACTTTATCACCTTCTTCAAACTCTAATCTCTTATCCTATGGCCGGCATAAGACTTTTTCCAGCTATAGGTTGTTTTCAAGTGATTTCATGTAATATGAACCTTCTCCAATTCTTATAAATCAATTTAGGACCCAAAAGTAAAGACTCTCCCACTTCAAACAATCTAATTGGGGACCTACATCTCCTACCATAGAAACCTTCATACGTAGCCATATATATAGATGAATGACAACTATTGTTGTAGAAAACTCAACTAAAGGGAATTGATTATCCCTATTTCCCTTGAAATAAATTATGCAATGTCTAAACATATCTTCAAGTGTTTGAAAAGTAAGCTCCGCTTTCCCATCTATTTGAGGATGAAAAATGGTGCATAACTTCACCTTGGTATCCAACCCTTTTTGGAATGACCTCAAAAACCTAGATGTGAATTGTTCACCACTATCCGATATGATTAATAACGGAATACCATGGAGACACACAATCTCATCTATGAATATACTTGCATAATCCTCCACCGAGTAAGTGGACTTCATAGGAATAAAATAAGTGGATTTGGTAAATCTATCCACATTCACCCATATGGAGTCACATTACATTTTTTGTCTGAGGAAAACCTACAACATAATCCATATTAATGTCTACCCACTTCAAAGTTGGAACTTGGATTTCTTGAAGCAAATCACCCAGCTTATGGTGTTCGTCTTTCACTTGTTGGCAATTTGGACACTGTGCAACAAATTCTCTGCTATGTCCTTCTTTAAACCTTCCCAACAGAACACTTTTCTAAGGTCATGATACATCTTTGTAAAATTAGGATGAATGGAGTAACGGGACCTATGAGGTTCCACATAATCTGATTCCTCAAGCCATCTACATTGGGAAGACACAACCTTCCTTGATACCTCAAGACACCATCCCCCGCAAGGAGAATGATTCATTAAGGTTACCAAGAACAGACTCCTTCAACTCTATCAATGGTTGATCAAGGTGTTTCTTAGACTTCACCTCAACAACCAAAGACAAATCAGAGTTATGATTGACATAAAACCACCATTTGGAACATCTTCAAATCTAACACCCAGACGAGCCAATCTATGAACATCTTTTACTACGTCTTTCTTGGCATCTTCTACATGAGCCACACTACCCATGGTCATACGACTTAGAGCATCCGCAACAGCATTGTCCTTGTCGGGGTAGTAGAGAACACTCATGTCATAATCTTTCAATAATTCCAACCTCCTTCTTTGTCAATGATTTAACTTCTTTTGAGTAAAAACATAATGAAGACTCTTATGGTTAGTATTCACATCAACATGGACACCACAAAAGTAGTGCCTCTATATTTTTAAGCCAAACACCACGGCCGCTAACTCAAGATCATGAGTTAGGTAATTTTTCTCATGCACCTTAAGTGGTCAAGACGCATAGGCCACTACTTTACCATGTTGCATAAGCACACACCCCAAGACCACTCGGGATACATCACAATATACCATAAAACCATTGGTACCTTGTTGTATAGTCTATACTACAGCGTATGTAAGCCTATGTTTAAAATTTTTGAAGCTTCTTTCACGTGCCTCCAACCATTCGAATATCACACTATTTTGAGTGAAGGTAGTCAAAGGAGAAGCAATGGAACCAAAGTCATCCACAAACCTCCTATGGTATCCCGCTAGACCCAAGAAACTCCTAATGTTAGTTGGAGTCAATGTCCAGGGACAATTTTCACCGCCTCAGTTTTCCTTGGATCAACCTCAACTCCCTTAATAGAGATGATTTGACCAAGAAAACCCACCAACTTCAACCCAAACTCAAATTTGCTATACTTGGAAAATAATTGGTTCTTCTTAAGTACTTGTAACACCACCCTTAAATGGTCCATGTGTTCTCTCTCATTTTTTAATATACCAAGATATCGTCAATGAAGACAATGACAAATGAATCTAGGTAACTTCGAAAAACCCTGTTTATGAGATCCATACATGCCGTCGTGGCATTAGTGAGACCAAAGGTCATTACAAAGAACTCACAGTTAACATATCTTCTCTGAAATTCATTTTTGGTGTCCTCACCTCTTACTCGAAGTTGGTGATACCCTGATCTCAAGTTAATCCTAAAAAAGTATCTTGCCCCTTGGAGTTGATCGAACAAGTCTTCAATCCGAGGGAGAGGATACTTGTTCTTAATAGTGACTTTATGAGTTGGCGATAATCGATGCACATTCTTAGGGACCCATCCTTCTTCTTCAATAACAAAACCTGAGCACCCTGTGTAGAAATACTAGGTCTAATGAATTCTTTGTCTACTAAGTCCTTGAGTTGAGCCTTCAACACTTTCAATTCAGCGGAGCCATCTGATAAGAAGAAATTTAAATAGGATTGGTATTTGGTTGCAAGTCAATACCAAAATCAATATCTCGTTCGGGGAGGATCCCAGGAAGATCATTACAAAAGACCTTACGAAATTCTCTTACTACGTTGACTTACTTAATGGGAGGATTTTCGGATTCTAAATCGTCCAATCTTACAATGTGATATAGACACCCTTTTTGACATCATTTTACAATCCTTAAAGACAAGAGATAATAAGACCTCTAGGAATAGAATTTCCCCCGTTCCACTCTAAGATTGGTTTATTTCGAAAATTGATCATGACAATTCTAGTTTTACAATTCAATAGAACCAAAGTAATCATGAAACCAATCAATCCCCAAAATAACATCAAAATTTTCAATATCAAGTTCTACTAATTCAACATGAGTAACTCTATTTGGCAACATTATAGGATATATTTATATACCCTTTTGCAACCACCGACTCATCTACCGGGGTAGTTACCAACAAAGGTTCATTTAGAATATGGGGAAAAATATACAACTTTTTAGCTATCAAGGGAGTAAGAAAAAATAATATAGCACACGACTCAAGTAAAACATATATATACATAGAGAAGACTTGTAACATACCAGTCACCATATCGGGATAACTCTCTTGTTCACCCCTAGAGAGAAGTGCATAAAAGTGATTCTTCTTTGGATAAATCAATATTAGAACCCAATGGATGGAGACTCAATCTTGAAATCCCCAACATGAGATAATAAATCAAAAAACCCTTCTCTGTTAATTTTATGTCAAAAATGGATGATATATTTTTAGCTCGCTTAGGCTTGTACACCTTTCTCACTCTAATTTTTCTATTCCCAAAATTTCTAGAGTAACACACATCGTATTACAACGAAGCACAATATAATAGGGGGAAAATCAATTCATGCATAAGATTATGTCAAAGTCAATCATATTGAAAATCCCCAAATCATCCCAAGTCTGAAAATCCATAAACAAGGAAAAACAAGCACAATAATGATGGGTAACTATGACTATCTCTCCAATAGGGGTAGAAACACGAAAGGGAACATCAAGTATATCATATATCATATCAAACTCGGAGGCAAATCACAAAAATACATAAGAATAACTGTAACCCAGATCAAATAATACATAATACATATTCTCAGAGAAAAGAATGTGATCACTAAATCTTATGTATCCTCCTCATTTTTGCCCGGAAGATCATAAATGAGCTATATCACCAATATGAGCCACTTTCCTTCCTTGTAGTGCATTATTCTACCTGTTTTGTCATTCTCATTTCTTGACCTCCATGGCCTCAGTGATGACCTAATCACCTACCTTCTGGACGTTCTCTACCATTGTTATCATTCATAGAAGGTAGAATTTCAATAGAAGGCAGGTGCGCGGACTCAATATACGCGGATAGGGGCAATATCACCTCATGTTCCCAAGTTCACACAATTATAGAAAATACTATCACAAGATGGTTTTTTTCTATCACACACATGACAATCTTACAGTCCTAAGAAATATGAGATGGTGTTCCTGAGTAGTTAATTGTAGGGCGAACATAGCAGACAAAATTTTCTTGGCTTAAAGTGTTTGCCTCTAGAACCCGTAAACTAAGAACCTTGACAGTTACATCAATAATTTTCCCTTGTTTCCCAAGCCTTAACTTGACCATCTAACCTCACCCCCTCTACTATCTTATTATAGTTTGATATTTCATTAAAAATCCTCCTTGTACAAGCCATATGGAAAGATAATAGTTGCAACACATTATACAAACCTCTTATAAATAACAAGATTTCCTCCTTCTCTGTAGTAACAAACAACGTAACATATATGGATAAAGCATGACGCTTGGTCCCATAAGTAGCCACACACATACAACCTAGCTTTAATGCCATAAACTCATACTTCTTGCGATCTCCTAAAGTCATAGGCACATTAATTTCTTGAAACTATGCATAAAATTGGATACAAGTATGTGAAAGTAAAATGTGCACTCCATATAATCTCTCCACCACTTCTTTCCCTAACTTTGAAGTTTGAAAGAATCAAACTCAACCCCATTGTTGTGAATAATACCCAATTTATGCATCCTCTCATAACAGTTTTAAATAAACGCATAAGCATCTTCAGTCTCATAACGATGAAATACCTAAGACAAAAACTTCATAAACATAGTTAACATATTATGTTCGTTCCCGGTTATAATAGAACCCAACAAAGTATAAAAGAAAGATTTAATACCCATATTTCTACATGTCTTAGGCGCAGTGCTAGAAATAGGGGGATTAGCAGGAACTTGAGTTGCTAGAGAAAATAGAAGAACTCCAGGACAAGACAACCCTTTCAAGAACGCCATAATATGTTGAGCTAACAATGGATGGACGGGAGGAAAAACTGTAGTCTCCACTGGCACTTCTTTCTCTTTTATATTTTCCTTAACATATTCATACTCAATATCCTCTTTTATCTCCCCATTATGTGCAGGAGGATTCTAATTCATTGGAGCATTATCAATTGATACATCCTTCAAAATAGACGCTTCTCTCCCATGATCTCTACACCTAGCTCTTCCTCTACCTCTACCCGACTGCGACCTCTCGCTGTAGATCCTTAGCTAGAGAAATGATAGGAGATACGGGTCTAACAACATTAAACATAATATTAACCATTAGTGGGCAAAAGGGTTGAGGAGATGTGATACGAATTTATAACAAAAGATACCAATTGTAATAAAGTTGTAGTACAAAGGAGACAAGAGGAAAACATAGACATTTTCTAAAGTCCTATAACCTTTCAAAGCAAAGTAAAGGAAACCTAATGTGAGGTTAAAATACATACTTTTTATCATTATTTTCCTCACATTTATTATTTAAATTTGTCCTTTTTAGTAGGAATTTTATGAATTGTTCTTAATAGTATATTTTATTTGTAGGATTTAATATGTCGGAAGATGAAGGATTTTGGATCTAAAAAGAATTAAAGAAGGAAGACTGAAAAAGGAAATCAAGCAGACAACTTAATGGATTAAATTGAATACTATATTAATATTTATACTAGGGGAGGCATACGGTCGGGTTGGATTGATTTTACATGGGTTGAATATGATTTAAGAAAAAATGGGTTGGATCCTAATCGATCAAAATGTAATATAGTCAAATATGGATTTGGTCAATATTGTTTGGTCAAAATGGTTCTAACCCACTTAACCAAAAAAAAATTCAAAAACATAAATGTACCCCTGTCCATATCCCCCCCCCCACCTTTCACCAACCAACCCCTAAAAAAATTATTTTTAAAAATAAAAAAATTTGTTTTTTTTATAAAAAAATTACCCCGCCCCTTGGCAACCCCCTTCCCCTACCCCACCTTACACCAACATACCCTATATTTTTTATTAAAAAAAAGGTTTTTTTAAAAAAAATAAAAAATTTACCCCGCTCCCTGGCAACCCCCTGCCCTAACCCAACCTTCCACCAACATACTCTATTTCTTAAAAATAAATTGTTTTTGCAAAAAAAAAAAAAATTACCCTCTCCTCCCGGGCATTCTCCGCCCCCACCCCTACTCCACCCCAACTTCCACCAATCTACCTCAGAATTTTTTTTATTGAGTGAAAGTGAAAATAAGTGATCTAATATGGATCAAATGGATACCCATATTGAACCCATCTTGACCATATTGAAATATACTTTTAAAATAGCTTGAAGCCCATATTTGACCAATTATAATATGAGCGATCCAAGTCATTATGTATTGTCAAAATGGGAATGTACTGAAATTTGCTCCCCTAATATATATATATATATGCAAAGTTTGACGAAATTGAAGAAAAGGGAACATTAGAGTTGTTCATATGACAACATATTAGGAAATCTAAATTTGTGGCGGTCGAGTTGTGTTTCATGCGGACATGTATTTAACTCCTTTTAATTTTTGTGTTCTTAATTTGTCTTTGACTAAAATATTTTATTTAGGTTTCTGATATCTATAAAAAATCTATTTTATTTTACATCTTTCTTTCAATGATTTGAAGTTATTGCTCTATTTATATGTGGAGTTAAGCTTCTCATTCTTGGATTATATTTACTTAAAATATGATTGTTTAGTGATTTTGATTCGACATGATTTGTTTATCATATTAGTTCTTACTATTCATATGAGATTACTATTTTGATGCTTTATCACCATTTAAACAAGCATATTGTCCAAATTGAACTTGAGAGAGGAATAAGAAGATAGAAAGTGGAATATAAGAAGCTTCGTTAACTCTAAATATCTAGGGTTGAGACATTTCTAGGTTATGGATATACCATGAAACCTTTTTTGGGGTCACCATACAGGAAGATAACTTAATGCTCGATATTTAATCATTATATCCCCGCTGAACGATATAGTTATGGGTTATTTATCAGAGGTTATTAGAGGTTCGTAGACCATGATCATACATCAAAACCTGTGATTCAATAATGACATAATAAAATAAGTTGATGAAATTGATACTAAGCAAAACTATTAGTAAATTATAATCCTAGATCGATTCATTCATTGATTCTGTAAATATCTATCGTTTCTTAGTTATTTCATTTTTTAGTTATTTTATCTTTATTTTTAATTTTGTAAATATATTCCTCTTTTGAAATCCTCCTTTAAATAAATAATTAAAATTAGTATAATTTATAAAATAGTTAATTGAAAAATTCTTTTGGGTTCAATAATCCGATTCCTTTAAGAGTGACTACATTACTTGTGTGATCGCATACACTTTGTTATGCAATTTGAAGCAGCATGTTTTTGGCGCCGCTGCCGGGGAATTAGACATTAACTATTCTTCTAGGTTATACTTTTTTCTTTATATTTGTTTATTGATTTGTTAATTTATTTTTATACATTTTTTTTCTTATGCTACTTATTAATACTTCTCTTGATATGTACGAGAATGAGATTCATTCACAAGTATTAAGACATTGCCCTTATTGCAAAGAAGCTCATTTTTTAGACAATCTAATTATAATTCCAAGGGAGAATTGTGTGTACCATCTGTATCATGTGAATTTCGTAGGGGGTTGTGGGTTTACTGTACCCTGTGTTGCTAACCATCTCCAAAACTCTGTAATGATGATTCTAATAATCTTTGTACGTTTGATAGATTGAAATCTTCTAGGAAATTTATGAAGGAATTTTAAGAGCAACGCAGGAGAATAATATATCAGATGCCCTGCCTTATAGATAGAAAAACGAAGCACTATGAAGATGTTAATATATTTTTCTTGCATACACAGATCTTAAGCAATGAATTGAATGCAAGGTTGCTGCATTTGAGGCTGTAAAATTCCATTACGACATTTGTGATACTCAAAAGGCACTCAGATGTAAAATTAATGATCTAAAACGGAAGGATATGCAATTGCAATCAGACTTTTCTTGAAGATTCCACATTTGGGAAAAACATAAATCTAAGCATGTTCGAATTGGTGTATGTTCGAAAGAGGGACGTATTGGACCCCATTCAAATAACTTTTAAACATTATGTTTAGATATTGATGTATCATTTGAGTCATTTGAACTAATAGAGAAGTGAATATATGAGGAACAAGGTTCCTACATACAAAGGTGTTCTAGTCCACATAGATAAACGAATATTCCTCATATTAGGGCAAAGAAGTGCAAGATGTGTCATATATTACTTGGTTCTTTTATCTTCGTACTCCCACCCCTCGAGAGGAGATGAAAAATATATGTAAAGTTAGGGTTTCGATTCATAAGTTCTAAGTAGAAAGAAAACTAGTGTCGTGTCGTGACGTTAAATTAGGCGATTATTGGGAGGTAACCTAATTTATAGTGCAAATTTTTTTTATTTGTTAGTGTCTTTTTTTTGTTGTTTTTATAGGTTTTGGAGAATTCTAACTATCCAAAATTTGGTCTTAAAGAGCACGTTTGAGCTTAAGTGTGGGGTGACGTCCCTTGATGATAATAAAGAAAATATGATACTCAATAGGCCTAAAGGCTTCAGGGAGTTTTTTAATCATTGTTTTAAATTTTGTTTGATTCTTTAGGACATAACATTTTTTTAAATGTGGGGTGGAGGAATGAATTCCTAGTTTTCACTTTTTATTGAGTCTTCTTTATTTATGATAGGTTTCATGGATTTTGTTTTTGGCTCTTTTCCTCAGGATAGTCCCTTTGAACCGAGTGTCTTTTATTATTTTATTTGGAAGTAAATTTTTTTTTTTTTTTTGGAGAGAAATGAAAAGACCATTTTATTGAGTTTTGTGATAGTTACTATTTGGGTCTAATTTTGAGTAGTAACTTCTTGTGAATGCTTGATTCCTAGTAAAATTATAAACTTTTTGATATCTAGGTTCATGGTTGGGACTTTGTATATAGACTATTTATTTTCTAGTTTGTTATGATCCTGACTCTCTTAGATGTGGAACTGATCCATCTTTATTAATATATGTCCCATTTGTGGTGAAATTTTTTCCATTCCTGATTTTAATCTTAGTCTAGCTCTTTTGCTCTGCATATTATTGAAGCGCAACAAAAATAGTTGATTTGTTTTAGAGATTATAATAGACACTCTTTGATTTGTCTCGTAAATTTTAGCCTTTTATGATACATATCACTAGTAGCCCTTTTGAGTATGTAGCTTTTTATTTGTAGCCATATTTTTGCCTTGACTTTTTTGTTGAATCCCTAGTTTTTGCATCCTGCTTCCTTGAGCACTGTAGCATAGACTTATTATAATTTTTAACCTAAATAAAAAGGGTGGTTAAGTGAAATGTAATCAATCATAGCTAAAATCTTCTTAAAAGCCCTCACTGAAACAATGTGATGAAAAAAAAGATGAACAAAAGAAGTTACCTTGATGATTGTCCTTGTCATTCTAAGGACATCGTGCACCTTAACACATGTAAAATACATCAGCTGAGGGTGGCTATTATGAAGGAAATATTTTTTAAGAAATAATATAACAAAAGATTGAAACATTATTGAGATGATGAGAATTATTTGTGAAATAATAATTGTTGAGGAGAGAGCTGAAATAAAAGAGAAGAAAATAATGGGTGATGATTTCTAAAATTTCCAAGTGCTTAAGGAGTGTAAGCACCAATTATATAGTTTTCTTACCCATTCACTAGCCTACATAAAAGTCTGTTGAAAGTCCTATTTGATTCTATTGAAGCATGCTTAATTAGTGGAGATGTACATAATGGGCAAGTCTATGGCTCTTTGTGCATACATGTGAATTTTATTTTTCTCTGTTAGTGTTATTTGATTCTAAGTCCTTAACTCATATTTGATCTTTTGAATTTAGTGTGTGGAACATATCATCTTGTGATGACACTTTTTCCATGATAGATATGTGATTTTATTAGCTTTATTTGATGAGAAAGGGTGAGTAAACTTAAATTTGATGAGTTCAAAATCATTCCTTGATGTTAGGAGTTTAAATGTTTGTTGTTTATTGATATATTGCATAATGATTTATAACTGTACTTGATGTTTTAAAAATTGTGTATAGACTAAGTGTTTGTACCAATGATATTTGAGATAAGCATTAATGCTTGCTCGAGGATGAACAAAAGTTAAGATGTGGCGTAGAAATGTGAGGTCTAAATGCATACTTTTAATCATAATTTGCCTCACATTTATTATTTATATTTGTCTTTTTTGATCATGAATTTTATGAATTGTTCTTAATAGTATACTTTATATGTAGGATTATAATTGTGGGAAAATGAAGCAATTTTGAGCTTAAAAAGAATTAAAGAAGGAAGGTTGAAGATGGAAATCAAGCAGGAACATTAATGAATTAAATATAATATATATTAATTATAATATATATGGAAAGTTTCCCAAAATTTAAGAAAAGGGAAAATTAGAGTTGTCCACGTGGCATCATATTAAGAAATCAAAATTTGTGGTGGCCGAGAAGTGTTTCACGCGGATAGAAATTCAACTTATTTTAGGTTTTGGGCTCCTAATTAATTTTGGACTCAATTATTCTATTAAGGGTTTCCTCTATCTATAGATAATCCACAAAAACAATTATAAAAGGAAAATTTGTTGCTTCCATTTGCACACGCAAGTGTACGCGATCAAACAAGTAATATAGTGGCTCTTAAAAAAATCAAATTATCGAACCCAAAAGACTTGTCCATTAACTATCTACTAAATTATATTAATTCTATTTATTTATTTAAGGGAGGATATCAAAAGATTAATATATTAACTAAAATAAAAATCAAGATAAAATAACTAAACATATTAACTTAGAAAAGATAGATGTTTACACAATCAACGAACAAATTGATCTAGCTTTATAATTTACTAACATTGATGCTTAGCATCAATTTCATCAACTTATTTGATTATGTAGTTATTTAATCATTGGGCGTTATTTATTGTAGGCGATTAGAGGTCGGAGAACGTAATCATACATCTAACCGTGTGAAAAACTTACCTTTTGCTTCAAGAATGGTGGAAAACGAGTAGAAACCGTGTAGGCATCGTTCTTTAGCTCTAAAAGTTCTAAATTTCCAAAAAGTTCATTTAAGGGCTTATTAATGACATAAAGTCACATCTGGCTCGCACAACGTCCCGTTATCTCATTGTAGCGATTGCGCCTGACTGACTCAAGTGTGTGCGAAAATTCCACTTTCTAACCAATGGAATCTTCATCATTAATATTCTATTCTATGTGTCGTCGAACCTACCAAGTATATCATCCTTACGTTGTAGCATCTCCAACAGACAAACACAATTGCGACCAAAACGTTAATGAAGGAATTCCGAAATCCCATTTTGCAACACCCCTTTAACACACAACACTCATAAATTACCCTGCACGCTAAGATCGATTTCCGGAGATTTACTTATGAACATTCAATTACGTAAATTTGTACGGATTTTTTTAACGATTTCTCTAACTTCTTATTCAATTAAAATAAAAAATAACTCACCCGATTGCTACCATACTTCCCTAACCCTTGGTGACACCATTTTCCTCCAAATCTTGAGAATGTTGTTAAAATTAAAATACTATGAAAGAGTTTTTGCGGGCTCAATTTTTCCCATTGGCATTTCTATAACGATGGAAACATGTCGTTACAAAAACAATATATGAACTCTCAAAGGGGAGATGAAATAGGGATGAGTAGGTGAAGTTATGATCTTTTTTTGTCGAACTTAACCTCAAAAGCTAGATCATGGGAGGAGTTTTTCTAAAATACTTCGATGTTACCACTTGGTTTCCCAACCAATGTGGGACTCTAACCCACTCTAACACCCGTTTCACAATCAAACTAACTTGATCATATATAGGGAGCACAAATGATGATGAACCTTCTATAAACATAAGCAATGTCCCTCCCCGCAAGTGAAATTTTTTTCTTTTGATGTGACATATCTTTACATGGTAATAGAGTAATGTTTATTAGGAATCTTAATACATATTTCAGTTGGTCTTAGTCTTTGTTTTGAGCATGATGGTGGGCATTAGAGTTCCACATTAATTGGGGAATTCACTTGTAGTCTTCTAATATGGACATATATTGTCATGTCATTCAATAAAAAATATTCAGGAATGTATTAAACACGCTTATAATCTTAAGTGGGATATTCTAATTTTAACTATATAAATCATTTGTTGTTTCATATCTTAATGACAACAATTTATTATAGGTCCACATATCTAATTCAATGGTTGTTCATCTGATTATACTGAATAACTTTTGCGATTTCCCTTATAATGTCTTATACTATTTTACACCAACTTGTTTTAGAGAAAAACAATTAATGTTTTCTTTTATAGAGTAAAAAAAGATTAAAAAAGAATTAAGGGCATGAAAAATGGCAACAGATAAGAGGAACATGGTGGTCAATTAGTGAGTGCAAAAATCTGGATGATATAGGTATAGAGATTATCTTCTATTTGCCTTTCATGTTTGTTGTTAACTGTAAACTTCTATCCAATAATTTAAGTGGTAGTATATCTCTTCCTGGATTTTCCAATTTATTTTTCCAACGCTGTAAACTCACTTTTTGACAACTCATATATTTAGTACATGATGGGAGATAAATCAGACAATTCCTAAAATCTCCTTTAACCATATCACTCAATATGTGACGATGTTATGTTTTGGCGCAGAGATTTTTGGCTCATTTAATGATATGATTCTCTTTGAAACTGAGTAAATTATGTGTTACTGTGTTTTCAATCCCTTAAATGGAGAGCGTCAATTGATTAATTATCTGAATAATCCAAGAAATGAGTTAAGAAAAGGAATAGTGGTTGACTACCCTAATGTAAATCAATACAAATTTGTCACCATGAGTATAAAGGTTGAATTTCTAGTTGTTGTACAAATTAATTTCACTTACTTTCAATAATTCAATCTTGCTTGTGGCGATAAATCATACTGTGAACCTATAGTTTAATATCATAACCTTACAGTAGTCCACCATTTTACTCATAGTTTTCTAGCTTTTTATACAAAGAAAGAAAAGAGTATGCACATTGGCCCACCCGAGCATATTGATCATTATGTTCTCATCTATGGACAAATTTTGAGTGGTAGTAATATGAGTGTAGAGATATATTTCTAGGAAGGGCGCAAAGTTTACTCACCCTTATATGCATTTTCATGAAGTACATATTCATTGGAAGTTATGATAGAGAAGCCAACTCTTTGAGGGTTTCCCATTCATTGAACAATTTTTTTAGGTCTGGATGGCCATATTATAGGTTTTCTAGTCTAATCGACATCAAACTAGTGTATTTTCTAGTATGGTGTCCTTCAAAATATTATCATGGTCTAATACGAGTATCATATCAACATCAATGTACAAAAATTGTTGCACTTTTGGGCACAGTTGATTAACCTATGTGCTACTTCAACATAACATTAGATTGTATCTGAAATACTCTATCAGATTATGTAACGACTAGCCAAAATGCGCATATTGATGAAAAGTAGGATGACATCGGATGACATATTATCGATGATACCAACTATTTGAACTTTAAAGATTTACATGCCAGAGAAGGATATACACAAGAAGAGTAGCTTGAACATATTTAAGAGAATGAATATAATAATAAATGTGGCATATGCACTTCAATATGTTGACCATACTTTTGATTTGTTACTGAACTCAGGAACGAGTTTCACAAAACTAAAATCACCCAAATGAGCTGTGAAATTGTTATGAATAATAATGTTATGCGGTTTTATATAAGAGTGAATCATGGGTGTTTGACGCTCATGGTTATGATAATGAGTGCATACGGGAGATCCATTGTTTTATTCATTCTCTGGATTATGGTCAATCTACTCTTCTCATGTATCTCCTTCTATTGAGTAAGCCAAAAAACTGAATCCTTAAACTTCTATAAGCTGGTAGTTTCGATAATGAATCTTCTATGTCTTCCAACTATTCAAAAATATATAGTTGTTGAGCAGTCGTAACATAATTGAAGGGTGTCTTATGGACACAAGCTAATGTTTGGTGTAAGCAATACATGGGAATAATCAACTTTTTCCAGAACTGCAACATTTTTTACACATTAATGTTGATATCATAATCGTGTAGATCATGATACAGTTTTGGGGAACGTCGTAACAGAAAAGACACTTTCTTTTGATCTTGACTTGAAAGACTATAATATGGCCTTTCAGACATCAAACAAAATTTTCCATAGTTTGGGAAACCCTCTATTAAAAGTGTCAATGACCATGTACTTTCTTATAATGCATACAAGGGTAAGTAAACTTTGACCCCTCCCTAGACATTTATCGCTACTATTCTTATCCCTACCAATAAAAAATTTTCCATAGCTGAGAACATAATGTTCAATAAACTTGGGAAGGTAAATGAGTATACCCTCTTCTCTCTCTGTATAAAGAGCTATAACACTACCGTCACTTCTAGAAAAATAAAGAAATAATTCCAATATAAAGGTTGACTATCATAAGATAAAGATATGAAACTATCAGTTCTCAGTAGGATTTGACACCAAAAGCCATATCGCTCAAATAAACATAAGCAAAATTTGTAGAGCAAGTTGGAATTTTAAACCAGTTTATTTATGGTAACCAATTTTTAATGATCTGCATTAGCATATTCAACTACTAGGCATTGTTATTCTATGTCATTTCTTGAAGGATTCAAATATGCAATCAATTGAAGCTCTCTAATTGTGGGATTCAAAACACGGCAAAACCTAATTCTCTCAATATCAAAGAGAATCGAACCATTTCATGAGCATGGAACCTCTATGCCAATGAAAAGTCATAACTAATTGAGTGATAGGGTTAAAGGAGATTTTTTGGAGTTGTCTGGTTAATCTCCCATCATCTACTAAATAGATGAGTTGTGTGGTGGTGACTTTTTGGCGTTGGAACAATGTTTTAGAAATTTCAGAATAAGATATCTTTCATTTAAACTTCGTGGATAGAAGTTTACACTGAACAAAAAAATGCAAGGGCAAGTAGGAGATACTCTCCATCACTATATCATCTGGCATTTTTACACTCATTGATAGACCATTGTGTTCCTCTACTCTATTATCATTTCTTATGCCCTTCTTTCATTCTAATCTATTTTTTGAGTCTATTGAGGAAGACAACAAATGTTTTGCCCTAAAACAAGTTAGTGTTAAATAGTAATTTTATTGAGGAAATATTTGAAGTGATTTGGTAGATTCTGTTGAACAATCAATGAAATAGATATGTGGTCCTATAATAAATCATTCACAGTAAGAAATAAAAAAATATATATATTGTTAAAATTAGTGATATCCCGCTTATGATTCTCAGAGTGTAGAATCAATTTGCTAATTTTTTAGTTAAAGAAAATTATAAATCAAGTCCATATCATAGGACTATTATTAATTCCCGGAGTAAAGTAGAACTATAACACCGGCTGACACGCCCAAGCCTAAGCCTAAGCCCAATTGGATTGTGTATCGAGAGTCCAAATGGATATGACTATGATACCATATAAAGATACGACACATCAACAAAATAATTTAGATACAGAGGTGTGAAATATTACTTAATTACATTAAAAGTTCATCATTATTTGTTATCTTGGTCTTGGCTAAAGTGGGGTTGATCGTGAAATTTGAATTTGAGTGGGTTAGTGTCCCACATTGGTTGGAAACTAATTTTTAGCTTATATGGATTTGAGAATTCCTTCTCTCATGATTTTGATATTGATGTTATGTTAGACCCAAATATCATATCTTGATATGGTATCTTGTTAAAGTACATCCCCATTTGTGCTCCCCTTTAAGGGTGAATATATTGGTTTTTAGAGTGACTAAGATTCCCACATTAGTTGGGGATTTGAACGGTGTCGATTATATTATTTTGACAATCCTTCATGCATGAGCTAACTTTTTAACTAAGTCAGGTTTATGTGCTAAATCTTTATAATGTATATGCTATTGTATAAAACCACTTAACATATTTGGTCCGATTTGATATAATTATAATGTACCATACTCTGGATGCAATGATATTAACCCAAATACTGCTAAATGTTCAGTGGGAGCTTGCAGCACGAGACTTGACAAAGGAGACAACATTGAAGTAAGGCACAACTTGAAAGTATTTACGTAGTTTGACCAATCATTGTGTCACAGTTTTTTTCCGTCTTTAAAAGGAAATTTTACTATAATATTAATGAAAGGACAATATCCTGTCGTTATGAATATTAGTAACCAGACATTCATAATGCTTTAATGATACATATTTTTATTTTACCCCTTTTATTTTTAACATTTTATTCATTTTGAACAAATATAACTTATTGCTACCCCTCTATGTAACGACCCATTTGGTCGTTTTGTGTGTTAAAGCCTTGTGTTTCATAAAATATTTTTTTGATGGATTCTAATTGGATTTTGGACTATTCATAATTATAATTATGAAATTAATGGGGTAGTTTTACTAATTTATTTAGTTGGTGGTAAAGAAAATAACATTAAAATTAATAGAGGGTCACTTTTACCTCTTTTCTAAAAAGTCATTAATAATTAGGGTTAATAAATCATATGTAGAAGAAAAGAAAAGCAGAGAAGAGAGGAGTACAAAAGAAAAAGGGATCGATTGTATGACCTTGCAGGTAAAAGTCTTCATCAAAATTTTCAATCTTTGTCCTTGTTTATATATATATTGTCAATTAAAGAATAAAAGTATAAATTATTAGAGAAAAGACATAAAGTGACACCTAAAGTTGTCCCAAATTTTTAATAAGACACTTTAACTATATGAGTGTCCTATTACCCCACGAAAGTAGGAGATATTTTTGTAAAGACGTCACTTTAACCCGTTTTCTCCCTATGATTGTTTTCACGCAAATAATGCGCGTGAATGATATATTTTTCTTCCAAAGAACGAATTAACAAGTGACATGCGTCATTTTTAATCTATTATATAATTCTTTCCTTTTTAAAATACTCATATTCCCCATATTCCCCAACTCCCCCCTTCTTTCAAGGAACCATTTTTGACAACTGTTGCTTTTTATTCGATATGATCTCCTTTTGCCTCTTGTTATACTAAAGAAAAAAAATTATTTTGTCTTTAATGAAGGTACTCTAGCCGAGTGAATCTTTCCCAGCTCGTAGACAAATGCTTCGAGCTGGCAAAAAGGGTAAGACAAACTAGAGCTTCATTGAATCAAATTTGAAGATGAAAGGCGTGAGGATCTTGGTCCTTCTGTTGAACTTTTCCTCTTCTTTTTTTTCAAATTCTTTTCTTTTTCTAAAATTGGTGATTTTTTTTGTTTGTCTGAGTCTTTTAAACCCAAGTCTGTAATTTTTTCTCCTTTATTATTAATAATATGGACCATTGGTCCAAGATGAATTTTTTAAAAAAGAAGGTAAGATTCTAACACTTTTAGTTTTTATCTAAAATAATTTCTAAAAAGTGTTTTTCTCTTTTCTCCGAAGATCAAAATCCATGAAAGAAAATATAATCTTTATCAAATACTAAAATGAACATGAAAACTTCTTGTTTGCTCAACTAATTTCCAAAGAAATTGACCAACAAATGGCGAAATTGAAATAGATGTAAACTTCAAAAGAAGTTATAATTGAATTGCAATTGAGAAAGAAAATAAAATATAAAGAAAGAAAGTGAGAAATTGAGAGAAAAGAAAAGAAAGTGTACCATTTCTCTTTTTAAACGATTTGGTCGAGTTAAACCTGTATTTAATTAATATTTAAATTAAATTAATTAATTAAAAGGAGAGTGTGTCTCACGCGTGTGAGGTTGATGAAAATGAGTCAAAATGGTCAATTTACAAAGATATTTAATACTTTTGTGGGGTAATAGGACATTTACATAGTTAAGGTATCTTTTTAAAAATCTGAGACAACTTCAGGTGTCATTTTATGTCTTTTCTCTAAATTATTATTATATAAAATAGGTTGGGTAAAAAGTTACTGGATTAATTATGTGAAATTGGGGAGAAACTTTAATGGTCAAGACTACATAACGATGGTATAATGATTATGGAGTTGAAGGGTCGTTAGGCTGTAACGAAAAGTTGTGGGTGAATTGTTGATGCCATTAAGTCGGAAAAACCAGTTTATTGTTAATATTATTAAAAATTGGTTGAAATTTGTTTGTTGGTCGATGTGAATTCTTTGCAATTATTGAAAAATTTCCTAGCGGGCAAATATAAAATAATGAGTATTAGGGATAATTACGAATTCTTACATGCAAGTTCACATACTTACACTTCTTGAAATTATAGTAGAATCTCTTAATATCCATTTAATGATAGGAAGTAATGAGTAGACCAATTTATTATAATCATATACTATGTGTTATAACTTGATTGGAAAGGAGGGTGGAAATTATTAAATTGACTGGATTGTTGTTAGTTATTAATGGAATTGTAAAAGTGAAATGTATATGGTGAACTATGTTGTACCCACTGATGGGTTGGGACGATGGATGCAAGTGAGGAAGTGATAATTTAATAATCGTGTGTTTGCACTAGTTTTAACCAGTGACTTTAACTTTTAAATATTATAGTTTTATTATTATATTGTAAATTATATTTTTATATATTGATATAGGTAATTAAATATTAGATGTATCGAATTATTTAAATTCCACTAAAGATAAGTTGATTGGAGGAATTATGACTTACCCTTAAGTTTGAACTTTAGCAAATTGATTATATAATTAAGTGAGTTATTGGGTGTAGGCTATACATAGGATAATATTAGTGTTTATAGAATAGTTATCTTATAAATTATGCACTTATATATTTGATAGATTGGAAGGGTTCGGAAGCATTGAGGAAAGGGAAAGCATTGGAGAAGTAGTTTCTTGACTTCGGTTCTTCGGTGGAGGTAGGTTATGGTTTATTTCTATGTGATAGATAAACTCTAAATAGCGATTGATATGTATTGAGTTATATTGTAAAGTCTCCTATGTACTTGATTGCTTGGTTGTATGTTTTGATTGTGTTGTTTGTGGTTGGCCTACAATTATGAGAGTGTTGAATTTCTAATCATGAACCCTCTCTATTAAAATGACGGCTTGAATAAACAAGGCTTGATGAAATAAATAATGAGATAATTGGATCGTAGTGTCACGTTCCGACACGGTATTATGGGATTGGAGTGTCACGTTCCGACACGGTATTGTGGGATCGGAGTTTCACGTTCCGACCCAATAACATTAAAGGAAAGGAATCTTGAATTAACTTAATATACTCAATCTCAAAGAGCCTATTTTCCAAATGAGTATGGTGTAGAGGCATGAGTCCTCATAGATGTGTTTGATGTTGTGATTTATGGTGTACCTATTATGGTGTTGTTGTCAATGGTTCATGTCTTGTTGTTTTCCACCTGTTAAGTATTGTAGTTGATTTTATATTATTATCCAATGTATATTGGTTTCTATTTTTAGTTGACCGATGATACCTACTCAGTGTTGTGACGAAAAGATGAAACTGAAAATCTAACAATAAAGAACACAAATTTTAATGTGGAAAAACCCTTCAAACCGAAGGTAAACACCACGGGATCGACAAGATCCGAATTGCTTCACTATAAAAATAAGAGGGTTACAAATATTCTTCTAATGGCTACACAACAAGTGCCAAAAGAGAACAAACAATAGCTACACCAACAAAAGATAAATAGAAAGAAACACTACCCAAACCCAGCTTCTGTTCGGGACCTAAAACAGGATCTTTATGACCTCCAAATCCGATCTCCACCGTTCACCTCAACCACCAAGATGTTAGGAACACTCAGTCCGAATTTCAGCCCGATCCAACGGTTAGTTAATCGGGAAACACGATCTGAACGTTGCTGGTCGAAGAAAAGACTGCAGCAAAAGAATCCTTTTCTTTCTCTCTTTTTCTCTTGTTGAAAGCTCTCTCAAAAACCTCTCTTATGTTTTAATGTCTTTCAAAGACAATACCAATGAGCAATTAATTATTCTCTCAAAATCATCCTCTATTTATAGAGTTGTGTTTTTCCTTATAAAGCCAAAACCAACTACAAATAGGATTACTATTCCAATCCTTTTCCTAATAGAATTGGAAACCAATTAAGGAGAATAATTCCAATCCTTTTCCAAGTAGGATTAGGCCATGGTCCTTTGGCTGGAACATGGGCAATAGCCCAACAAACTCCCCCTCCAGCCAAGGGGCCAAATGGACTTCAAGTAGAGGATCTCTTGACAGGCTTCCTGTCTGCCACACTTCTACAAAACTCATGATTGTCTATGATGAGTTCTTTCCACTTATCTCTATGAGTATCTAACATGACTTCATCATAACCTTAAGGTTATCCCATCTTAGTCAATAGAATATATTCATCATGAGAATAACGTGTTGAGCTTCGCTTCTCTCTAGTAGATCTTCTACAAGAGGTTTCTGGAGCGTCTGAAGCGGTCATCCCAACATGAGTTGGTTGATTATCAACCACAACATCATCAGTAGGAACAAATACATGTTCTACACTCTCATCATTGTCTTGATAATTACCTTGGGTTCTCTCATGTGCAAAAGATGTATCAATAGTAGGAATTGGATCAACATAAACTAAGTTCTCATCAGTATGAGAAGCTAGTTTCTCAGTCTTGTCAATATCATCAATAGTTTGATCTTCAAAGAACACAACATCACGACTTCTAATGAGTTTCTTATCAATTGGATCATAAAAGCGATATCCAAACTCATCTTGACCATAACCAATCAAGATACATTGCTTAGTTTTAACATCAAATTTTGACCTCTCATCTTTTGGAACATGCACACAAGTTGTACACCCAAACACTTTCAAGTGATCATAAAAAACATCCTTATCAAACCAAACTCTGTTTGGAACATCACCATCCAAAGCAACAACAGGAGACAAATTGATAACATAAGCAACAGTGTTAAGTGCTTCAACCCAAAAAGAATTTGGAAGTCTAGCCTCTGAAAGCACACATCTAACTCTCTCAACTAAAGTTCTGTTCATCCTCTCTGCCAAACCATTTAATTGAGGAGTCTTTGGAGGAGTCTTCTGATGACGTATTCCTTGCGATTTGCAGTAGTTATCAAAGGGACCAATATACTCACCACCATTATCAGTGCGAATACATTTTAATTTCTTTCCCGTTTGTCTCTCAGATAAGGCTTGAAACTGTTTAAACACATCAAGCACTTGATCTTTGGATTTCAAAGGATATACCCAAATCTTGCGAGAATGATCATCAATGAAAGTAGAAAAGTAAAGTGCACCACCTTTTGACTTCACTTTGAAAGGACCACACAAATCTGAGTGTACTAGCTCCAATAGCTCAGACTTTCTTGAAGGAGGATGACTGTGAAAAGAAACTCTTTTCTGTTTCCCTACTAAGCAATGAACACATCTTTTCACCTTTGCTTGTTTCATACCAGCAAGCAAATTCTTCTTAGCCAAACATGTGATCCCCCTCTCGCTCATATGATTAAGCCTCTTGTGCCACAATCTTATAAAGTCTCGCTCTCCACCAAATTTATAGAGTCACCAAGAATCGATCCTTGTGTCACATATAAATTTGAATGTTTTCTTCCTCGAGCTAAAATCAGTGAGCCTTTGGTGAGCTTCCATTGACCATTGCACAAGTCATTATGATAGCCATCATCATCTAGTTGTCCTACAAAGATCAATTTATTGGAATGTCTGGAGCATGCTTGACATTCTGAAGGACTAACGTTGAACCAGTATTGGTTTTCAAACAAACAGTGCCAACACCAAACACCTTAACCTCACCAGTATTACCCATCTTTAACACCTCAGAGTTAACAGAAGTATAAGATGAAAAGAAGTCTTTTCTTGGTGTGACATGTGATGTAGCTCCAAAATCTACTATCCAACTTGTGTCTTGAGATACAAAATTGATGACGTCTTTATCACAAGCGAACAGAAGGTCATCATGGACAACAGCAACAACATTATTTTCGTTGTTTTCTTCCTTCTTCCCTTCTTTAAGATCTTGCTTCAATTGTTTACAAAATCTTTTAATATGTCCTTTCTTTCCACAATGATAACATATAATATTTGGATTCTTGATTTTTGACTTGCTTCTGCTTTTACCTCTACTCCTCGGATCTCTTGTCTTATGTCTCCCCCGATCATCTGTATATAGAACATCTGAATGTGAAGATATGTCTTGAGATTTTCTTCTAACCTCTTCATTCAACACACCACTCTTTGCATATTCCATAGTCACCTTTCCACCAGTGGCATAATTTGTTAAAGAAACACGAAGAGTTTCCCAAGAATCCGGTAGAGTATTAAGAAGCCAAAGTCCTTGTATTTCATCATCAAAATTCACACCCATTCCTGATAGTTGATCAAGAATACCCTGAAAATCATTTATATGATCAAGAATAGGACTACCCTCCTTGTATTTAAAGGTCATCAATTGCTTTAACAAGAATAACTTGTTATTGCCAGTTTTTGAAGCGTAAAGCGTCTCCAACTTTTCCCACAATGTTCTAGCATGTGTCTCATTCACAATATGGTTGCGAACATTATCTTCAACCCATTGTCTTATATATACACATACTTGTTGGTGCTCAAATTCCCAATTTTCATCGGTCACATTTTCGGGTTTATTAGCAGAGAAAATCGGAAGATGCATCTTCTTCACGAACAATAGATCTTTCATCTTGCTTTTCCATATGTTGTAGTTTCTTCCGTTTAGACATACCATCTTTCTCATATTCCCCTCCATATTGATAACCTTAGCTCTGATACCAGTTGTTGTGACGAAAAGATGAAACTAAAAATCTAACAATAAAGAACACAAAGTTTAACATGGAAAAACCCTTCAAACCGAAGGTAAACACCACGGGATCGACAAGATCCGAATTTCTTCACTATAACAATAAAAGGGTTACAAATATTCTTCTAATGGCTACACAACAAGTGCCAAAAGAGAAAAAACAATAGCTACACCAACAAAAGATAAATAGAAAGAAACACCATCCAAACCTAGCTTCTGTTTTGGGACCTAAAACAGGATCTTTCTGACCTCCAAATCCAATCTCCACCGTTCACATCAACCACCAAGATGTTAGGAACACTCAGTCAAAAATTCAGCCCGATCCAACGGTTAGTTAATCGGGAAACACGATCTGAATGGTGCTGGTCGAAGAAAAGACTGCTGCAAAAGAATCCTTTTCTTTCTCTCTTTTTCTCTTGTTGAAAGCTCTCTCAAAAACCTCTCTTATGTTTTAATGTCTTTCTAAGACAATACCAATGAGCAATTAATTATTATCTCAAAACCATCCTCTATTTATAGAGTTGTGCTTTTCCTTATAAAGCCAAAACCAACTACAAATAGGATTACTATTCTAATCGTTTTCCTAATAGAATTGGAAACCAATTAAGGAGAATAATTCCAATCCTTTTGCAAGTAGGATTAGGCCATGGGCCTTTGGATGGAACATGGGAAATAGCCCAACACTCAGTACGTGTTCCTTGTACTGACCCCTACTTGTATTTTCTTCTTTGTTCTTTTGTGAAGTGCATCAAGTGTACCATCGACTTCGACTCGCCCTCAGCTCTAGTCAGTCTCCAGCACATCTGAGTTCAGGGTGACCTATCATTTCTAGATCGTGCTGGATTCTCTCATTCACGTCTTGATGTCTTTGAATTTCGGACATGGACCATCTTTTTACTTATTTTGTTTTTTTTTTTTGTAATACTCTTAGACCTGCTAATTTGGCATAAGTGTTCTTGATGTGATGACTTCCAGATTTTGGGGGTAATAACTGTTACACTTTAGAGGCTTATTTAATTGGTTACATTAATAAGTTTTGGATCTTCCGCATTATTTTTGTTATTCATAGTTGAACTATTGGTAACTGTTGGGGTTTAGATTTGTTGGTTCGCTCGCCTAGTAGGTTAAGTGTGGGTGCCACTCACGACTCATTTTGGGTCGTGACACTCTATTACCCTAACCACCACCCCCATCAAAACTGTTGGTCTTCCATTACTCCACCCCCTCTGTGAGAAAAGATCAATATTCAGATTGAATCAATCGATGAACAACTTCTAAATTTTCCCCATCACAAACATCAAATCAAACGTCATTTTTCCACTTCTCTGAGGAGATGCTTATGTTTTAAAATATAGTCCTTGTCAGATAGAAAATGAGAAATGTAAGGGAGTGACTAGCTCAAATTATAAGAGAACTTATTTGTTGGAGAAAAATATGTGAAACAAACCACGATAATTGTGGTACAGTTACCTCCGGGTATTTGTTCAAGCTCTTATAAAGGAAATCAACGCCTATTCTTATCTAATTTTAGAAGTTAACTTTCATTTCTTACTTTAAATTCCACCTGATTGTTGATGTTCTATATTGCATGTGATGATAATCTCTATGTTCTTGGAGTTCTCTTCTTTCTAAAGTATGTTCCTTTATTTTACTGACTTATTAGGTGGAAATTTTCGTTTTGCCAAATTTTTGGTATATTCTTTTTGAATAATGTATTTTTTTATAGTAGGTTCTTTGTGTACATTGTCTGAAATTATGTAAGTAAGTCATACAAGCATATATATGTGAATACTTTCTGTTGTAGCCTCTATTGACAATAAAAGATTATCGCAATAATAATAATTATTTAATAAACTTGTCAATATAATAATGTGTAGGACAATATTTTCATTATCCTTCAAAAGTGTAATTCTACCTTATAACATGATATAATTTTTTGTGTAACTGTAGAGATTAGGTGTCCTTATTCCCGTGTTCTTTATTTTTTTAATTGTTCAAGTTCAAAGGTGTTGTAACACTTATATGGATTCAAAATACTAAATCTTGAATAATGACAAGAGTGGGCAACGACCTAAACTTTTACGCATAAAGGACAAAAATGAAGTTGAGAAATGACGTTTGTGAAGATCAGGACCAAAAAATTTTTTTAAGAATCCTCCTTGCTTGATTCCTCCTACATAGAATTCCTCCTACTCTTCTTCTTCCACACACATGATATAAGGCTTAATATTTCTTGTCCTGATGTGAAGATTAGTAAGTTATTGTTTGTCTAAACTAAGAATCCTCCTCGTTTGATTTGACAGATCTGAAAAATTATGAATCTCAAACCTGTCAACACTTTTAAAAGTCATGTTGTCTAAAGAATCTGCCAGCGTATTTCCTTCTCAGTAAGTGTATTTAATTTGAATCCTACACAATTGAGAGGCATTCATTGTGTCTCCAATATTTACTGAAATTTCTCGGTGGATCTACCAAAATTTAGTAAGGATCTTAAATAGATTATTAAATTTGTATCTAAACAGACTTGATTAATCCCAACACTAGTGCGATGAGTGATTGCCATCTTTATACCTATAGCTTCCGCCTCTAAGATTGTACTTTCATGAATCTCTTCACCTTGATCTTAGTGTAAGTTTCATGAATATCTTAAATAAAAACTGTTTCCAATCTGTGTTATAAAATCAGAAATTACTGGTTCTAATAAATCATTCAGAAACACGAAGTAACTGAGATTTTTTATAACCAGTAAATAAGATGAACAGAAATTTATTTGAAACAAATAATTTAATCTGTAAAAACGTACCAGAATCTGGAATACTCTTATTGAAAATTTAGGAAGGAAATCAAGTCCACTGAATTCACAGTGTCCCCTTAAGGAAATTATTCCCCTCTAGTATCCGAGGTTTGATTTGGAATATAACCTCCCAGGGTAAAATGATTTTAATCAGTAGAGTATAGATACAAAAAAAACTCTACTGTCAGCGAATCAATCCACAGCAGGAAAGTACACGAAGAAATATATTATTTTAAGAAGAAGGAAGATCAGAAAAATTCGTAGTAATATTCTGAAGACTGAATGGTATTTATAGGCAAGAAGAATATATTCTGAAAGGTTGCAACCTTTCAGAATTAACACGACCATTAATGAAAGGTTGCAAACTTTCAAATGGTATTGACTGTTCCTGAAAGTTGCAACCTTTCAGAACAATCATGGCGGGAATTTGGAATATAACGGAATTTAAAACGGGTCACTCGCGCGGATCCGAGTCGGGTCGGGTTTTAACTAAAAATTGAAAACATTTCGGTTATCAACTAATTTATTGAAAATAATTTTTGGCCATTTAAATAATTAATAAATAATTAAAATAAATTTTGTCCAAAAAATTATCTCTCGATCGATCATTTGCCAAATCCGAAGCCGAAGCCGAAGCCGAAGCGAGCGACGACGACGACGGCGCGAGGGGGGTCCCTCTTTCCAACCCTTTTAACAATTAATAGGAGTGTTTATTTATTTAAACTCTCCTATTTTCCTTTCCATTACCGATGAGGGACTATTGCCTTTTTCAATAAAGCATTAGAGGACTTTTCAAGTTCCCAACCTTTCAAGTTCTAAACCTTTCAAATTCCTCTCCTTCCCTCTATTTCCCATCAATTCTTGCTACATACCCAACAAAAACCTTATGTGCTTTTTTCTGAATTTCCCTTAATGAAACATCTCTATTTCATTTCATAAATCATTTTTGGAGTTTTGCAGCTGACTGGGATATAATGAATCCTTGGAGTGTGCTTTTACAGAAAATCTATGATATTAGGTGAAGTAATAGGGATCTATAGTCCAGAAAAGGTGGTCCTCTCATGTCTCCATAAATATGAATTTACTATAAAAACTAAATTGTTGTAAGAACTCTTTAGATGCTTCAACCTATTTCTCCTTTTACACAGGTTCCAAATCACAATGGCTGGGAAAATTCTCAATAATGGCTTTAATATTTAACAACAATCTGATGCGCATCATTTATTGCAAACTTGTGGAAGTTGAAACCCTTCTATTTGAATCTCTACAAAATTAGCAAACAACCTCCATAGGTTAGTAGCTATGAGCGATCTTAGAAAGAGATGAGACATAGTCTCAATTGTACGCTTAGTGCAACTCTAACATTGTGAAGATCTGTTTACTCTGATGAGTCGTAGGACATCACCCACTAGAATCCTAAATGTCCAAGCTATCCATAAGAAAAAAGACATTTTAAAAGGGAAAACAAAAGACACATTGAGTACCATGCTTAAACTGTATTTCTGTGATTCCATTTTGCATTGGGATGACTATGCAAAATAGTGTTTATATGATTTTATTTAGTTGGTTTATTTTTTTAGGTTGTTTGTTTAATTTCGCATTTTCTTTGGTATTTACTTACTCTTCTATAAACATAATGGGGATTATATAGTAGGGCCTATCTAACCTTCATTTGTAATTTAATAAATTTGTTGTGAATTTACTTTGTATGTTCAGTTCTTAACCATAAATATAGAAACTATAGACCAGATCATCTTGATGAAATTTCCAACTTTTCACGAAATACAATTGAAGTGGGAAATTTTTAGCTTTAGTTTTATATAAATATAATATGTTGTCATGATATTGATTATTTTTTAGAAATTAAGTTGCAAACATATCTTGGTGTATGTCCCTCATGTGATCACCATCTGATTCCCTCATTTGCTTCACAATCATTTGCAAAGTTGTTCTGCGATACATTCAAGACAAAGTGTAGCCATAACTAAATTTACACTATAGTTTTTAAGTTTTTTTAAGAAGTAAGCGATTGAATTAAATGTTATTATGGAGATGCAAGACAACCACAAAGAATTTAACTGATAAGTTCAAAATTTCACAAAAGACTGTTGGGAGTTAAAACCTATAGCGAAAACTCAAATTTGTTTAACTTTTACTCCAAGATAATAATGTCTATTGGGGAGATAACATCATTTGCAAAATATTTTTATAAATAACAAAGAATATTATTGATGTTTAGAATGTACATTATAAAGTTATTATGTAGAAATATTTGGTTGCAATCTTGTAAGTATTTGCGTGTGCTTGCTCTATGACTATCGATTAAGTGTTTGTTTCTTAATTTTCTCTTTTAATACATGTTTAACTATGTGCATCTACTTCTCTGCATCAATTACTTTGAAAGAAAATTAATTATTACTACCTGGTTATTATACTAATTTATTTGTTATAAATGCACAAAGGATATGACACCTATTAAGCAATGAATGGAACTTATTAGCAGTAGACTTGATAATGCTTATGCAGATGGGGTGGAGAATTTCTCGGATTAGTTTTTTACAAAATTAGGAAAATCAATATTGATACGTTGTCGATGTATTAAATTTTGTAATGCAACTTCTAGAACACGTATTGTAGTTATGTCACATTTAATAGTACATGGGATAATACCATGTTATACTCTTTAATATCAGAATGGGGAGATTTTAGGTGAAGCACAATCAAATTTGAATTTATTGTTGATAGCGACATATAAGAGGATGAAAAACATGGATTGCTAAGAAATTTCTACCCCAATTTGTTTGGAGATAATATGAATACTAGTACTAATGATGATCTTCGCGAGGAGGAACCAAATGTTGAAGATAATTTTTTTATAAGTTATTGAAAGATCTTGATCTACCATTATACTTAAGTGTAAAAGTTTCTAAACTTTCTACTTTGATTGAATTGTTTCACCTTAAAAGTATTGGTCATTTGAGTAATGATTTATTTACAATGCTATTCATGTTTTTCAAAGATGATATATTGCTTGATGGAACAAACTTGCTAAATTCATATCAGTAGGCAAAGAAGGTGATTCGAGATCTTGAAATTTTTCGTAAGAAGATTGATGCATGTAAGAATGGCTGCATATATATTTGATGAATTATAATTGTCTTCAATCGTTCAAAGTTTCTGGTGCATATGGATTGAAGGATGAACAATATAGTGGGAAAAAGATTGAAAAAAGGAAAAAAGATACCATACAAGATTTTACATTATTTTCCTCTAAAGACAACACTTCAAAGATATTTTATGTTCTCAAAGACATTTACTCTGACTTCATGGAATCATGATAAAATAGTTGATGGTGGAATAATGATCCATCCAGTTGAGACAATGGCATGGAAATTTTTTGATGAACTTCACCCATCTGTTATAGTTGAACCTTGTAACATATGACTTTGACATGCTAGTGATTCCAACCAGTTGGAGTTTCGAGAAGTCCCTACAACATTTGGCATGTGCTAGTTGTTGCTTATAATTTTCTCCCTTGGATTTCCATGAAAAAAAAGTGTTTTAATTTGTCAACGCTTATACCTGGTCCTAATGTTCCTAGTGATTTGTCAATGCCTATACCTGGTCCTAATGTTCCTAGTGATACATTTCATGTCTATCTAAAACCATTAATACATGAGTTGAATGAATTATGGGAAATTGGAGTGGAGACATTCTCTTCATCAACTAGAAAGAATTTTAAGTTACATGCATATTTGTTGTGTACCATTATTGACTTACTAGCATATGAAAATTTGTCTGGATAAAGTACAAAATGAAAATTTTCGTTCCCATGTTGCAATAGGAAAACGTGCTCTACAAGGCTTAAAAATATCCAAAAAAGTGTTATATGGTTCACATATGCTAACTTCCTCTTAAGCAGAAATGGAAAAATGATAAAGTATCATCTGATAAAACTATTGAGAATAGGCTACCACTTGAAATGTTGTTTGGTGATGATATAATTGATAAAGTTTCTAGTTTAGATGGGTTCCCATTAACAGGGGATCCTCACAAAAATATTTAAACATTTCATAAGAAAAAGAGTGATAACTAGATTGGAAAACGTTATTGTTGCAAATATGCTTTATGTGATTCACATTGATAATAATATATGCGATAATATTTTGGGGATAATTTTATATGTCAAAGGAAAAAGAAAAGACACATTGAGTACGCGACCGGATTTACAAGAAATTAATATACGAAAAAGAATTTCATCCAATACTAAATTGATATGAATATGAGTTGCCGCAATCATATTTTACATTATCTATTGAATAGAAGAAAACAATTCTATTTTTTAAAATTGAACGGTCTTACATGGTTTTTCCTCAAATATTTCTCAATGTATAAACCCTAAGGATGTAAATAATTCAAGACTAAGATTGTCATATAACTTTACAACATTTACTTCCACTTGTCATGTGTGGTATGGTTTGCAAATCTCTATCTGAAAAACTTATTATGTTGTATATTTTTTAAAGTTCTTGGAAAATATTTTTTGCGTATAGAGAATGTCACGCCTTAAATCCCATTAATGCGGACAGGAACACGACGCCCTATAGGACTGAGAGAACCAACCTGTAACCTGTGCTTACTATGCATATAACTGTAACAATCTTACAAGTTAACATAGGATTTGAATATAAATGAATAAACATAAGTAGTTCCAAAAGTTATATACAAGAATTTGCCGTTGTGGCCATAATTCTGTAAGAAACAACTGAACTATATACACACATCTACAAAGCCTCTAAAAGATAGAAAACCTGAGTAGGTCGGGATAGAACCTACCTTACTTGTAACTATGATACAATACCAAATTAAATTTACCAAGGACTCAATAAAGTTCCGAATCAACCTAGATCTTATCAAAAGTAGCAGAGTGTCGTGTGCTCCTATTGAGGAGGTCTTCCAGCCGGAGTACCTGTGCTTGCAGCATAAAATGCAGCATCCCCGCGAGCGACGTCAGCACATAAGATGTACTTAATATATAAGGCAATAACATAAGTAATACGAGGTCTCAAATGAAATCAAGTATCAACATATGAGTGCATAGATCAAGAGAGAAGACCATCTTTGCTTACTGTACTGAGATCATGTAGGTTACATATTTTTTCTTTACTTTTCTATACGTTATAATCTTTGTAGGGCATGTGATAAAAGTGACCAGTTGATGAGTGGTACAAAAGATGGCCCATGCTAGGCATTTTAACCATTAGGATGGGCCCCTCATAATTACACAAATTGGGATCGGCCCATGCTAGGTTTTCACCCTTGAGTTGCAGCCCTTCTATACCAATAAGGATCGGCCTATGCTAGGCTTTGGCCCCTGAGCCGCCAACCTTATGTATTCGCCCCTGGGCTGCCACCCGTAATTATATAAATTTCTTCACTTATATTCTTTAATCTTTGATATTGTTGTTTATAAGTTCATAACTATTTTGGGATTGTTCTTTCGATAATCATAACTCTTTTTAAATGGGATAAGATTCCAAAATTCCCAAGTATGGACTCATTCTGTGAGGGCCTTATAAAAGGGACTAGGTCAAACTTTTAAAGTTATAAGCACTACAAGAGTAAATATTGAACAAAGGACTTCAATTTCCAAAAATAGAAGTTAGAATGCCACAACTTCCAAGTTGAATAAGCTACCAGAAAATAGTTTCAATGTGTATCTTTGTTTTGATGAAAAGTGTCACGTCCCGAGCAAACCCCGAGACGCGGACACGGGACTCAGAACCAAAAGTGATCCCAAGCTATCCCTGCTGTCATGATCATGAGCATACTAATGATAATAAAGTGATGTGAAAGCTAAATCATAACTTATAATGAAAAGAGGGGGAATACCCATATGCTAAACTTATATATATGAAAATTGATGAGTTTAATACAATGAAAATATTAACTCAATACTAAGATGAATTTAATTATGTCTGAAATAAGTCTCTAAACTATACTAGAAATCAGGAACAAGCCCCAACTAAATCTAGAAAAAAAATTAAACGAAATAACTGAAGATTGAAATTAAACTCATGACTGTTGTCCTCAGAGAATGACGATCCACCACTGAATCTGCTGAACTGGACATTTGAAATCAATCTATGCGTGATCTAGATGCTGAGAACATGAACCTACATCATAAGAAAATGTAGCGCACATATGCGTCAGTACTTGGAAGGTATTGAGCATGTAGGATAGAGTAAAGTTTGAATAAGACATAACTGAACAAGAACAAAAGCAAGTATAATAATCTGAACATAATAAACTGATTTTTTGAGCTAACAAAATGTAATGACATATTTATAATATGCTAAGACTAAATAACCCATAACTGATGAATGGTCAATGCAGATAGTCTGACTAATCTGTAGGAGCTACTAATAACCGATAATAAAACCACATGAGTAAAATGTGGAGTCCGATGGATATACCCCCTCGAGAGGACCTAATATACCCTGCCAAAGGTATAAACAGATGCTGACATGATCACTAAACTTATTACCCACAAAGGGACTTACAACCAACTAGGCTAGTAATTCTGGGACTATTACTTACGTCCCTAGTCCAACTAGGTATTATGCTATTACAAATGAATTTTGTAAATTAACTGATTAAGTATGAGTTTCTCAAAATACTGCATAGCTAAAAACTAAACATGCAAACTTATAATGTAATAATTAATATGGTAATTATGCATTTATAACTGAGGCATGTACATCTAAAGTGTCTGAAATATCTAACCTAGCATGTGTAATTCAAGAACATAAAGAAATACATAGATAGGGTTATGAAATTCATGCGATAATATGAGTAATAACATGATAATCTTATTTGGAAAATATATTTAACTAAATCATAAAGTTCTATCAGAGTTCTAGAAACCCTAGGTTTATTCATGATAAGAGAATCAAGAATCTTACATAAAACTAGAGACCCAATGGGTGAAAGGAACCCACTAGTGAAATCCCACATACCTGGTGATGAAACCCACATAAATACTAAAGTTTTGGGGCTGCATCTGCTGAAACTTGTGTCGTTCTTGAACTAGGGTTGTTAAGCTTTTTCTCCACTCTTGCTTCTAATTCTATAGGTTTTGATTTACTAGATTTGACTTGGATATGTTTTAATTATTTTTATAGGCTTAAACTAAAAAATATGATGATTTAGGATAAAAACGACTTAACTTAGGGTTTAAAAAGAGTGGGAAAGGTAAAAAAAACTAGGAAAGTTGTTGTCGGACCAAACGATGGCCAGGACTGACGGTCCATCGTCTTACCGATGCCCCATCGTTGGGTCCATAAACTGGGCATGTTTGATAGGCCTTTACTTAAATCGGCATAACGTTTTACTCTAAGATCTGATTTTAACAAGGTTGGTGGATATTGAAAGATAATTCAATTATCTATATGTGGGTAGGTAATGCGTCACCTAATTAATATTGTGCTAAGAGTTATGACAATCTCAAGTTTACCCAATGCATTTCCCCTTAACTGTCCGCAAAAAATTCCTCCTACGGACCGTGATGGTTATCCATAGCTCCTGTGAGAGAGTGGGTGAATGGGGGTGTCGATCGACGGAGATAGACTACGGACCGTCATCTAACCTACGGACCGTCAATGCCATCGTTTGTTTCACGTGCAGATTTTTCTAAAAAAAATTGATTTTTGGTCTATTTTTTCTATGGGGTGTTACATTTTCTCCCACTTGGGAAAATTCGTCCTCAAATGAAGACTAAACTAGCTGAAATTGAGGGAAAGAGATGCAAATCCCACAAATAAACAGTGAGAACTGAGTTTTTGACTGAATTCAATTCCAAGTACATGCAAATACGCTGAAAATGTGAGTACAAATGAAGGGAACATGATTCTAAGACTGATTTTATACATGAATGACTGGAAAAACTTAAGACGAACTATTACCTCAAGCTGGAGTGGAATTGAAAGGAAAGAGGTCATGATACTTGGCTTATATGGTTGCTTCAGCTTACCAAGTACCTCCCTCTATGGACTGACTTCTCCACAAAACCTTGACTGAAGTGACTTTTTTGTTTCTCAACCTTCTGACTTGACTTTCAAGATTCTCAACTGGTACATCCTCATAATAAAGACTAACTTTCACTGCCACACTCTCCAATGGCAATATAGAGGCTGGATCACCCAAACACTTCTTCAAGAGTGAGATGTGGAAGACTAGATGCACTGCTGCTAATTCTTCTTACAACTCGATCTCATATTCCACCTTGCCAACCCTTTTCGAGATACTCTAAGGGCCTATATCTCTAGGACTAAGCTTCACTTTATTTCCAAATCTCATCACCCCTTTCATAGGTGCGACTTTTAGAAAAACCCAATCATCAACTTTGAACTCTAGTTCCCTTCTCCTTAAATCTGCATAAGATTTCTGACGACCTTGGGATGTCTTAAGTCTTTCTCTAATGAATTGCACTTTCTCCATATCTTAAAGGACTGAATCTGTCCCTATCAAAGATGCTTTACCAACTTTGAAGCAACCAACATGAGATCTACATGTATGCGCATATAAAGACTCATAAGGGCCCATCTGAATGCTGGAATGATAGCTATTAATGTAGGTAAACTCAATAAGAGGAAGGTGATCATCCCTATTACCTTTGAAATCTATCACACAATCTCTCAACATATCTTCTAAGGTCTGAATGTTACGCTCTGCCTGCCCATACGTCTGTGGAGGAAATGTTGTACTAAGATTAACTTGAGTACCAAGACCTTTCTGAAATGACTCAAGAAATGAGAGGTAAACGGAGGACCTCTATCTGAGATGATAGAGAAAGGAACCCCATGCAACCTCACAATTTCATTTATGTAAATCTTGGCATAGTCCTCTGATAAATTTGTAGTCTTGACCGCTAAAAAGCAATAAAACTTAGTCATCCTATCAACTATCACCCAAATTGAGTAATGTTGTCTGCGAGTACGCGATAATCATGTGATGAAGTCCATATTGATCACATCTCACTTCCAAGTAGTAATATCCATCTCTTGAGTCATACCCCCTAGTTTCTGATGTTCTACCTTGACTTGCTTGCAATTGGGGCACTTACCCACAAAGTTTGCTATATCCCTCTTCATACCATTCTAACAATAGACTTTCCACAGATCGCGGTACATCTAGTGGAACCTAGATGAATAAAATACCTAGAGTTATGGGCTTCTTGAAGGATATGCTTCTATACTCACCCACATCAGGAACATACAATTTACCCTGGTAGCGAAGTACACCATCTCCCCATGGGGGGAAAACCTTCACTATCTAATTATGGATTGTACACCTATGTTTAAGTAAGATTTTATTGCTGTCTTGCTTTTTTTAATCTCCACTACCAAAGACGATTCTACCCCATTTTTAGTTGTTACACCACTGTCTAGTATGCTCATAAGGCGAAATCCTAAGCGAGCAAGCCTGTAAACATCCTTCACTAGCTCATTCCTTTCTTCCTCAACATGGGCTTCACTACCCATGGATAATCTATTAAGAACATTTGCTACTACATTCACCTTACTAGGATTGTAATGCACACTAATATCATAATCCTTAAGGAACTCAGGCCATCTCCTCTGGCAAAGATTCAACTCTTTCTGGTGAACACATACTGAAGGATCTTATGATCGGTGAACACAATTACTTGAACAAAATACAAGTAGTGTCTCCATATCTTGACTGCAAACACCACTGCTGCAATCTCGAGTTCATGAGTTGGATAGTTCTTCTCATGTGCCTTAAGCTTCCTAGAGGCATAAGCTATGACCTTACCGCTTTGCATCAACACACAACCTAGGCCAACTCTTGATGCATCACAATAGATCACATAAACACCTGAACCCTCTAGTAGATTCAAGAAAGGAGTTGTAGTCAATATCGTTTTCAATTCTACGAAGCTTTTCTCACAATAATTTTACCTTTGGAACTGGACCATCTTCTGAGTAAACCTAGTCAATGGTGAGTCTATGGATGAAAATCCTTCGACAAACCTTCTATAATAGCCTTCTACACCTTAGAAACTTTTGATGTCAATAGCAAATGTAAATATGGGCCACTGTTTCACTACTTCTATCTTCTATGAATCCACTCGGATCCCTTGGCTAGGTACAATATGACCAAGAAAATGAACGGATTGCAACCAGAATTCACATTTACTAAACTTAGCGAATAACTGGCGATCCTTGAGAGTATGCAGAACAACTCTCAAATGATTTAAATGTTCTTCTTCACTCGTAGGGTAAATGACGATATAATCAATAGAGACGATAACAACCAAGTCCAAGTACTGTTTGAAATCTATGTTCACCAAATCCATGGAAGTTGCAGGCGCATTGGTAAGTCCAGACGACATAACTACAAATTCATAATGACCATACTGAGTTCTGAAGGATGTTTTAGGAATGTCACTATCTCAGACTCTAGGTTGATGATAACCAGATCTGAGGTCTATCTTTGAGAAATGGCTAGCACCCTAAAGTTGCTCTAACAAGTCATCTATCTTGGGGATGGGATAATTATTCTTGATTGTGACCCTGCTCAACTATCTATAGTCAATGCAAATTCTGAGAGAATCATCGTTCTTCCTTACGAACAACACTGGTGCACCCCATGGTGAAATACTAGGTCTGATGAAGCCCTTATCTAGAAGGACTTTCAACTACTCTTTCAATTCCTTAAGCTCTTCTGGAGCCATTATGTAAGGAGTAATAGAAATAGGCTGGGTATCTGGAAGGAGATCAATCCCAAAGTTGATTTTCCTTTTAGGAGGGACTCCGGGAAGATCTTCTGGAAATACTTCTGGAAAGTCACTGACTATTAGAACTGACTCATGATTTGGGGTTTTAAGGCTAGAATCCTTAAACCGAACTAGATGATAGAGATAACACTTAGATATCATATTTCATGCCTTAAGGTAAGAAATAAATCGACCCACAGGCACTAAGATACTACCCTTCCATTCTAGGATTGGTTCGTCTGGAAACTGAAAATGAACAATCCTAGTTCTACAATTGATTGAGGCATAACGTGAGTGTAACCAATCCATTCCTCGAATGACATCGAAGGCTACCATTTCTAACTCTATTAGATTTTTTGAGTTGACTTTATGAGAGACTGTGATAGGGCAGTTTTTGCATACCCATCTAGCTATAACTGGGTCCCCGACTTAAGTAGAGACTGAGAAAGGTTCTGAGAGAGTTCCTCGACTAACACCGAATTGGACTGTTATGCTGATTTACAAAGGACAAAGTCATCCCTATTGTCTTTCCACTTAGTGAATTCAACCATATAAGAGTCACATCCTTAAGCTGGTAGGAGGTTAATTTCACCTATCACTACAAATTACTTGCATCAAACCAAATTAATGAAATTCATGGGTCCTTACAAACTTGTGACCCTTAAAACTTACGCGGATTAATCCTAACAAAATAAAAAACTTTGGCTGCGACTACTCGATCATTCCTATTAGTAGGAACTCGAACTTACTAATTGTTCTTGTTGGTCAAACTCTGAGCCAAAAGCTGAATCGACATTCTAAACTCTGCATTTCAATTTCCTTATCTGGTACTAAAGGAACTACTTTGGCATTGCGTGCATTAGAATTCCATGCCTAAGCTCTATAAGAAGGCATGATATTAAGCGCACAACGTAAAGTTAGAATGGAATTTGATCATACCTTACGCACGATAAGAGTAACAAGAAAGTGAAGTTTTTCCTAAAACACTTCATAACCTCTCTCTCATTAGATGTAGTACACTTCACACCCATGAAAAGGACTCTACTTAGTGATGCTTTTCAGACATCCTAGGACTCTTGAACATAGTGCTCTGACACCAAGTTTTTTCATGCCCCAAGCTACCCCAAAGACGCAGATACGGAACATAGAACCACAAGTGATCCCAAGCGAACCCGTATGACATGATCGTGAGCATACCAAAAATATTAAACTAATGTTAAAGCTTAATCATAACTTATAATGAAAAGATGGGCAATACCATATGCTAAAACTGATATATATGAAAAATGATGATTTTAATACAATGAAAATATTAACTCAATACTAAGCTGAATCTAACTAAGTTTTAAATAAGCCTCTAAACTGGACTAGAAATACTGGGACAAGCGCCAGCAAAATCTAGCAAAAAAGAAACTAAATAACTAAAGACTGAAATTAAACTAATGACTGTTGTCCTCGGAGAATGAGGTCTCAGCAATAAATCTGCTAAACTGGAAATCAGAAATTGATCTATGCGTGATCTAGATGCTGAGAACCTGAAACTACATCACGAGAAGATGTAGGGCACGCATGCGTCAGTACTTGAAAGGTACTGAGCATGTATGATAGAGTAAGCTGCAATAAGACATAACTGAACAAGCACAAAAGCAAGTATAATAATCTGAACATAATATACTGAATTTCTGAGCTAACTAAATGCAATGACCAATTTATAACATGTTGAAAGTGAATACTGAATATACAGATAAATGGTCAGAATGATCTTTGGGAGCTACTAATAATCGATAATAAAACCACCTGAGATAAATGTGGAGTCTGATGTATATGCCCCATCGAGAGGAACCAATATACCTTACCAAAGGTATAAAGGCATGATTGCATGATTACTAAACTGATTGCCCACAGACAGGACTTACAACCTACTTTGCTAGTAGTTCTGGGACTATTGGGTACGCTAAACCGTAGACCAACTCGGTATTATGCTACTCCAAATGAATTTTGTAAATTAACTAATTATGTCTGAGTTTCTGTAAATACAGGATAACTCTAAACACAATATGCACAATTATAATGAAAAAAATTAATTTGGTAATGATGCATATATAACCGAGGCATGTATATCTGAAGTGAATAAAAATATGTGACCTAACATGTGTAATTCAAGAACTTAAAGAAATACATAGCTAGGGTTCTGAAATTCATGTGATAATCTGAGTAACATCATGATAATCATATTTAGAATATATATTTGACTAAAATCATGAAAAACTATCAAATATCAAGAAACCCTAGGTTTAATCATGATAAGAGAATCAAGAATCTAGATGAAAACTAGGAACCAAATGGGTGAAAGGAACCCACTAGTAAAATCCCACATGCCTGGTGATGAAATTCACTGAAAAATGCTTATGTTTTGGTTCTAGAACTTGTGGCGTACTTGAACTAGGGTTCTTGAGCTTTTTCTCCTCTCTTTATTCTAATTTTCTAGGTTTTGATTCGATGATTTGACTTGTATATGTTTGAATTATGTTTTTAGGCTTAAACTTACTAAAATCTGATGATTTGGGATCAAAACGACATAACTTAGGGCATAAACGGAGTGGGAAAGGTCAAAAAGACCCCTGGAAAAGTTGCTGTCAGACCATATGACAGCCGGGATTGACGATATGTCGTCTAACCGACGCCCCGTTGTTGGCTCCGTTTACTAGGCCTGTTCGGTAGGCCTTTACTAGAATGGGCATAACGTTTTACTCGGAGATCTAATTTTAGCAAGGTTGGTGTCTATGGAAAGATAATTCAATTATTTATATGTGGGTAGGTGATGCGGAGCCTAATTCAATTTGTGTTAAGAGTTATGACCATTTGAAATTTACCTAACTGCTTTTCCCCTTAACTGATTGAAAATTTTCCATCTACGAACTGTGCTGGTCATTGGTAGCTCTTTTCAGAGAGTGGGGAATGGGGGTCTAAATCGACGCTCCTGGACTATGGACCGTCGGTCCGTTTGTCGATCAAGAATTATCCTATTTTTCCTTGATGAGTTTTTTTGGAGTTTCTGATCCCATCGACGGTTGTGTAGGATGGAGCGTCCTCTCTCTACGGGCCGTCGATGCCACCGTTTGTTGCACCTGCAGATTTTTCTTTAAAAAATGATTTTTGGTCTATTTAGGCTATGGGGTGTTACAAAAAGGAAGACAATGCTCCCTTCTGTCAAGGAGATGAAATGAATCAATACAATTTGATAAGTGATGCAAGGGCTCGAGGACAAAGATTAGGAATTTATGTTGTAATACCGACTCTGATATGCAAAAATAGAAGTACTACAACAACGTATAGTTAAAATAAGCTAACAAAGCCTTGTATCGTTATGCGTCTTAATTTTTATCCACTGAAAGACTATGACACCCTCTTTTACGAAGGAGAAGTTAATCGAGGTGCTGAAAGAAGTAATAATTTGCAAATTATTACTCCATTTAATCTATTTGATCAAGAAATTTTGGCTAGATTTGTGTACTTAATGTACTATGTATCCATCCTGTTATTAAATGGGCATGGACTTCATATTTTGGCTGACTTTAATCAAAATTTTCATATGCATTTGACGTCAATAAGTAAAAATAAAAAAATATTGGAGTGCCTCATTCATCTCAAAAAAGTGATAGTAATTTTTTTATTTTTTTTGAAACTTTTTTTTTTGTTAGCTGAATTTAAGTGTTAGTTTTCTATAACTTAAACTTAAACTTGCAGAATCTTTTGAATCTCGAAAGCAAAATTTTTTTTAAGGTGGCTCAAGGTTGTAAGGACACTGAAACTAGTATGTATTTTCTTGTATGTAATACTTAGTTCCTATTACTTGTTAAGAAGTTAAAAAATTATCTTGTGTTGCTTACATCTACAATAGATATGTTACCGTATGATAGTATCTTTCCATAGTCATTCTTGGTCCTTTGGTTGAATTTTTCAGTTAATTGATGTCTCTAATTTGCGTCATTGCATAGAGGAATGTGGTAGGCCCCAAGTATCTAACAGGAAAAGTACGCACTGTAAAACCAATAATATTTAAATTAAAAGGAATTCCTTAAGTAGTGTTCCTGCAATATACATATTTTACGCTTACCAAATTAAAATATTGAATGAAACCTAAATTTTGATAAGCCCCTCATAATTTTCAAGACCGTTGTTAAAGACTTCATAAACAATATAAATAATAGGGGCGTCATGGGTCCCCTTATCGTATACCTCGCTTTTCCACAAAATAACCTTTTTCTATCACATTCATCATCAAAAGAATACATGGAAGGTTTAAGTGGGCTGATCTTCAAACACAAATTGTTCACTTATTTAACTTACTTTACGCAGCGAACAACCTTGTCGACTTTAGATTAACTATGTGACGTTTTTAAGAAACATAAAACAGTAAGAAACAATATAATACATCCACAAAAATATAAAGTGAGGCAAAGACAACAAGTTTTATTGAAAACTTAATTACAAACACGTATTAATAAAATGAATACAAGAACACTCTCAGATCATACCAACCTTAACAATTTAAGATCATCCTATACATTGACTTATATTTGACACTCTAATTAGTATTCCCTAATATTTAGAACAATAGAACCCCTAAATTACACAAAAGGCAGCCTGAACATTTATAGCATTATGTGCAACCAACTCCCGATAAGTGATGTAATTAGAATAAAACATTTGTTGCCCTTTTTATTATACTACCCTATATGGTTGACCCCACACAACTACTTGGTATATTCAAAATAATTCAAATAAGGTGCCAAAAACAAGTTCCACATGAAATGAGATAATTCTGCACTTTTTTATCCGTTGATCATATGCTTGACATGTGTTTGGTAACCGCTACTCTACTTTGACTTTGCTTGCCTTTTGGACGAGTTGCTCCCATGTTTATTACTGCCACACATAGAATTTTCATACTTGAATTTCTCCCACTTAATTTTCCAATGCCACGGTCACAAATCTATGACATTTCTTCATCCTGCATTGGCATCATTGCCCTTTCATTATTGTGTTGGTCTTGCTAGCCATTTATCCTTGTAATTTCTTTGATATCAGTGACATGCCCACACGAAATTGTTATGATTTTACCTTGTCGACTCCTCATCTAGATGACTTTCCATCAAGGCCTAAGTCCTCACTTGTTGCTTCAAATAAGGCCATAATTCCATTGTGCACACATAAGATTCGTCAATAGTGTGTCTCCAACGTAGTTTTGCAAGTTTGTTGCTGTGAATTATCCAAGTGACTAGGTTAAAATTCTAAATACCTTTTCATTTTGGCCATTTAATTGAATGTATTAGATAAGGGATCGAATAGACAATCCCTACAAGTTCTCTTCATCGCCCACAATGAAATAAATTGAGCTACCGCAACATCCTTTTTGTCTAACAAAATACTTATAGGATTAACACATACTACGGCCTCCTCTTCTGGTTCTAAATCATCACAGTGATCTAATAAACAATTAAAATAGTTTGCCCGTTTCAGACAGTTTATAAAAATAGTTTGCCACAGTTTCTATGTCTGGTCCATCACAAATAATGGATATATCAGACCTAGCTTTTTCTATGCATTTGGACGATCCAGCCTCTTGTTTTCCCTTTTCTTTGACCTTTTCTTCAACATGGGGATTTTTTTTCTTGCAATCCTTCACTTTGTCTTTCCATTTAGACTTAAAATAAATAGAAGAATTTTCAGCATCATCTCGTCCTAAACGAAAGTCTGCCTATGCATCTGCCCTCGCAATTGCACAATAAAGATCTTTAATGCTCTGCCTTCATAGTTCATTGTATGCACATTTATGTAATCCATAGAGGAAATTATGTATTTTTTCTTCCTCGGACATATTGTTACTATCCATAATCAAAGAATAAAATTCCTCGACATAGTCTCTAATAGATCTGGTCCGCCTTACTGTCTTCAAACAGTTCCTAGCAATCAAACCTACATTGCAAGGGATGAATTGATCCTTCAACTCTTTTTTTAGAGTTTCCCACGAATCAATCTTTGAATGTTCAACACTTAGTTTTTCAGTCAATCTTGTACGCCACCACAATATTGCTTCATCGATAAGATACATAGTATTGATTGACACCATATCTTCATCACGTACAAGGGCTGCAATTAAATATTTTCCATATCCTTTAAGAATTTTTCATGTTTTTTGTCACTCCTTGTTCCTCAAAATTCTTTAGGCTCAAGACTTTTCACTTTAGAATACTCCTCATGATTTATTCTAGAAACAGCACTGGCCAAACACAAGGCAGAAAGTTCAACATAGAGAATGTCTTTTTCCTTCATCACTTCGTCAAATTCAATTTATTGTCCTTTATCACGCCACAAATTTGTTAAGACACCTCCTCTCAAAAATCAAGGTTCTATACTGATTGTTCTTTGATGTCAGTCCAATTTAAACCCATTTTTGAACGAAATATTTAAAATTAAATTCTCATACCATAGAATTGCAAGAGCAGATCAACCTAGTTGGGTAATCAAGCCGCTCCTCATTCAAGACAACGAAATTATAGATCCTTCGTACAAGTTCTCGTATTTAAGTGTGTTCGGTAGTGGAGCCTGATTAATTTTAGGTTTTCCTATTTATTCTCTATTTTAGGTTTTCCTATTTATTATCTATTTTAGGTTTTCCTATTTATTCTCTGTAACCAAAAATACTCTGATTTATTAATATAAATATACCTCACCGTCGTGGAGGTTTACTCACGGGGTGTTACTACGAAATATTGGGTTTTTCTTTTTCTCTCTCTAGATCTCTCATCTCTTTCTCTTAAAGTTCTTGTGTTCTTCATTCATCTAGTGTGTGTGCGTGAATTCGATCCTAAGAACTGGTATCAGAGTTAAGGAGATTCAACACGATCACATAAGATTGATAGTTTGAAGCTTGGAATCGAGAAGTTTGATGGATCCCATTTTAGTTTCTCGAAGATGCAGATCGAAGATTATCTATACCAGAAAGATCTTCACGAACCGTTGACCGGGGTGAAGCCGGAATCCATGACGGAGGAGAAGTGGAAACTCAAGGATCGCCATGCTCTAGGATTGATCCGGTTGACTTTGTCAAGAAACGTGGCGTTCAACATCGTGAAAGAGAAGACTACATCCGGTCTGTTGAAGGCATTGTCAAACATGTATGAAAAACCATCGGCTTTGAACAAGGTATATTTGATGCGTAAATTGTTCAATTTATAGATGTCTGAGAATGGATCCGTTTCTGATCATATAAACGATTTTAATATGATTGTGAGTCAACTCAATTCTGTGGATATTAGTTTTGATGAAATTAAGGCGTTGATTTTGATATCATCTCTGCCCGAGTATTGGGATACTATTGTTGCTGCGATTAAAAGTTCCCGTGGATTTGAGAAACTGAAGTTTGATGAAATCCATGATGTTGTTCTTATCGAAAGTATTCACAAACGAGAAGTGGGAGATTCATCGGGCAGTGCTCTCAGCGTTGATCGAATAGGGAGAAGTAAGACGAAAGGCCCAAATCAACATGGTCAATCAAAATCAAAGGATCGAGAAAAATTCCTGAACAGATCAAACGTGACTTGTTGGAACTGTGGAGAAAAAGGCCACTTTCGAACGAACTGTACAAATCCAAAGAAGAAACAGAATCAGAAATTTGGAGATGACAATAATTCTGTAAATTCACCAGAGGAAATTGGGGATGCTCTAATCCTTAGTGTGAACATCCCGGTGAATCATGGATTTTGGATTCTGGTGCATCTTTCCATTCGTCTCCAAGCAAGGAGTTGTTCTAAAATTTTAAATCTGGAAATTTTGGAAAAGTATATCTTGCTGACAATAAAGACTTAGAGATTGAAGGAAAGGGGGATGTTTGCATAAAGACCACCTCGGGAAACCAATGGACATTGGAGGCTGTCAGATATATTCCTGGGATCAAGAAAAATTTGATCTCTGTTCGTCAGTTGGATAGCATGGAATGTGCAGCAGAGTTTAGGAAAGGTTCGTGGAAGATCGTGAAAGGTTCTATGGTTGTAGCTCGTGGCACCAAATCTGGAACCTTGTACACCACTTCAGGGTGAATAAACATGGCCGCTGCTGCTGAAGGTGCTTCCAATTCATGTCTGTGGCACAACACACTTGGACACATGAGTACTAAAGGAATGAAGATGCTGGTTGTAAAAGGAGCATTAGAGGGTCGGAAGTCTGTTTATATGGGTCTTTGCGAGAGGTGTGTTATGGGCAAACAGAAAAGAGTAAGCTTCACAAAGAATCCTAGAAAGCCAAAGAAAGTGCGGTTAGAAATAGTCCATACAGATGTTTGGGGACCATCTCCAGTATCATAACTTGGAGGATCAAGATTTTATGTTACCTTCATTGATGATTTCAGCAGGAAGGTATGAGTTTACTTCTTGAAGCATAAGTCAGATGTGTTTGAAACTTTCAAGAAGTGGAAAGCTGAAATTTAGAATCAGACCGATTTGAAAGTCATATGCCTATGGTCTGACAATGGAGGAGAGTATGACAAATCAGAGTTCAAGGCATTCTGTGCAGCTTAGGGAATCAGATTGATGAGAATAGTTCCTGGTAAGGCAAGGCAGAATGGAATTGTTGAGAGGATGAACAGAACATTGAATGAGCGTGCAAGGAGTATGAGGATACACTGTGGGCTGCCCAAACACTTTGGGCAGATGTTGTAAGCACAGTTGCATACTTGATCAACAGGGGACCATCAGTTCTTTTAGGGTTCAAGATTCCAGAGGAGGTGTGGGCAGGAAAAGAACTCAAGTACTCACACTTGAGGACTTTTGGTTGCACTGCTTATGTTCATGTTGATTCAGAAAAGAGAGACAAGCTTGATGCCAAGGCTGTGAAGTGTTACTTCATAGGCTATGGTTCTGATTTGTTTGATTACAGGTTTTGGGATGACAAGAATAGAAAGATCCTGAGACATTGCGACGTTACATTTGATAAGTCTGTCCTGTACAAGGACAGAGAGCAGAAGGTTCTAGAGATTACAAAACAAGTGGGAGTTGAGGTTGAGTTGGAGAAGAGTAACCCCAGAGATGTCGAAGCAGATAATCAACCAACTCCTACTGAAGAATCTGAAGTGGAGCAAGTTACACCTGAGCAGGTGTTAAGGAGATCATCCAGATCCATCAGGGCACCAGATAGGTTTTCACCTTCATTACACTATCTATTGCTGACTGATGAGGGGGAACCAAAGTCTTTTGATGAGGCCCTACATGTGGAGGATTCAATCAAGTGGGAGCAAGACATGGATGATGAGATGAGGTCACTTGAAAAGAATGATACATGGGTATTGACTGAGTTACCGGCAGGGAAGAGAGCTTTGCTGAACAAGTGGGTTTTCAGAATCAAGACTGAACCAGATGGCAAATGAAGGTTAAAGGCTCGTTTAGTGGTTAAAGGATATTCACAAAGGAAAGGTATTGATTATGATGTAATATTTTCTCCTGTTGTGAAGTTAACTTCTATTCGAATTCTGTTAAGTATTGTTGCATCGGAGAATTTGCATCTAGAGCAAATGGATGTAAAAACAACGTGTTTACATGGAGATCTAGACAAAGAGATCTATATGCAGCAACCGGAAGGATTTGTGGTTCCAGGCAAGGAACACATGGTGTGCAAGCTCACTAGAAGATTGTATGGACTAAAGCAAGCACCAAGGCAGTGGTACAAGAAATTTGACTCATTCATGACCAAGAGGTGATTCTGCAAAGATGAAAAAGATCCTTGTTGTTACTTCAAGAATAACACGGATTCATATGTCTTTCTACTCTTGTATGTGGATGATATGTTGATTGCAGGATCTAGTATGAGAGAGATTAACAATCTGAAGACAAGATTGTCTGCAACATTTGAGATGAAAGATTTAGGTCCGGCGAAGCAGATTTTGGGGATGAAGATTTCTCGGATAGATCTATTGGCACTTTAAATCTATCTCAGGAGTTTTACATTGAGAAGGTGTTGAGCAGATTCAAGGTTAGTGATACTAAACCCAGGACTACTCCATTTGAAAATCACTTTAGATTGTCAAAGGAGCAGTCACCAAAGACTGCCGAGGAGCGTGATCACACGGCACTTGTTCCATATGCTTCAGCAGTTGGTATTTTTATGTATGCTATGGTCTGCACTAGACTTGATATAGCACATGTAGTGGGAGTTGTTAGCAGGTACATGTCGAACCCTGGGAAAGAGCATTGGGAAGCAGTGAAGTGGCTTCTTAGATATCTGAGAGGTACATCCAGTACTTCACTTCGTTTTGGCAAAGGCAAGGTGACTCTACAGGGTTTTGTGGATGCTGATGTTGGTGGGGATGTTGACTCGAGCAAGAGTACATTTGGGTACATTTACACTATAGGTAGAACAACAGAGAGTTAGATGTCCATGCTTCAGAAGTGTGTTTCTCTTTCATCTACTGAAGCTGAGTATACGGTAATAGCTGAAGCTGGGAAAGAGATGATATGGCTGGCAGATTATCTTGAGGAATAGGGCAAGAAGCAGAGCGAGAAGATTCTTTACTCAGATAGCCAGAGTGCCATACAGTTGGTGAAAAATCTAGTCTATCATTCGAAGACAAAGCACATAAGAAGGCGATACCATTTCACTCGCAGGGCAGTGGAGGATGGTGATATGTGCTTTGAGAAGATAGAGGGTGCAAAGAACCCGGTAGACATGTTGACGAAATGTGTTGATGTTGGGAAACTAAGGTTATGTAAAACCTTAGTTGGTTTTCTGTAGTTGTTGCTACAGATGTTGTGGTGCGGTAAAGATGTTGATGATGAAGAGATTTTTTTTGAGAATGTATTTTTGGGATGACTGAGTCAGTCTCCATGTGTGAGATTTGTTAGGTAGTGGAGCCTGATTAATTTTAGGTTTTCCTATTTATTCTCTATTTTAGGTTTTCCTATTTATTCTCTATTTTAAGTTTTCCTATTTATTCTCTGTAACCAAAAATATTCTGATCTATTAGTATAAATATACCTCACCGCCATGGAAGTTTACTCACGGGGTGTTACCACGAAATATTGAGTTTTTCTTTTTCTCTCTCTAGATCTCTCATCTCTTTCTATTGAATGTTCTTGTGTTCTTCATTCATCTAGTGTGTGTGCCTGAATTCAATCATAACAAAGTGTTCGTCACCATAATCTAAATAGTTGAAGCATCACGCTCTAACACCAATTGTAAGAAGGATGATATTTGAACACAAATAGTTTCTATTTAAACCACTTTAGGTAGCCAACAACCTTGTCGACTTCATCCTTCCAACACTTAGCCAAATTTATTGTTGTTTTGATCTCTCAATGAGAATAATTTATTATAGTTCCTTATATCTAGTTGATTGATTGTTCAGCTGAATCTACTGAATCACTTTGATGATTTTTCTAATAAAATTTTATACTATTTAACACTAACTTGTTTTAGGGAAAAACATTTGTTGTCTTCCTCTGTAGACTAGAAAAGAGAATATATAGAATTAAGGGCATGAGAAACGACAATAGAGTAGAGGATTCCATTGGTCTAGCAGAAAATGCAGGATGACACAATTATAAAGATTATCTTTCTTTGGGATTTGATATTTGTAGTTCACTATAAACTTCTATCCAAGAATTTATAAAGTAGGATATATAATCTTGAATTTTTTTAAACATTTTTCGTAAGCGATAAAGTCGGTTTTACACAACTTTTCAATTTAGTACATGTTAGGATATAGACCACAAAATTGTCCTTTATTCCTATCACTCAGTATGTAACGATGTTCTATTTTGCCATAGTGATTTTGGAATAATTTAATGGTCTAATTCTCTTTGAGTCTGAGTGAATGATGAGTTACTCTGTTTTCAATCCCTTAACTGGAGAGCTCCAATTGATTCCATATCTGAATATTCATAGAAATGAGTTAGAAAAAACAGGCCTACGGGTTGACCACCCTAATGTAGATCAATATAAATTGGTAACCATAGTAACCTGGTTGAAAATTCCAACTTGTTCTATATGTTTCACTTACTTCCAATAGAGAGATCTATCTTGGGGCATGAACTCCAACTGACAACCAATAGTTTCATGTCCTTAACTTACAATATTCATCTGTTTATTGGCGTTATTATCTATTTTTTTAGAGGTCATGGTATTTTTCTAGCTATTCATACAAAGAATGAAAAGAATATATTCATTGATGAAAAGTTTGATGACATTAGAAGATATATTATCGAAGGTACCAACTAATTGAACTTTAATGCTTTATTTTTAATTTCATACGAGATAAGGAGATACACGGGAAGAGTAGCTTGACAATACTTCAAAGAATGAATATTATATATATTTGGTGTATGCAATTCAGTATCTTGACGATACTTCTAATTTTATTACAAAATTCATATACGAGTTTTACTAAATCAAAGTCACCCAATTGAGCTCTGAGATCATTATCAAAAAGAATCTTATGTTGTTTTATATCACAGCGAATCATGGGTGTTTGACACTCACGAATAAGATAATGAAACGCATACGCCATATCTATTATTTTATTCATTTTTTCTGAAATATAGTAATCTACTATTTCAATGTGTGTCCTTCTCTGGCATAATGAGGAAGACTCAAACCTTAAACTTTAACAGTACCTTCGACAATAAATATTTTGATATCTACTATTATTCACCTCACATGTATTATACATATTTGTCCGTTTGAGCATAAATTTTATAGATTGTGCTAAATTGTGTATTTTATTTGTATAATTAATTTTGTGATAAAATTAATAAGTTTGAGGATAAAACGAAGTAAAGATGAAAGGTTGGACTCAATTATTTTATTTATGGTTTTATCTATCTATAAATAGGAAATATAAATTATTATTTAGAGGAGACCAAGAATCAAGATACAACACAGAAAATATAAATTTTCTTCTAGCTTTGGAGCTTTGTAATAGTCGTCGTGGAGGCCGAAGAAGTGTAGTTTATTCTTTCTTCTCCTTTATTATTTACTAGTATTTGTGATTAATAAAAAGATACTTTAGCTATTGTTCTTATCTTTTTATGATTAACACAAACATATTTATTTTAATAAATTTTGATTGTGTTTTTGAGATAATGAGTAGTTAAGCTTCACAACTAGGTTTGCGGGAACAATGATTGATTAACAAACTATGAATAGTAATTAAGCAATTCTCAAATAGGTTATTGAAGGTTTGATAATTATTTCTCTTAGAAGTCTTTTTAACGAGTGCATGCATTAAAAATTACCTTGTTGCTACTTGCCGGACCAAGGAGTTAGTTAATAAGAAAAGAATTATCAACATTGAATTAGTGGGATACTGTCTAATAGGATAGTGTCGATTTGTGCGAAGTAATAACTAAGTCATACATCGATTTTGATGCTTAATATGAAGTAAAGATAAGGATTAGTAAATTATACACATGTAGCCGGACCAAGGTACAGGGTGAAATTCTCTAGATGTCAGACCATGGATTTAGAGATACATAACTTATCACTTTGTATGCATAACACTAGGGAAAAATTGCTATTATTAGAATTACCGTGTTATGAGATTATGGAGAACATATTCCTAGTTAATTTTATTAATTTGGATATAAATAAATACTTAGTTCAAAGCTATTTTTATTTCTCTTATTTTTATTTTAATTTAAAATCTCCATTTTTTATATAACGACTTTCAAGTTAAATAGTTGCTATTGATAATATTCTTTCATGTTCTCTGTGGGATTGATCACGACTCATAGTTGGGTAAATATGTTGCATAGGATCATTTATATTTCTTTTCAAGAAGTATATTTGACTGTTATCATACGTCTGCTGAGCAGTCGTTATATAATTGGAGGGTGTCTTACGAACACAAGATAATGTTTAGTGGAAGCAATACATGGGATAATCAACTGAGTCCGGAACTGCAACATTTTTGTATGCATTGATGTTGGTATGATAATTGTGTAGATCATGATACAATTTTGGGGGGCGTTGTACAAAAAAAGATCTCCATATATACCGAAAAGCCTATAATATGGCCATCGACTCCTATGTTTTTGAAACCCTCTAACATTTTCTTGCTCTTTCATGAGTGCCAATGATTATTTTTTTCCCCATAAAATGCTTACAAGGCTAAGTGAACTTTGCGCCCTCCCTAGTTATATATCTCTACAACTCATATCACTACCACTCAAAACTTTTCTGTAGCTGAGAATATAATGATCAATAAACTCAGGAGGTTCAATAAATATATCGTCTTCTTTCTTTGTATAGAGAGCTATAACACTACTGTCACTTATGAAAAAGTACAGAGAATAATGCCAAATGAAAGGTTGACTATCGTAAGGTAATGATTGGTTCCTAGTTGTATCTCATGCCACAAGCCATATATCCCCACATTACTTGGGGATTAGACCGACTGTTTGCTTATATCACTATAACAAATATGATATACAACTAAGAAATTATTAACTACAAATCAAATTTGTCACTAATTATTCACTTTTAGAGACAAAATTTATTTTTCTCGATTAACTATATGAGACACATACTTTTAGTGACGAAACATAAGAATTTGTGGTAAATTTTTGTCCACTAAAGTTTCCCACCAAAAAATTATTTGGCGCCATTTTGATAAGTAGTGCTAGTCATGAATTTAAAGTTATCGGTGACACATTATTTCATCACTAATAGTGTATCTAATTCATGACAAATTACGACATGAAATTCGTCAGTAATTATTCAGTTTTAGTGACAAAATTTACTTTCCTCTCTTAAATATATGAGACACGTAATTTTAGTAACGAAATATAAAAGATCCATAACACAGTTTTGTCTACTAAAGTTCCCCACCAAAAAATGAATTGGTGTCACTTGTTAAGTTCTATTAGTAACAAATTTAAAGTTATCAGTGAAATTATTTCATCACTAATAAGTATCTAATTCATGACAATATAATTTTTGAATATCATTTATTAAATTTTGGATAAAAAAATTTCATCCAAAAAATATATTGTTACAATATTGATAAATTAAAGTTCATACTTAAATATTATATATTTTCTCTATGAAAATTTATATTTAATTATGAAATTTATTTCGTCACTAATAATACAAATAATTGGTGACAAATATTTTATTGTCTCATATCAATCTATGATTTACTGACAACAAAAAAACTGTCACAAAATATGTAAGGTGTTAAATAGCGACGACTTATAATTTTTATTGAATAATTAAACTATTTTCTACGAAAAATATTCAGGGATAAATACAACTTTTTTGCTAAAATTGTTCATAATTGCAAGTGACAACTTAACAAAATAATAATACAAGTGCTTCATAAGAAGTAGAGAGAGCCCATTAGTTAAATGGCATAGGAAAATATTAAAACCAATGAATTTAGTCGATTTTGTATAAACAAAAAAGTCCAATACATAAATTTTCTTAAATTACGGTATTATAAAATGCATCATTTGAAAAATAGAATCCGCATTATCAGTACTGTGATCGGGCATGGTTGTACCACTATATCACTTATATTTGTAGCTTTAGGACTTTTAGTTTTTTATTTGATACACTTTCATTGATAAGCATGATAAAAAAATGTCAAGCTTTGTGCTAATTATTGTGCATGTCTATTGATGTGTGATTGGTAAACTACATAAATTAATTCAATCTATTTGCTTATGTCTACAAATATATACATATTTAATATTAATTTCACATATGTACATAGAGTAACGATATAGAGATAACATCTACTTACAAACTCAGACTTTGCAAACATGCAATATATTTCATGAATTTCCATTAAATTTTCACATCAGTGTAAAAATTGAAATAAACTAAAAAATGAAAGCACAACTTAATGAAATGAACTAACACAGATTTCCAATATATTATGACGAATTAATATAGTTATTAAAATCGATGTTCAACTTGAACCGATTATTCATTGTTTTAATAAAATTTTAATTTTAATTTTAAATAAATTAGTTTTTGTACTGAATAGTTTTTAAAATTTACAAAAAAAAGTTAAATAAAATGTAAAAATCGTATTGAATATACTTAAACATATTTTTAAAAATACACAATTTAATTAAAATATAATCTATGATTGAATGAATTTTGGGTGGTAAATTTTATTCATATGTGTATGAGTATAAATAATCATGTAATATATTGTTTTTACAACAAATATATTTGAAAGAAGTGAATAAATTGAAAAATAAAACAAAAATAAAAGACAAGACAGATGGTAAACACTTTTCACTTCCAATCTTAAGTTTGTGAGTTCGATTCCCCACTGCCACATAATGTGGGAACTCTTGGCAAGGTTGAAAAAAAAATTTAAGAGGAGATAATACACATATATATGTGTGTGTAACAATTTTTATAAATATATATTTTATCATATATACATTTAAAAATAAAATAAGTTTTTGTATATAAAATATAGTCATTAATGACGAAATTAGATTTTGTTTGACTATGAAAGACATATAAATTTAGATATAATTGATTTCGTCATTGATTGAAGAAAAATAATTAGCGATGACATAATTTTATCGGTAGTAATAACCTTTTTAGTTACAAAGCATACTACTAACTACCAAAAACATATATATATTTTTTACAACAAATAAATTTTTGACAAATGTTTATTCATTTGGGGACGGTTTTTCCTTTTTGTCATTAATATATTACTTTTAGGTGCGAAGCACTAAATAATCTTTCTATACTTTTAGACACACATTTAGTGATGACTGAGTGACGAATTATTTTTCTTCATATAAGATTTTAGTGACGAAATATGATTTATTAATAACGAAATTATTTGTCCATGATAATCTATTTTTTTGTACTGTATAATTTGTAAAATCCTTCGTTCATAAGCTAGCATTTACGTTAGGTTAGGTCTATGTGCTATATCTTTACATTTTATATACTATGTAAAAAAAACTTTTTTATATTCGGTCCTATTTGACATATTTAAAATGTATCATACTCTACATGAAATATTACTAAACCAATTACAACTAATTCTTAAGTGGGGGCTTGTAGGGAGAGACTTGGGAAAGGACTAAACATTGAAGTTACATCTAACTTGAAACTATGTTTGTTGTATGACCAATCATAATTGGTCACTATTGTTTCTAAAAGGAGAATCTATTACAACTTAATATCTTTTTGTTGTAGTAACTTGAACTCATTAACCTAGTTTCTCCACAAACCTGCTAAGGATTAGGTCATTTTCAATTTTTTTCAATCATCAAAATAAGATTTCATCTCAGCTCAACAGAAGTGCTTTTTGTTCGATATGGAGAAAAAATTGTCATAGATATACAAATCGAAGGTAATCCCTCAAGTTATCAACGTAGGATTTACAAATATTAAAAAGGAAAATGCTTCTTGTAAATCAACAAGGAGACATATAACAAAAATATTGAGATTAATGCCCCCGACAATTATTGTATCATTTCATATTATTTATAAGAAACATTTATACACTCTTAAACATTCCTGCAAAATTCTTTTTGACATACTAACTATGCCTTGTTCAAATTAAGCATATGAAAACATTGGGAAAAAATAAATATAGAACATTGATGATGTTTAATTGACAAACATATTACTAAGAAAATAGCTAACCTTAGCTTTCTCTCACTGCTGTGCTTGCTTTAACTTACAAAAAATTGCACTAAATTGTCAAGGAAATTATATATATTACTGAAACACTTCTATGTTAATTGCTAATTGGAAGTCTCTTATTTTTATTTGAAAAAATTAAAGTTTCAGTCAAATATGTTCAATCAACATTAAAATGAAAGATTTCCCAAACATCTTGACTAGCCAATGCTAAAATCTTTCTTCTATTGGAATGCAAAAAAAATAAATGACTTTTTTCTTCAAATACAACAACCATGTTTATTAGAATGTTTAACGATGTTCTCAAACACCTAGAAATAATAAATTATAGTCATGTTTAAATATTGAAGAGCAGAGTCATGATGGTTTTATTTGCCCTGATTTCTTACCATAAATAGGTTTTCCTTTTAGGAAAAGATTTTGTATTGACTTATCCTTTTTCTGGTAGGAAAAGGTTTAAAACTCTATAAATAGAGGAATGTTCCTTCTAACTTAATCAACATTCACAATGTAGTCTTAAGGGTTTTGAGAGTTTTGGTTAGGAGGACAAATTGTGGGTCACAAGTTTGATACGTTATCACTTGTGTGAACCTCCCATGTATTCCGAGTGAATTGGTTGAGGTTGTTCCCCTCTTTATTTTGTACTCTCATATTTATAGTGGATTGCTCATCTCCTTTGTGGACGGCGGTCAATCACGTTAAATCTTTGTGTCTTTTGGTATATTTCTCGGTTTCTTCTTACTCGTGGTCTTTCGAGGTTTGCATTGCTAGCTTCCGCGTTTACACCTGCTTATATTTTGTCCGAACAAGTGGTATCAGATCCAGATTTAATGATAGATTCATTATTAGTTCTTCGATAATCGATGATTGAACCAGGTTAGTAAGAGGTGTTCATCTTGACGGGTGTAGTTCTAGCCGCAACCTTTTTAACAATAATGGAGATTTTGTTGGAGAAATTGTTTCAGAGTGGTTCTCTATGTTGAGACATAAATTTTGCAAAGGAAGGAGATTATGGAGAGGAGAAGAAAGTTGTTGAAGATTAAGCAAGAAGGTGGACAAATTTATTTTGTTAGAAATTCAAGTCAAGGGTAAGATTTGTTGGGTTTTATTTGCCCTGATTTCTTACCATAAATAGGTTTTCCTTTAAGGAAAAGATTTTGGATTGACTAATCCTTTTTCTGGTAGGAAAAAGTTTAAAACTCTATAAATAGAGTAATGTTCCTTCTAACTTAATCAGCATTCACAATGTAGTCTTAAGGGTTTTGAAAGTTTTGGTTAAGAGGAGAAGTTGTGGGTCACAAGTTTGATACGTTATCACTTGTGTGAACCTCCCATGTATTCCGAGTGAATTGGTTGAGGTTGTTCCCCTCTTTATTTTTTACTCTCATATTTATAGTGGATTGCTCATCTCCTTTGTGGACGTAGGTCGACTGACCGAACTACGTTAAATCTTTGTGTCTTTTGGTATATTTCTCGTTGTCTTCTTACTCGTGGTCTTTCGAGGTTTGCATTGGTAGCTTCCGCGTTTACACCTGCTTATTTTCGGTCTTAACAAGTCACCTATTCTTCTCCTGCTCCGACTGATTCCTCTTCTTCTGACTGATGGAAATACCATGAAAAAGTTATATACAAAATTTGAAAATAATTAAAAATTACTTAGAATTGTTGGATCAGTTGAGATGTGTTAAGCAAAATTAGTATGGAATATCTAGTCCTGACTTTAAATCTCATTTAGAACAAAATGGAATGGGAATTTCTGATGTAATTAAAGTTTTTGTAGCAGTATAAGCCTAATCAACAATCATTAAATTATAGGAGGATGTCTTATCGACACAAGGTAACACTGGATGAAGGCAATACATGGGATAATTAGTTTTCTTTAACATTATGGCATGTTTGTACCCATTGATATAAGTATCATACTTGTAAAGATCATGATACTGCGTTGAACGACATTCTACTAGAAAAGAGACTTTTTAGCTAATGATCTAGACCGGAAAGCCAATAATAATTCCTTAAGACCCAAAACGAAGTCGTCCAAACTGTGGAAAATGGTCTAACATCTGCTTGCACTGTTAGAAGTACCAAGTGTTGTGTGCTTTTTTATATTGTATATCCTCAGGGGAAGTAAACGTTGGGGCCTCCCTAGCTATATCTTCACCTGTCAAAAATTTGTCTTTATCTTATATCATAATGATAACGAAACTCAGCAAGATCAATTAGTATGTGAAATTTGTAGAATAAATTGGAACTTCAACGATACATCTTCCTGCTATTCCATAATATATTCTTTGCTCTCATGTTGTTTGTTATGTTGATACTTGGTTTTGATAAGGACTCATATTTCAAACCTTATCCCCTCTCCTCTCCTCTACATATCTCCCATCAAGTAATTTATTATTTGCAATTATCAGACCACAGAAAAATATGTCAAAAAGTAATGAAAAAATTGAATTTTTGTAAATGGGAAAATCCGGGATTTTTGTGATTTGGAAAACTTATTGGATGTAATTAGTTCAAGTATATGATATTTATATACTTTATACTAGTTATTTAGTTAGAAACTAAGAATATTTAAACAAAAAAAATAAGGAAATATCACAAATAGCAAACATAATAGACATAATAAGGGTATATAGTTATAATTTAGAGAATTGTTCTTCAAAGCTACAGTTATGTTTGTTAGGGAGACTGCAGTTTACATATTAATGTAGGTTTGTTGTTGGAAAACTATATGTATAATGAAAGCATACTATAATCTTACAACCTACATGAATAATAAAAACCAATATGTTTATGCTTAAACATATAAAATTATTCTAGAACACAAAAATTTAATTCAATAATTACTTTTTGAGTGTGAGCAACTAACTTCAAGCGAATCCCCCAAGTTGGACATACCTTCAAGCGAATCCACAAGAAAGAAAAAAACTTTGCATTCTTCTATAATGATCCCAAGTTCACATCCGAAATTTCTCAATACTTTGGTGAAGGAGAATGATAGAAAACTGATTCATCTATTTTATATGTTAGGAAAATTCCTATGATAGAGTTTTTTTCCCTAATCCACAAAGGAGTAGAAAACCTAGTGTTTTTCGAGAAAACAATAAAAACCCAGATTACTAATCCTTTTTTCATAGAAATATGATTTTAAGTTATAGTTTAATTAGGCATTGTAGGGACCACAATTTTTAAAAAATCCAAATTGGGCATAAAGGCCCTTTATTGACTTGAAATAATTATTACCAGCCAGTACAACAAATCCAAAAATAATTAAAAAACAGAAAATGAAAAGACAAGAACAGAAAAAAAATAGAAACTATACTAAGGCCACAACTCGATCTTTAAGCTCCAATTTTTTTGTCGGGGTGGTTGTTGAAGTGGAATCTGCTGCTGAGTGATTGATTCGTTAAAGGTTGCAACAAGTTGTGGTTCGAAACATAGCCCGTTAAATTCACTTTTCCTTAGCTTGAAAAAACAAAGTAAGATATTCACTCCATCTCTCATTGCATCAAGCTTTTTAAATGATCTAGGTGCTTAATAAAATGATTTACTATTTCCTTAAGATTCAATTAGAAATCTAGCTAATACAATTGCACAGTCTATGTATTTCTTTGTTAATATTGCTAAAAATTATTTATGAGGTTTCCTATTGTGGAAATAATTCCAAATAATTAATTTGGATTATTCTTACCATAATAAATTTCAATAATTATATTAGAGATTTGTAATTGTACTTCTCTATTTATATATAAATATTCCCATTTAACACTTATTTAATTTTCCATGTTAAGATATAGATACTAACTAATAAATAAAATTACTTAAGAATTTAATTAATGATTAATTTATTTTAGAGCACTACTTAACTTATTTCATGTGTTGGATTAATAAATTCTCTTGTTGGGGTTGTCACAATGAAAACTTATAAGTTTATCAAAATAACGTATCAATCAATCCCTATATTGAGACATAGATTTCATTAAATAACTTATGATTTCATCAATTTATATTACTATCATGCAATATATAAACATCTCAGATTCTCATCTTTTAAAAATTATATATATATATATTATATATATATATATATATATATATATATATATATATATATATATATATATCATAATAGTTAAACAAAGATTATGGACATAAATAAATTTTACAAATAGAGAATACCATCATGAAATCTACCAGAAATTTTGACACATCTCAGAATCTCACCTTTTAAAAATCAAAATGATAATTAATATAAACATATCATAATATCCATACCAGGATTGAGAATATATATAAATTAAAAAAATTAGAGAATATTCTTTTGTTAGTAAAATTAAAAAAACAATCTTTACTTGGTCCCGTCTAATACATACAAAATGCACTAGCATAATAAGTTTTAACTATATCGTTTCCATAATCGAGATAAACTACATATATATATAGTTGTGGTACTTTTGAAATATCTTATATGAAGAATCACAAACACAAATTTTTGAATTTGAACAAATAGCATTACGAAGAACCCTAGTTCATCACTATAAATAGCAAGTGACATTCAACCTCTCCATTTCTCTATTTCACTGTCACAACAAAAACTGTTAATTTTATATTAAAAAATAACTATCTGAAATTAACATAAGTATTCATCTATAATTATATGTGACTACAAAATATACTTGGTTCTCCTTTAACATCTGTGTAGATCTAAAAACAAAATGCCTTTCACATTTTAGTGCGTCATTTACTTAACAATTGATTTCATTTTGTAAATAAATCTACACTTGAAATCTGTTTGTCGGTCAATGTTAGATATCTATTTGATGTCTTTATATGATTAAACTTAGCAACTTATGTAATCATATGTAAAAATATGTATAAAAGAAACGAGTATTGTTCTTACTTAGTTTTGTTGGTTACATTTTTTGGAAAAACATTAGTGTAACAATACTCATGATTGTGCTCTGTAGATTCCTATCTTATCTTTATGCGCAGAAAAACATGGATTTTAAGATTTTTCCCTAATCGATTAGTTAGTAAAGTTGTATGTTTAAGTTTCTTTTTATGTTTTTTAGTGACGAAAGTGCTCAATGTGGAAGGATCTTGGATAAAAATGCACAGTGTTAATTTTTTGTTTAAAAGACATAGATGATGGTTTGGGTGTTTTGAGTTTTGTTTAATGTTTCCAATTGTAGGAGGAACATCCTGCCAGGCATTTGCACATTTTTTGTAATTTGAAAAACATATTCGTTTTATGAGTGTACTTAGCTATATATTTGATTTATTCACTATCATTAAAAGTTTAACTCTCTTAATAATCTCCTCTCTCTCTATTAACATGAACATTTTTTGATCTCTTTCGAGTCTTCATAACAGACTTCTACCTTGTAAGAAGTCTCATTTCAAGACTCATCATCATTGCTCGATCTGAAAGCGCGCATCCTCTCTTCATCTTTGTGTCTCCCGCTTTAGAAAAGCTCATGCAATTTGGACATGGCAAAGTATCACAGAAATCTTGAAAAGTACTCCTTTCTTTCCTCTTTTAGTCATTACTTTTTTATGTTTGTGTCCGTGCTGATATTTTGGCTTTGTATTATATGAAATTTATTCGCTCTTTTTATTACTACTTTTTTAAGACTAGCAACTTTAGTCTTTAATAGATTACGTATGTTGGGTCTCGTACAATTTTCATGTTTTTGGACAATTATTTTAATAAATAAATTAGCACACCTTCCTTAGATCCATTAGGTATTTTACGAAAATTTAACAAAATACCGTGACTGAAAATATTTTTGTTAAAAAATGTCTAGTGAACATGTTTTGTTGAAAGTTTTAAACCATTCAAAAAAAGGGGGAAGTGAGCATTTACTTAAGAGGGATAAGTTTTCAACTGCTTGGATAACGGTTTCTTTGATCAACGATTTGTTGCAAAATATAAGGGATTTTAATTTAAAGATTCATATCACAAGTATTTATAACGTATTCCTTTTAACTTTGCTCTTTTTTAGAACTAATTAACCTATGTTTTGGCCAACTAATAGTTTTAATGGATTTTAAGTATGTATTTCCCCTTACGCATAATAATTAGAGTTTTTGCCTATAATTCATAAAGGCGAAACAATAATTCAAAGTTAAATTAGTATCACTTTAGCAAAATCGGTGTCCTAAGTCATTATTTCCTGATTTTTCTTTTTCGTTTTTTATTTTTTGTTTCTCTCAGATCTAGCTCTAATGTATGTCAAGCATATGGACCCAAGGAGAACCACTCACTCCATACGATCCTGAACTTAATCAAACCTTGAGACGAGTAGAGAATGAAGGGGTTTAGTTAACCCTGACAGAGTGAACTTAGATGATGGAGTAGGCCAGCAACCTCCATTACCAGTTGAGGCACAGTCTGGCAAGAGTTGAGAACCAAATGGAAGATGTTGTGAGAAAATAACTTCCACCAGCCCCACAACTTCAGGTTTACTATAGGGGCAATGTAAAAATTGCATATTCTGATTGACCACTTATTCTACCCCTGTGCTACCTACGCACACATTCGTGGTCACGAGTATCATGATGCAGATTCTCATCGCGAGAGGCCTATTGAAGGGTCTTCCATCAGAAGAAGACATGCTCATATAACATAACTTAGATCAGTGTTCAAAAGTTGTGTTGGTAGACTAGACTTGGACGTGAGCGTTATCAACTTGCGAGTGTTTCCGTTTTCACTAACAGGAGATGCCGCTATATGTTTCACTAAGATACAGTACAACTCTATCTATACATGAGATCAGTTGAGATACGTGTTCTTGGCAAGATACAATCTAGTGTGTAAAAAGATCAACCACAAGGATAAATTTAATAACTTTGTGGCACTACCGGGTGAGTTGGTAAATAGCTCTTGGGGACAAATTTATTGTGTTCGTGAGAGGCATCCTAAACCACCGCGCTGATGATGAATAACTAAAAGAGTACTTCTAAAGAGGGCAAGATGACAACAATAAAGCAGTGCTCGATATTATTGTTGGTGGCTTCTATGGGAAATGCACATATGTGGAGATCACATAAATGTTGGAGAAGATCTCTCACAACGATAAATCCTTGAGCACTAGAAAGTCAAATACTGGGCGAAACACCTTTTTAGTACAAGCTACAAACAACCCAACCGCAAATGAGATTTGTGAAGAGTTGGCGCAGATAAGAACAGAGTTGGGATTGATATTGAAGCATGTGAGCGGAGGCGCAAAAAAGGCGAATGAAGTGAACTATCTGACTAAACCACCACAACTAGAAGATGAGTATTACTTCATGCCTATGCAATTAATAGTCGGGGGGGGGGAAGGTCAAGGAAACCAATGTTGGAATTATGTAAACTACAACCAAGAGGTTCAATATGTCCAATAAGGGAATTACAATTGCGACAGTAACTTTAATCGAAACAACTATTGTAACAGGAATGAGTGAGGTGGGTTGTATGTTCCCCCTAAAAATTGGAAAATTGGTCCTAGGGACAATGGAGATAGTATGGTGCGAGTTGTGCATACGTTGCAGAAAATAATAAGGAGGTTTTGTGTGGCGGATGAGAATGTAAAGGAGATAAGAAACAACCTATATGGCATTGAACAAAGGGTGGATGCACATATGATATCAATAATGCATCTTAAGATGCAAATGAATCATTTGTATACTACTGTGAACCCTCACAATGCTAACACTCTCCCAAGACACGCTATCTAGAATTCTAAAAATGATTGGCATTTCATGGCAATCACTACACGAGTAGGTAAGTAGACCATAAACCCACCCATGTCTTTTATAGTAGAGGGTGATATTAGAAAAGAAGATGAGGTGGCAGAAATAAGTGGTGATTTGGGTGGTGCACCGTTAAAAGAAGCTGAGGTATCTCAGAAAGTGGTTCACATCCAAAGATCTTCACCTCCATTCCCACATAGATTAGTTAATAAGACGGAATATGGTAAATGCCGATGATATATAACTACGTTGAAACAACTTCCCATCAATGTACCATTGATAGATACTTTGGAACAAATTCCCGATTATGCTAAGTTTATGAAGGATATAGTGACGAAGAAGAGGTTAGTGAGTTTTGAGAATGATAAAAGGATGCATCATTGTAGTGCGATTGCTACAAGGTCTCTTATGTAGAAAAAGGAGGATTCGGGCACTTTCACTATCCGTGTACAACAGGGTTGCTACACTTTGCTAATACATTATATGATCTTGTTGTTAGCATAAATCTCATGCCTCTGTCCATTTATAAGAAGTTAGTCTTGGGTGACCCAAAGCTTACTACGATACTGTTACTGATTGTCAATTGAACTATGAAGAGGCCCATTTGTATACTCTATGATGTGCTTGTGAAAGTGGATTCATTCATATTTTCGGCTAATTTTTTGATTCTTGAGTGTGAGGTTGACTATGAGGAACCCATTATTCTAATAATATCATTCATTGCCACTAGGCGTGCAGTAGTCGATTTGGAAAAGGGGAAAATGAAATTTAAGTTGACAATAAAGAAGCAACTTTCCATATTTTTAGGTCCATGAAGCAGAGAGGTGAGCTCCAAATAATATCTACTATATAAAAGTTGACACTGTATATGAAGTGCAAATTGAAGAGAGAGTAGGTGTTGAGGTACTAGCAGCAATCATAAAGAATTTTGACAATAATGGTATTGAAGATTTAATTCTTTGGTTATTGCACTTGAGTGAAATGAGTATCAGTTAAAGACAAAGAAATTTGAGTTTGATTTGAAGCATCGCGAGTCTCCACTCGTGAAACCATCTATTGATGAGGCTCCAAAATTAGAGCTTAAGGCTCGACCACCTCATATGAGGTATCTGTTCTTGGGTAGAGATCACACTTTGCCGGTGATAATTGCAGTAGATTTGAATGGGAAACAAATAGAGTGCTTAGTGGAATATTAAAGAGGTTCAATAGAGCCATTGGTTGGACTATTATAGATATTATTAGGATTCCTCCTGGTATTTGTTTCCATAAAAAGGGCAGGTGTACTATGGCACCTAATGAGAGGAACAATCGTGTTCCGATGCGTCCAGTGACTGGTTTGAGAGATTGCATGGACTACCGGAAGGTAAATGATTAGACTGAGAAGGAACATTTCCCCATTCCCTTCATGGATTAGAGGTTAGACAAACTTCCACGCAAGGGATGATATTGCTTTCTTGATGTCTATTCGGGATACAATCAGATCTTATCGCTCCAAAAGATCAAGTAAAGACCACTTTACTTTTTTCATATTAGACTTTTGCATTCGAAAGGATGTCTTTTGGGTAATGTAATGCACAGGAGACTTTCCAGCATTGTATGATATCTATATTCTCTAATATAATGGAGGACACTATTGAGATGTTCATGGATGATTTTACTGTATTGGAAGACTTCTTTGATCGGTGCTTTAATAATTTGACTGAGGTGCTCAAGAGGTTTAAAGATTGTAATTTGGTGCTAAATTGGGAGAAGTGTCACTTTATAGTGAAACAAAGCATAGTTTTGGGCCATCGCATCTTTGAGAAAGAGAGAGAGGTTGATCGAGCCAAAATTAGAGGTGATAGAGAAACTTCCTCCACCCCTCTCAGTCAAGGGTGCGAGACGTTTCCTTGGGCATGTCAAGATTTATCGAAGGTTTATTAAGTATTTTTAAAAAAACTACACATCCTTTGTGAAAATTGCTCAAAAATAAATGTAAGTTCTATTTCTATGAATCCTATATGAAAGCATTTGAGAGTTAAAACAGAAGTTGTTGTCCGCGCCTATTATTATTTCTCCAGACTAAACTGATCCATTTGAGGTGAGGTGCGATGAAAGTGGGGTTGCAATTGGTGGGGTATTAGGATAAAGAAACGATAAAATACGTCACCCCATCTACTATGCAAGTAAAGCCCTGAAGGAAGCTCAATAGAACTGCACGGTAACTGAACATGAAATTCTTGCGGTGGTGATTGCTTTTGAGATATATCGCTCCTATTTGCTTTTCGTGAGGGTCATAATGCATACCGACGAATATACTTTGAGGGACTTAATAGCAAAGAAGGATGCTCATCCAAGGGTGATCGTATGTGTACTGTTGCTGTAAGAGTTTTATTTTGAGGTGAAAGATAGAAAGGGGACTAGAAACCAAGTTGCCGACCAGTTTTCTACATTGGAGGATGAAGCTATGCGTGAATTAGAACAAAAGTTGAAACTAATGATGTATTCCTAGATAAACATGTACTGACTATTTATCATGATTTGATCCCATGGTTTGCATATTTTGGAACTATCTGACAAGTGATTTAGCTCCATCATATTTGACCTTCCACCAATGGGAAAAAATCATGCATTATGTGAAAAAGTTCTTTTGGGATGAGCCTTACCCATATGAGATTTGAGCCGATGGGATAAGTCAACATTATATATATGATGTTGAGATGTTGAGTATTTTGGAGGTGTGACATTCCTCGCATGTAGGTGGGAACCATAGTTGTATTTGAACTGCACAGAATATCTTGCAGTGTAGGCATTATTTGTCAACCATTCACCAAGATGATCATGATTTCTCCAAGTCGTGTGATTGGTACCATTGAGATAGAGGGATTTCAAAGAGGCAAGAGTTCCCTTTGTATCTTGTTCTAGTGATTGAGCTAATTGATGTCTGGGGCATTGATTTCATGGGCCCATATGTGACTTCTCATGGGATGAAGTATAATGTTGTGGAGGTTGATTGTGGGTCAAAATGGGTTGAATCAATCACACTCCCACAAAATTAAAGAAATAGTGTCACCGCATACTTGAAGAAAAATATTCTCTAGATTTGGGAGACCTAGGGAAATTTCACCGATGAAGGCTTGCACTTTTGTAATAAGCTTTTCAATGGGTATTTTGAGATATATGGTTTTCATCACAATGTGTCTACTCCGTATAACACACAGAGAAGTGGCCAAGTGTAGGTGTCCAATAGGGCGATAAAACAGATTTTTTCAAAGACTGTGAATGCCAATAGAACAGATTAGTCAAGGATTATAGATGATTCTCTTTGGGCCTACCTTACTACATATAAGACTCCGATAGGTATGTCTCTGTACCAACTAGTATATGGGAAGACTTGTCACTTGTCGGTAGAGCTAGAACACAGGGTGATGTGGGCAATACACAAACTAAAGTTAGATTGGATAGGAGCATCAGAACAAAGACTCAACGAGTTAAATAAGCTTGATTAGTTTCACCTATAAGCCTATGATAGGTCATCCATCCACAAAGAATATATGAAGAAGTACCACGACCAAAGAATCAAAAAGTGTGAATTTACGGTTGGTTATTTGGTGCTTCTATTAAGGTTGTGCATGTTACCATGCAAACTCATGTCCAAGTGGACTGGTCCGTTCCTCATTACCAATGTGTTCCCGGATGGACTAGTTGATCTAGATACCAAGGAAGGCACAAGGTTCACTGTCAACGGGCAAAGAATAAAGACCTATCTGGGCATGTAGATAGTGTTCATGAAGTGGTTGAACCTATATTCTTGATAAAGTCTGAGTAATCAAGAGACCTGCATCGAGACACAATGTTAAATCAAGCGCTTCTTGGGAGGCAAACCAACGTGTACTCTCTAGCAAACTATATGTTTTATCCTTATTATAGAATCAGTCGTAGTCTTATTTAGTTATTCCTATTAGGTCATGTTTACTTGTGAGCTAGTGTTGGATAGAAGATTAGTATAGGGTCCGCATCTTACGTCTGTCCAGAAAAACACAAAAAGAATAACCTAATTTGTGCTACATGTGCAGGGAGCAAAAGCACAAATCTGTAGAAAATGGTCTGGTCCAATGGTGCACTGATCCCATCAACGCCGCGTCGACTTATATATTGATGGACCACCGATGGTGTCCGTAGATCCCTGTTATGTTTTAATTTTTCTCTAACTCTAAAGTGATTGATTGTCCCAATAGACTAACGGTCGACTAACTTACGAACCGTCAATGGGGTTTAATAGGTTCAAATCTACCAGTGATCAAACCTGACCCGCCCAGTAATATTAAAACGAATAACCATTCAAATTCAATCCCTCTTTCCAATTATTTTAAAATTTCCTTTCATAACGGTTCCATTCCACTATTTCCTTTATATTTTACTCCAACAAATCCCAAATCACGCATCCATCATAATACTTACTTCCCAAACTCATTATCTCTTCAAAATTCGCTGTTTCTTCATTCTAAATAGGTTGGTGACCGATGTTTGATGCGTCGACTACTTCTTCTGAGTCCCTCACAACCACACCACTGTTAAGAAAGGTATTTAGATTTCTCTTAAATTTTAAATTCCCGTTCATATTTAAATATAGGAATCTTGTAGTGAATCTTCATTTTGGGGAAAAACCAAGTGAAATTTGCATGATTAAAGTCATGTGATTGCTCCAATGGGGATCATAGACAATAGTTATGTTGTAATTTAATTACATAAAATGTTGGGTGTCTCAACGTGTCTGAAATTTTTGACTTAGGGTTCCATTTTTCTACTAAATTAGGTTTATAATTGCACAAATTCGGAACCATAGGATTGAGGAACTAGTATTTGTGGTGTTGAATGCTTGTTTGAAGTTGATTATTTTAAAAGGAAGCACTAAATAAACAAAAAAATTGTAACTTGTACATGCCTGAATTCTATCTCAGGCCGATAGTAAGAGACCCCGTCTACAGACCATCAATAGGGTCCGTCGATTGAAACACCAAGAAAAGTTCTTAATTCCAAAGTGAAAGTGGAACACAATTCGTCAATTGATTGACTGTCCAAAATGCACGTCCGTAATTTTTATCACAAAGTCTATTTTCCATCAATCCTAAAATAAATCTAAGTGTCAGACGATGAAAGTGGAATACGGTCGTTGATTCATCGATGGGATATTCTGCACGTCTGTTGTTCCTTTCAAAAACAATGTTTGGAACAAATATAAAAAAACTCTTAGTCTCACTCTATGCACGTGATTAACGAAGTGGTAATAGTGTATGTCTATCTTACTCTGCATAAATGACCTGCACTTCTAATTCTGAGTGTTTTTCTTTTCGTTACCTGTTGATTATTTTGTAAGGCTTCTATGATACTAAAAGCTACACTGCAGGTATATATGGCTCTGAAAAAGATAAGTTTGTAATAAAAAAAGGGTAAATCAAAGTCGTTTACTCCAACCTGTAGGATTATTGACGAGGACACCGATAAAGATCAGGACCCAACCTATGTCCCCCCAAGCATCACATCACCGAAAACCTCCGCACCAGTAAAGAGGAGAACTACCCGGAAGGTTACTCCTGATGTAGTCATTGCCTCCAAGTCTGATGAGGAGCATACACTAATCGATTAACCGATTGGGGAAGCCTCCACCTCAAAAAAGGACTCCATATCCGGCTCCAAGGATGCCACAACTTTAGCATCAGCCCAACCTTCAGGGTACAAGGCGGCCACTGCTTCTGTCTCAAACTGTCATTAAGCTACCACATATAGGGATGCAAATCACTAAGCCTCGTCTGATGAGGCTACAAGGTTAGAGTCTACACCTGCACCTCAATCGGATGACCCCACCATATTGCTGATGAACAAAACTGATGGTGCCACGAGTTGTAGTGGTATGCGTACACGGATGCGAGGATGTTGAATAAAAAGGGGGTGATGACCCGGTTGGTTACTAAGGAGCGCCGATTCCTCACAGGAAGTTTCCCAACAGTCCTCGAGGTGCATATGTTATTCAATTTACATAAATGTGACTACATCTCTCGGGACTTGGATAGATATATTGAGGAGATTGTATGGGAGTTTTATGACTCCTACTAGGGACTCTACGAAGGTCCATAGATAGGTGGGCAAGACCCACCAAACAAGAACCCCTCGCTTCTACAATGGTTTGGAGGCGTCGAGTTGACATTTCTACCTGCACCATCCGCCATATCTTATACGGCTCCTCCACCAATTCACACTTGACACGAAATACCACATAGTTTTACTATATGTGGGAGATTAGGAAGAATGTTACCTTTTAAGGAATGAAGAGCTATGGGAGGCAGTAAATAAATTGTTGGCTCAGTATATAGCGATAGATGGTAAGAGGGTTAATTGGGTTATAGATACCCAAGGGCTCAACAAGGACACTCTCACCTTTGTGGCCAAGTTATCTGGTTGTTGGTTTGGAACCGACTATAATCCACAAAGGGAAACAATGTACTTACGTAGGATAGGGCGGTGATGGTGGTAGAGTTTGTAGTGATACTAGAGATAGACTTCGCTCGGATGATTACAACTGAATTCACAAAAAGGCATTTAAGACTTCTACCACTTACCCATTTCCATATCTTATCTTCCAGTTATGCTAGGAAGCCGGAGTGCCAATTTGTCACTATGACAGACTTTGTAAGCCAAAAATTACTCTAGATATAGGTCTCATCAAAGATGAGGTTAATGTAGCAACACCACACAGAGGACCCATGATTGAGGTGCCTCCATTTAGCGATAACTTGGCGGACACAGTGGAGCTAGCCCAAGGGGAGACCCTGCCACACCAGAGCCTTATGATCCCACTCGAGTATCTTCTTCACATGCCCCCAGATCATCGAGATCTACATCACCATCTATATTGTTGGTCTCTCTAGCTTGAGTAAAGAAGTTAGAGGTATAGATGGGAACCCTGCTACACCATATTTATTCTTGGATGCAGAAATCTATTGTTTAGGCAGAGGACCACATAGAGAAGTGGGTGGCAAATCAGGCGAGGCAATAAATTCAGGCGTTCCTCAAATGCCTCGATTCCTTTGAACTAGAGGTTCTAGCATGCCTAGCCCCAACTACTAACCTCACTTCCATCCAGATTAAGATTGAAAGGTTGTGATCCATCGTTGACGCCATCATGGAGATGCGGGGGAGTGAGCCAAAAGGTGCTTCCACTAAGCTAGCAGAAGACAACGTTCTAGAGGTCTTGTTCAAAGTACCTGCTGAACCTCATCCTGAGCAGCATGTGCGTACCAAGAGGCATCGCTCCAGCCATACCATTGAGGCCAGTGATGAGGCCCCTGCGAAAAAAAGAGAGAGCATAGAGCTGGAGCTGGCTAGTAGGGCCTCTTTTCTAGATGTGGAAAAACATTAGAGGAGAGCACTGGAGATGACTTTTGGGACATCCAGTTTTGTACCGGAGAGTGGTGATAGGAGAATTACTGATGGTGCAGAGGTTGATGTGGGCACTTCTGAGAGTAGCCTTGTTGAGGATCCAACGGGTTCTGGGAAATTAGATCCATCCATATATAGATAGTTCTTCGATGGTATGCTCCATAGTTTTGCTTAACCTACAACCCTATTTCTTTATTTTTATTACATTGGATACAATTTCAAATTTTTTTGTTGGGGGTGGGGTAAATGGAAAGTGAGTGGTAGGTTTAAGTTTGTGTAGTCTAAATCACACTCATTTCTTGTTTTTTTTTGCCTTTGTTCTTTTTCCCAAATATACTGCTGATTTTTCTAATGAACCAACATGTCTTAGTATGTACAAAGTACAGAAGTATGAAGTATGCATTAAAAAGAATGATGACTAATAAAAATGATATCCCATCAATTATTATGCTAGCATAAATGGTTAAGATATGTTAAATGTGTTGACTCGAAATATAACATAAATAGGCACCCACTATATGACCTTGATCTAAAACTTGAACTGGGAAATCTAATAATCTGATAGTGCAATGATGTGCCACGAGTGTGTGAGGAAATTTTGAGTGTTCAAACAGTTAGCGCCAAGATAGTACTTACCCGAATAGTCTTGTGAAGAAAATTTGTGTTAGAAGCTAGCAAATGATCATATGCCTTGTTTGAAATAACAAATATCTAGCCTAAAAGTAGTTAACCAAATGAATTAGTGTCCCTTTTTTATCCAAATAAGTTTAGCCTTTAGTAGACAATTTTTATTCAGAAAAGGGCGTACAATACCCTTAAAGTATCATAAATGGTACAAAATTACCCTCCATCCACCTATTGGCTACAAAATACCCTTCTCATCCACCTATTGGGTCCAAAATACACTTGTCATCCACCTTTGGGTTAAAAATATACCACTTATTAATGATTTTTAATTTAAACTATTGAAATATTTTTAATAGTTGGCACTCAACTATTTGTTATAATTTAAATTATTTATAAATCAATCTACTACACACCCATAACTAATTAAACTAATCCCAATTAATAAACCCACCTCATTACTAATACAAAAATTGAAAAGTTGTTGTCGATGAGTGTTTCTAAAAATTTCTATAGAAGTATATTATCATACATTCAATTCCTCAATTAAAACATATTATAATTCATGTGTCTAATTAAAAATATCCGATACACATAAAAGTATGTCTTAGGACAAAAGCCTATGTTGAGGGTGGATAATGCAGTAGGTGACCTCGTCTTGGCCCTGATCCGTCTTTAGGTATTGTGTACCTTACCTCATGGAAAAGTCATGATTTGAGGGTGGTTATTATGAGTAAGGACCCAAAAATGGGTATGAAAAGAAAATCTTAAGTGAGCGAAAGATGTGACTTGTTGATATTATCAATTTATTGATTGAAAAGGAAAAGAAAAAAAAGAGAGAAAAATGTTTTAAGAGAAAAATATGCAAAAGAAGTAAAAGTCACATCCAAAAAGGGAACAAGGCAAAGAAGAGAAGAGAACATAAATAGGAGGGGTAAAAAAGCAATAAAAAGAGGTAGGAACCTTAGCAGTAATGTGAAGGAGGGCAAGAAGTCACTAAAAAAGTACCGATATACACCACACCTGACCCTGAGACTACATTAGAAGCTAAGAAACTCCTACCGTGATCCTAGAGTCTAGTATGGTGTACCTAAGTAGTGAAAATGAGGGCAAGCCTATGGTGAAGAAGTACAAACTGTATTTGAACTTGTTCTTGAGTGAGAGTGTTGAAACAAAGATCCTTGTAAAAAAAATGCATAATCACTGTGAAAAAATGATGATTTCTTTTGAAGTGAGGGCACTAGTTTAGTTATGAGAATGTTGGTACCTTTGTGAGAGGAATAAACACAAGAAGTGTTTATGCAAGGTGAATTTTTGTCATGTTGTGATCCACATGAGTTAGCTTCTCAAGCTTTAGAGAGTAAGCTTACACTCAATCAAGAAAGAGTCGGGATTGATAGTAATGTGATTTCTAGAGTTTAAAAATGTATTCTACTTTACAAGTGTCGCTTGAGGACAAACAATGAATTTAAGTTGAAGGTGTTGATGTGTCGTGATTTTAAGACATTAATAATGCATTTCACTTAAGAGTTGTATGTTTTTAAAGACTTCCTAGTAATTTTTATACAACAACTAAAAAAGTACATAATAGGACCTATGCATGCTATCGACTTTGGAGAAAAATCGAGGAAGTCTTACTAGTATGGAACTACGAGAGGAAACGATAGTTTTTTGATTGATCGATGGGCCGTACTAGTGAACCATTGTTTGTTCAGACAAGATTCCAATACCCAAGGTTTGAAAAAATATTAGTATGGAGTGATGGAGGGCATCGACGGACCATATTTTTGATCCATTCATTGATTTACTGGAGGTGCTATCCAATGGAGTAAAATATTTCTACGTCATGGCTTACTGAGGCAGTGGATCGATGGTGCGTAAGTTAGTCCGTAGATCGAAGTCGCATCAACTGAACAAAATTTCTTTATTTTAATTCCTTTTTATTTAGGACTGATTTTTCTATATATAGGGCATTTAAACCTTGTTTTGGGGTTAGCTACTCTTGTTATTATTCTATTTTATGTTTGGAGATTGGGTTTGGCAACATTTGGAAATTAATCAATTTTCGAAATTGGTTTGAAGGATTTTCTTTAAATTTCAAGTTGAATTTCTTGGTTTCTTACTATTATTGAATAAGATCATGATTTATTCATTCAAAACTATGAATTGTAATCTTTCTTGCATAGTTAAATAAATTCATAACTAGGATTGTGGGAACCATGGGTAATTATTAATGTATAACTAGCAATTAAGCAAATTTCAAATAGTGTTTTTGTGTGCATTGATAATTCTTTTGCTTAAAATTCTTTTTAACGAGTGCACTCATTAGAACTCGCCTTGTTTCTACTTGTCGGACCAATGAGGTAGGAATAAGAAAAATATTATCAAAGTAGATTTAGTGTGATACTATCTAATAGGCAAACGTCGATTGGAGCGAAGTAATAACTAAGTCATACATCGATTATTCTCAAAATTTGAAGAAAGCTCAAAATCTACTTTCATTTACTTGTTAACTTACACTATTTGAGGCACTTGTTTCACAAAACCCCCTCCCTTTAATTACTTTTTTTCAAAAGGCATAGACTAAACAGTAAGACCCAACAATAATCTTAACTCACATTTGTTAAATCACACCCAAGAATGATGTTTTTAGCAACACATCAAAAATGAAGAAATTATACCTTTATTGGTATTAAAATAATATTGATAAGAGAATATATGTCTTGATTTAAGCAATGAAAGAAGAATTGAGAATATGCACTTTCAATTTGGGGAAGAGGAATCCTTCCTTCTTCAAGTCTTCCAAAAACCCTCATTTAACTTGAGAGAAAATATGAAAATACTAAAGCCTAATGTCTAAACATTAGATTAATGTTCACACTCACTAATTAACCACTTAAACTACTATTCATAATTTTCTTATTTTGTGCTACATTTGATCATCCAGCGAGGTTAGTCGAGGTCTCCTAATGACTCGACGACTTGTCAATCTTCCAGTTCATAGTCTTTTTGTGCTTGTCCACAACAACTTCACGTCCTGCACCATTGGGCTGTAAATTACAGCTTGATGGAACTATTTGGTGGCGTTTTCTTTCAGGGTTCAGCATACTAGAACAAAAGATGAAGTATGTCCATTCAGTGATGCACCAAGTTTACTTTGTTTTGCTCATGCTTTAGCTTTTTCATTTTTTTAGCCTACTTGTTTCTTTTCGCGCCATAGTTTCCTTGCTTTATTTTAAACTTCAAATACCTTAAACTTGATAGTTTTCATAATATATTGAGGTAAAACTAACATTTGAGGAAAATATTTATATAAAATATAGCCCTAAATGCGTTGAATTCTTGGACTCATCAAGACCGCCACAAGCTTTTGCTTCTCCCAAAGTAAAATTCATGTTCAACAGTTCAAATAGGATGTGTATAAATGTTCTACACAACACTCAATCCTGAACATATACAACGAGACTCAATCTTCTTATTAAAGGATCAATTGTGTACTCTATGATTCAAGTAGTTACACACAATTATCAGAGATTCTCAAGCTCGGATTACGTGCTTCAAGTACAAGTTCAAGCTAAAGCATAAGCATGTGAATGCCCTCACACAAATCATGATTCCATTTTCAGACATAGGTGTATAATAAATTTAAAGTTATGGAATAAAATACAATGTTCACACTCCCAAAGAGGAACACAATGTATGTTTTCACCAATAGGATTGCTCTTATTTTCCTATCAATAATTGTTTCCGCTTTCTCAAGATCAAAAATTCTTTTTAAGGCTTGTAAAGGGGTTGAGTGCAACGGAATAGTAATGTAGGCTTACTGACTTAATAACTTAATGAAATGTGGTGTTTAAAGCACATCATTCTCTTCACCTTCTTCTATCAATTTTTCTTCTAGTGCTTCTAGGTCAACCTATTATTCGCGTCCATGGATTGCGTAGAAACCCAAATTTCATTTTTACTTTTATTCTACAACCTTCTTTTTCATTCTTTACTCTTCTTTTTCATTTTTCTTATGCAGGGTTTCCATTCCTTTGCAATACCATGGTTCAAGGGAGATTTTTTTTGCTTTTTTTAGCTTTCCCTTTTCCTTTTAACCTACCATATCCCAAACTTAAGATTTTTTCTTAAGTTTTCTATTAACTTAACCACTAGTCACAGGGATTATAGGAAGTGGATAAATAGAGGTCTAGGTTCTAACAAGTTTCTTCTAAAAAAAGGTAAAGTTAAAGGGGTGTTTAAGAGAGGTTCACACACTCATATGGTGGTTCACAAAAGATGGATATGTAAAATTAGGCACACTCTTAAAAAGTAAATAAGATCATTTCCAGAGAAAGCATTACTTATTGACTGGAATAAAAGGGCAAATTCTAGGTTTATTCATGCATGGTTCATAGTAAGTTTATCACATTAAGCATCGATACTTATATCAATCAACACTACAAACTTTTTCTAGTTTGCAACGGTCATCATAAGAAAATCAATTTGATACGTCGATATTTACAAAAAGATGGAAAGAGTTGGCACATTGTATATGCAACTTTTTTTTCTCTCGTTGTGGCTGCACATTCATATTTATTCAATTGAGAGGACTATTAAAGTCATTGGTATTGATCCAAACCAATACTTTAATATACTCCATAAGTTCCATTTTTAACACAAGCGATAGAAAAATTATCTTTGGAAGGGTCATTTTGTAATTAAAATTAACCAAGGAAGCCATAAAATCGAACAATCGCCCAAACTGTATAAAACACAATTTAAAACAGACAACCCAAATGTATGCGAAAAAATACAAGTATTAGTAAGCTCATTGAAGTGTTTCTCACCCTACCATAATCAAAGATATTTGTTCTCAAATAAATGCAAACAATCCAAAGTTAAAATTAACGAAAGGTATCGATAGGGCTACGGAATAATGCTTCTAAAGAAGCTACTTTGAGTTAAAGTCCTTTAAAAAATGTAGAATTATGTTGAAGTGGAGGTGGGGACGTTAGGCGAACTTTTGAGTGAATGAGAAGATCCCAGAAACCCAATATACTTGATTTCAGTCCAGGTTTTTGAATTTTTAATTCGACCTCTTTTTATGTGATGTCCTGTAACATGTCATGTTTGTTCCCATTTGGTGAAAACATTTTAATTTTTGAGTCGTTAAGTGGATCCCAAGACGAATATTTACTTTGTCTAGTTTCCCCGAACATCTCAACAAATCTGGATGTTCAACCAGAGGTAACTATCAGGGTGTCCAGTCGTGTGGACGATTCGACGACGCATTCTTAAGCTCGCCGACTTTTACAGGCTCAAGATTATGAAGATTTATTGAGTCAAATGGTGGAATAAAATTTATCATTAGCTTCTACAGCAACTGGCCGACATTATCTACTACTCTCCATTCTACACCTTCAGAGCGCCTTCCACACAAACATAAGGTGATGCTTGATCCACAAGATTTTCTAGCTTCTAGAAAGCTTTGGAGGAAGACCAAATGATACACTACATTCCGTCAGTTTCTTGTTTTAGTTCTTCCATTGCATCATATTGCTTACTCAACTTGAATAAACTAGTTGAAGAGCATTCTCTCAATGTGTTCCACATCATGTACCTTCGACTATTTATTTAACAAAGAGGGGTACATTTACAATTTTTCATGCATTGATATTTGATCTTCATTGCCCTTTTTGCAAATCCATCCACATGTCTCCTCAGCTTGTCAAGCAATAACGTCTTTCTTATTTTATGGCTCATCTCCAGCCATGTGCTCTAGTAATTGAGCCGTCATCATGTAGGGTAGTTATACAATCCTTCCTAAGATTAGTTGGCCAATTAACTGCTTGGTTGTAGTACAGAGGTTTATGTAGAAGCACTCTAGAAGGACCGTATTAAGAATGTCATGATCTGAACCTTGAGCTATTATCCCTTTGAACCTTGCCAACTTATTTATGTATTTGTTTCCCCTTCATATATTTGAAGGTCAGTATAAGATCTTAGACCCTCATTACCCCTAGTGGGGGACTCTATTAGTTCATGGGTATGTACTAAATTTACTAAATTCTACTTCAAAGCACAATTTCACAAAGGATAATCAGAAGTAAGGTTCGTAAAAAAATAGCTAAAGCAAATGTAATTTTTTCTCAACTATCGCTTCACGTAACACCACTCCCTAGCAGAGTTATCATTTTGATTCTCGTCGTGACCAAAAACACATAGTATGGTTCAAATGTCTACGATAATCAATGTAACACTTTGAAAATCCAAGATGGGTTCTAGAGCCTAACGTAAGTTTCATAAGTTATAGACATTGTTTTTAGGACTATTTTAATGTTTACAAGTCATTTATAAAGTCTAGAAACTAAAATTTCCAAGAACGTCCATGACATCCGAAAACTAGTATTAGCAGGTACTAGCGGGCCTTAGCCTGTTTTACTAGCTTTTAGGAGTTGGAAAATGATGAAAATTTGTAGAAGGGTGTCTATACATGTTTTAAGTAGATTCATGATTGAAACGTCTAGGTACGACTCCCCAAGGACCAATCAAGGGGCCTTGAGGAGGACACTTGCACATTGGAGTCAACACTGCCTGGTTAATGGGCACCCACGGGAGGCAATCGACGAATTATGTATGGATTTACAGGGTTGCCAACCATCTAACAACACTTATACAAAAAAATGGAGCACTCGCCTGCAGAAGTATCTAACCAAATTGACAAGTGTGGAGCACGGAGGAGGGACAAGTTGTTGACTCACAGACGGACCGTCGATGGGTTCTCGTCCGCGAGGGTCCATTTTCGTGTACAGTTTCAAGTTAGTCTTAACTAATTAATTAAAGGGTTTGGTTGTTAATTATGGATTAAGAAAATTATAGTTAAATTAATAAACCCCCCATTAAAAAACCCCAACCCCATTAGTCTAATTACAACTCTCAAAACGAAACTCTCTTCCTTCTCTCATCTTTCTCTCTTTGTTGGAAGACACCATTGAAGACAAGCTAGGGGAGGAATTTGGGGGTCTGTAAAGGGATGATTTCACCATCAATTCTTCATCAAACATTGAGGTATGGTTTCAAATTCCCCTTTGATACCTCTTTCCTCAAAGGGTTCCTTCAAAGTATTTTCAAAAGTGGAGTTTTCATGTGGGTCTTTCTCAACCTCGAAAATTGTGTTATGAATTGCTTTGTTTATGTTTTATATTGGATAATATAAATTTATTAACATGTATTCTAACTTAATTATGATATATTTTTATGGTTTGGTCTAGTTTTTACAAGATGACCCTTAACACTTAACCCTAGGTTTGATCTTGATATGAATTAGGTTTTATTTAGATTAAATGACTTGGTTATTAGTTGAATTACTATTACACTAGTAATTAAAAAAGTTAGAGTCATTGGTAGTCTTTCATGATAGTTCTTGATAAGATGATGTAGGTTAGGAAGTGAATTACCTAAGTATCTTGTCTTATGCTATGATCTAGTATAGATTGTGATGTAGTTATTCTTGTAGTCTTATTATCATGTTGATTATTGACTTATGATGATGTATACCCAAGTTTGGTTGTAAAACCTTGATGATGAACTATGAAGGAGACTTGGTAAGCCTTATGATCTCTATCCTTTACTTCAAATTGTGGTTAATTGTGATTAAGTGATGATATTGTATTGTAGTGTTCCTTGTCTTAGGATTTATAGGGTGGTATGATGTTTAATTTAAATATATTGAATATGATTGTGAGGTGTTGGATTAAGATGTAAATATTATAAGGAAGGTGAATGATTTACTAATATGCCTTATTATAAATGAAAATGAAAATGTGCTAACCTCACTTACATGAATTGTGATGAAAGGACTATACTCATACCACTCTTATTGAGCTATGATGATGATGATGATACAATTGGTATACCTTATGACAAACAATAAATTATGATGACTAATAAAGACATTAATGACATTTCAATTCAGGGATTTATCTAAGTACTGAGTGAACTTAAGAATGCAAGGTGATGGCCCTCCAAAGAGGAAGAATCCTATAGTTCTACATGTGGTACTGACCCTCCAAAAAGGGATACTCATCCAGTGGATTCCCATGAGAGGAGGCCCCAATTGCCAAGTTGTATGTAGAGGGAGAATACCTATCTCTTAGTTTTTGAACTATGTTGCCCCCATAGGAAGACTAGGTAGTTGATCTACCTAGAAAGCTACATTTATGTTTAGTTTTACTTTGGCCATTAGACCACCTTCCATTGGTGTAAGTTTTAACAACACCGTATTCCACACTTTGCTCTTGTGGTCTATGTCGGTTATGGAAAGTTTTCCTTAAATTAAAATTAACAAATGAAGGATTAACTAACTAAGGTGATTTGAGAGGTTTGACTTATCCTAGGTAGTGGTATGGGACTCTACCTATGCCTTGCACTTGTTTGCCTTGATGGAAAATTTAGAATGTTGATATTACGTATGTATATGATAATGAATGCAAAAGATGATAGTATGATGACTTTACATGTAAATGATATTATACGGTTATTGATACTCTTATGAACATGTAATTTGTCTATGTTGTTAAAAGTATGATGTTGTATATCCTTAAAAGGTTATGTTATGTGAAGTTGAATATTAGTCATGATTCTTGTTGGATCACTTGATTGAGTTAGGTTATGCAGATTTTCTTGGTTATTGCACTTGTTTTCTTTATGAGGATTCATGAATAGTAGTCTTTCTTTATTATGAAATGATGAGCTCGTATCCATGCTTGTAATATATTAACTTTATTATAGGAATAAATTACATTATGGATTAAAATATGTTGATATGTAAGTTATTTTCTATGACTTGATGAATATGCCTTATTGAGTTTTATGTTTTCCTTGATGATGCATAAGGCTTTTCAAATAATAAAGTACCATGTTTTAATAAAATGTCCCATTTAGCATGATTGGTCTTATATATGTGTATGCTATCATACTTAGTACTAGGGGTGGTAATTTCAGCCCATATTAATAAAATGAGCCCATTTTTACCATATATAATGACTTGGATCTCTTGATCATCCAAGTAGGGTAGGTATTCATTTTCCTTGTGCGATGCCACTATCTAGCTTATGGAGTTGCCTTTTAGTTAAAGACTTCTATGGTTCTTTCCTTCCATTTAGTATGAAAAATTGTATAGCCCATTTGAGGATCTTTTTCTTGATGTATGGTTTATGCCCGAGTTCATACACTCATATTAGATGGTTATGAGTTGAGACAAATATTATGACTATTATGTCTACGGTATATTCTCTATATCGATGTGCCATAAAAGTAGAATATTATGTAATCAACTTCTATGAAGGTTCTATGTATACTCGATAAATAAATAAATATATATATATATATATAGGAATGGGCCCTATGTCCCTCCTCAAAATCGTGAAGTTACTCCTACGGATGGTGGAGATAGCATGGCACGAGTTGAGGATATGTTGCACAAAATGATGAGGAGGTTCAATGCTGGTGATGAGCACATCAAAAAATTAACGAGTGATTTAGCGGGTATTGGGAAAAAAGTGGATACACATGCAATATCGATTAACCAGATCAAGTTGCAAATGGACCAATTATCTGAGACTGTGAACACACGGCAACCGGGCACTCTTCCTAGCAACAATGCCCCAAATCTGAAAAATGATGCACGCTGTATAGAAATCACTACTCGGGGTGGTAAGCAAACCATTGATACACCTATGCAGTCTAATGAGGAAAAGGTGAGAAAGGATAATGATAAGGTGGTAGAGGTTAGTAGTGATGAAGAATATATCACTATAAAAGATGCAGAAGTCCCTATAAAGGTAATTCCCATGCCCAGACCCCCCCTTTCCTCAGAGATTAGTGAAAAAGACCGAGGATGTTAAATATTGGCGTTTTATAACAATGTTGAAGAAGCTTTCTATCAATGTCTCTTTGGTAGAAGCTCTATAACAAATGTCAGTTATGCCATGTTTATGAAAGATCTGGTTACAAAGAAAAGATTGGTAACTTTTGAGGATGATGATAGAATGCAGCATTTCAGTGTTATTTCTACAAGATCTCTCGTACAAAAGAAAGAAGATCCGAGTGCGTTCACTATTCCTTGTATAGTCGGGTCATTACATTTTGCGAAAGAAATATGTGATCTGGGGGCAAGCATAAATCTCACGCCCCTCTCGATTAAAAAGAAGTTCTGTTTGGGTGACCCAAAGCCCACTGCAGTGCGGCTACTGATGGTTGATCGAACAGTGAAAAACCCTATAGGGATACTCCACGATAATCTAGTAAAACTGGAGTCGTTCATATTTCCTGCAGATTTTGTTATTCTTGATTGTGAAGTCAATTTTGAAGTGCCTATTATTCTTGAGAGGCCATTCCTTGCTACCAAGATGAAATTTTGGTTGAATAATGAAGAGGCGACCTTCAACATTTGTAGGTCCATGAGGCAGATTGGTGATCTCCAATAGGTAACTGATGTATCCTACAAAGAAAAGATGAAGAAGATTAATGACCTAAAAAGTGAAAAATGAGAGTTTATGGTTGGGGATTTGGTGTTTTACGACAGTTCTAGGTTGCGTTGGCCTCCGGGCAAGTTCAAGTCTAAACACACTGGCCGTTACATTATTACCCAAGCATTCCCTCATGGAGTAGTTGAGTTAGAAACCAAGGAGGGAGTGCGGTTTAAGATGAATGGAGAACGAATAAATCTCTATTTTGGGCATACTGCATCAGTGAATGAAGTGATAGAGGCATACAATCTTGATGAAAGTTGAGTAATCAAGTGTCCACAATCGTGCAGCGACGTTAAATCAGGCGCTTTTGGAAAGCAACCCAATAGTTATAGTTTTTTTTACTTTTTAGTAATGGTAGCATTTTCTACTATTGGATTTTAAATTTGTAGGCACATCACAACAAAATTCTGCAGAAAATCACTCTACAACAGTCACTGATGGATACATCGACGACCTGTCACGGTTGTGATAGACCGTCACATGAATCCATCGTGCCAGGTACATTTTTTTTAATTTTAAAAACTAGGGCACACGCGACGGAACCAATGACGTTCTATCATATCAGCGACGGACCGTCGTCGGGGACTCAACGCTTCTTTAATGAAGCGTACTCGACCCGACTCAGTTGGGGTTTTTAAAAAAAAATTCTTAACATTTAAAAACCCCACCCCATTCATTTCATCCACTCCTTCCCTCTTCCTCCCATTTGCCTTCCTTTTCAACTTCCAAGTTCATAACCTCCTCTCTTACAACCATCATTCTCCCAAATTCTCCAATTCCTAAAATTCACTATCTACTAATCGGAGTATGCCGTTGTGGTTCTTTATTTAATTACCAAGTACCTTCCTCGCTTGTTTTTCTCAAATTCTCAGGTATGTGTCTCTGATTAATACCCATTTACATTTCATTTTTATTTATTAATTAGTATTAGCCTAGTTCTTCTTGATGGGCTCATTCTTTAATAAAATTCTATCTGACCTAAGTTGAGAATCCTCAAAATTGCCGTGTTAAAACTCTAGAAATAGGTGCTTTAGTATTGCTAGTATAGTAGGTAGTTGGGTTAGATAAATGTAGGTTCAAAGACTAACAATTTATTTTGGGTCATAGGGGATGAATGGGGAATCCCCAGTTCTGTCAGTAAATGACAGAACGAGACCCCGATGACAAATCGTCATACCGACGATCGACCGTCATTTGGTCCGTTCCAACATCCCTAATACCCCACTGTCAAATTTTCTCCAGGTGTCCACCAATGGACACATGTGACAGAATGTTGTTCCCACGACGGTCCGACCTGCACAATCGTTCTGGTTTTCAAAGACCCTTATCCTAAGGGTATCTCTTTTTTTCTAAGTGTCCTCCAATTGACACATGAGATGGACCGTAATTCCCATGACGGCCCGTCCTGGACAACATTTTTGGTTGTCAGTGACCTTGATCCTAAGGGTCTCTCAGTTTTTCCAAGTGTCCTCCAACAGACACATGCGACGGACTGTCATTCCCACGATGGTCCATCCTGCATATAACGTCATGACGGTCAAAGGCCCTATTCCTAAAGGTCTCTCACTTTTTCTAAGTGTCCTGCAACAGACATCTACGACGGACCATCATACCCTCGACGGTCTGTCTAGAATAACTGTCATGACGGTAAGAGACCCCTCTCCTAATGGTCTGCATACTTTTTCCAAGTATCCTCTGACGGATACCTACGATGGATTGTCATACTCTCGACAGTACATCCTGCATAACCGTCATGACGGTCAGAGACCCTTTCCTAATGGTCTCAATAATTTTTTTTAAGTGTCCCACGACGGACATCGACGACGGATCGCCATAATCACAACGGTCCTTCCTGCATATACCGTCATACTTGTCAGAGACTTTCCTTAAGGGTTCTCCACATAAACATAGTTTAAGTAAGACATGACAGACCCAATGACTGTCCTTCGTATTCACGACGAGTCATCAACTGGTCCATCGTGTTTCACTGTTACTATAGAAATGTCATTACATCTTAACTCTTTTATTTATTTTTTGTCGTTTTGATTGTCTTATTTGCTCCTTCTAGTAATAATAATGATTCTTTACAGGTACTATCTATCAGGGCACCAAATCAAGATCGAGTCTATGCACACGGGCGATCAAAGCCTGTCGCCCCGTCTGCCCGCCTGGTAATTGGCTCTTATAAAGAGCGTGACCCCATGTACGTGCCCCCAGGCACTTCCACCTCATCCCGGGCTGCACGTGCTGTCAGAGCCACACCCAAAAAGGTGGCGTCCTTCGTAATCCCTGCCTCTTAGTCTGATGAAGAGCGCACACTGACCGGCTCACCATCTGGGTCATCTACCAATGAAGAAGGAGCGTCTTGATCCTTAAGAGTTTCATGGTCGGAGGAAGCCTCCAAATCTGCTGAGGTCCCTGCACCCGCCACCGCTGCACAGTCTTTCTCATATGATGAGGCTGACTGTTCTAAATCCACATCCGACTCACCAACTCGTGCTCTCAACCCGGTTGCCGACCATCTTAACCGTTGGTGTGTCAACGGGCAGTATCAAGTTTATTACGACGCAATGTTTCTGAATGACAATGGAGTCATGACACGGACACTTACATTGGAGCGGCGGGTCCTTACGGGAAGTATCCAAACTATTCCAGAGATCCACAATCTCTTCACCAAACATATACTGGAGTGGACAGCGCGTTCGTTGGGACGTTAAAGTGAAGAGTTCGTCAGAGAGTTCTACGCCTCTTACATGGCTACTCTAAGATCACAGATTGATAAGCGGGCTACCCCCGCCAAATTGGCCCTGCTGGAGCATGTCCTAGTATGTGGAATTAAGGTTGATATCTCCCGGCCTGCCATCGTTCGGTATCTATAAAGCGAGAATGTTGATTCCAACCGAACCCCTCTCACCGCCGTGTTTGACTAGCAGTGGAAAATTGTCAAAGATGGCCAATTATTAAATGAGCTATCGCTGAGAGAGACCACCAAGAGGTGGATGGCCCTGCACATGTCAATTGATGTAGAGGGTGCTGACTAGGTGACTGAACGAAGGGAGCCATCAAGAAGGCTAACCTGAAATTCACGGCGAATGTTTTATGGATGATTGTCCGCCACTATCTTTCCTGCACAACCGCTGATAATATAGTCACATGGGATCGTGTAGTACTGATGGAGGCGATGATACCCGAGTTTGAGGTGGATTTTTTCTTGGCTTGTATAGGCGGTCATGCACGAGAGGGCTTTTAAAGTCACAACTAGCTACCCTTTCCCGTGCATGATATTTTGTCTATGCAGGTCCGCAAGTGTGCCTATATGGCACGTTGATCAGCTCAAGACCCCGTAGGGCATTGTTGATATCGGCCTCATCAGGGATGAGGCAATTGAGTTGGCTCCACGTAGAGGGCCCCGTCAAGAGTTTCCTCCAATTGGTGACAATCTGGCTTTTACAGTAGCACAGGCCCGCACCACTATGCAGGAAGCTTCAACTGACACTACCCCAGTCGAGTCTATCCCGCGTAGTAGTACTGCCCCGAGCTCCTCTCGCTCAGCCCCTTCCCCCGCTCTCATCTCGCTTGGTAGGGTCCAGAAAGTAGAGGCACAGATGGTTACACTTCTGCATCACATCCAGCCTTGTATGTAGAGGTCTATTGCTGAGGCAGAAGAGCGCTTGGAGCGAAGAATGGTCCAGCACATAGAGCGGAAGATCGCTGAGGTTCATCAGGGCTTGGACACTTTTGAGTTGCGGGTGTTAGACGGACCAACACCTCAGGTGGATGTGTCGACCCTTCAGGTTGCGGTCGACAGTCTTCGCAGACATCAATATGATCTTAGAGGGTAGGGTGCCTGAGTCTGAGTCCACTTCAGAGATTCCACCACCTCCCCCTCGAGATCAAGCCAAGAGGCGTAGGGGTCAAGAGGAGGATGAAGGTCGAGCATGTAAGAAGGAGCGTCGTGATATGAAGGCTTAGAGGAGAGCCTATCTTGCTGATGAGGAGGCGCGTTAGATGAGAGCAGTAGAGTTAGCTGTTGGGGCGTCTAGCTCCAGAAATGGGGAGCTAGAGGTAGGCTATGCTGATAGTGGTGTTGATGCTGAGGACACTACTGAGTGTGTCCAGATTACAGAGGTAGTGGGTTTCAGGGAACCAGACCCATCAGCTTGCTGATCGTCGGTCTTTTGCGCCCCAGGTTTGCTTCGCCTACCACTCTTGTATTTCAATTTTGTATGCATTGGGGACAATTGCATGTATTTTTGCCTGTTGTTCTTTTTCCCCAAGAGACTGTTTATTTTTTCTGTTGAACCGACATGTCTCTATCTTGTATACATAGTTTAATTCTGAAGAATGATGGCTAAAATGATATTTTTATTAAATGAAAATGATGCATGTCTAGTTATAGTAATTGATAAATGTGTGGCTCTAAGCATGACATATAGGTCCACCACTGCATGACCCTAAGTCTAAAATTCTAACTTGGTGTCCGATAATCTGGTAGAGTAATGAGATGTCAAGTGAGTGTGAGGAAGATTTGAATAGTCCACTATTTTTACTAAGCTAGAACTTTCCTGGTTAGTCCTGTTAAAAGTAAGTTGTAATAGACAATTAGGAAAGGATCATAGGACCTTGTTCAATATAGCCCATTTTTAGCCTAAATAAAAGAAAACAAAATGAAATTAATTCTTCTTTGATCCAAATGATTTGAGCTTAAACTAGACCTTTCTTTTTCACCCCAATTGATCTTTTCTGAGAATAATATGTTGGCCCAGGTCCCTCCTTGGACATGTGCACCTCAGCTTATGCCAAAAGCATAAGTTGAGGGTGGCTAATACAGTAAATAACCCTTTTTATGGCCCTGACCCAATTTTGGGTATTGTGTACTTTGACTTATGGCAAAGCCATGAGTTGAAGGTGGCTATTATAAGGAATTCTCTGGAATGTGGGGTTGAAAGAATAAAGAGAGAGAAAGAACAAAAGTAAAGTGACTCAAGAATCAGTTGAAAAATAAATTAAAAAAATAAAAAATAAATAAAAAATACAAGAAATACAAGCAAGAAAAGAAGAGAGTCACTTACACAAATGAAGAAAGAAGGGAAAATAGCAAGGTGAAAGAATATGAGAAACTTGGTGAAATAAAATGATAAAGTTGTATGTTTAGCCGATATGTCAAGGAAGGCAAAAAGTCACTAAAGTATACCTAAATATACCCTACCTGACCCTGAGCCTATGTTACAAGCTAAGAAAGTCCTATCGTGATCCTAAGAGTTGTATAGCGAACTTAAAACAGTGAAAATAAGAGCAAGCTTATGGCAATATGTATTAATGAGTATGAATTTATTCTTAGAGTGAGTTTTGAAAAGTAATCCTTATAATAAAACTGAAATCATTGTGTGAAAAATGTGGATTTTGTTTTGAAGTGAGGACACTAGTTGCAATACCGGAAATATTAGCACCTTGGTGAGAAATTGAAGAGGATAGGTGTTAGTGCATTGTGAGTCTGTGTCATGGTGTGATATCACATAATTCAAGCCTAATAGTGATAGCATGCATAAACATGATGAGACTGATCGGGATTGATAGCCATATGATTGCAAAAGATAAAACATGGATACTATTGTACAACGAATTTAAGTTGAGGTTATTGAAATATCGTGGTTTCACGGTATTTTTAATATTTTTCCTTAAGTTTAATGGGTTCAAAAGTCTTATGGTACTAATTTTTATGTAAGTTTTTCTTTATTTGCATGAAATCTGTCTAAAAGATGAATGCGGAGGTTTTTGAGAAAGAAATACATAAAAGTACCACCTACGGAACTTGTGTCGGTTCGTCGTGCTCATGCCATTCCGTAGGTGGCATCGTAGTGCAGCTGCTGAAGGAAGATGAGGAATTCTTACCAAGTGTGGGGTTACTAAGTGCGCGACGGACCGTCGTAGCCATGACGGTCCGTCATGCTGGTTCGTCATGAATATCAGAGAAGTAGTCCCAGTACCAAATTTTTAAGAGTTCAAGTGTTTTGGAACAGAGACCCTTGACTGACCGTTGATCCTGTAATGATCTGTCATACCTGCCGTCGAGGGTAGTGAAGAGAGCAGCAGATGAAATTGCACAAGTATGGGATGATGGAATCTACGACGGTTCGTCATGACCACGACGATCTGTCGCTAGGTCTGTCGAACTAGCCACATCCAAATAGAGTCCTTATTTAATTGTCTTTTATTTTTTTTATAAATAGTTCAAAAAACCTCGTTTTTAGGGGGAGACTATTGAATATTTTTAGACTCTTGTAATTGATTGTTGGTGACTTTTGCTGATTAATCAAGTGAACTTTTGGATTTTATTCTTTCTCATTGAAGTAAGTGCATGGATTCTCATTTTACATATTTGAATATTGTGGTTATGACTAATGGTAACTAAACTCCATAACTAGGGTTGTGGGAACCATTAATGAGGAAAACCTAACTAAAATAACAATTCTAGAATAGTGTCTTGCATCTATTGATAATTCTTTCACTTAGAAGTCTTTTTAACAGATGGAAAACGTTAGAACTCCCCTTAATGCTACTTGCTAGACCAAGGAGGTAGATAATAGGCAACGAATTATAAACATAGATTTAGTGTATACCATCTAATAGGCTAGTATTTATTGGTACAAGGTAATAACTTAGTCAAATATCGAATATGATGCTTAATATGAGGTAAAGGTAAGGGTTAGTATAGCAACACACGTAGCCGGACCAAGGTGCGGAGTGAAATTTTCTGGATGCCGGACCAAGGATGTAGAAATACATAACTTATCACTTTGCATGCAAGATACTAGGAAAGAATTGTTATAGTTAGAACTATCAATTTATGAACCTTTGGGGAACATGTAAACCCTAGTTAGTTTGATTAACTGATTAAACTCCAAAATTTGAAGTTGTTAGTTGTCTCCTTTATTTTCTCTAGTTATTTTCATTTATTTAGAATTAGAAAACCCCCCTTTTATCATTTTTTCTTTTCAAGGAAATAATTGAATGAACAATAGTAATAATAGTTTGAGGATAAGTCTAAACTATTTTCCTCGTGGGAACGCTCCCAAACTCATTAATTGGGTTATTTACTTAAACGACTGCTTTACTTATTATTTGAGAAGTAAGTTTGAGCGTATTAGTTGCAAACCTTTTGAAAGTTCACAACCTTTAATAAAAGTCACAACTTTCATCAAAGTCACAACTCTCCATTCTAGCTGCAACTTTTCATAGAAATTGTAACTCCACATAAAAGTCTTAACTCTTCATAAAAATCACAACTTTTCATAAAAGTCAAAACTCTTCATTAAATTCGCAATTATTCATGAACGTCACCACCTTTAATAAAAGCGCAACACATGTTTTGGAAATAAATAAATTTAAAAGGGAATTATGGTTTGTGGTGAGGCCACTTAGGCGGGAGTAAGGGTTATATATATATATATATATGATTGGTTTTCTTTCGTAATCCTTATTCATAATAATGAGGATTGTCATATAGTTTAATTTATATTGTTTTGATTTCTTCCTAATCCTTTTGTTCCACTTTCTTGTATAAATACTCTATATTAACAATATGTATCATTTTGTTGTGTTGTACTCTCCATCAGAATAATTTATTATAGGTTCATATATCTAGTTCATTGATTGTTCAGCTGAATCACTTCGGAGATATTCCTAATAAAGTGTTATACTCTTTAATATTAACTTATTTTATGCCAAAACTTTTTTTTCCTTCAATAATAGACTCGAAAAAGAGAAAAAAAAAGAATTAAGGGAATTAGAAACGATAATAGAGTAGTGGAACATATTGGTCTATCAACTAGTGTAAAATTTCCAAATGATATAGCTACGAAGATCAATTCCTGCTGGCCCTTGATGTTCGTTGTTCACTGTAAACATCTATCCAAGAATTTTAAATGTAGAATATCTCATCATGAATTTTCCATAATGTTGTTCCTACCACCAAAAGTCACTTGTGCCCAACTCATTTATTTAGTACATGATTGAAGATAAATAACACAATTCGTAAGAATATCCTTTAACCCTATCACTTAATCTGTGATGATGTTATATATTGGTGTAGAGAATTTTGGCTAATGTAATGGTGTGATTCTCTTTGAATATGAGAGAATTATGTCCTAAAATATATTTAGCCCCTTTGAATGATTTCATCAATTAATTAATTATTTGAATACTCCCATAAATGAGTTAGAAAAAATAGGCCTGTTTAATGATTACCCTAATTTAGATCAATACAAATTGGTAAAAATAAGTAACATTGTTGAAAATTCCTAATTGTTTTACAAATTTTACTTACATTCAATAGAATGATCTGGCTTGTTGCCTGAAATCCATCTTAAAACCAATAGTTTCATATCCTTACCTTACGCTAGTCCACCTATTTATTATCATGGTTCTCTCGATTTTCTCAGAAGTAACGGTAGTGTTCTACCTCTTGATAAAAGAGAGAAGAGGGTATATTCGCTAACCCTCAAGAGATTATTGTTAATCATATTCTCAGCTACGGAAATTTTTGTACTAGAAGGGATATAAGTATTAGGGATATGTGTATAAAAAGGGCGCAATGTTTACTCAACCTTGTATGCATTTTAAAAAAGTACATAGTCTTTGGCATTTATGATAGAGCAAACAACAGTTAGAGGGTTTCCTATACTTTGTAATACTTTGTTTTAGATCTAGATGGTCATATTATATGCATTCCAGTCTTTATCAACAACAAGCCAATGTTTTTTCTAGTATGACGTCCTTCAAAATAGTATCACGATCTATAGGAGTATGATACCAATATCAATATGTACTAAAATGTTGTGCTTTTGGAATCACTTAATTATCTCATGTATTGCTTCCATCAAACATTAGATCGTGTACAAAAGAATCCCTCCAATTATGTGAAGTCTTGTAAGCAAGCGTATATTGATGAAAAGTTGGATAGCATCAGAAGATTTATTATAAAATGTACCAACTAGTTGAACTTTAAGGCTTTAGTCTTTCATTTCATACCATACAAGGATTTACATGAGAAGAGTAGTTTGACAATAGTTTAATAGGCAATGAATGTAATAATAGATGTGGCGTATCCACTTCATGATGTTTACCACACTTCCGATTCATTACTGAATTACGGAACGAGTTTCACTAAAAAAAATCACCCAAATGAGTTTCCACATTCTTATAACAAAGAATGTTTTGTTGTTTAATATCCCTGTGATCATGGGTGTTTAACACTCATGGTTAAGATAATGAATTGCATACGTCACATCTCTTATTATATTATTTCTCTTAATTAGTGTGAAGCTACTCTTCTCATGTATCTCATTCAGTGGCATAAACTGCAAGACTAAAGCCTTAAATTTCAACAAGTTGGCATCTTCGATATTAACTCTTCGAATGTCTTACAACTTTTCAATAATATACGCCTATTGAGTTGTCGTTACATAATTGGAGAGTGTCTTATGGACACAAGCTAATGTTTGGTTGAACCAATACATCGAAGGATAAACTGTATCTACAGCTGCAACATTTTTATGCACATTGATGTTGGTATCATAATCTTCTAGATCATTATAATATTTTTTGGGACGTTATGCCAAAAAAGACACTTTCTTTCTATCAATCCAGACTGAAAAAGCCTATATATGTCCGTTCGGATCTAAAGTAAAGTTTTCCAAGGTTTGGGAAAATCTTCAACTGTTACATTCTCTTTCATAAGCGTCAATGACTATGTACTTTCTTAAAATACATACAAGGTTAGGTAGAACATGGGCCATACCTAGCAATATATCTCTGCCACTCATATTTTTTTCCATTAAAAATTCCATTGTTGACATCATAATTATCAATAAAATTAGGAGGCCCAATAAGTATACTCTCTTATTTCATTGTATCAAGATCTAGAACACTACCATCACTACTAACAAAATCAGGAAAATAATGTCAATATACACGTGGACTACAGTAAGGTAAGGATATGAAACTATTTGTTCTAAGTTTGATTTCACACCACAAGCCATATTGCTTCAAGGAAAGTAAGAGAAATTTGTAGAACAAGTTGGAATTTCAACCAGGTCACTTGTGGTTACCAATTTGTATTGATCTTCATTAGGGTAATAACCAACTAGGTCTATTTTTCTGACTAATTTCTATGAGCATTCAGATATGGAATCAATTGACACTCTCTAGTTAAGGGATTCAAAACATAGTAACACCTAATTCTCTCAAACTCAAAGAGAATAAGACCATAACATGAGACCAGAAAGTCTATGCCACAAGATAAAGTCATTGAGATTGAGCGATATGGTTAAGGAGATCTTTGGGAATTGTCTGATTAATCTCCCATCATCTACTAAAAATATGAGTTGTGTAGTGATGACTTTTTGGTTTTGGAAAATTCAGAATGAAATATCCTACCTTTAAAAATTCTGTGATAGGAGATTACAACAAATAACAAACTTCAAGTGGATGAAGTAGATGATCTTCATCACTATATCTTTCAACATTCATACACACATTGATTAACCACTGCGTTCCTCTACTATGTTGCCTTTTCTCCATCCATTATTTCTTTGTGTTTTAATTTTTGAGTCTATTAAAGAAAGCAACAATTTTTTTTACATAAAAAATTTGTTTAAATAGTATAAAAGATTATTAGGGAAATCTCCGAAGTGATTTAGTAGATTATGTTGAAAAATCAATGAACGAGATATGTGGCATCTATAATAAATCATTCTCATTAATAAATTTAAACAACAAATAGTATATATTGTCAAATTAATTATATCCTGCATATGATTATATGTGTTCTTAATGATTTCTACATTTTGTTTATTTAAGATATGACATATCAAGTATATAGAAAAAGACTATTAGTAGCCAATGTGGAACACTAACACCCGCTCAAACGACCAAGCCATAGTCTCACCTCCACTGGAGTGTGTATCGAGATTCCAAATGGACATGACTACAATAACATGTAATGATATGAAACTTCAACACCAAAAGTAAGTTACTTAGGAAAAGTTTATTACTTAATCCCATAAAAGGTTCATCATTATTTCGTATTACGCTCAACGCTCAAGTTGGGTTGATAATAAATTGGGTGTTAGATTGAGTCAAGGTCCCACATTGGTTGGAAAACGAAATGGTTAGCTTATATGAATTTGAGCAATCCTTCTGTCATGATAAGTCAAGTTCATCCCCATTTGGTCTCCCATTTTGAAGGGTAATATATGGTGTGTTAGACGGGCTAAGATCCCCACATTAGTTGGATATTGCACTGATGGTTTGCATATATGGCTTGGACAATCCTTCATTCATGAGCTAGATTTTGATTTAGGTTAGATCTATGTGTTATATTTTTACATTTTATATACTATGTATAAAAACACTTTTTTATATTTGGTCCTATTTTATATATTTATAATGTACCATACTTTTTATGCAATCACATTAACCCAATTACATGTAAATATTCAAGGGAATTTTCTGCGAGAAACTCGCGAAGGATGATTACTTTGAAGTAAGGCCTAACTTGAATTTATGTTACTTATTTTGACCAAAAAATAACTACCACTATTGTTACAAAAAAGAAACATATTTCCAGTCAATATATTTTTTGTTGTAGCAACTTGAACTATTGCAACCTAGTTCCTCCACAGACCTGCTAAGGATCTGCTCATCTTTTATGTTTTTCCAATCATCAAAAAATTATTACATCTCAGTTCAATACAAGTACTTCTGGTTCTATGTGGAGAGAAAAAGGTCATAGATATATTATTTGAAGGTAAGCCCTCAAGTTATCTATGTAGGATAAACAAATATGACAATATTAGGCCCGATATAATAAAGGAAAATGCTTCTTGAAAATCAACAAGGGGAACTATAAGAGGAATATTGAGAGTAATTAGTCTCCGAAAATTAGAGAATCATATCATATTATAGATTAGGGACACTGATTTACTGTTAAACTTCCCTGCAAATGTAATTTTGACACACTGACTAAGTCTTGTTCCATTTGAGCATAGGAAAACATTGGAACAAAATAAGAACACAACATGCGACGATATTTAATTGTCAAAGTCATTATTGAGAAAATGGTTAACCTTATCTTTCTCTCTCTGGTGAACTTGAGTTGAATTACAAAAAATTACACTTAGATGTCAAGGAAATTATGTCTACTATTTAAACCCTTGCATGTTTATTGTTAAGAGGAAGTCTCATATTTTTTATTTGAATAAATAAAAGGTTAAATCAAATAGTTTCAAGAAAATTTAAAATGAAAGATTCCCCAATTATCTTATCCTGGCAGTGCTAATATTTTTTATCAATTTGTATTCATCACTTAAAATGCGCAAAAAATAAATGAAGAAGATTTTCTTCAAATGCAACTATTAGAATGTTTAAATATGTGCTCAAAATCCTATAAATAACAAATTAAAATCATATTTAAATATTGATGAGTAGAAAGTCACCAATATTTTTCTCCTCTTCCGACTGAATCCTATTCTTTAGATGATTCTATTATTTGATGGAAGTACCTTGACAATTATATATACAAAATTGGAGAAGAATTACAACTGATTTAGACTTTTTGGCTCGGTTAACATGTTTTAATACAGAATTTGTAAGGAGTCTTTAATCCTTACTTTAATTCTCATTTAGGAAAAAATGGAATTGAAAGAAATGGTACCTTCAGTGATAAATCTTCTGATGTCATCTAAGTTTTTGCAGAAATATAAGCATTACTGTTAGTACTCACATTATAGGACGACATCTCATGGACAAATGGTAACGTTTGATGAAGGCAATACTCGGGATAAATAACTTTCACCAATAATGCCGCATTTTTGTACCGATTGATATCAGTATCATAGTCTTCTACATCATGATACTCTGTTGAGAATGGACTGTGTACTTTCTAAAATTGAATATCCTCAGGGAAAGTAAACATTTCACCCTCCATCTTCATATAACTTCACCTGTAATATTTTACTCATATTTTTTTCCATTAAAAATTCCATTGTTGACATCATAATTATCAATAAAATTAGGAGGCCCAATAAGTATACTCTCTTATTTCATTGTATCAAGAGCTAGAACACTACCATCACTACTGACAAAATCAAGAAAATAATGTCAATATACACGTGGACTACAGTAAGGTAAGGATATGAAACTATTTGTTCTAAGTTTGATTTCACACCACAAGCCATATTGCTTCAAGGAAAGTAAGAGAAATTTGTAGAACAAGTTGGAATTTCAACCAGGTCACTTGTGGTTACCAATTTGTAGTGATCTTCATTAGGGTAATAACCAACTAGGTCTATTTTTCTGACTAATTTCTATGAGCATTCAGATATGGAATCAATTGACACTCTCTAGTTAAGGGATTCAAAACATATTAACACCTAATTCTTTCAAACTCAAAGAGAATAAGACCATAACTTGAGACCAGAAAGTCTATAATGCCGCATTTTTGTACCGATTGATATCGGTATCATAGTCTTCTACATCATGATACTCTGTTGAGAATGGACTGTGTACTTTCTAAAATTGAATATCCTCAGGGAAAGTAAACATTTCACCCTCCATCTTCATATAACTTCACCTGTAATATTTTTTTTTAGCTTATATCATACTGATCAAGAAAATGTAATTGGTTGATTAGTATGTGAATTTTGTAGAATAAGTTGGAATTTTCAACCAGCTTACTTATGGTTAACAGTTTGTAGTGATCTGCATCTGGGTAGTTAGTGTGTATAGGGTGAAGTTGCAACAATATATCTTCCTACTATTCCATGAAATATTCTTCTTGCTCTCATGTCGTATCTTATGTTGGAATTTAGTTTCACTAAGGACTTCATTGTCAAAACCTATCCCCCTCTTCTCATATGCATTTCTCGCATTAACTAATGTACTATTTTCAATTTTCGGACTACCAAAGAATAAATCCACGAGCAATGAAAAACAAAAGTTTTGTAATTGGAAAATCTGGGATGTTTGTGACTAGGGAAACTTATTGAGTATAATTATTCCAAAATGATAAGATTTCTACACTTTATAGTAGTTATTAAGTTAGAAACTCAAAATAATTTAAACGGATAAAATGAGGAAACATCACAAATATCAAACATAATAGACACAATAAGGATTTAAGTTAGAGTTTAGCTAATTACTCTTCATAGCTATAGTTATGTTTTCTAGAGAGGTTGTGGTTTATATATTTCAATATGTTTTTTGTAGGAAAAATATATGCTTAACGGAAGAATACTATAATCTTACAACTTACATGAATAACAGACAATTAATTCATTTGTGCTAAAACATATAAAATTATGCTAGAATACATAAACTTGCTGACATTTAATTAAATAATTACCTCTTGAGCCGTAAGGAGATACCTTAAAGTGAATCCCCAAGTAAGAAACACCTTCAAGCGATCCACAAGATAGACATCGACTTTGCAGTCTTGGATAATGATCCCAGATTCACATCCTCAATGTCTCCTTACTTGGGTAGACATGTATGATACAACTAATTCATATATTTTCTACGCTAGGAGATCCCTATTTATAGAGATCTCTTTTCAATCCAAAAAGGAGTAGAAAACCTAGTGTTTTCTTGAAAACCAGAAAAAAAAACATATTATTCTTCCTTTTCTTATATAAATAGAATTCTTATTACTAATCAAATATAGTCATTGTAGGGACCATAGATTATATTTTTTAAAAAATTCTAAATTGGGCATCAAGGACCTTAGCAGGCCTCGTAAAGGCCCAGCCCAACCAATCCTAAAATCAGGAAACAAAACAGGAAAATGAAAAGATAAAATATAATACAAAGTATTCTCAATCCCTAACTCCAACTTCAAGCTCAAGTTCGTCTTCTATGGTGGTTTTCGAAGTCGAATCTGATGGCGAATGTCCTCCATTTGTCAAAGGCTGTAACAAGATGTGTTTGGTAGGCACTCTAACTTCTCGTGAATGCCATCAAAACATAGCCCGTTGAATTTGCTTTTCCTCAGCTCAAACAAACAAAGTAAGATTCGATTCATTAAATCTCTCATCACATCCTGCCTTTCCTCCGATATTTGAGCTCCATATAAAGATTTACCCTTTACTACAAATTGAGTAAGAAATCTAGCTAATACCACTGCACAATCAAGGCTTTTTTTTGTTAATGTTGAAAAAATTCTTTTTTGAAGCTTCGTGTTATGAAAATAATTTCATAAAATTAATTTGAATTATGCTTAGCATAATAAATTACAAATTAATCTACTAGAAAATGGCAATTACACTTAACAACTAAAATGAATGTGTTTAAATATTAGATATAACAAACTAATTTGTCCGCACTTTCATAATTAATAAATGAATTGAACTTTCAAATAATTTTTTTCTAATATCCATACATTAAAAATAATGGGAAAATAGGTTTTTAAAAATATTAACAATATTTCAACTTTAATTTAATTATTTATCGTTATTACATAACTCAAGAACTTGTGTGGAATTAATTAATCACTACATAATAAATCATTGGTTCTTTAATCCACATTAAAAAGAAAATAAAGAAAAAAATAATAATATATATATAAAGGCATTAACTAATAAAAAAATATGTAAGTTGTATAGATTATACATTTGTGATATATGTCTTGGGAGAAAATTAAAAATTATTAACATATCTAAAAAAAGAAATCACTCTTGAACATGAAAGCAATTATAAATTTTTAACTTGCATAATGAGTTTTTACAATTGATAACTAAGAAATTTCATATATATTATTTTCTGCACAATGAATATACGTAATGAGTTTTTACAATTGATAACTGAGAAATTTCATATATATTAACTTGCATAATGAGTTTTTACAATTGATAACTGCGTACAATAATTATTTTCTGCACAATGAATATACGTAAGATATGATTATATGTTAAATTTAACCGGAGACAATAACTTGGCAAAAAGATAAACAATAGAGTTTAAAATATGTACTCAAAAACAACAATTAAGACCGAAAGCATATAATTTTGAGTTTAAGAAAAAACGCCAGGTAATGTAAAGATAGAATGAAATAGAAAAAAAATCAAGTGCACTTAATGCACAGTGTCCCATTTATGAAAACTATCCCCCTTGAATACAAAAGGTTCTAAAGAATTTCATCCTCTCAAGATGGACAATTATATTCACCAATTTATTGATGCAAAGGCAATGGTGTCAGTAAGTTACTCAACAGCAACAAAGTACACAAATATTTAATTTTACTCTGCCTTATCACAAAGGTTACAACTATTTCGAAAAGCTATAAACCCTTATGAAAGTTCACAACCTTTCATAAATGTTATAACTTTTGATTAAGTCGCAACTCTTCATTAAACTCACAACTTTTCATAAAAGTCACAACTCTTCATTAAATCATAAGTTTTCATAAATGTCACAAATTTTATAAAAGTCGTAAGTTTTCATTAAAGTAAAAACTTTCTATAAAAGTCACATCTTTTCATCATAGAGGAAGGCTAGTTTTGGATATAAATAAATTTAAAACGATAATTGTTGCTTTTGGTGGCGCCACATAGGTGTGCCTATGGTTCTCTTTTATATAAAATATGATTTCCTGACATATACATGCAATTTCTTGTAAGCCAACTCAACAACTAAGGTGCATGTCTTTATCAATCAAGCATCTTCATATGTTATGACCTTATTTTATCCCAATGTTTTCGGATGATCAGTTGGGATTTGTAACATGCTATACTTCCCATGTAAAAATGAAATTTTAGGTTATATCAACGATCTTAATCTATAATATAATAATATATGATATGAAATCATCTGATGATATACTCTAATTGTCATAGGAATATTACGCTCAATATTTTTCTTATATTTCTCCTTGTTACTTTTGAAAAAACCATTTCCCTTTTACTAACTTGCATACTACAATCATATCTGTATATCCTACGTAGCGAAGTTTAGGGATAACGTGTACACGAGGAAAATAAAATAAAATACAATATCATCTCTATCAATCCGATGATTAATCCATAACCTTTTTCTCTCCGTATAGAACCTAAAGCAATTTTGTTGAGTTTATCTAAACTTGTGTGTTGATGACTGATCAAATATAATAGGAGACAAGGTTCTTAACAACTCTTGTGGACGATCTAGTGTGTTGTAGTTAAAGTTACTACAACAAAAGATGTATTTAGTGTCAATGAAATTCTCCTTTAAGTGGCAATAGTGATACGTTACATAGTTCCAAGTTAGGCCTTTATTCAATGTGGTCTCCTTTCCTAGATCACTCACTTCAGGCTCCCAATGATCGTTAAATGACCATTGGCTTCATGTTATTGTACCCAGAGCCGTTAAATTCTTTAGTGAAATTTAGATAAAATGTGGTTGTAAATACGAGTAATATGTATAGTGCATTATAAATGCATTAAATAGTATATAAAAGAAATAGGTGTTTTTATGCAAAGTATATCAAATGTAATGAAATAGCACATGACCAAACTCAACCCAAAAACTTGCTTATGAATGAAGGATTGTATGATTCACAGAAGCAAATTACCGGTCTAATCCCCAACAAATGTTGGGATCTTACTCACTTTAACAAACTTTCACGACGTAGACCGTTGTGACTAGAACCCACATTAACACTACGGTGGCAGGACACCTACTAAAGCCAAACTAAGAAAATTATCTAAAGACGAAGACATTTAAGTTATGAAAGCAAGTTAAATAAAATAAGGAAGAAGTTATTCCATAAACTTCAACAAGGATTCCAAAGAACTAACTAAATAAAGAAAGAAAACAACCTAGAACCTTAAATTCAATGTACCAATATATATAACAATGATACAAGTCTAAAAAAGAATATAAAATGAACTAATCAACTAAATCTCAGAAATATCTATGTCCGTAAATGGTTTACATAGATGAAAAAGAATCCTATGCAACCGCGACGAATTGGGTCACCTTTGAATTAGAAGTGGCTTTCACTTATCTTATAAGCAGGTCTATCAATAGTCGAGGTAAAATGCCCTGTACTAAACAAAAACAAGATGAAGTGCAGTATGAGTAAACAACCATATTCTAGTGGTAGGATCACTCAGCTATCCCACTAGTGCAACGTAAACAAGTCAAACAACATTATAATAATATGCAGATATATCAACATATAGAATATAATCTAGATGAAGAAACAACAATGCATTTCTAATTTTATATAACCTCATTGGTCCTTTAATAGAACCAAATTAAATGGTCCTCTCATGGAACACAAACCCAAATAGTTAACTTGCCTTAACGTGGTCATCTGATCCCAAATTTATGCCAGAAAGTTGAAACCGATCAAATAAGTATGCCGGAACATAGAAATCTTATCCAATTATATGCTCGAACATGTAGATATGATCAAATAGTAAGCTGGAATATGGCGATACGATCCAAATTATGTTGGAACATGGAAAAATATCCCATTCAAACCACAATCACAATCACAACTACATGATTAAGATCATACAATTGAGTCATGAGTTAATATTAATGATAATTCATCTCTATTATTTAAAAAAAGTGTGATCAATATTTTTACATCCATAGATATACAAATATCATAATGAAATAAAAACAAACACACAAGGGAAATATCATAGTGAAATATAGGTTATGCAACATGGAGTCATCATAACCTATGTTTCACCATAAGATATAGCAATTGATATAACCTAATAAGATATCATTATTCTCATATATTACGTTGCCAGGTAAGACACCCTCTTTTGTGTGAAGGGATGACACAAAATTCAATGTTTGTCTCACATGTCTTATTGTCGGTTAAGGCTATATTTTCCCAAAAGTAAACTGGACAATGGAAGTAAAGTAAGGACTCTAACTAAGATAATCTAAGAGTAGTTTCTTAGTGTAGGTAGGGGTATGGGACTCACGTTTGCGTTGCATAAGTGACTCTTGAGGGAAGTCCTAGGAAGGTGTTCTAATGCATGTATCTATTAATATGTTCCTTATGAATGACTTTGTTTTGATGAAGTGCATGGTATGAGTCCTAATGGATCTATATGAGTTTGTCTTGTCTTTATATGCACTATGTTTGTCTTAATGACTATATTATAAAGGTCTTGCTTGACCTCAATGCAGTTTCTTCATTTACTATGTTGTTGTATGAGTTGGATGTTAATGCTTGTGGTCTTATGATAGGTTCACTAAAAATGTGTGAGGTTATGGGACTTCACATATACATTGCACAAGTAGAGTTAGAGAAGGATTATGCGTAAGGTCATAAAATGCATTGATGTGAAGTGAAGTTAGTATTTGTTTAAGTTGATCTAGCTTACTGTAAAATCATTAAGGTATTGCCTTAAATATGTTTATCATGTTCTATACTTCTAAGATGATATATGATGAATTGTGTATAATATATGTATGGTTTCCTTGTGGACTTAAGGTGATGCATTGCACCAAGTATCAGTAGAGGGTTACTTGGGAGGCTAATAAGTTAAAAGGAGAGGTTCACTGTAAAGAAGAATATGCTTAGTGTAAATGGAAAATTGGTTACTGTAATGTGACGTGAAATGTGGCTTAAATTCAATGTGTGATTTTGTATGTTGTTTCTCCTTTGAATATGCCTATATGAAGTATGTGAATGATATAACAGCTATTGTATAAACATTTTATGATGATTTACTCCAAAAGGTATGAAGTATGATTTCAAGAAAATTTCCCTTTTAAATGCATGTTTTTGCATGGTTTTCATAGTATATTCTTGTACTAGCTCCATTCTTCTCTAATTTTTACACAAAATGTAGGTCATGGATGCTTAAGGGTTGTTTTTACATGCTGAGGAGCTTGATATATGATTCCCAAGCTAAAGGAAAAGTGTCCTTATGTTCTAAGGATTCCCCACTTATAGTTTACTATAAAGTTCTTTAATATTGTATAGTTATGTATTATATTATTAGGGCCGTGTCCCTAATGTACTTTTATGATGTTGAGTCTGGGATAGCAAAAGAGACTAGAGTCTTAAAGTATGTATGATGATATTCTATATATATATGAAGTAATGTTCTAGCATATAATGTGCTAAGAACGTTGACAATGCGATGAATGATTACTATGGGTTTGTATAAGACCTCCGAGAGGTCAAGTATGGCATGTTACTTTTAGTGTGTGCTCCCTGGATGTGAAAAGGGATATTAGTGGTACCATTATATCGCTAGGGAAGGAACATGGTTTGGTTACCTGGCAATGCATTTTAAGAAAGTACATAGTCATTGGCACATATGACAGAGCAAGAAACTTTTGGAGGGTTTCCCAAACTATCGACAACTTTGTTTTATGTCCGGATGGCCATATTATTGGCTTTCCAGTCTAGATCGACAACAAGAAAGTTTGTTTTCTAGTACAACATCCCCCCAAACTGTATCATCATCTATATGATTATGATACAAAAATCAATGTGTATAAAAATGTTGTAGTTCTAGACAAAGCTCATTATCCCAAATATTGATTCCACAAAACATTAGCTGGTGTCCATAAGAAATCTTCCAATTATGTTACGACTACTCAGTAGGTGTATATTTTTGTAAAGTTGGAAAACATTAGAAGAGTTATCATCTAATGTACCAACTTGTTGAAGTTTAAGGATTTCGTCTTTCAATTTACGCTAGAGAAAGAGATACATGAGAAGAGTAGGTTAACCATACTTTAAAGAATGAATAAAGTAATAGATGTGGCATATGCACCTTATTATCATAAAAATGAGTGTCAAAGATCCATGATATAGTGTAATACAAAACGACATAACATTATTCTTAATAAAGATTTGACAGATCATTCGGTGATTTTTTTTAGTGAAACTCGTCCAAAATTCAGTAATGAATAAGAATTATGGTAAATATAATGAAGTATATACGCCACATCTATTATTATATTAATTCTTTGAAGTATTATGGAACAAGTATATTTCTTCTAGAAACATTTAATTTTTAATGTGGAAGTTTCAATCTCATAATACAACATCTAGGTTGGGAACTCGGAATTATTAACGTGAAGGTTCTCATTGTAGGAAGCCGGACTTACTACCGTGAAGCTCCTACTCTCATTTTTGATAATCACTTGGTGCTAGGCTCTAATTCCCTTTTTAAATATAATTAAGCCTTTAGATAACCTTACTTCATAAAGATTATGAATTTTGGACTTATTTCCTCATATATAATATAGCCAAAAGGTATCTAGGATGAGACTGTCCTTTCATTACAGAACCTACATTAGGTGAGGATTTACTTTAAGATAATCATACAATCATATATCATGTGTGTGTGCTTACGATATGAGATCCACCTTCACATAAAAACTCTAATCACACAAGTTCATAACTTCATTAATAATATACTTACATGAATAAGAATAGGTAATAATGTATAGGAGAACTATCTTTTCTTTAGTCATCACGAATCTATCCTATTCATAGTCATGCATGAAGTGTGTGTATACATTGGTCGACATGATTACATAATGTCTATTACATAGTATTGAGGAATCCATCCTCTAATAGTAACAACACATGTACAACATTCTTCAATTCATGAGTCAAATACATCTAGAGCATTTAAGACTATTGACTAAACAATCTCACATTACATCATAGGAGGCAATTACATATTCAACAATAGAATAGAAGACTCCTATCATACTTCGGCCACACATTCATATAGGGTTCATATTGGTAGGGGTCATGCGATAAGGATATTCTTCATTTGTATACATATAGACCACCTAACCCTAACATGATCATCACACATATACATATAACATCATCCCCATAACTAGGTCATGCAACTCATTTGGAGAGCTATTCATATACATCACATAAAATCAATTCACTTATAACATGATAAATAGAATCAAGGCTAAATCCTTCAAGTTTTTAAACATGGACATAATCATACAAATTCATCTTGAATATAATGCCTTCAAGTACATGATTATAACACATAAACATCTAAAAGAATGTAAACACCACCACCATAAGTGGATTGTACCAATAAACACAATTCAACGTACATTGTAATCTTATTACAGGAAATAGGTAAATTTACCAAATCTCCAAGCTAATGATAATCTTTGACCTTTCCTCCACAATTCATATTCAATTGATATAGATAGTTATAGCAATAAGAAATTCAATACATTTTAATCACAATTCTAGAAACATGAAATCATGATTACAAGACCCAAATTATAGTTCAATTTGAGAAATTAGGAGGATCATGGGTTCTTCATAAAATTGGACCGAAAATAATCATAAAACAGTATCTAAACATATATTCATCATTAGAATGATTTTGAAATCAATTGGAGAATGAACCCATGGCTAGATTGAAAGATAGGATTCTTACTTAGAATAATGTTTTGATATAGCTTTCAAAGGACTCCATAGATTAATTGTTATCTTGGGATAAAGGATTACCATATATTATACATTAGTAATCCCATGAAAATATTAGAACAAAGCTCCAAGAATCCTCCTCCATAGCTTGCTCTTAAGCTTGGTCTTCAATGGAGGTTGTGGGATTTTTGGAAGAAGACAGAGTTTTGGGGATTTTATTTTCGTAATGGTTGTTGGGGTTCTGGATTGGAAAAAGGTTTAAAAATATCCTAAAAACAGTTTATAACCGTCTCCCTAAGTAACCAAAAAAACACCCTTTATTATTGGGACTTTTAGACATGTCAAAATTGACTTTAACATAACGCACCAGAATTTGGAAATTTAATGGGCGTCGCGGGTGAAAACTCTAATTTTTCCCCAAATAATATTTGAGGAAGTTAACGTCGTATTGGTATCGCGGTGAACGGGAATACTCAGTGCCAGGCGCACGACGTGACTCTGGTTCCCAATCTTGCTGCAGCATGCTACCTTGGACACCCTCTTTGTCCAACATTTGGGTTCTCCTTGGGTGCCCTTAGGGTGGTCCTTGGGGATTCGTACCCGGATGTTTTTACCCTTACATGTTTATTAAGGTACTAGGTTCAACTATACTTTTTTCAACTAAAAAAAAAAAAACAATTAAAAACAAGGCAAACATACAAGGACTCACTAGCACACCTAAAGACCAACTTTTGAACGTTTGACCTCCAAACCTTTTCAAATAAATTATACAAGGTGGAAAATACTTTATAAACATGTTATTAAAATTTTTAGGCACATTTGATGCTCTAAATACCTTAGTTCCTTCCGAGGGCGTAACACGCCCCAACAGGATGTACCATCAATAATGCGACGCCTCGTAGCTAGGGTCCGTCGTTCGGTCCTTGTGAAAAGTTGTCAAAAGACGCCTGTACTTGGAATGTTTTGGTAATTTCACCCCAAATAATTTTTGAACCATGGATGATTATTTTAGTTCCTTTAGTGTTTTTTAAAATGGCTTACACTACTAAACCTAGGTTATACCTCATATTAAAATATCAAAACCCCTCCCTTGATAAAGAACTCCCTCTCAAACTCCATTGAATCCAGAACTCAAGGAAGGTCTATAAGAGAAGGTCTTCGACGTTTTCTTCACCAAATTTTGTGGATTATATCATAGTGAGGTGTGGTTGTTAATCCTTGAAATTTCTTTCATTCAAGGATCCACATTAAGATATTTCAGAAAGGGTTTTCATAATCAAACTTCTTCTATTTTTGACTCTAAACATGGGTCTTTGCATGAAAATATTTTAGTTATTTAAAGATGTTGTTCTTAGTATTAGTTGATCATATTAATGTCGAAACTCCAATGAATCCATTCTCATGCATATTTCCAATTTTTAGCTTATTAAGTAGGTTTCCTGTATATATCTAGATAGTGTTATAAATTTTTAAAGTTTAATATATTTATGCTATATTATTAATAGCTACTACGGTAAATGCTATTATATGTTGAATTAACGTAAAAATGGAGAAAAGGTGATGAAATATTTGATAAGTGGTAATTTTGTAATATTGTTTAGATCATATTGTGAAATTTTATTGAGTTATATCTTGTTCCTTTTGTGGCGCTGTTTACTTGAAGTACATGATTATATTATATAAGTGTGTGTATTGTGATTATGGCCTTGAATGTGAAGTGAAATGATGATTATGATGTTTATGATGATGTGCTTTATGAGATTGAAATGCTTATCTTAATGATGTTATTTCTAAGTGAAGTATATGTACATGTGAAGCATGATAGTCTGAGAAGCAGTATAGGGTGTAACGCATGATATTGTGTGAATCATGTTGAATCAAGGAATTAGCATGCTTTAAGTAAAGTTATAAATATAGTGATTATGTGAAAGTTGTGCTCAGATTTACACAGACACACTATGAATGAAAGAATGAAGTAAATAAATCAAATGGGGGATTTATAGGGTAGACACCCTTCGTGAGTGGAGATGAAGTGTCTAGACCATCCTTACTATCCTTATAGAATGAAAAGGGGGATTTTGAGGTGAATCCTCTTCGTGAGTTAAGATGAAGTATTTAGTTGTAACCTCACTATACCCGAGAGCTTTCAAAGATAGGTTGGAGGTTTGAAAACCTTCGTGAGTGGAAATGTGGTGTTCAAAAAGTAACCGTTAAGGATAGTATTCTTCATTATTTGAGGTGTAGTTCTAAGTAGTTGTCCCTTAACCTATAGTCGATGAATGTTTAAGACTCCATGGAGAAGTTATGCTTATTACTGAGAGGATTTGAAGAAGGGTGGTTACATGTCGTGAGTAGAGATGATGTATCCAACGTACCTCTTGACATGAGTCCTCCTCTTCAAAAATGAATGAGGAAGTTAGAAGCAATATCCTTATCCCTTAACTATGAGCCCACATATGAGGAAGACACATGTAAAGGATCAAGATTGACCCTACCTTAGGCAAGTATTGATCCCTAATCCAGTATGGGTTAATACCAGGATTCCATGTCTTTTTCTCATGGTCTATGTCGGCTAAAGCTAGCCCCCCAAAAAATAATGTAATGAACTATGTCTTTTAAAGGGTGTACCACATAGTGGGGTAGTTGTATGGGAAGCTATCTATACATTAAAAAAGTAGTCATTTAAATGAAGTTATGTGATACAATGTCTAATGTTAAGAAAGCATGTTAAGGGTATGTCTTGTATGATAAAGTTTATAAATGATGAAAGTGGTGTGCCTAATCTAAGTGAATCCTCAAAGAGCACTTGGTGGGAGTAGTTGTATGGGATGCTACTTTCATATTGTACTATTTGCAACTTGAGGGTCGTCTTGGAGAAAGGTTCTTATGTGAAGACTTTAAATGCAAGTATGTTGCTATAGTATCCTCAATGGTTGATGTTGGATTGTTAAATTTCGTGAAGTATACTTACCCTTGGTAGTCTTAAGAATCTCTTAGGTGTGTCTTGAAGAGATTGTATGGGCAATTTCTTCCTTTTTTACCTTAGCGGGTCTTAGAATAACATTGGGTAGAAAAACTTCATAGGAAATGAGTTTATTTGAAAGAGTAGGTTTATGTTGAAAATATGGAAGTTCTATCCGCTGTGTTAAATGATGTTCTATTTCATGTGTTGTGATTATTTTTATGAAGGTTTTACTTAGTAGCACGAAATCTTTATTTCAACAAAAATGTCTTCTTTTGCATGATTTTGCATAATGCCATACTTAGTACAATGTTTTTACTAATAGCATACTTTTATATATTCTAGAAGTATAGGTTGAAGGCAAGTCGACATACCTACAGGGCAAGACTTGGGAAGTTAACACTCTTAAAACCCGGTATGTCCTCATGTATTCAAGGACATAGTTTAGATTTCCTTAGATCTTCTTTAAGACTTTTATAAGACTTATTATGTATATCTATTAATGTAAAGGGTCGTGACCCTAAGATATCTAAGATGTTCCTTTAAGTTGGCTTGTGACGATGAGACTTACTCCCTATTATTTATAAAAGAACGTCGTATTATTATTCTTGTGAAAAAATTTAATTTCGCACTAATTTTGATATCTTGTGTAATGAATGATGACTCAAGAGTGCTCCCATCTTGTAGGATATACTTGTGATTCGTTATAGTGAGTCCATTGACTGGACGTCGTTTGCACTTGTTCAGTGATTGTAGTTTTTGTCAGCTTTTGGGTCAAATGCTTTGGTCCTCCTCAAGATCCCTTAAGGTGATCCTGAGGGAGACATACCTAGATTTTTTTACCCTAAACACGCAATAATCTATACTCTAAGCATTTTTACAAAGTTTAATCTCCATACCATTCTTCAAACCCCTTCCAAGACCTAAAAACACACTAGATCACTTTTACTAGTCTATGGATATCATATTTATTTGTTGATTTGTATACTTAAGTACTTCCAAATAAAGTTAAATACATTTGTTTATGCATGGAAACACCATTTTAATCAGTATTAACTAGGTGAGGCTCTAGCCTAACTCTTTGGATTTCTGAGTTATAAAACCACCATAGACTATTTGATCTATAAAATGAAATCTGGTGTTTGCCCCACAATGAAAAATGATGTCCTAAAATGCGAAGACAATAACATTAATTTGGATCCACAACATAATATATATCTAATAAAAACATTGTTTATATACGAAAATCATCCTATGGTGGCACATAGGTATGGTATGAGCAGATCGCTACTAGGATCTTATAAAGTCCAAATAATCTTCTTGAAAAGAAATATAAACGATCATATGCAATATATCTACCATACTATGAGTCTTGGTCGATCCCATAGAGAATATGGAAGAATATTGTCAAATAAACAAATATTTAACTCGATAGTCATCATATAAATATGGTGGGATTTAATTTGAAAAATAATAAATAGAATAAAACATAGCTTTGAACTAAGTATTTATTTATATTGAGATTATTAGAAATAACTAGGAATGTGTTCTCCATAAGCTCATAATGCAGCAATAATACTAATAATAATAATAACCTAGTGTATCACATGCAAAGTTGTAAGTTATGTATCTCTAAATCCTTGGTCCGGTAAATTGGGAATTTCACCCCGCACCTTCGTTCCGCGAAGTATGTATAAATTATAAAGGCTTACCTATCCCTCATGTTAGACATCACATCAATGTATGCCTTTTTTTTTACCCACACACCAATTGATATTAGACAATTAGACAGTATCAAACTATATCTATGTTCATAATTATTTTCTTATGAACTACCTCCTTGGTCTTGCAAATAGCAACAAGAGGAGTTCTAACAACTGTCTTCGTTAAGAAGACATCTAGACGAAATCATTACCAATGCATGCTTCAAACAATTCAAGAATTACTTAGTTATTATTCATACTATGTTAATCTCTTATGATTTCTATAACCCAAGTTATAAAATTTTGCCAGTCATTATCTCAAAAACACAATAAAAAATTACTAAAATATATATGATTGTGTTAATCATAAAAACTAATGAACAATAGCTAAACTATATTTTATTAATCATAAATACAATTATCAAATAAAGGAGACACAAGAATAAACCACAATTTTTTTTCCTCCATGACAACTCTTCAAAAGATCCTAAGCTAGAAGAAAATTTATATTTTTTTTTTCTTACCCATCCTAAATTATAACATTTCATGCTCTATTTATAAATATAGAAACCTCAATATAGAATATTGAGTTCAGGATAAATTAGGAAATCAAACCCCAATTAAATTGGGTTTTCCGCTTTTTCATGTTATTGGAACGTGCCGCCTTCAAAATCTTAGTCTTCAATACTTGCAACGTGGTAGTGGCAAGAAATTTGAATAGAAAAATTTCACTACTTTTTCCCAAACAGGAAAATATATTATTTTATTAAATTTCATCCATTAAGTTGTCTTCTCGATTTCCTTCTTCAACCTTTCATGTTTAAGTCGTTTTAGCACAAAAATTCTTCATTTTTCCACCAATTTAATCCTCAAAAAAAATATACTATTTAGCATAACTCATAAAATTAACGGTCAAAAAGGAAAAATATAAATAGTAAATATGAGTTAAATAGTGTTTAAAAATATGTATTTTGGCCTCATATAAGAAAATGGACCTGTAACTATAAGAAATATTCAATCTCAATATCCATATGGTGCTACGCATAAATTCAACGGAATACTCATTATTCTTTACTTGTGTTATATTTTACCGATGATACATTAAATAGACAATCAAATATAAGTTTCTTTAGAAAAACTCATAAAACCCGATTTTATGTTTTTTCAGAAAACCTTTCAACTCTTAAGAATTCTTTTGTGAGAAAACTCTCCACATGTATACATGAGTAGTATGGGACAAATCCTTTCACAACAACAACATATATGCTTTACTCTCCATGCAACACAAATCAATCTTCATCACTTTGACAAAGAACGTGCACATCGTAATAAACTCTACTTTCATATCTAAAAGCCCACATTATATAATCATAGCTTAAAAAATATATTTTATGCATGGGTTCATGGGAATTCATCTTAAACCATGGAATTATCACATTTGATGCATAATCGTTCATGAAAGAATAAATTGAATCAACATTAAAAGGAATAATAATATAAATAAAACTGTAGATTTAATTGGAAATTTATACCTTTAAAATTAGGGTATTTGGGAACTTTATAGAGGAAAGATCTCCATAGATGAATACCATCAAGCCTTGGAGTTCGAATCCCAAAATCAGTGGTGAATGGAAAACTTTATTAAAAAGTGTTATTTTGGGGTAAAAATCTTTTTATAAGACCTTCCATAAATAGTAAAATTACAAATAATTGAAATAAAACAATTATGAATAACCTAATATCTACTTTTAAATTTTATTATCAAACCTCACTAAAAGTTGGACATACAATTCGTAGCTGGTCAGCGGTTGTGGGATTACAGACATCCCATTTTTGGACCCCCTTCAGCGAGACCCATGAACATTCCATGGGTCGACCTATGAGGAATACATCCCACTGTGAGTTAAAACTTTTTATCTTAAAATCTAACTATGTTTGGGACTCACATGCGGTACCTGCCTACGACTTATGCATTGGACAACGGATCGTCTTGGTGAACCATATAAAATTCTTGGTGGCTCCATTGGTGTTAGCACCCGATTCTTGGAGAAGATACATATTCCTATATTCATAAATTCAAGGTGTTACAATATCTTATCATTAGAAACATTCATCTTATAATAAGATTTAAGGAATCATAAGGAGGGTAGGAACATAATTTAATTACCCATCATGAATGATGTCACATCCGGAGAGCACCCTTAGATGCGACAGGCATCGTCGTCCTCTCTGAGGACTCAGATAAGCCCTTAGCATTTGTCATAACATATCATTAGTTAAAAATGCGGAAAAATAAAAAACTTTTGCATACTATATGAAGTTTAGTTAGACTTCATACTTAACATATATTAATGTTTACATAGACCTGTAACATAGAATCTTACATAGGCTTCTCTTTTAACAACATGATAACATACATACGACATTCTAAAACTTCTCTCAGATAAAAAACATCTAAAGCATACGAGTTGGACTTAGCCAATAAAATGTTAATATGTCATATTGCCCTTAATGAAATCGAATCCAAAGAACATAAAACGGAATAAAGAGTATTCTTAATACTACTAAAGTCTTCATATGCTGGAATAACGAAAAGATAGTATCCTATGACTTGAGGACCTACCAACACTTGGAGGCAGAGTTTGAAGCTTCTTCAATAAACCTTCTTAATTTTAAATGGTCGGACCCTATGCTTGTAGTAATATAAAGTCTGGGTTTAATATGCCACATGTATTAAGTCTGTGTATGTGCAAATAAACATTTAAGGACATCCATGAAAAATGATCATTTCTTTAGAAAGCATGCAATGTCATTTAAAAACCTTTAAGGCACATACAATAGAGCATATACAAGATAAGGATCACAACAACATAAAGCATGATCATAACCCAAAGACATAACATCATAAACTCATTTTAACATTTCATTTTCAATAGTGCATATCAAATTAATATACAAAAAACTTAGAAATAATCTTATCCAAAGCCTACAAGTGCAATGATCATGTGAAGCCCCATAACCCCACATTATCAAATAGGAGATCATAATTAATAGGAGATCATAATTAATGTATTGCTTCATACATCTTACATCATAAATAGTCATCATCACAATTAACAACATACACCATTTCATGTTCATTAACATAGTTAACATCATATATGAGCAACATCATATATTATAAGCATTATACATTTCCTATTCATATTTCATTAGAACAATTTCCTAGGATTTCCCTTAGTGTCAACTTCTGCAATGTCTAGGTAGATTCCCATACCCCTATTTATAATCAGTAGACTCCTTAAGTCATCATGGTCAAGTCCATTTACTTGTATTTCACTTTACTTTAGGAAGAAATCTCCTTAACCGACATTAGATAGTGTGAGATAAACATGGAATCGGGTGTCATGATTCCCCACACCGAAAGAAGGTGGTGTACCGGCCAAAGTAGAACCAGAATGTGAATATATAATTCTAAGTGGATCCACAAGATAGTAATTCTATGGTGGTAACATAGTTCAAGAACTAGGAGATATATTAGAGACCCATAGTTCCACATTACATGGACACCTCTATCCCATGAGAGTCATTGTGAACCTACCTTTAAACTAGGGAAGGGACACCTCTCATATCTAGTTCATCGGTGTTAAGCTAAATTCCCTTGTTGAACAACCATTAATATATGATTTATCATAAAAATTAACATAGGTCATAGGAGATTAAATCCTTCTACAAACATGATCATAAGCTCTTTGGATTAGGATGAGATTTCCTTTCATCACAACCATTCATTTTTCAAATTAACATATCATAATCATTGTATGTAAGGCATACAAGAAAACCATTATCAACTTGCATTATCATATCCTTACCATGATCCCACATTTAACATATTCATAGGCCAACATATATGCATAGCAATATAATACATACTTCATTCATAGCTACATAAATTTATAGGCCAACATCAACATAATAGAGAAATCATGACTTTAGAAGACTTACCTATTGATTCAAAGAACCTTCATCAACAACATATGTTCAATATACATCAATCATCCAACAACATAGTGAAATATTCAATAACATATCCACTACCAACCCTTCAAGTCATACACCAGACCAATTCGTAGTTAAAGATAATGGAAAAGGTCAATTAAAAGAGTTCATTCAAGATAATGTTACAATCCGTACATTTACGTGTTATTAGGTGATAGATATAACCCAATAAGAACTATTATTTAGAGAAGGAACATTATTCACACAAAAATCAAAAATTACAAACAAGTTACCAAACAATACATACTTAATTAACCATAGAAAATCATTTTTTCATCATTTGTCATAAATCTTAAGTTACGTAGAAAACCCATTTTGCAGAGTAAAAACCCTAGAAGTTGAATTCTTAAAAATAATCATTGAAATGACCTCTAGGGTAAAAGAATTCAAAGTTTTAAAAACAATAACTTATTGACGATAATTCCACCAATATTGAAAGAAAATCTTGAAGTCTTTGTCTTCTTCCTTAAGCTTTTCTTAATCTTCAATGGAGTTTGAAAACACAGAGTTCTTGAGAAAGAAGAGACGAATTTGTTTAATCTGATTTATAATGCATGAAAGTGGTCTAAAAATTACCTAAAATATTTATAAACTTTTCCCTTAAAATCCCCAAAAGACCCTTCAATCAAATGGGTTTTTTTGAAGTTAAATTGACGTAAAAATGACGTAGACGAATATGGAAAGTTGTTGCGCGTCACTGTAGCAGTTTTACATTTATTTTTGACAATCCGAGTTGAGGTAGTTTACCTCGTGGAATCTACGCGTCGGGAGGAAACTTTTGGTCCTCGACAGGCTCGCTGCACACAGGCTGTTTTGGTAGCCTGCTCGTCCGTGTTCTAGTTCTTCCTCAAGGACCCTATGGGAGGTCCTTGGGGAGTCATTACCGGGCGTTAGGACACTTTGTACCACCTACCACATACTTAAAGTATTTTTACATGTTTTGAACTTCATTTATACTCCCAAACCTTCACCAAAACATAGGGATGACTACTAGTTCAAATAAGTTATTTTTCGGACGTCAATGTATTTTTTTGTTGTTGTGGCTCTAACCTTTTCTATTTGAGTTTAATACATTAATATAGGTATGAAAACATCATTTAAATAATTATTTAATAGGATAAGATATATTCTATGTCATTGATCTTCTGGAGTGTTACAAATGTAATCAAATGAATGCACATTTCCTAGGAGGAAACATCAACTGCAAGCCAAAGCATGTTCAATATATCATATCATGAAGTCTATATGAAACTCATACTTAAATGCATATAAACATGATGAAATCCATCAAGTTAACTGATTTTCCAAATTAACTTGTATGAATCATGCATAATATAAACATGAGACTATATAAGACACATAATACCATATGAGTAAACCATAAGGAACAAAATATCTCAAGCTAGAGTAGGATGAAAGGAAATAGATGAGGATAACTTAATAATATCTTCATGATCACCATAAAATCATATCTCTAAATATTAAGAGGTAACAACACTGTCGCTAGTTAAAGGTCATTGGTAAGAAAAATTCATTTCATAAATCTTAAGTTGCATTGAAACATACGATATGAATCCCATTTTACGCAATGACACATCCCAACAAAAATCTAGAATCATCGCAATAAACATCAAATTCATTGGTTCCTTTTGGTAAAGGGGATATTGGATCAAAAGTAAGTCTATATTTCCTTTATTGCAAACTCCTTTCAAATTATTTTATTACGACCGAAGAGAATGCCCAAGTCGTAGCCGGCGTCTTAGTCCTCCAAGATGCCTTAGACAAGACCTTAGAATACATAATTGCATTATAGATAGAATAAAAAGTAGAAAAAATTAAAACTTTTCTTTTGAAGTTCAACTTTAATTTACATATATCAAAATAAAATATATAATTGTTTCACATGACAATCTAAGCATAAGAGTAAATTAAATAGTACATAGTCCTTAAATCATTACAATATGTCTTAAAAAAAGAGTTACAATAAAGTCTTTCAATAAAGAGATATGAGACTAGAACTAGTATCTCCATCCCGGACTTAAGTACTGACCAACTTTTGGATAGCAATCAAAGATCTTCAACAAAGGTCTAGAAAATCTTCAATGGACCGAACCTAAACTTTGTGTAAGAAATAGACGAGATATTGGTTAGTACTAACCACGTGTAATAAGTATGGATATATGCAAGTAGAACTTTTGATGACATGCACAAAGATACACGTTTTCAAAAACATGCTATGTTAACTTTAAAAGTCTTTATGCACATTCCAAGAAAGTATACAAGTTCATCTCACAACAACAATAAAAAATATTCATATTCATGCTCAAGCGTAACATCATCACAAAGCCATAGTAAACAATTAATGTTTAGGGTCCATTTACTCAATATATATATAACATAAACTTACTTATAACCTCAATCGAAGACTACTAGTGCAATATGTATGTGAATCCCTATAACACCACAAAAACAAAGTAAACTAGAAAAGAGACCATAAGCATTGTCTTTACCTTATATAACATCACAAAAAGTGTAGTCAACATCATACATAACATTTTTGACCATCATCGTGAATATAAAGTTAAACCAAAATCATATATTTCATATGTACATAATAACCCACCACAGAACTCCCCTTAAGGTCCACTTGTGCAATGTATAGGTGAAGTCACATACCCTTACCTACACTAAGCAAAATCTCTTAAGTAATCCTAGTTAGTATTTATTTTCTTATTTTCATTCATTCATTTAAACTTTCAGGAAACTTCTCCATAATTGAAATTAGATCATGTGAGCTAACATGGGATCCGATATCAACCCCTCACAGCGAAAGGTGGGCATCCTACTTTCCAAAGTAAGACATCAACATCATAATAGAATCTAGGTGAATCCACTAGCTAGGTTTCCTATGGGAGCACACAAGTAAGGAACTAAGAGGTTTTTAATAGAAACACTCTTTATGCTAATTCTCATTGTAGTTTCATCCTCATGAGAACATTGGAGGAAGCATCCTCGTGAAGAGACCCCTCTCATTGTCAGGTTTACTTGGAGCTAAGATAAATTCCCCTTTTGAAGTATAATTACGTCTTTCTTATCATCAATTCATAACATAAATCTTAGGACTCATATAACATGTTCATAGTTCATAGGTTTTAGGAAGAGAAAGTTCTTTCATCACAAACAAAGCATCATGTGAGAACATTACATCATAGCATGACCGTAAGATGCACATAGGAATTACCTTCAACCCCTCATAATAGTAAATCTATCGTAATGTCACAACCATCATATTCATAGCTTTACCATATACATATAACATCATCATTCATACTTTAATTAATCATCATTACCAAAGATAGACCAACAATACTACAACAACATAGTCATGACCTGAAGATCTTACTAATGTCCTCCATGCAATCAACTCAAGACTTAATCCCAAATCAATTATAGGTATCCATACAATCTTTTATCATCATCGTAGGATAATCAATTATACAAGGACATACTAAATTACATCACCTCTATTCATTAGTCAACATAATTCAAGAGTTAGGGTTAGTAGAAGAGGAACATTCATGGGTTGTTAAAGAATTCGAACAAAACCCAAGCAATACATTATATATGGCAGTCCATGAAGTAATAATAAAATTAAATCCAATATAAGTGTTTTTATAATCATCATCTTCAAGAAATTCATCAAAGAATATCGACGATTTCTTAAATTTGGGAAAGAATTGATCAACAACTTAGGTTTCAAAAGAAGACCCATGTGTAGATAAAAACCCTTGATTTTTGGTGAATTTGAAATCATCTTTGAATGGGACTCTTGAAGAAAGGAATCAAAAAAGTGAAAGAATTGATAGAATAACAAAGACATTAGACATGAATTTTAGTAGGAAAATTGGAGAATTGGTTTTCTTCTTCAAGATTCAATGATCTTCAATGGAGGTTGGTTAGAGAGAGAATTTTGAGAGAAGTGAGATTAATTTTGAATTCAATTTGTGTGGGTTAAAGTGAAGTAAAAAAAACCTAAAATCAATATATACCCTTTCCCCAAATGTACCCAGAAGACCACTCACTTAGTTAGACCTTTTTGTGAAGTGAAACTTGACTTCAATTTTAAGAATTTTCATCGGGGAACAAATACTAATTAATTTTCTGGAATTAATTTTCGTCGGGAGACATCTTCTTCTTCCTTGTCCTCTTCTTAATTTGACAGATAAAAATATATGATCTAAATATTATCTTTCTTATTCTTACAATTTATCTCAAAAAGTTCTCGCACCATGTGTTTTTGCTTGATAATTTTAAAACCATGGAAATTTAAGTGAAAATTTTTCGTACCAAAGCCATGAGGTATCTACAACTTTATTTTTGAATGAATTGTAAAGGAAAATTTCTTTTTATCATCTCCAATTCTACAATGACTTGATTTGGTTCAATTTTATCTCAAATTCTTGCAATAATTATCTCTACACACAAGAGAATAACAATTTTCCATGAATCGACAAACACTTAGCGAATTTTCTGTCCAGTTTAGGAATATACAACACATCATGAATTCTCTTACCACACCCTTTTATGTTTATTGATATTGTACTTTTACCTTTTCCATCCATTACCCATTCTCACCTTTAGTTGTAATAATACAATTAATTGTGAGGAAAACCTTTTCATTTCTAGTGATGTGATTGGTACAACAACTATCTATATAACCTTCAATACTTTTTTGCTTGAAGATCACATTGAGAAGCAAAAAAAATATTTTCGTTTATTTGTTCCTCTAGTTGTTCAAAGAAATTTGATTGCTCTTGTTACTTCTGAAAACAATCATTATCGATGTCGCGAATTGTTTTAAAAAAGTTAAAGTAGGTTTACCCTTGTGCAATATTTTTTTGCATTGTGATTAACCCTTTTGAAAATTTTATAGAATGGACTACTACTTTTCTCACCTTTTCCTTAAACCTTTTTAGAAAAAAACATCATGATCCTGCTTCTTTTTTTGATATTATATGAAATTATGAGAATTCACATTTATTATGGACTAGAAAGATGTCTCTTTTGGTTGATCTTAACGAAAAACCTTCCCTTCTAGTGTGCACGAAATTATTCGACTACCTCTTTGATAGTGATAGCAACAATATAATTATACTTTTCCGTAACACTAATCAAAATCTTTTCCACAAACTGTTGATAGGAATTTTATCACCATGATTTCTCATTTCATTAATAATATTCATGACTCTTGTGCAATATTCATCTAGTTTTTCAGATTCTATAATCTTCATATTTTTAAATTCTCCTGTAAGAGTTTGAAAATTTATAGTGCGTACCTTTTCGTCACAATACATTTCGATTTTCAAAGACTCCCAAGTTTGCTTTGGCGTCTCAAAAGTAGAAATTTTTGTAAAATATGCTCTTGGGATTACTATTTCGATTTTGCTCACGGATTTTACATGTTCACTGTGCTTAGCCTCAATATTTTTCATCTCTTCTATTAAACGTTCACCATCGTTTTTTGGCTCTTCATAGACATTTACAACAATAGTCCACAAATATTCATCTATAAGATGTTTTCTCATTCTTATCATCCTTTATTTAATATCATTTCAATAAAATGATGGAGTTAAATAAACAATTGAAGAAGCAACACCTTCATTTGTTTTAAATGCCAAATTTTTTCTTTACCTAACCCCAGATTAAGAATCAAAAGTTGACTCTGATACCAATTTGTAGGAAATGTATAAAGGAGAATACAATCTTTACAGAATGTTCAAGTTTTATATAGGATATTTAAGGCAAGTGGAGATGATTACAATTATTAACTACATTAGTATTTATAATACTCAAAATTAAAAAAAATAAAAGTCTTACATAGTTAACTAGTTACACGTCTCAAATATTACAAGATTCATGTAATATAAAATTATAAAAGACATATTGAGAAACTATGAGAGAATATTGAAATACTAAAAATCAAGGTGTGAATGCATTATTTCCAACATACGTAGGATTAAATTCTTTATATTGATATAATCCACGACATCACAATATGTCAAAATGTCAAGGTTTAACTTGTGAAACTATTTAATGGTTTACCTAATTTTCACGTACAAAGTCACTTTTTATCTCTTGTACCACTGTAGAATTATGTTCCTAACTACCAAATCTTCACATTTATTCATCTTTGAATTTGTCAAGCTTTTACAAATCTTCACCTTGGAAACATTCCCCATTATCAACATTCTTTCAACAACAATTTTTTTATTGTGTCTTAAACATTAATGTTCAATTTTAAATATATAGATGAAATTTAAAGAATGTTGAAACATCACCGCCGTCACCACTTTTGTCAGCATATCGGCAAGATTATCTGAAGTATGAATTTTATTCACCATGACTCAAATTTTCTATGATGTCTCATATGAAATGATATTAGATGTTAATATGTTTCTTCCTTGCATGATAAAAAAGGTTTTGCACTAATTGAATATCACTTTCACTATATAAAAAAATTGTGATTCCTTCTTATCCTATACCAAGATCTCTAAGAAATAATTGAATCCAAATTTCCTCTAATGTAGACTCTGTAATTGCCAATACTCTGCCTTAGTTGTAGACAAAGCAAATATTGCATGCAAATTAGAGTTCCAACTATCTGGTGCGTTAGCAATACTTAAAACACAACTAGTAGTTGATCTTTGTTTGTCCAAATAACCTTCACAATAAGAGTCCCAATACCCAAAGAAATTATGACTATATTGATGCTCAAAAATCAAGCACACATCTATAGTATTAAGAATATATTTTATGTGATTGTGATTGTTTTTTGCAAATTTGAGCTTCGATAATCATCAATAGTGATGACTTGAATAGTGCTCTTGATTGTACCAAATGAATGTACATGTATTATTAGGCAAAATGAATTTACATAGACAATGTGTGGAGTTTTGGCATCTCATGGTGATTAGCAGATTATTGAATGAGTCTCTTCTGATTTACATTGACCACTAGCTAAAAAGTGTGGAGTCTTTTTATATTGGTTTTAATTTCTTGCATAATGAGCTTGATTTGAGCACAATTTGATAATTATTAGAATTTACCCATTGATCTGATTAACTAAGTGATTCAAGCCCTTCAAATGATCTTAGGCAACAATATAGATGACTGAAATAATTTGACGATATATCTCTTTTATGATCAACCTTGTGTGATGTCTGAACCTTTCTTGAACCTCCTTGAGCCTTATCCTTTTCTTTGAATAAACTTGAACAATTTTGACCCCTCTTTATCCATTAATACATAACTGTCATGAAATATTACTATTTTGAATAGCCAACTTCGGTCAAAAGCCTAAGTTAGGGGTGTGGTAAAAAGAGAAGTAAAATCAACAAGTGTAAAAATCCCCGTTTGAGAATAGTTTTGAATAAGATAGAACCCCTCCATTTAAAAAAAAGAAGAAAAGAATCAATGAAAAAGAATGAAAACAGTTATGAAATCAGTGATGAAAATTGTAAAAGAAATGGGGTGTCTAGAAATTCATAAGAAGTTGAATAATGAGGTGGATTACATGCATTTTTGCAATGATAAAGAAAAGAAGGAATGTGATGTTCAAGCCACATTTCACGAGGGTAGAAACCATTGAGCCTAAAGGGACATACCTTTACACTCATCCCCTTTACAAGATTTGAAAAGACCTTTGTGATCTTTAATGGGTTGAAGCGTTTGATCATTGAAAAACAAGGGCAAACCTATTGGTAAAGTCATGAATGTGTTCATCTTTGCGACTAGTACAAAAATAAAAGTTAAAGGGTAGGCAAGACTATAGATGAAATAGTTTTCTCGTATAAACTATATATTTTCAAATGATTTCTATCGAACATCGACAAACATAGAAATTAAGAACAATCGAAAACCTTAATACATCTTCGCTCTCAAGCAACATGTGTAGGACCCGTTTCAAGATTGACTCGCTCTAGATAAAACCAAATAAACCCAATACGTTCAAATCAAAAATCAATAACCTTAGTTCTGAAACCTCTCTCTTGGGCAAGCAAAAAATACTAAAATAGAACTGCATTCGTAGCTATAATTCATGTGTTAAAAAAAAATAATGAATTTAAACATGTAATTAGTCATACCCATACACTATTTACACCTATAATAACATGATCACTTCCCAAGAAATGGAGTTTACCCGAACATCATATAAATATAAAAATTATTTAAACTAGTAATTAGTAATACCCATACACTATTTTAACATATAATCACATGATCACACCACAATAAACGAAGTTTAGCCGAACATCATATATATATAAAAATTATTACCGAATCGATTAGTTATCACCTAAGTAAGAGGAATTAGTATGATCCAATTCAAAGAAAGTTCAAAATCCACTTGAAAAATCTACCAATTGAGTCAGAAAACCTTCGAGTCTATTTAGAAACTTCAGTAAGAATTGTTCTAGACAAAAAACTGGATTTAAAATTTCACACTAAGTTAACTGATCAAAATGAATTTATAGTCACTGAAGCCACGAAGGTCTACTCGGCAAAGCATTTCGAGCTCATCAAACAAATCGGTTAACAATCCTTTGACCTCTTCAATCACCTTTTTTCTTGTAAATTATGCATCCTCGAGGTCTTTAACTTTTGGCAATCTATCTTTGTTTTGTGAAACTGCTCCTTTGTTCAACAACTTTATTTTTGTAGACGATTTGATTTCTTCTTTCAGAGTTTGGCATACTAAAACTTTAGGCAATGAGATTTTCCACTAGTGACATGTTGAGTGCTCTTGGAAATTTTCAGGATCGCCCTTCTTAATTTTTCACCTTATTCATACCTTTTTGTATATTAGTGTCCTTTCATTGTTCCTTAATTGAATATACATAAAAATGAAGGAATAAAATTAAGTTTATACAATAGATTAGGCGTTTGAGGACATCAAATCTATCAAAATCAAGCCCTAAATCAATCCAAATCTCGCACTCATCAAATGACATCAGTCCATTGAATGTATGAGTATGTAAAATAACTGAATAAAAAATAACCTAAAGAAAGTACTGCAACAAATAACAATTAACTTATGCTCTATGTAAGCAATTAAAGGAGTAAAATCATTTGAAGCTTTACAAAATACTTTCTCATCTCTAAACTCAACAGATTAAGTGATATACAGAAATACAATATAACTCTATTAGGAGTTCTCTTAACGACAACAATCAGTATGAGGTACATGGTTATATAATGTCCCACCTAAGCTTCCAAGACTATCATGTATGTTGACAGGATATAGGTTACCTCAACTAGGTGGATTCACTAAGCTTTTGCTGAAGGCACATAGGATTCATGATAAAAGTATAATAATGTCCCATGTTGGCTTATATGGTTTATGTGGAATGTGTTTGTTTTAACTCATCCCTATATCGATGCACAATACTATTCCCAATAATATATACTTAATCTCAATGTTTATAAACATAATCTTCCTCTGGGTTGAGGTAATTTTGGGGATACTTAGTTTCCTTATACTCTTACTCAATTCATACTTGAAAACTCTTTCTCATAATAAAAAAAATTCATGTTGTGATATGATCATTGATTACAAAAAAATTCGTACTGCATAAACATTGATGGGATAACTAGATATCATAGTTCTCAAACATTAATGCAATAATGTTATTTATACTAATCATGTTTTAGCAACTCTTTCTGAAAAGTAATGTTTACTTCCTCAATAACAAAATTTAGAACTCTAGTGTTAGGTTTATTAAGCATCTCACGATTAATAAGTAAATTAATAGGGTTCATATAGGATTATGGACATAAACAACTCAACTCATGGGTCCGAATAACCATATGGAAACTAGGTATTCAGAACTCAATAATACTACTCATCTAAAAATTCTTAATTTATAGGTCCATGTTGAAATATAAACATGAATAAATAAAATCATGAATCTTAAAGGATAAGATATTGCAATTTAATCATTAGTAATAGAATTTCAAAAAGAATTTTAAACTCGAGAACTCTGAATCAAATGATCTAAACAATACTAAAATCTAGGGATAGATCCTAGATTACTATTTTAGTGAATTGAATGTAGATGTAGGGGTGAGTAAGAACTAGTAAAGAACTATGATTTCCATAAATATCTGGAAGAAAAAAATCGTTTAACAATCTTTAATAACAACTTGATTAGAAGTCCAAAAATTCTTGCTTGAAGGTAAACAATCAAGAAAACGTTTTTTGATATTCTCTAATTAGTTTCTTGAAATATCTATTGACAAAAATTGTAATTTTCAGTAGCAATTCATAATTGTATTGAGGAATTGGAGCTTGAAATAATGATATTTTAAGAGAAACACTTACCTTGAAGAAAAATCTAGAATGAAGTCTTCTATTTTGATTTATGTGATTGTTTTTTGTCTATATTAATCAAAAAAGTCATTTAGAGTTTTCATAGAGGTAAAAACACAAAAAAAAAAACCTATTTTAATATTTTACTATAAGTTAATTCGTTACTACACTATATCAGCTTATTAACATGCTCATAACATTCTAGTAAAAATTTGGATTGACGCCAAATTGATGACATTGAAAAGAATAATCATATACCTTTTAATTTGATAGGTTATAATCCACATGACTCATTGTATTATGAGAAATATAATCATTTAAAGTTTGCACAAGTAAAATTTTACATCAGAACTTAATTTGGAAGGAAACTTTAAACTTCACTTTGTGCTGGGAATTTTATTAGTGACCTTAATTGATATCCTAAATTATTCAAACAGAAAAGAATTTAAATTTACATATATGAGCAATTTAAGAATAACTATGAACTTATATGAAAATAAAGAATAATTCGGGTCATATGTCACAGACTTAAAGTGTAACTAATGTTTTGTGCGACACTTGACATGTTACTCATGAATCTTTCACGTTCTTGTAGTATCAAGTAAGTCCATAGAATCATGATAACTAAGAGAACGTAAAGAAATACTTAGAAAGATTTAGAGAACTTTGGAAGAAGGGTTTAGTATTTTTTTGAATATTTGGTTTCAATTTTACTTGATCTCGTTATCAGAGCTCCAACGAAACTCTATGTGTGTGACACTTAGCTAAGAAAGATCTGGGGTATTACAAATACATACAAAATACACTAGTAAAAGAAGTAGGAACTAAAATATTCTCATTATATATATAAACTACATATAATCTTGTGCTACAATCGTAAAAATGGCATGTCTAATTTCGATCTCAGATGCTTTATACTTATCAAAACCGATGACTGTCCTCCATGTATAATATTAAACTCTATGCACTAAATCATCTACTTTATGACTAAAAAAACACCATAAACGAATATCTAATTTATTAAGAATGAATAAAAAATTATTGTATGTGTAAATATATTGGTAATAGAATATATATATATCCCAACATCTATTAGTTTTTATAGCACTCGCATTGAATAAAAAAACACATTCTTACTTATCGCCAAAGTTTACTTGTGGCCATGTAAGACCATAAATTATTTTAATGATTAATAGATCTCATCCGTATATCAGGTACTTGATAGACGTATCATATTAAGTCATAATCTCTATAAATCGCGTATCTTTCCACCCATTAGGGTTACCACTTATTTTCTACATATATTTCATTGTTGGACACTATGTTAACATAAGGTTAGGGAAAGGAGGTAGAAACAAATTTACGACTAATGCTTACGCCTCTCTCTCTGATGATGACTTCTGCATCAATTATGTACCTCTCATGATCTCTATGTAACATTATCATGTTCAAGATCCTGATGTGTTTAAAGTACTAAATCTTACATGTGTTATATGAGATTAGATTGTTCGAAAGGATTATTATCTAAAATTATATAACCACATCAACCTTGGTATAGGGATAAAGAGTAGTCAGTATCCATCACCCCTAAATGAATAAATAATTATGTTTTGTTTTAGATTGAACAAATTGTGAAAAACATAATCTTCCCATAATGTTATAGTTATGTTTTGTTTTAGATTTTGCAATAAATTAAAGTTATTGTTTTACTAAGGAATAAATAATATGTGTACTTAGTGTAATATAGATTGTTAGTCACAAAAGGGTCAAACTAGGGAAATTAAATTAACGTTGAGGCATTTATTATTTATGGTCCGTTGATGAATGTATTATTGTTTTTATTGTTTGTTAGTCAGCAAAGATTCCAAGCTAAAATGTATAATATTATTCACATGCACAAATTTTTTATGATATTATGTATGCATTTAGATTTATATAGTTTGTTAGTCAACAAAACTGTCAAACTAGTATGGGTTAGAATAATATGCATTAATAGATTTGTCATTTAAGTATGAATGTTAAGAAATGTCTTTATTGAAAATAAATAGGTAAATTGACTTTCACTATTGATAGAACGTGAGAATTTTCCAAAAGGTTAATCAATCATTTTACCAATAGAGAACACTATGAGGTAAATTAATTTTTAAATCGAATACATATTGTCTACAAAGATTACGTATATGCTTGGTGAAAACTATTTAATTTACTATTAAATATTTAAAAATAAAATTTAAATTATGCTAGTGTGTTTTAGTATCTATCCAAAAGGATAATGACAAGGTACATTTATCGTTTAACTGAATTAACCTTATTTTCTTATTTTAGAGCATGTACATTTAATATGCATATATTCATCTTCATTTTCATGGGTTCATATGTAATAGTGTTCAATGTATTGAACTTCTCTTAATTGTGTGAACAAGAATAGCTCCACTTAGGTGTGATATATCTTGAGTTGTCTATGCTTAATAATAAATTTACTGCCATAATTAATATGAGCAGTGAAAAAGAGAATTATTTTCATAAATTATGGGAGCGTTTTAACAAATTAACTCTTATATTCATGTGAATTACTGTTGCTAAAACTATTAAGAGTATTGTCCCACAAATAGAAAGTGTCAGGGATTACCTCACATTTTTTGAAGAAACTTTTCTATTTGCTGATAAGTATCTCGCTGGTGAACTAATTGTTGAACTCACAACCATGAAATTTTATGAGTCCCACATTAAGGTGATGAAAGTTGACGACACCTTCTTTGTTTAGTTTATTCTAAACTCATTGTTTGTTGAGTATGTGATACGCTCAAACTTACTTCTCAAATAAGAAGGAAAGCGGTCGAATCAAGTAAAGAACCAAACTAATGGTTAGGATTGTTTTACGAGGAAAATAGTTCAGACTTAACTTCAATATATTATTAGTACTAATTAGTCAATCATTTCCTTGGAAAACAATGACAATAAAAGGGGGGGGGGGGTTATTTCTAAATGAATGAAAATAATAAGCGAAATCAAAGTAGACAACTAACAGATTCAAATGTTGGAGTTTAATTAGTTAATAAAAGTAACTAGGGTTTACGTGTTCCCAATCAGTTCCTAACTTGATAATTCTAACTATAACAATTCTTTACTAGTATCTTGCATGAAAAGTGATAAGTTATGCATATATAAATTATTAGTCCGGCATGTATAAAATTTCACTCCGCACCTTGGTCCGACTACGTGTGTTTCTATGCTAACCCTTACTTTTACCTCAAATTAAGCATCTTCTTCGATATTTGACTAAGTTATTACCTCGTATCAATCAATACTAACCTATTAGATAGTATACATTAAATCTATGTTGAAAATTCTTTTCCTATTATCTACCTCCTTTGTCTGGCATGTAGCATTAAGGAGAGTTCTAACGTTGGTCATCCGTTAAAAAGACTTCTAAGCGAAAGAATTATCAATACATGCAAGACACTATTCTAGAATTGTTATTTTAGTTAGTTTTTACCTCATCATTCGCCTATGATTCCCACAACCCTAGTTATGGAGTTTAGTTACCCATAGTCATAATCACAATATTAAAATATGTAATATAAGAATTCATGCACTTACTTGAATGAGAAAGAATAAAATCCAGAAGTTCACTTGATTAATCAACAAAATCACCTACAATTAAATACTGAAATTAATTGAAGACTAAAGATTTTCCAAAAGTGTAATAATAATCACAAAGTCTAATCCACAAAAGAACCTAAAAATAACCAAGTAAGGACCAATCCATTTGGACTTGAGCTTGCCCGGAAACAAGCGCAACCTAGAATTGAATTAAAGAACAAAATCCCCAAATAAACTATCGTTTTTCAATTTTTAGGTCATGGTACTTCTTCATCTTTTCTTTATAGAGGGCTGAGCTTTCATAAGCTTCCAGCCGAAATTCATCGAGTTCATTCAACCCAGTTAACCGTTGTTATGCAGCTTCGCTCCAATCCATTTTTAACTTCTTCAGTGACCATATGACTTTATGATCTAATTCAATTGGAAGAAGACAAGATTTCTCATATACATGTTGGTATGGGGACATACCTATGGGAGTCTTGTACGTTGTCCGGTAGGCCCAAAGAGAATCATAAATCCTCCTTGACCAATCTGTTCTACTAGCATTCACTGTTTTTGACAATATCTTTTTGATCACCCTATTTGACACTTTATCTTGCCCACTAGTTTGAGGATGGTAAGGGGTGGCAACATTATGGCGAACCCCATAATTCTCCAATAACCCCTTGAACAATCTGTTGTAGAAGTGGGAGCCCCCATCACTAATAATTGCCCTTGGGGTGCCAAAACGAGAGAATATATTCTTTTTTAAGAACGCAGTGACACCCTTACCTTCATTGTTTGAGAGGGCGATAGCTTCCACCCATTTAGATACATAATCAACCGCTACTAAAATATAATTCATTCCATGATAACTCACAAAAGGACCATAAAGTCAATACCCCAAATATCAAATAACTCAATCACAAGAATGGGGTTTAGAGGGAGCTTTTGCTTTCTTGAAATGACTCTCATCTCTTTGGTATCTATCACATGCTTTAGCAAACTCATGAGCATCTTGATGAAGAGTTGGCCAATGGTATCCACATTTTAATATCTTATGAGCGGTTCGAATATCACTATGATGTCCACCTACAGGTGAGGCATGGCGTGCCTCTAAAACACTCAACATGTCACATTCTGGCACACAACGCCAAATAAGCTCGTCTGCACAACTCTTGTATAAATATGGTTTATCCAAAAAGAACTTCTTCACATCCTACATGAACTTTTTTCGTTGATGAAAGGACAAGTCCGATTGAATAACATCACTACCCAGATAGTTTGCGAAATCTGCAAACCATGAAATCAAGTCTTTTGAGGCACCCAATACATGCTCATCGGGTAAAGTATCATCAATATCAGTCTTATCCCCTAACTCTCTCATAGGTTCATCTTCTAGTCAGGACAACTGATCGACAACTTGATTTTTTGTCCCTTTTCTATCCCTTACTTCAAAGTCAAATTCTTGTAGCAGTAATGCCAAACGAATGAACCTCGGTTTCGTATCTCTTTTTGCCAACAAATATCTCAATGGTGAATGGTCAGTATGCACTATAACTCTAATACCTAGCAAATAGGAGCGAAATTTTTCAAAAGAAAAGACCACTGCAAGGAGTTCTTGCTCAGTCACTATGTAGTTCTTCTAAGATTCATTTAGGGCTTTACTACATAGTAAATGGGTTAAAGGATTTTGTTCTTTCTTTGTCCCAATACAACACCAAGAGCAACCCCACTAGCATCGCACATCACCTCAAATGGACTGTTCCCATCCTGAGAAACAATGATATGTGAAGACAACAATTTTTCTTTTAGGTCGCCGAATGCTTTAAGACATGATTCATCAAAACAAAATTTACAATCTTTCTCCAGCAGTTTGCACAACGGATGTGCAATCTTTGAAAAATTATTGGTGAATCTCCGATAAAAATCTGCATGCCCAAGAAAGCTTCTCACACCTTTTAGAGAGATAGGTGGGGGAAGTCTCTCTATAAGATCGACTTTAGCTCGATCAACCTCTATACCCTTTTCTGAAATGCGATGACCCAAAACAATACATTCTTTCACCATAAATTGGCATTTTTCTCAATTTAGTACTAAATTGCAGTCTTCACATCTCTTAAGAACCTCATAGAAATTGTTCAAAAACACCGCTTGGATGAATCACCAACCACAAAAAAATCATCCATAAAAACTTCTAGAGTATCTTCCACAATGTCGGAATATATCGACATCATACATCTCTAAATGTGGCGGGTGCATTGCACAACACAAACGACATTCTTTTGAATACAAATTTCCCAGATGGACAAGTAAAAGTGGTTTTCTCTTGATCTTATGGTGCACTAGAAATCTGATTATACCCCTAATATCCATCAAGAAAACAGTACCACCCTTTTCCGGCAAGTCTATCCAACATCTGATCCACGAAGCGCATATGAAAATGGTCTTTTTCAGTCCATGCATTTAATTTGCGGTAATCCGTACACACCCTCCATACATTAACCGGTCTCATTGGAACAAGTTCATTATTCTCATTAGGGACCATAGTAATTCCCCCTTTCTTAGGTACACAATTAACAGAGCATACCCAACTAGTATCGACGAACGGATAGATTACTCTAACATCATACCACTTAGTGATTTCCTTCTTCCCGACCTGTTGCATAGGTGGATTTAAGCGTCTCTGGTGCTTAATACTTTGCTTATGATCGGGCATCAGTTAGATTTTAAGAGAACAAATACAAGGAGGGATCCCAATAATGTTCGCGACAGTTCACCCAATAGCTCTTTTGAACCTTTTTAGAACTTTCACAAAACTCTCAACTTGTTGTTCATTCAGGTCTGATGCAATGATTACCGCCAAAGTGTCACCCTTTCCTAAGAATTCATACATGAGATTAGGTGGGAGAGATTTTAGTTCTAACTTTGGAGGCTCCTCTATAGATGGTTTCGTGGGTGGACACTCGCAATTCTTCGTATCTAACTCTTATTTCTTCGGTTTTAACCGAAAATCTCCTTGATCAAGAGCCGCGACTAATGACTCATACTCTTCAATGCTATCGTTATCAAAATTCATTACCACTGCCGCTAATGCTTTACACCTAGACGTTCTTCTATTTATGTCTCAGAGGACTCACCAACGTTGTAGGATATAATAGATACCGATTGGAGCTCACCACTCTGCCTCATGGAACTACAAATGTTAAAGGTCACGTCCCGTAGCAAGGAATGGCCTCCCAAGAATATTGGGAACATCAAAATCGACTTTACAATCAAGAATAACAAAGTCTGCCGACTCCAGTTTTACTAGCACATCATGGACTATCACTATAGGCCTTTTAACTGTTCGATCGGCCATCAATAGCCGCATCACAGTGGGATTTCGATCACCCAAACCCAACTTCTTATAAATCGAGAGGGGCATGAGATTTATGCTTCCCCAGATCACATAATGCTTTCTCAAAATGTAATAGCCCGGTTATACAAGGAATAGTGAACACACCCAGATCTTCTATATTTTGTACCAGAGATCTTGTAGCAATAGCACTACAATGCTGCATTCTATCATCATTCTCAAAAGTGACCTATCTTTTTTTTGTAATCAGATCTTTCATAAACATGGCATAACTGGGCATTTGTTCTAAAGCTTCTACCAAAGGGACATTGATAAAAAGTTCGTTCCACATTGTTATAAAATGGAGGGGGGGTTCTAGGCATGGGAGTTACCTTTTAAGGCACTTTATCATTTTTTCCAGTATTATCTTCTACTACACCATTAACCTCTACCATTTAAGTATCTTTTGTCACCTTTTTATCAGTAGACGACATAGGGGGGTCAATGGTTTGCTTACCACCGCCAGTGGTGATTGTCATATAATTTCCATCATTTTTCTTATTTTGGACAATGTTGCTAGGAAGAGTTCCCGGTTGCCGTGTGTTCACAGTCGCACATAATTGGGGCATTTGCAAATTGATCCGCTTAATCGATATTGCATGTTTATTGACTTTTTGCCCAATACCCGCTAAATCACTCCTTAATACTTAAATGTGCTTATACCTAGCATCGAACCTCCTCATCATTTTGTGCAACATATCCTCAACTCGCACCATTCTATATCCACCATCCCTAGGAGTAACTTCACAATTTTGAGGAGGCACATAAGGCCCATTCATATCATTTCTGTTACCGTAGTTACCCCTTTTTGAAGTTGTTTTCGCGGTTGTAGTTTCCATCTCGGACATAATGACCCTCATAGTTATAGTTACCATAGATCCGACCTTGGTTCCCTTCACCTTGGCGCCAATTATCCTAATTTAGCCTTGGGCACTCGGTCGAAACCCCCCGTCTGCTTGTTTACCGCATAGGAATCCTCCGCATAATATCATTCATCATTTGGTGGTGGTGATTTAGACAAGTAGTTACATGCATTTATCTTTTCTACACCCCAGTGATATGTTTTAATACCAACACAAGCACAGTTCTCATCTGAGCCATTTCTTCACGATCTCATCTGTGGCTAGGTTGTGAGTGGATTGCACTGCGAATGTATTTCTCCAAGTATCCGACTTCCTAGTACTCCAAGATTTATTGTTATGGGACATTTTCTCTAACTTTTCAGCAATCTCAGCATAAGGACACTCCCCATAGAAAAAAAGAGAGAAGAGGGTATCCTCATTGAACCTCCAAATCTTATTGATAATCATATTCTCGGCTATGAAAATTTTTTGACTAGTAGGATAGGGTGGTAGCGATATATAGATAAGTGGGGCGAAAGGTTTACTAACCTTGTATGCATTTTCAAAAAGTACATAGTGTTTGGTATTTATGATAGAGAAAGCAGTTGTTGAAGGGTTTCATAGACATTAGACTACTTTGTTTTAGATCTAGATGGCTATATTTTATGAATTCCATTATTGAAAAACATCAAGCAAGTGTCATTTCTGGTACTAGGTCCTTGAAATAAAAAAAGAGTCAAAATCTATACGAGTATGATACCAAGATCAATGCATACTAAAATGTTGTAATTCAATAATCACTTGATTATCCCATGCATTCCCTCTACCCAACATTATCTTGTGTGGAAAAAACTCCCTCCAATTATGTAAAAGCTTACCATCAGGCATATATTGATGAAAATTTGAATAGCATCAGAAAATTTATTATCAAAAGTACCAACTAGTTGAACTTTAAGGATTTGGTATTTCGGTTCATAACAGAGAATGAGTTACATGAGAATAGTAGATTGAAAATAGTTTAGAGAATGAATACAGTACTAGATATAGAGTATGCATTTCATGATTTTTACCATACTTCTGATTCATTAATAAATTCAGAAACGAGTTTCACTTAAAAAAATCACCAAAATTAGTTTTCAGATCATCATAAGAAAGAATGATCTATTGTTAATATCACTGTGATCATTAGTGTTTGACACTCATGGTTATATTATTTTCTAAACAATTAAGAAATTAATCTTCTCATATATCTCCTTTTGTGTCATAAACTGAAATACTAAAGCCTTAAGCTTAAACATGTTTGCACCTTCGATAATAACTCTACAAATTTCTTCCCACTTTTCAGCAAAATACACCTATTGAGCAGTGGTTACATAATTGAAGGGTGTCTTATGGACACAAGCTAATATTTTGTTGAAGTAATACATTTCATAATAATGTGTGTTGAGAAATGCAACATTTTTCTACAAATTGATTTTGGTATCACACCCATATAGATCATTTTAATGTTTTGGGTTACAATTCCTCATTGTCAATCGAGACTGAAAAAGCCTATATATGTCCATCTCGACCTAAAATAAAGTTTTCAAAATATTAGGAAACCCTCAAATAGTTCCTTGCTCTTTCATAAGTGCCAAATACTATGTAGTTTAATAAAATACATACTAGGGTAGGTAAAACATGGTCTCTATCTATCAATATATCTATACCGTTCAAAAACTTTCAATAGTTGACATCATAATGATCAATAAAATTAGGAGGGTCAATGGGTATACCCTTTTTATTTTTTTGTATCAAGAGCTAAAACACTACCGTCACTACTGACAAAATGGAGGGAGTAATGCCAATATACAGGTGGACGACAGTAAGGTAAGGATATGAAACTATTTGTTCTATGTTTTATTTCACACCACAAGACATATCACTCCAATTAAAGTAAGAGTGAGTTGTTAAACAAGTTTGAATATCAAACTGTTACTAGTTGTTACCATTTTGAATTGATCCGCGTTGGGGTAGTAAGCCACTAGTCTTGTTTTTCTAACTAATTTTTAGGAGCATTCAGATGTGGAATCAATTGATTCTCTTTATTTAATGATTAAAAACATAGTAATATCTAATTCTCTCAAACTCAAAGAGAATAAGACCATTAGATGAGACCAGAAAATTTATGCCAAAAGATAACGTCACAGAGATTAAGAGATATGGTTAGAGGAGATTTTTTGGAGTTGTTTGATTAATCTCCCATTATCTACTAAAAATATGAGTTGTGTGGTGGTGATTTTTGGCGTTGGAATAGTGTTTTGGAAAATTCATGATGAAATATCCCGCCTTTATAATTCATGGATAGAAGTATACAATGAATAACTAACTTTAAGGGCATAAAGTAGATAATCTTTATCACTATATCCTGAAGCATTCTGATACTCGTTGATTGACCAATGTGTTCCTCAGCTTTGTTGCCTTTTATCATTCCCTTATTACTTTTTATTCTATTTTTTTAGACTATTAAGGAAAGCAAAAAATGTTTTTCGCTAAAACAAATTTGTTTTAAATATTATAAAACATTATTAGGGAAATCTACGAAGTGATTCAATAGATTGTGCTTAAACATCAATGAAAGAGATATGTCGCCCTTCCAAAAATCATTCTCATTATAAATCTTTTCAACAAATAGTATATATTGTTAAAAGTGATTATATCCCGCATATGATTATATGTGTGTTTAATGAGTTTGTATGTTTTATTTACTTTAGGATATGACACATCAAGTACATAGAAGAAGACTAGTAGTTAGTTCCCCAACAAATATTGAATTTTAACACTCGCTTATAGTACAAAATCCAAGTCTCACACCAATAGGAGTTCCTATCGAGCTTCCAAATAGACATGACTATAAAAATATGTAATGATATAAAAGTTTAACAATAAAAGTAAATTACTTAGGGAAGGATTATGATTTAAAACCATACAATGTTCATCATTATTTTGTATACTGCTTCATGCCCAAGTTGGGTTGATCGTGAAATGCGTTTTAGTTTGAGTCACACTCCCACATTTGTTGGAAAACAATTGGATAGCTTATATGGATTTGATCAATTCTTCTCTCATGATTAGTCAAGTTCATCCCCATTTTGACGGGTAATATATGGTGTGTTAGACGGACTAAGATCCCAATAATAGTTGGGGATTTGATTGATGGTTTGCTTATATGTTTTGGATAATTCTTCACTCATAATCTAGCTTTTGATTTAAGTTATGTCTATGTGTTATATTTTTATATTTTATATACTATGTAAAAAAGTATTTTTTATATTTGGTCCTATTTTATATATTTACAATGTACCATACTTTTCATGCAATAACATTAACACAATTACCGCTAAATTTTCAGTAGGAGCTTGCTGCAAGACACTCGCGAAGGGAGACGACATTAACGTAAGGCCTACTAGAAACTATGTAACGTACTTTTTAAAAAAAAAACTGGCCACTATTGTTGCCAAAAGGACAATCTATTGCAACTCAATATCTTTTTTGTTGTAGTAACATTAACTATTGTAACCTAGTTCCTCCTCAGACTTGCTAAAGACCTAGTCATCTTTTATCTTTTGTCAATCATCAAAGGACTATTTCATCTCAGCTCAACACAAAGTAGTTGAGGTTCTATATGGAGAAAAAGAGGTCATAGATATACTATTTGAATGTAATACATCAAGTTATCTATGTAGAATAAAGGAAATTGCTTCTTCAAAATCAACAAGGGGAAGTATAAGCGGAATACTGAGAGTAATTAGCTTCAAAAAATTAGTGTATCGTATCATAATATAGATTAGAAACACGATATACTCTTAAACTTGTCTGCAATTGTAATTTTGACATACTAACAATGGCTTGTTCTATTTGAGCATAGGAAAACATTGGAACAAAATAACAACACACCATATGATGATGTTTAATTGACAAAGACATTATTGAGAAAATGGTTAACCTTATCTTTTCTTTCTCTGGTGAGCTTGAGTTGACTTACAAAAAATTAAACATACATGTAAAAGAAATTATATTTACTATTTAAACACTTGCATGTTAATTGTTAAGTGGAAGTGTCCTTTTTTAATATAAATAAATAAAATGTTCAATAAAATAGTGTCAAGTAAATTTAAAATGGAAGATTCCCCTGACACCTTGCCTTGGAAGTGCTATTATCTTTAATCTATTTGTATTCATCCCTTAAAATGCGCAAAAAATAAATGAAGAAGATTTTCTTCATATGCAAAAATAATGTCTATTAGAATGTTTAACTATGTGCTCAAAATCCTAGAATAACAAATTATAGTCATATTGAAATAATGATGAGTAGAAAGTCACCTATATTTTTCTCCTCCTCTGACTAATTCCACATTTTCTGATGATTTTCTTTTTTGATGGAAATACTTTGACAATGTTATATACAAAATTGGAGAAGAATTACGACATATTTTAACTTGTTGGCTTCGTTGAAATATTTTAAACAAAATTTTGGAAGGAATCTCTAATCCTGACTTGAATTCTTATTTAGGACAAAATGGAATTGGAAGTAAATTGCACCTTCAATAATAAATATTCTGATGTCATCTATGTTTCTGTAGAAATATAAGCCTGACTAGCAGTCATTACATTATAGGAGGACGTCTCATGGACACATGGTAACATTGGATGAAGGCAATATATGGGGTGGTCATAATTTTCTCCAATATCGAACCACTTTTTTAACCATTGAAATCAGTATCTTACTCTTATAGCTCATGATACTGTGTTGAGGAAGGACTGTGAGCTTTTTGAAATTGTATATCCTCAGGGAAAGTAAACGTTGCACCCTCCAAAGTCATATGTCTTCACCTGTAAAACTTTTTTGTGGCTTATATGATACTGATCAAGAAACTGAAAAAGGTCGATTAGCATGTCAAATTTGTAGAATAAGTTGCAATTTTCAACAAGCTTATTTATATTACCAGTTTGGTTTGATCTGAATTCGCGTAATTACTCTGCATAGGGTGAACTTTCCACAATATATCTTCCTTCTATTCCATAATATATTCTTCTTGCTCTCATGTTGTCTGTTATATTGGAATTTGATTTCACCAAGCAGTCCAATATCAAACCCTATCCCATTTCCTCTCATATACATTTTTCCCATTAAGTTATGCATAATTTGCAATTTTCGGACTACTAAAGAATATATACATGAGCAATCAAAAATAACATTATTTTTGTAATTGGAAAAATCTGGGATGTTTGTGATTGTGGAAACATATTGAATGTAATTAGTCAAAAAGTATAAGATTTATACAGTTTATACTAGTTATTAATTTAGAAACTCAAAATTATTTTGAATATATAAAATTAGGAAATATCACAAATATCAAACATAATAGACATAATAAGACTATATGTTAATAGTTTAGGTAATTGCTCTTCATAGCTATAGTTATGTTTTCTAGAGAGGCTGTAGTTTATATATTTCTATGTTTTTTTGTTGGAAACCTATATGTACAACGGAAGAATACTATTATCTAAAACTACATGAATAATAAACATGAAATATGTTTATGCTAATGTTGGGTTTAGCAAGTGTGAATGGGAAAAGAAAAGAAAGAATATTAAAAGAGAGAATATGAAAAGTGATGGCACTATTTTGCAGGGAAAACAAAAAGTTATTTGCAAAGTGCAAATGAAAAGTCATTTCTATCATATCGGCAAAAGAAACGTAAATTTTTGTATTTATATAACGAAACACTTCCTTTAATTTTTAAAGAGCTAAGAAGAAGGTGTCCCCTTGAGACGTCGTCGTCGCTCGCTCCACCTAGGATTATGATTAGGATTTGGATTTTTATATGACAAATGATGTGATTGATTGATAAAAAAAATTTTGAACAAAATTTATCTAATCAATTTTTGTTGATCAAATAAATCCTGTTGAGAATGTAAGTTAATTAATGGAATTAATTCGCGCGTAACGATAACATTCTGAAAAGTTGTTACTCTTTCTGAAAAGTCGTTACTTTCTTAAAAGCCGTTATTTCCTAACAGAAACATTTTTCTAAAAATTGTTATTTTTTCCAAAAGACATAAGTTTCTGTATAAAACGGATCTGAACAAATTTTTCTTAATAGACACGTTTCTTGCTTTAAAATTTCTATAAAAGGAAATAACAATTCTTTTTTTGAAACACCAAAAATTTTCCTTATGTGCATTTATTTTTCTCTTAAAATCAAAGTGTCGACCGACTGATTTTGTGTGACTTGTTTCTTTTTTTAAGTTCGTTGAGGTTAAAAAAGTTTGGGTACCACTATTTCTTTAACAGAATTAATCTGTTTTATCTTGGGAGAAATTAATCCATAACCTCTGGTACAGTGATGGGATTAAATTTATTAAGGAGAAACAGTAGTTTCTGTTGACTTGGATTATTTTAATTTTTTTTTTCTGTTTCATCTTATTTCTGTTTCTGTTTCTGTTTATTGGCTAACCTTATAAATACAGGTTTTTAATATTCTTAAGAAATTTAATAAGTTTCTGTATTTGAGGTTTTTGGATATTAAAACTTTTATGGTTTTCTAATCTTCTTGAATTTTTAAAATTCATTTTATTAACGATTAAACGAACTTAAAAACATTATCATTAAATAAGAAGCAGTCTGTGTAAAGATTTGTTCTTTATTATTAGTTTTTCCAATACTAAAATTATTTGTCATTTGTGACAGAAGGAAAATAACTAATTCAAGTCAAATGAATGCAGAAAGAGTGACTGCTGCAGCAACATCGGTTGCCCACAATAGTTCAAATGTTGCCTTAGCGCTTGGATAAGAACCCTTCAATGTTTTTTTAGTAGACTTAAAAAGATGGCAGCAAAAGATATTATTCTATCTCACTACTTTTATTCTACAAAGGTTCATAAATGAGAGTGTTCCTGTTATGTCGGATGATACTCCGGCTGAAGAACGATTCTTTGTAACATAAGCATGGACACGCCCACATTTTCTGTTTAAAAATTATATTCTGAGTGGTGTGAAAGATGATCTGTATAGTGTGTACAACAACGTCAAAACATCGAAAGAACTCTGGGATGCTTTATAAAAATAGTACAGAACAGAGGATTCCGGAATGAAGAAGTTCATTGTGGGACAGTTTCTGGACTATAAGATGATAGACAGTAACACCGTTGTCACCCAAGTTCAAGAACTGCAGGTCTTAATAGATGATCTCCTTACTGAAGGTATATATTTATTTATTTCCTATGGTAGAAATATTATGTTTTATCTTAATACACACATAATCTTTAATGTAGGATTGATTGTGAATGATGCCTTCCAAGTGGCTACAATATTGAAAAGTTACCTACATTGTGGAAGTACTTCAAAAACTACTTGAAACATAAACGCAAGGAGATGATTGTTGAAGATCTCATAATAAGGTTGATATTTGAAGAGGATAAAAAGACTACAGAAAAGACGTCACGTGGTAACTCAGAAACATCTGGAGTAAATATTGTTGAAGAAGATCCCACAAAACTAAAGAAAAGAAAGAGAGCATCTGGTCCAAAAAACAATCCTTCTAAAAAGAAATTCAATGGAAACTGCTTTAATTTTTGTAAACATTGTAATACAGCTACTTAATGTCGGGGTTCTAAGAAGGACAAGAAAAATAAGGATCAAGCAAACTTGGCTGAATACAAAGGAGAAATGGACGATCTTTGTGCAATGCTCTCAGAATGTAACTTGGTTTGAAATTCAAGTGAATAGTGGATAGATTCTAGCGCTTCATGCCATGTTTGTTCCAATAAAGAATTATTTTGTCATACACTCCAGCCCCTACATATGAGAAGTTGTTTATGGAAAACTCTTCTGTTGTAAAGGTTGAAGGAACTGGAAAGGTCCTATTAAAGATGACATCACGCAAGGTGGTGACTTTGAAAAGTGTCTCGTATGTTCCAGAATTGAGAAAAAATTAAGTTTCAATTCCATTTATGACTATGAAGGGATTCAAATCTATATTTGTTTCTGATAAAGTAGTAGTAAGTAACAATGATATATTTGTAGGAAAAGGCTACCTCAATGATCGACTTTTCAAACTCAATATAATTGCACATGACATGAATAAACATTTGGCTTCTTCTAACTTGCTTGAGTCTAAATATTTATGGCATGAATGTTGTAACAACCTGTTTAGTCGGTTCTAACAGTAAAATTATTTTGAAAATAACTGACTGGGTCGACGGATCAGGCGACGTACCGTCATAGTCACGACGGACCGTCGAGGGCCTCCGTTCCAAAACACTTCAACTCTAAAAATCTGGGTACTGGGAGCGACTATCTTAACTCCACGATGGAACTGCAGCACGGACCGTCGTAGATACGACGGACCGTCGTAGATACGACGGACCGTCACAAACCCTTTAGAAAGTTAAATTTTCTGAATTTTGTGATGGACCTGCAGGACGGACCGTCATAGACACGACGGGCCGTCACAGGTCGCGTAACCTCGACTGGGTCGGAATTCTGCTAAAAGTTTTTAAGGGGTGTTTTGGACCATTCATGACAAACTTCATGAAATTAGTGGGGTGAGTTTAATAAGTTATTTACTTGGGGGTTAAAAGAAGTAACCTTGAAATAAATAGTGGGTTACTTTTATCATCTTTTATAATTGATTATATGATAATTAGGGTAAAAGAAAAAGAATTGGGAGAGGAAAAATAAAAAGAACAGGAAGAGAGGGAGAACGAGCGAGAAAAGGGAGAAGCGAACAGGAAAGCAAAGGCATTGAGAAGTAACTTCTTTGATCGCAATTCTTCGGTGGAGGTAGGTTATGGTTTATGCTATTTCATAGTAAAGTCTTAATAGCGATTGATATGTATTGGGTGGTATTGTAAAGTCTTCTATATGCTTGATTGTGGGTTTGTATGTTGTAATTGTGTAATTGTGGTGGATTAGAATGTTGATACTGTTGAATCTTTAACCTTGAATCCTCTCTGTTAACATGACGCCTTGTCATAACGAAGACTTGATGAAATAAAATTAATGAGATTAGTGGATCGGGTGTCACGTTCCGACACGTAGTATTAGGGGATCGGAGTGTCACGTTCCGACACGTAGTATTAGGGGATCGTAGTATCACGTTCCAACACGTAGTATTAGGGGATCGGGTGTCACGTTCCGACACGTAGTATGAGGGGATCGGAGTGTCACGTTCCGACACGATAAGAATAAAGTGAAGTAATATTGAATCATGTTAATATACTCAATTTCGAAGAACCTATGTCCTAAATGAGTATGGTGTGGAGGCTTGAGTCCTCATAGGTGCGCTTGATGTTGTTGCCCATGGTTCTTGTACTTGTTGTTGCCACCTGTTGAGTATTGTAGTTTATTTTATCATATAATTTGATATATATTGCTTTCTATTTTGAGTTGGTCGATGATACCTACTCAGTACGTGTTTCTTGTACTGAACCCTACTTGTAATTTTCTTCTTTGTTATTTTGTGGAGTGCAGCGAGCGTGCCATCGACTTCGACTCGTCCTCAACTCTAGCTTGTTTCCAGCACATCTGATTTCAGGGTGAGCTATTATTCCTAGCTCGGGATGGATTCTCTTATTCACGTCTTGATGTTTTTGAAGTTCGGACATGGACCATCTTTCTACTTATTTTAGTTCTTAAATACTCTTAGATTTAGTAACTTGAGGATAGATGTTCTTGATGTGATAACTTCCAGATTTTGGGAACGATAAGTATTGACTTTTGAGTCTTCCGCATTATATTTTGTTCACTATGGTTGAAATATTGGTAAATGTTGGGGTTTGGATTTGTTGGTTCGCTCACCTAGTATGATAAGTGTGGGCGCCACTCGCGGCTCGTTTTGGGTCGTGACAAATGTTTGGGTAAAGGTAATAACAAAATCTTGAGAAAACTAATTAACTTAAATATTTTGTCAAATTTTTAGTGTAATAAATCAAAATGTCAAATTGCATTAAATCAAAGTATGCCAAGCATCCTTATAAATCTGTTGAAAGGAATCACATCCTTTATAATTGATACACACTAATATTTGTGACATGAAGTCAACAATATCACGTGGTGGTAAAAAGTATTTAATAACTTTTATTAACGATTGCATTGGATATTGTTATGTCTATTTGATAAATGTTAAGGATGAAGGAATAGATGCATCTAGGAAATATAAAACTGAAGTTGAAAATTAGTTAGATAAAAAGGTCAAAATGATCGGAAAATGATAGAGGCGGTGAATAGGAATCTCCATTTGCAGAAATATGTTTACAAAATTAAATAATCCATCTAACTACTGCTCCGTACACTCCTCTATATAAGGGGATTGCAGAAAGAATAAATCGAACTTTAAAAGAAATGATGAATGCATTACTTATAAGTTCAGGTGTACTACAAAATTTATGGGGGAAGATATCCTTACAGCAAATCAAATTCTCAATAGAGTGACTCACTCAAAGACACATGTTGTTCCATATAGAAATGGAAAGGTATAAAACCGAAGAAATATTTCAAAGTGTTGGTGTGTCTAGCCAAAGTCAGACTTCCTATACCTAAAAGGTTAAATATAGGGCCTAAGACTTTGGATTGTGCATTCATTGGATATGTCACAAACAGTAAGGCATGTTGATTTTAGTTCATAAGTACGCACATCCGGATATTCATGATAATGAGATAATGGAATCACATAGTGCTGAATTTTTTGAACATATATATCCGTATAAAACTAGACTTGAGTAATCTAGCGAAGAGCCTAAACAACCCATAGAAGAACCAAAAGAGAATGAACCAAATGAAGAGAATCCAAGACGGAATACATGTCAAAGGACATCTACTTCTTTTGGATTTGATTTTGTAACATTTCTTCTTAAGAGTGGGCCTTAAACATTCAAGAAAGCAATGTTGTCTAGCAACTCGACCTCATGGAAGGAGGTTGTTAATAGTGAAACTGAATCAATCCTAAGCAATCATACTTGGGAGTGGTTTGATCTTCCTCCAGGGAAAAAACCTTGGGTTCAAATGGATCTTTAAAAGGAAGATGACAGATGATGAAACTATTGAAAAATATAAAGCAACACTTCTTGTCAAAGGCATTAGACAAAAAGAAGTTCTTCATTATTTTTACACATACTCGCCAATGACTAGGATTACATTAATTAGGATGTTGACTGCCCTAGCTGCAGCATATGGTCTTCAAAATTCATCAAATGAATTTCAAAACTGCATTCTGAAATAGAGATCTGGAAGATTAAATTTACATAGAACAACCTAAGTGATTTGTAGATCATGGTAAGGAAAAGAAAGTGTGCAAATTCATTTAGTCACTTTATAGACTAAAACAAGCACCAAAACAATGGCATGCGATGTTTTATCAAACCATGTTGTCAAATTGATTTAATATAAATACATGTGATAAATGTGTTTACTAAAGATACTCAAAATCAGGAAGTCGTTGTATGCCTATACGTGGATGACATGTTTATAATGAGCAAAGACGTTGCTAATATAAAGCTACTAAGTGGATGCTCTTTAATAAGTATGATATGAAATACTTATGTGTTGTTGATGTTATATTGGGAATTAAAATTCATAAAACTCCTAACAGTCTAGATCTATCTCAAACACATTATATTCCAAAGGTACTTGAGAAATTTAAATATTTGAATTTTAGAAGGGCAAAGACTCCAATTGATGTGATCCTTCATCTTGCAAAGAATAAAGGTTTATATCAGTCTTAAATGGACTATGCTAATGTATTGGGAAGTTTGATGTATGTCACGAATTGTACATGACAAGACATGGCTTCCCTATCAGTAAACTAAGTCGATAAACAAGTAATCCTAGTCAAAATCATTGGAAAGCAATGAAGAGAGTTTTGGGATACTTCGATGACACTCAAAACTACTGTTTGTATTATAACAAATATCCATAAGTTCTTGAAGGATATAGTGATGCAAATTGGATTACTAGGTCAACTTAAACAAAATCCAAAATGCGATATGTTTTTACTATTGGTGGATGAACAATATATTGAAAATCATCCAAACAAACATGTATAGCTCTCTCTACAATGGAATCTGAATTCGTCGCTTTAGACAAGGAAGGTTAAGAATCTCAATGGATTTGAAATTTCATAGAAGATATTCCATTTTGTCCCAAAGTAATGGCCCCCATATGCATACATTGTGATAGTGAAATTGTAATTGCAAGGGCTGGAAGTGTTATATATAATGGAAAGTCTTGTCACATAAGACAAAGACATAACTCTGTGAGACAACTACTCTGTAGTGGAATTATAACAATTGTATATATGTGAAGTAAAAGGATAATGTGTTGGATCCACTTACAAAAAGCCTTACAAGAGAAGGAGTTGAGAAATTATCAACGGGAATGGGACTATGGCCGAGAAAAAGTCATCGTGGCGATAACTCTACCTAGGATACTAGAGATCCCAAGATCTAGATTCAAGGAGATAAAACTAAGTCATTAATGACGGTTCAACATTGTAAAAAAAAAATTATGCTCTATTCTCATGATGAGACAATGTTCAGTAACCAGGATAAAGGCATAAGGAAATTTTATGGTTTCTAATGGGACTATGGCCGAGAAAAAGTCATCGTGGCGATAACTCTACCTAGAAGACTAGAGATCCCAAGATCTAGATTCAAGGAGATAAAACTAAGCCATTAATGACGGTTCAACATTGTAAAAAAAAAAAATTATGGTCTATTCTCAAGATGAGACAATGTTCGGTAACCAGGATAAAGGCATAAGGACATTTTATGGTTTCTAAGTTTGATACAGTGTATATCAAATGGTGTAGCTACGGGATAACACATTTAGAAATCACCTATATGAGTGTGAAGTGTAAGCCGCTTTAAGGAGAATCCCTTAAGGCCAGTTCTCTAAAAACTTATTCGATATGTGTTCATGGATGACTTGAACAAAACAATGCGAACAAATAACACTTTAAGGGTTGATAGTGTGACTTATGTTGTCTACATATACATCAATGCTCGAAGTTTCGAAGATATCAAAGCCTACTTATCCAGATGTAATTAACCTTTATTTACAAGACAAACAAGTTTCTCATTCATATGTTTTCCCAATAGTCATTCCCATTCATGTTAGGCATTGTTGGGTTTAGGAAGTGTAAATAGAAAAAGAAAAGAAAGAATATGAAAAGAGGGCATATGAAAAGTGAGGGAACTATTTTGGACGGAACATGAAAAGTCAATTGTAAAGTGCAAATGAAAAGTCATTTCTCTCATATCGGCAAAAGAAAGGGAAGTTGGTGTCTTTATATAAGGAACAATTCCATAACTTCTTAAAGAGGTAAGAAGAAAGTGCCCCCTCGCGCCGTCATCTTCTCTCACTCGGCCTCGGCTTCAGATTTATCTTTGGATTTTTCCTCTATTTGTATTTTGACAATGATGTGATTGATGGATAAAAAAGTTTTTGAACAAAATTTATTTATTCAATTTTTTTTAATAAAATAAATACTATTAATATTATCTCTTATAAATTAATTTAGAACATTTTTTAATTAGTTTATTAATAGAATTAATTTGCGGGTAACGGTAACATTCCAAAAAGTAGTTAATATTTCCGAAAAAGTTATTACTTTCAAAAAATCCGTTATATTACTAACTGAAATATTTTTCGGAAAAGTTGTTACTTTTTCTAGGAGACAACTTTCTGGATAAAACATGTCTGACCAGATTTTTCTTAACAGACATGTTTTTTGCTAAAATGGCTGTAAAAGGAAGTCATTTTTCATTTTTTCAAACACTAAAAATTTTCCTTCTCTGCAGATGTTTTCCTCTCAAAATCAAAGTGTTGCTCGACTGAGTCTATGTGACTTGTTGCTATTCTTATGTTCGTTGAAGTTAAAGAAGTTTGAGGTACCTCTATTTCTTTAACAATATTAATACATTTTATCTTGAGAGAAATTAATCCATAACCCCAGGTAAAGTGAGAGGATTATTTTTCTTAAGGAGACACAATAGTTTCTGTGAACTCGTTTTATTTTTTTAATTTTTTTCTGCTTCATCTTATTTCTGTTTTTGTTTATTGGCTAACTTTATAAATACATGTTTTTAACCGCTAAAACATATAAAATTATGCTAGAATACATAAACTTGCTGAAATTTAATTCAATAATTACCTCTTGAGCGTATGGAGATACCTTAAAGTGAATCCCCATGTTACAAACACTTTCAAGCGAATCTACAAGATAGACATCAACTTTGTAGTCCTCTATAATGATCCCAAGTTCACATCTTAAATGTCTCCATACTTGAGTAGAAAAGTATGATACAAAAATACTATATCGAATTCTAGGTTAGGAGATCCCTATTTATAGAGTTCTCTTTTCAATCCAAAAAGGAGTAGAAAACAACCAGAAAAACCCACATTATTCTTCCTTTTCTTATAGAAATAGAATTCTGATTTTTAAATAAATATAGGCATTGTAGGGACCATAGATTTTTTTAAAAAAAATAAGATAAATTGGGCATCAAGCACCATTAATTTCTTGAAATAATTATTTGGCCTCATAAAGGCCCAACCCAACAAATACTAAAATCAGAAAAGATAAGAAAATTAAAAAAAAAAAAATACAAAGTATTCTAAAGCGCCAACTCAAACTTTAATCTCAAGTTCGTCTGCCATGGTGATTGTCCAAGTTAATCTGACGCTAAGTGTGCTTGATTCGTCAATGGATGCAACAAGATGTGGTTTGTAGGCACTCTACTTTCTCACGAATGCCATCCAAACATAGACCGTTGAATTCACTTTGCCTCAACTCGAATAAACCATGTAAGATTCGATTCACTCTTATAGCATCCAACCTTTCCTCTGATTTTGACCTCCATTATAAAGATATACACTTTACTAAAGATTGGGTGGGAAATCTAGTTAATATCACTGCGCAATCAAGGTATTTCTTTGTTAATGTTGCGAAAAATCACTTTTGAAGCTTCCTATCATGGTAATAACTTCATAAAATTAATTTAAATTATTCTTAGGATAATAAATTACAAATCACTCTACTAGAAAATGGTAATTGCACTTAACAACTAACATGAAAGTGTTTAAATACTAGTATGATTTCCTGACATATACATGAAATTTCTTGTGAGTAAACTCAACAACAAGGGGCATGCCTTCATCAATCAAGCATCATCATATGTTATGATATTATTTTGTTCCAATCTTTTTTGGATTTTGAATATGCAATAATTCCCATGTTAAATTAAATTTAAGATGATACCAATGATATTAATGTATAATATAATATTATATGATATGAAATCATAGAGCGAAATGCTCTAATTATCGGATGAATATTACTCTTATTATGTTGCTTATATTTATACTTGTTAATTTTGAAACAAGCATTTCCCTTTTACTAATTGGCCTACTGTAGTAATATTTATATATCCTAAGTAGAAAAGTTTAGGGATTACTTTTACACGAGGAGAATAAAATAAAATACAACATCATCTCCATTAGTTCAATGATTCATCTATGGCCTTTTTTTTTTCTCTGTATACAACCTAAAGCAATTTTGTTGAACTTTTCTATATTTATGTTTTGATGACTAACCAAGTATAAAGGAGACATGGTCTCTCGTTGGCGATCTAGTTTGTAGTGGTTCAAGTTACTACAAGAAAAGATATATTTAAGGGAAACAAAATTTTACTTTAAGGTGCACTAGTGATATGGTACATTATTTCAAGTTACGACTTATTTTAATGTGGTCTCCCTTCCTAGATCTCTCGCATTAGGCTCCTAATGATCATTAAGCGACCATTGGCGTCATGTTATTGTATCCAGAGTCGTTAAATTCATTAGTGAAATTTACATAAAGGGTTGTTGTAAATACGAGTAATATTTATTATTATTGCTAAAATTATATTGGAACAATTATGTAATTGTTGTGAAATCATTTATTTGTTCTAGCGAGCTGATGAAATACATGTATAGTAAATAATATATGTATCCAATAGGACCTACTTTAAAAGAGTGTTTTATAGTTTATATAAAATGCAATGAAAAAACAGATGGACCAAACCCAACCCCTAAACTATCTGATAAATGAAGGATTATATAAATCATGGAAGAAAACCACAAATATAATCCACAACTAATGTGGGAATCTTACTCACTCTAAAAAATTCTCACGACCTAGATCGTCATTATTGGCATCCACACTAACACTATAGTGCAAGAACACCTACTAAAACCCAAACTAAGCAAATAATCTAAATACTGAGACATTTAAATTACGAAATCAAGTTAAATAAACTATGTAAAAAGTTTTTCAATAAACTTCAACAAGGATTCCAAAGAACTAACTAAATGAAAGCATAAGTAAACAACCTATAACGTTAAAGTAAATGTACCAAAACATCAAAAAATGATCCAAGTTAAAAAAAAGATATGAATGAACTAATAAACTAAATATAGCGAACGTCTATGTCTGGAAATGATTGACATAGACGAAATACAATCCTATGGAAGCCCCGACGAATTGGGTCATCCTTGAATTAGAAGCGGTTGTTTTTTATATTCTAAGCGAGGTCTATGAATAGTCGTGGTATTATTCCATGTACATAACAAAAAGAAGTGCAAGTATAGTATGAGTACACAACTATAGTGTACTGGTAGGATCACACGGTTATCCCAACAATGCAACATAAACATGTCAAACAACATTATTATCACATGCATATATATAAACATACACAATATAATCTACATGAAGAATAAACAAGGAATTTCTCATTTTATTATCATCTTGTTAGTCCTTTAACATAACCCAATTCAATGGTTGTCTCAGGTAACCCAAACCCAAAGAGTTAACTTGCTAGAACGTGATCATCTGATCCTACATTTATGCAAGAGAGTGGAAACACATTCCATTATCATGCGATAACATAGCAAGCTGATACAATAGCATGCCAGAACTTTTATAAATGATCAAATAGTATGCCGAAACATGGGGATACGATACAAGTTATGTTGGAACACGGCAACATATTCCGTTCAAACGACAATTACAACAACGACTACATGATTAAGATCATACAATTACGTCATGAGTTCAAATCAATGTAATTCATCTATCATATTCACAACAAAGGTAATATACATTTCAACCTTCGCAGATATACAAGTATCATAACGAAGCAAAAACAAGAGTACATTATAGAAACATAGAATCACAACCATCACCGACCTTGTAACAAGCTAGAAATCCTAAGAAGGTTGATACTTCCCTCTCTTGATTCATTCCGCTTGTTCTTGGTCCATAAACAATCCAATAAAATATAGGAATCAATAGAAATCATTACAAACCTGGATTACTAACAATTTTAACAACCCTAGATCAAACCCATGATCCCAACTAACAAATCTCCTTCATAAAATTCATAACCAAACCCTACTTCATGAATATTAAGCCATTCATTTACATTTTACTCATCAAAAATTGATTAAGGAATGAAAATCTTGACTTTTGCCTCATGGATGTTGAAAACGATTACAAATCGCATAAGTTTGTTGCTTAAATCTAAAAGATGAAAAATTCCAAATAAGGTAACTAAAGGGTCTAGTAATAAAATTTTGTCTTGTATATCCCACCAAGGTGTCCCTCATCCCGCTTTAGCAGCGGTGGAATAGTGACTCAAATGCCCATCAAAATGGTATTTTCAACTGGTGACCTTTTCATCTTGCATCTTATATTTTATATCCTGTCTCACCCGTCATAATGGCCATTTTCCCACTACAACAGCCCCAGCAGACACTACACCATTTTAGGTCTACGACAACACTAAATCTGGACAACGCTTATAAAGTGTTGCCTAAAATATTTTTGGGGACGTTTTTAAAGTGTAGCTAAAGATTTTGACTTTTAGTTACACTAATATTAGCAACACTTATAAAGTGTACTCTTTAATGGGATAACCTACACTTTATAAGTGTTGTTATAGTTGGCAACAACTATTTACATAAATTGCCACACTTTTAAAGTGTGTTATTTTTATAATTGTTAATACAACACATGAAAAATGTGGCCTTAGTGTTTACCCCAAAATTTCATATTCCCTCTAACATTTTAACATTAAAATTTGATCTCCCTCCATTTTTATTTGGCCAAAAAAATAAAACATTAAATAAATATTAAAAAGAATAAAACATTAAAACAATAAAAAGGGCAACATTCTTAAAACTTCAGTTAAAACTTTCACTTTCAGCTGAAGAACACGTTTTCGTCCAGAACTGAAGAACCCACTTGCAAGAACTGAAAAAGAGGATCGAAGAATGGAAGAAATCGATTTTCGTCACAAATTCTTTCAAAGTTCAGTTGAAGAAAACCATTTTCAGCCGAAGAATCAAAGAGCAATGTGATTCCTCTAAAGCGAACTGAAGAAGACGATCCTCCTCTCAGAGCTTCGTTGTTCAAGATTGGAGAGCTGAAGAAGACGATTTTCTTCAAAGATTCTTGGGTAAACTGTTGTTCCATCAGATTTCCTTTTGAAAGTTGAAAGAAAATGCTTCACAAATCAACTTGCTTCATATCTTAAAGCTTTAGGGTTGTTGGAATAGAGTTTATCAGGTAAGATATTTTATCTTCAAAAGTCTAAATTATAGCTCTAAGATTTTGATATTCTTTTGTGTCAGTCAAAAATTAAAGTTAGGGTTTTTATGACTTGTGTTATTGATACGAATTTTATTGATTTAGGGAGTTTAGTTTGTAGTTGTATGACGTATAAATGGGCAGATTATCTTTGACAGACTAATTTTTTCTGTTGAATGTTGAATGTAGAAGCTGAAGCTAGGCCAAAAGTATCTGAAGAACTGAGTTGTAGCTAAGTTATCTTTCTTCAAAGAACTGAAGTGTGGAAACTGGCGATACCTATAATATTTTTTCCCTAATATAGATTTCGTCAAGTGTAAGTAGCTCCTCTACATGAATTTGAAAAAGTTTTAAAGTATGTTTTAATGTCACTATATTTTTAGTCTTTTTTAGTCTTCCTGAGTTCATGATTGTGCTCGTCTAAAGCTTGGTTTGTTCCTTTGTTAACAACATTGCTTCTTTCTTGTAACTATTTGCTGGTAAAATTTTTCTTTTTTCGACTTCATGTCTTTAAGTGTCTAGAAGTCATTTTGTTGTTTGTCAAGTGCTTTTTTCCTCACTGACTTTATGTTTCTCCTTCCTATCGACTTCAATGGTTCTGTCATGCTCCACAAAGTGGTCTTTCTTTTAAGACTGCATATTCTTCTATCTCCTGTTGTTTTGTTCCTCTTTAATATGAGAAATTTGGGGTTGTTCTTTACACTTCTGCTCCTCACAATTTTCTTGTTGAATAGTGAATTCAAAATCTCTAATTAGATGATTCATGCTATGTTACTTACCTACTACTTATTCATGCTTTATATTTGTTGAAGTGTTTGTATGGATGGAGCAATGAATCATTCACTTCTCTTTTAGAGTTATTAAAAGAGGTGATGCCCGAGCTATAAGAGCAAAAAATCTTCCACATTCTTCAGGATCATCTCATGATTAGGTTCTTCAAAAGGTATTTGTATTTCAAATTTTTTGTTAATAATCTGAAGTTATTTTTCTATATTGAATCTTTGAAAGTTCAGTCTATACTTTGTTTCTGTCACTTATTGTGTCCTTTTAGATTATATACCTAATTTTGGATTGTAGTTGTGTACTTTTCCCCCTGCTGTTTACTGTTTTGAACTGTAATGGTTGTTGCGAGATATGGTTTTAATTTTGAGATAGTTTTGTTGTATTATCGTGAATGAATTTGTTGTCACTTGTGCTAGTTAAGCTCTGTTATTATATTGTTTGAGTTTCATCTTGATGCTGGTTCTTGTTGTTACTGGTTCTTATTGTCTTCTTTAAATTGCTTCTCTCTCTTTTTTGCTTGGTTTACCTTTTGATTTGTTGTTGGAAGGAGTCTGAGCAGCTGTCAGTGAAAAAAAATCGTGTAAGCTTATAATTAAGAGTTTTTGTATTTCCATGCTATGTTGAACTGTCCTATAAGCTCGGGTCATAAATGGTCTTGTTTGAAACGCTAAACTTCGTTTTGCAGCATTTTAAACACAAGATTAGTGTGCTCGTAGTTCTTATGATGAAATTCTTGAGAGGTATGCAGTTTGCTTGTATTATATAACCTTAGTTTGTCATAAAGGCTTGCATGCTTGCACAGCAGTTCCACTTTTATCCAAGTACCGATCAGGCTTATAACATGTGAAATATCTAGAGCTATACGTTAATTGTGGTCATTGTAGCTTTAATGATTATATGTCTGTGGCTTTAGTTATCTTGATTTCTATCATGGGTGATACTCACATGCTCTTCTTGTAAAGGAAATCTAGAGACAGATTCTTATGTCACCGTTATCCTTTTGTAACATCTATAAATTTTCATGGTATTATATTTGACATTCTTTTGCTTAAATTCAGTGGTAAATTTAAATACAGGAAGGGCACTTACCTTGACAGATCTTCTATCCTGGGTATCCTTTATTAATGTGACAGAGAGAATTCTCCAACCAGAATTTGTGTTCCTTCACGGGGAGTTTCTTGTGATTCTTGACGGTCTAAGTTTGGGTTTGTGAACTTTCCAGCTAATTTACTACTAAAGCTTTCTGTTTTTTGGTTTAACAGTATTTGAAATGTAGTTTTTTCATATAGGTTCATGACATCAACCCTATAGTACTTCTCATCTATTGATGCACTCTTATTGTAACCTTTATTAGAAAAAATAGTTACATTCTGTCAACTTTGAGTGTGGTAATGTTGCAAGAGTTGGTCTTCATAACTTGGATTGAGTTACTCATGTTGATTTGAGTGTATTTGCCAATCTTGCAAAACTAGTTAATCTTTCATGTCTAACAATTCAATTGTTGGGAAAATGCCCAACTTGTTAAACATGTAAAGAATCTGTATTGCATTTGCAGGTTTCTTAAATTGTTGGAAAAATGCCTAACTTGTTGAACTTGTAAACTTGTAAAGGCTTTTTGGTTTGTACTAAAACTTGTTTGTGTACAACATTTGCAGGTTTCTAAAATCATATTTTCCTTTTTCCCCTTTGTTTTTGTTCTTCCTATCAGCCTCCATGTCTTTGCTCAATATCAAATTGTGAATGTCAGCTCCCAGTTACTGCTTAGGCAGGAACTGGAAGATATAGTCTCTTAAGGTCTTTTTTTTATGTACAAAATTGGAAAATTTCATTCAACATGCAGATTTTTTATGTACATGCTTATCTAATTCAACAGGATTAACAAGACAAAAAATAGTTTGAACTTCTTCAATCTCTTCTTCTTTCTGTCTCCGACAGCTGCAGTGTTGTTCTTTGTTAGCTTTTTTTCTTCCTGTGCATTATGTTCTGCATGAGATTTCTCGGCTATGCGAGTTTTTTCAGCTGCTGAGCTTTTCTCAGCAGGCTTTTTCTCAGCTTTTCGTGCAATCGTGGGAAGAGAAAGGGAAATTTTACAGATGCTCTGAATGGAATTTGAGATGATGTGTGTCTGTTATATCTTTGTGTTTACAATACATGCAGTAATCCATATTTCACGTGATTATAAATGTTCTATATGATTTGCGTATATATATTGATTTGGATTGGTTGGCTTACAATGAATACTCTCCAATTATGCTCTTTCACAGTTATTTCACTTACTTATAAATTTATTTTCAATGTGCAGGAAAATGCCGGTAATTGAATTTGAATTGTGGCAGAAGTAAACTCGATCTATTTTTGTAGTGAACTATGAAAAGTTTTTGTACTATTTTCATATACGTTAGTATGCATTTGGTATTTTGGAATTTATTGATATTAGAGATCTTTAAGAAATTACTTTCTAAGTTTTGGAGTTTTTGAATATGTTTCTTGAAGTTTATTTGAAATATATAGCTTCGATTTAATTCTGTGATCATATATTGAATATTTTCAATTCAATAGTGTTGCTCTAGATTAGATATAAAGTTACACTTTGTAAGTGTTGCTCTATATGAGATATAAAATTACACTTTATAAGTGTTGGTATATATGAGATATAAAATGCAACACTTTTGAAGTGTTGCACTAGATGACCTATAAAAGGCAACACTTTTAAAGTGTGACCAATAAAACCTCTAAGGCAACACTTTTAAGTGTAGTATAATAAAATATAGGTGTTGCTAATGCATCTCAACAAAGCGTGGCCTTACACTTCTTTGGCTACGCTTTATAAGTGTAGCCAAAAGTGGTGACATTTAATAAGTGTTGTCTAATGTCAAAGGTTACGCTTCTTTTGGCCACCCCCTAAAAAGTGTTGCCTAAAGTCCAAAAGTGTGGCCTTTTATCAAAGGCCACACTTTTTGCTAGTTTAGGCTACACTTTAGTGGGGTGGCCGTAGGCCTAAAATGGTGTAGTAAGAGTAACAATAGTACGTCTAGGGTGGCAAAATGGGACCAGATAGTCATGTGAAGAAATTCAAAAACCCAATTTTGCAACGCCACTCAAACCCACTGGGCTCAGAACGTACCTTTAACACTAAGATTGAATTCTAGATATATAATTACCCAAATTAAATTCTTTAAACTCGTATGGATTCCTTAATAAGTTATATAACTACTCAAGAAATAAAAAAAATAACCCTATGGATACAAGATTTTCCTATCCTTTGGTGACTCCAATTTTCTCAAAATTTGGACAAGGCTGGAAAAATTCAAATACTACAAAAATGTTTTTCATGCCCGAGTAGTCCCCCATTGGTATTTCAATAATGAGGGGAACATGTAATTACAACAGATAACAATTTACCCATCAATCTTCTCTTAGTGAAAAAAACAAAGGAAAAATAGGCTAAGGGAAAGAATGATGTAATACATGATTTAATGAACAATTGGGGATACTTTTAACAATTGTACTTGTCAGTTTCACAAGTAGTTCCATTAAATGGACGATGCTTCCTATAATACTCTGGAATCCTAAACCCAAGTTTATATCCTTTTATGAGAGTATAAGAGTTTTAACACTATTTCTAAGTGAATTACATTGTATATAAGTCATTTAGGAAGTTATAGAATTAAAACGTCAAGGAAAGTTCATGAAGTCTGGAAACTATTTAAAGAGGAGATAATGTTACTTATCCTATTTGAATAAGTTTTAGGAGTCATAAATGACGAAATTAGGTGGTAAGGTTTCGAAACGTCTGGGTATGACTCCTCAAGGACCAACCAAGGGCCCATAAGGTGGACCCTTGTAATTTGGCAAAGAACTGCCATGAGGCAGTGTCCATTGATAGACTGCAGGCCATGAGGCATTGGTGAATCGACGGGGCATGTTTTAATCCATCGATGAAGACTTAGACAATTTCGTGGGAAATCATTTCGGACAAATCTCTGACCAAAACCACAGATGTGCAACACAGAGGCCATACTTCCCGTCGACTGACCTATCACCCACTAGTCAGGGTGTTGTAGGTAAAGTATGTGTGTTGCTGTTTTGTTTTAATTAATTTATTGAATTATTTAAGTGGTTAGTTAGTTAATTAAGGGTTAGGTGAGGTTTAATGAAGTTACTTAGGGACCTCTATATAAACATTTAGCCTAATTAAACTAAACCTAACTTTCATAATTCCAAAACCCAATTGCTCTTTCTTCTCTCTTCTTTCTAACTCCCAAAGAAACTCCATAGAAGACCTAGAAAATGAGGTTTTAAGGGATTCAAGGAGGGGTATTTTCTCCATTAAACTTCATCAATCAGTATGTTATGATATTCCTTTCACCTTTGGGATTTCATTCCCCAAAGGATTCCTCCAAGTTGATTTCAAAAATTTGAAATTCAAGTGGGTTTTCTTGTATTACGAAATTTGTATTGTGAATTGTTTTGTTTATTATTAGTTTTTGTTATTATGAGTAGATTAACATGTATTATGCTTCTAGTATACTACTTTTTGCTTAATTGACCTAGTTTGTGGAAGATGACCTTTCCCCCTTACCCTAGGTTGTGATCTTGAATTGAACTATTAGTGTTGATATAATTGGCTTAGTTAATGTGTGATTTACTATTCTATGTTGTTATTAATACAAGTTATGAGTATATTGTTACATATTGTCATCCAATTATGCTAGTTCTTTAGTAACTAACCTAGGTTGTGAAGACGATCATGAATTTAACCTAAGTCTCTAACCCAAGACTATGAACTAGTGATGAGATGTTGTGTAGTGATTCAATTGACTTTATTATTATGTTTTTTACTATTGTGTGATGATAATACACCATTTTTGGGCTGAAATGGTTGGTTGATGGTAACACCTTGTTGATGGCTTTTGAAGGAGATTGGGTAGGTCTTGTGATCTCAATTCATTGCTTAAATTATGATTACTTGTTATTAAGTGATAATGTAGCATTAAAGTATACCTTCTATTAATATTGATATGGTTGGTATGATGTTCAATTGTAATGTATTGAACTATGGTTTTTGAGTTGTTGGATAAGATTTAAGTGTTATAAGGATGGTGATAACTTACAAATGTGTCTTATCATGATGGTATAACATAAATGTGCTAGCCTTACATGTATGAATTTTATTTTTAAAAAAATACTCATGCAATTCTTATTTAGCTATGATGATGATTATATAAAGAATATACCCTATGACCAACAGTATGCTATTATGATTAATAAAGGCATTAAAGAAATTCTAGAAGGGACTCTAGCTTACCACCAAGTGACCTAGAGTAAAGAGTGTTCCTTCCCATATACGGAAGGTAGATCACTAATTTACTAATGAGATTGGAGACTATAATGAATTTATAATAAAGAGGTTCCCAACTACATATCCTAGTTCTTTAGCTATGTTTCCCCCATAGGAAGACTAGCTAGTAGATCCAAGTAGAAGCTATGTTCATGTTATGGTACTATCTTCGCAAGTAGTCTGCCTTCTTTCAGTGTAGGGTTCCATGATCCTTGATTCCACATTAACTCATGTGGTCTATGTATGTTAAGGAATGAGTTCCACAAAATGTAAAATGAAGTAACGAAGTGAACTCTAACTTGAATGACCTAAGGGGTTTAGCTTGGTCTAGGTAGGGGTATGAGAGTCTACCTATACATTGAACTAGTTAGCCTTGAGGAGTGTCTTGGGAGTATGTTCTATGTATGTATATGGTTATAAAAGTAAATGATATGTATATGATGATCTTACATGTTAATAACGCTATGTGATGATTGTTTCACTTATGAGCATGTGCTTGGTGTCTATTGCTAAAGTATGATGTTATGTACTCTTAATTATATGCTATGTAAAGTTGGACATTGTTTATGGTTCTTGTTAGGTTCACTTTATTGAGTAAGGTTATGAGGCTTTGCTTAGTCATTGCATTAGAGGAATTGGTGAGGTTTCATGAGTAATGGTCTTGCTTTGGTTATGATGTTATCTACTCTTATACATTCTTGTTGATAATATAACTTTATGATAGAGTTGGCTTTACTATGTGCTCAATTATGTTGATATGCATGTTGACTTGACTAGACTTAGTATGGTTGGTCGTGTGATCTACATGGTCTTGATTAATAAATATGTATGATTAACTTTTAAATGCTCTTGAATGTCTTTAAGGCTTTTTAAAGTAATTTTGCATGCTTTAATGAAATGTCACTTTTTAGCATGATTTGTATATTGTGTCTGCATATGGTCTTATTCTTAGTACAAGTGATGTGCTAACCCCATTTATCCGTTTTTCCCAACCATTTTAGGATCGGGTCATTGAAGGGTTCATTATGACTTTTGAAGGACGACTTGGATCCTCATTCTCCTAGTTGGGTAGGTCCTCACTACTTCGAGGACAATGTAACTTTCAATAATTGGATGTTGATTAGTCTTAAAGACACTTTGTTCATTTCCTTTCATCTGAATACTAAAGATTGTATAGCCTAAATATTGTTCTTATTGTATTGATGTATAGGCTATGCCCAATGTTATACTCTTGTTTACATGCTTGTGAAATGAGACATCTGTTTTAAGACGATGCTATATCTCATATATTTAAATGTGTCATAAAAGTAGAAGACTATGTAATCATCTTATACGAAGGTCTATGTAAACTTGATATGAATATATATTATGTGTATGCGAGGGGTCTATGTAAATCTCATGATAGATAGATTACAACTTTTAATTTTTTGCATTTTTAACCTATGAATATAAGGATGTAAATTAATAGGATAGTTTTAGTCCTCTTCGAGGACTAACGACGCTGGTTACGTCTAAGGGGTACTCCTTGCATGTGACAAATTTGGTATAAAAGCATGAGGTTCAATATCATTAGAGTCGATGTCTCATTGAACCACGTCTATGTAGACTTATATTCATAATTCTGAAGTGTGCCACACTTATGAATAGGAAACTATATGATGCTTAGGAAACTCTTCTTTTCTTGGAAATCCAATATCGTTCCTCGAGAGTTTTGAATCTATGTGACCTTACTATCTTATCTTTATATTATGATTATAGTTAATGAATACCCGAAGACAGACACTGGAAGACTCGTTGGAGAGATTTCCAATGCGGGATTTCCTCAGCGAGTCAATAAAGTCCCTTATCTTGAAGAAGTTGCTAATGAGCATCAAGATCTGGTCAATCCTCAACCTTTGACGAATGGGGACATAAGGGAAGACTTTATCTAAATGACCCAAGTTATTACTGTAAAATCACAAGCCATCACTACTCAAGTACAACCCATGACGGCCCAAGCTAATCTGGAGGTGGTATCTCGATGAAACAAATATGTTCTCACCATGGCCTACCGTTTGAGGGATTTCTTAATAATGAATCCCTCTACTTCATATGGGTCCAATGTAGAGGAACATCCCTAAGAGATAATTGATTAAATCTACAAGATTCTGTATGCTATGGTATTTACTACTAATGAGAAGGTTGAGTTAGACACTTACTAACTCAAATATGTGGCCCAAACTTGACACTTCCAAGGAAAAGACAACAGTCCTTTAAGTGGTGTACCGGTGATATGGGAGATTTTCAAGAAGGCTCTTCTTTATAGGTTCTTTCTTCGGGAGAAGAGGGAATCGAAAGTGGAAGAATTCATCAAACTTCGTCAAGGAGGTATGAGTGTACTTCACTACTCTTTGAAATTTACTAAATTGTCAAAGTATGCTCTTTCTTTGGTTTCTGACCATACGGATGAAATGAGTCGCTTTGTGATGGGGGTGTAAGATGACTTGAAAGAATAATGTTGTTCGACTTTGCTAAATGATAATATGAACATTTGTCATATCATGTATAATTCTTAACAAGTGGAAGACACCAGGAAAAAGGGCAGGTATTATGATGGTGGTTATTCAAAAGGTAGGCCAGATATTCAAGACAAACCTATGTTCAAGAAGATATTTTCTAATCAAGTTCCTACCTAATTTCCCAAGGCTCTTAATTATAGGGTGTCTAACCCTAAGTCTAAAAAGGGAAGAGGTACTATCTTACAAATAAAGAAGCCGACTTGTGGAAAGTGTCGCAAGAAGCATTATGGTGAATGGCTTGTTGAGACGGACAATTTCTGTGGGTGTGGCAAGAGTATCGACAAGGTTGGGGATTTCCCAATTTTGAAGGGACAAGAAAAAGGTAGAGGGAAATCTCAAGCTAGTTGTATAAATGTGGATCATCCAAAGAACATTTGCTTTTATGCACTTCACTTTAGGGGTGAACAAGAGAATTCTCCCGATGTGGTGATTAGTATATTACAAGTCTTCTGTATTGATGTATATGCTTTACTTAATCTGGGTTCTACATTATGTTTTGTTACTCCCTTGATAGCTAGAAAGTTTGATATTTTGCCCGATATTCTAAATAAAACTTTCATGGTAACTACCCTGATAAATGACTTGGTGGTTGCAAAAAGGGTATATAGAAATTGTCAAATAATGTTGCCCAATAGAGTTACTCATTGAATTACTAGAACTCGATATGGTCGATTTTGATCTCATTTTGGGGATTTATTGGTTGCATGATTCTTTTGCTTCGATTGATTGGAGAAGTAGAATTGTAAAGTTAAATTTTTCAAATCAACCCGTTTTACAGTGGAAACGATCGTATTATGTCTTGCCTTCAGGCTTGTAAAGGTATCTCAAAAGGTTGTCTATATCACATTGTAAGATTCAATGATTTAGACTTTGAAAATCCTCCCATTGAGTTAGTCCCCGTGGACAGGGATTTTCCGGAAGTCTTTCCTAATGATATTCTCGGAATCCCTCCCAAACGGGAAATCGATTTTGGAATTGACTTGCTACCGGATACCAATCCCATTTCAATTCGTCCTTATCGGATGGCTCCGTATGAATTGAAAGAGTTGAAGGCTCAACTAAAGGACTTGCTAGACAAAGGCTTCGTTAGACTTATTATTTCTTCATGGGATCTTCTGATTTTGTTTGTGAACAAGAATGATGGGTCCCTTAGAATATGCATTATCCCCAACTCAATAAGGTCATTATTAAGAACAAGTATACTCTTCCTCAGATTGATGACATATTTGATCAAATCCAAGGGGCGAGCTACTTTTCTAAGATTGACTTAAGATTTGGATATCACCAACTTAGGGTGAGTGGTGAGGATATACCAAAAACGGCATTCCGAACAAAATAAGGTCACTATGAGTTCTTAGTAATATCTTTTGGTATCACTAATGCCCAGAAAACATTTATTTATTTCATGAATAGGGTGTTTCAAAATTGCATAGATTCATTTGTCATTGTATTCATTGACGACATCTTGGTATACTCGAAAAATGATCGTGAACACATGGATCATTTGAGGGTCATGTTTCAAGTATTTAAGGAGAATCAATTAATTGTAAATTACAACATATTTGAGTTTTGGTTGAGGTCGGTGGCGTGTTGTGGTCATATCATCTCTAGTGAGTGAGTTCAGGTTGATTCAATGAAAACCGAGGCGGTGATGAATTGTCCTAGGCCATTGACTACAACAAATATTAGGAGTTTCTTGGGTCTTGTGGGTTATTATAAGAGGTTTGTGGATTTTTTTGCATCCTTTTTTTATCGCTTGACTATATTGGCGCGAATGAGTATGAAATTTTTGCAACACCCCGAAGCTTAAAATAGCAAAAAATCAATTTTCTGAAAAAACTACACGTTACCATTGATGGATCGTATCCTGACCTAGGGTCCATCCTTCACAACCGTCGATGGGATCAGAGACTCCCAAAAACTCAGTCGAGGAAAATTGGATAAGTCTTGATTGACGGACTAGCCTACGGTCTGTAGGTCACACGACAGTCTGTGACCATAGATCGAGACCCGCTTCACCCACTCTCTAACAAGATCCACGAGTTACAAGAACGGTTCATAGGTGGTCCCATGGTTCGTAAGTTTGACCGTTTGTTAGATTTAGTACATTGTTAAGGGGGGGGTGCAGTTAGGTCAAATTAAAATGGTTATAAATCTTAGCACAAAATGAATTAGGTATCCCATAACCTATCCATTGATAGATAATTGAATTATCTTTCCACATCCACACACCTTGCTAAAATCATACCCCCTAGTAAAAATTTATGCTCTTTTTAGTAAAATCCTGGCGAATAAACCCAATTGACGAACCAACCGACGGGGCATGGATCAATCGATGGACCGTCTGTCTTGGCCGTCGATTGGTTTGACAGAAACTTTCCCCGGGGTCTTTTGGACCTTTCCTACTATGTTTAAACCCTACTATACATCGTTTTGACCCTAAATCATCAATTTTTGGTCTGTTTATGCCTAGAAACATAATTAAAACATATCTAAGTTAAATAATTAAATCAAATTTTAGTCAGTTTATACTTCCTTTTGTGCTTGTTTGTTTATGTTTTATTTCAGCTTTACACTATCCTACATGCTCAGTACCTTTCATGTACTGACGCATACGTGCGCTACATCTTCTCGTGATGTACGTTTAGGTTCTCAACATCTAGATTAAGCATAGATCAATTTTTCTAATTTCCAGTTCAGTAGATTCAGTGGTGAGTCTTAATTCTTAGAGGACAATAGTCATGAGTGTCATTTCAGTCTTTAGTCATTTAGTTTTTGTTTTTGCTAGATTTAGTTGGGGACTTTCCCATTATTTCTAGTGTAGTTTAGAGGCTTATTTCAGATATAGTTAGTTTCACATTAGGGTTGAGTTAGTAACTTTATTGTATTAAACTCATCATTCTTCATATTATATCTGTTTTTAGCATGTGGGCATTCCCCATCTTTTCATTATAAGTTATGATTTAGCTTCTGCATCATTTTATTATCTTTAGTATTCTCATGATCATACAAGCAGGGTTAAGTTAGGATCACTTGTGGTGGTAGGTTCTGTGTCCTCATCTCGGTGTAGCTCAAGGCGTGACAAATCATGGTATTAGAGCACTAGGTTCAATAGTCCTAGGATGTTTGAAAATTCGCACTAAGTAGAGTCTTTTTCATGCGTGTGAAGTGCACCACATCTAATTAGAGCGAGGCTATGAAGGGTTTTAGGAAAAACTTCACTTCCTTTTTACTATTATCATGCGTAAGGTATGATCTTATTTCATTATAACTTGACGTTCTACATATCAGATCATGCCTTCTCATAGATTTAATGCTAGGAATACAAATGCAAAAAATTCAAACACAACTCCTCTAACCTCAAATCAGGTTGTCTTCAATGCCGAGTTCACAATTTCCATATAGATGTTGGCTAAGAGTATGACTATCCAGAAAAATTGGGTTCATGCTCATGTGAATGAAAATGGTGGATCAGTGGAAGAAAAGGTCCGTGACTTTTTTAGGATGAATCCTCCTGAATTCTTACAATTTCAAGCTAATGAGGATTCTCATAATTTCTTGAATGATATCAAGAAGATCTTTGAGGTAATGCAAATCACTTGGAATGATCGGGTTGAGTTAGCATCATACCAGTTTAAGGATATTAGTCATATCTGGTACACTCTGTGGAAGGAGAATAGGGGTTCAAATGCGGCTCCTATCACTTGGGATTGATTTAGTGAGACTTTTCTCGATAGGTTTGTCACAATAGAACTGAGAGAAGGAAAAGCCCAAAAATTCATGAACTTGAGGGTGGGTAACATGACAGTCCAAGAGTATGTGCTGAAGTTTAACCAACTCTCCAGGTATGCTCCTCACATGGTTGCTTACTCCAGGGCTCAGATGAACAAGTTCTTGTATGGAGTGTCGGATTTGGTGAAAACTGAGTGCAAATATTCTATGTTACTAGGAGATATGAACATATATAGTCTTATGACTCATGCTCAGCAGGTTGAGGGTGATAAGCTTAGGGAACACGCTAAGGAGAATAACAAGTCTAAGACTTGTAACTATGTATATTCTTACTATAAATTGAGTGGTGGAAATCGCTCGCAGAGTCAACAAAAGTTTTCAGCTCGAGTTCCTTCGTCAGCTAGTGTTCCATACTCCAAGAACAACTATGACCAGAAGGGTAAAGCATCAGTATCTATGTCTCAGGGAAGTGTTTCAGGCACCAAGACATACCCCACTTACCCTATTTATGGTAAGAACAATTCGGGTGAGTGTCTCACGAGAAAAGAAGGATGTTTTGGGTGCGGTCAGTCTAGTCACACATTGAGGGATTGTCCTTCTAGACAAGTTTAAGGAGTTGGAAATGGTAGAACCCACTCTACAACTTCAGCATCACTAAAAATTCTCCCACCTCAGCAAGGTAACTCATCTGGTACAGGTGGAGGTTAACGCTAGAATAGGTTGTATGCTTTTCAGGGTCACCAGGATCAGGAAGATTCTCCACATGTAGTCACTGGTGCGATACGATTCTTTGACCTTGATGTTGATTCATTGTTAGATCCTGGGGATACACATTCTTTTATAACTCATTACATAGCAGCCTCATTCAGTGTTAGTACAGAAACTCTCTCAGAACCTCGCACATTCTCTACTCATTTCGATGACCAAGTTATACCTAGACGGGTATATAGTAATTGCCCTATCATAGTCTCTAAGAAAGCCACCTCAGCAAATCTAGTAGAGTTAGAAATGGTAGACTTCGATGTCATTCTAGGCATGGATTTGTTACACTGATGTTATGCCTCACTCGATTGTAGAACTAGGATTGCTCGTTTTAAGTTTCTACATGAACTAATTTTAGAATGGAAGGGTAGTAGCTTAGCGCCTATGGATCGATTTATTTCTTAGCTTAAGTCCAGATAGATGATATCTAACGGTTATCTCTATCATCTAATTTGGGTTATGGATTCTAGCCTTGAAACTCCAGCTCTTGAGTCAGTTCCTGTAGTATGTGAATTTGAAGAAGTATTTCCATAAGATCTTCCCAGAGTCCCTCGTGAAATAGAAATCGGCTTTAGAATTAATCTCCTTCCTGATACCCAGCCTATTTCTATTCCTTTTTACAGAATGGCTCCATCAGAGCTCAAGGAATTGAAAGCATGGTCGAAATACCTTCTATATAAGGGCTTCATCAGACCTTGTATTTCTCCATGGGGTGCACTAGTGTTGTTCGTAAAGAAGAAAAATGGTTCTCTCAGAATGTGCATTGACTACAGATTGTTGAACAAGGTCTCAATCAAGAATGACTATCCCATCCCCATGATTGATGTCTAGTGATTTCTCAATGATAGACCTAAGATCGAGTTATTATTAGCTTAGAGTAAGAGATAATGACATTCCAAAAATAGCCTATAGACATCGATATAGTCATTATGAATTTGTAGTTATGTCATTCGTACTAACCAATGCTCATGCATCTTTCATGGATTGGATGAACAGATTCTTCAAAACAGTATTTGGATTTGTTCGTTATCGTCTTTATTAATGATATCCACATTTACTCTAGGAAATAGGAAGAACATGCAAGTCATTTGAGAGTTGTTCTACTGACTCTCAAGGATTGCTAGTTATTCGCTTACTTTAGCAAATTTGAATATTAGTTGCAATTTGGTTCTTTTCTTAGTCACATTTTTTCTAGCAAAGGGATACGAGGGAATTCATAGAAGATGGAAGCAGTGAAGTAGTGGCCCAGACCTAACTATACTATAGATATCAGAAGTTTCTTACGTCTTTTGGGTTATTACAGAACGTTTATGAAAGGATTTTCATCCATAGCCTCCCATTGACTATGTTGACTCAGAATATAGTCAATTCTAATAGTCAGATGATTGCGAAAAAATCTTTGAAGAATTTAAAGCTAGATTGACTATAACTCCTGTCTTGACTCTACCAGAGGGTTTAGACGGTTATGTGATCTATTGTGATGCATCCATAGTTGGCATAGGCTATGTTTTGATGCAGTGAGATAAGGTTATATCCTATTCCTCTAGACAACTTAAGGTGCATGAGAAGAACTATCCATCTCATGACCTTGATTTTGCAGTAGTGGTGTTTGCACACAAGATATGGAGGCACTACTTATATGTTTTTCATGGAGATGTGTTCACCGATAATAAGAGCCTTCAGTATATGTTCACCCATAAAAAGTTGAATTTTTCGCCAGAGGAGATAGCTTGAGTTCTTTATTGATTATGATATGAGAGTGCATAATCATCCTTGTAAGGTGAATTTAGTAGCCAATGATCTTAGTAGATTATCTATGGGTAGTGTAGCCCATGTTAAGGAAGAAAGGAGGGAGTAGTGAAGGATGTTCACAGGCTTGCTCGCTTTGGATTTTGCCTTATTAGCATATCAGAGAGTGTTGTAACAGTTCAAAATGGGGAAAAATCTTCTTTGGTTGTGGAGGTTAAGGAGAAGCACGACAGTTATCTAATGTTGCTTGAACTCAAGAGTGCAGTCCACAGTTAGATAGTGGAGGCTTTCTCCCAAGGCGGAGATGGTGTACTTCTCTAACAAGGTAGATTGTGTGTTCCTAATGTGGTCGAGTTGAGAGAGAATATTCTTGCAGAAGCCCACAACTCTAGGTATTCTATTCATCCAGGTGTCACTAAGATGTATCACGACCTACAATAAGTCTATTGGTTTAATTGCATGAAGTGAGAAGTAACAGACATTGTGAGTAAGTCCCCCAATTACCAACAAATCAAGGTAGAAAATAAAAAAAAAGAAGGTATGACTCAAGAGATCGACATTCCTACTTGGAAGTTGGAAGTGATAAATATGGATTTCATCACAGTATTACAACGTACTCGCAGACAACATGACTCCATTTGGGTGATAGTTGATAGGATGACAAAGTCTTCCCGCTTTTTAGCAGTCAAGACTACATATTAAGCAGAGGACTAAGCAAAGATTTACATCAATTAAATTGTAATGTTGTATGGGGTTCCTTTGTCTATCATGAGTGGTGACTCTATCCTTCAGGAAGGCGGAGGTTCAAGTAAATCTCATGAGATGAGACTGTCCTTCATGATGGGTATGGGTCTCCTTATATCGCATAGTATTTGAACCTATATTGTAAATATATGGATCTAGAAAGGTTCGACTCCTTATTTATGCTAGCATGTTATGGTCTCTTTGGCCGGTGGTTCAACCTCTTTTTTGTGTGGGGCGGACGCTGGATTTGATGATGCTCACATGATCTATGTCAGTTAAGGTTAAAGCTCCCAATGAAATAATGAGGTCAGCCTCAACAAATGAACATAATGAAATGAATGATACCAAAGGTGTTAGGATAGGATAATCAAGAGGAGAGCTAGACATAAGTAATGATACTAGGTTATTCTTGCTCATTGCACAAAAAACCCTATGAGAGTCTTAAACTAGTTAATAGGTATGAGTGGTGGTTGGACTATTATATGAAAGAGTTAAAAATGAAGTACATATGAATGAATGAAGCAGACTCTGTTTTTGCTAAAGAAGGCTCCATAGTTGACGTCCCATGTATTTAGCCCTATTTTTGGGAAGTCCTAATATCAAGTCCATGATTCCAAGGTCTAATGGTATAATAAAGAATAAGATGAACTATGTGATATGATATGCGCAATATTTTATGTGTTGTTTGCAAAATTATAAGTATGATAATTCATATTACTATTATGACACGACTTTCATAATCCGATTTGGCAAGTGCACTGACTTAACTTTCCATAATTCATATCGATAGGAGAGAGATATTCGTACTCATGCATGTCCTTGGTGTGTGCTTCAAAATACCCATACTTAGTACAAGTGTGTACTAATTCCATACAACTATATACTTTTAGGTGCAGGTGCAGGCGAACGCTAGAGATTACGATACAACGTTGCAGCTATCCAGACGTGGAGCATTTCATCAAGACTTGGTAGGCTCTCATTCTTTCGAGGAGGTCTATTTTTATAAATGATTATCACAATATGGGCATAGCCCTTACATCATTCCAACAAGAACAGTACTCAATTGAAAAAGGAAAGAAATTAAAGCGTCTTTAGGATCATAACAAGTCCATAAGTTAGATGGTGGCATTGCCCTCAGAAATTGAGGACCTACCCCACATAGATAAAATGAAGAATCCAAGCGTTCAACAATGTCACCTTCCAAACTTTCAACAACCGGAACCTAAAATGTTTTGAAAAAGGGAATGAAATGGGTTATTACTCCACATGTACTAAGTACGAGACCTTATGCATATATACAGGTAAAACATTTTAAAAAGGTACTTTTAGTGAAAACATGCCATTTTACCCCTTTAAGAACCTAGTGCAAAGCCAAACAAGTCATATCAACCAACCAAACAAGCTTACTATCTCAATAACTAATACTTATCCCAACATACTTGAAACCATGATTCACTACAACCCTACCATCAATGAATAATATCACAAGAATGAATAAGTGTCAATCATATCATAATAATAAAGACAAATTGTCAGGAATCCTTATCAAGTCAACACGTTCAATGACGAAGAAAAGCACCGTAACCTTGCTCAACAAAGTAAATTTAATAAGAAAATATAACAAATGTCAAACTTTAAAAATATAGTCCAACTAAATATATCTAGAGGATATTCATCATCTTATATAGACATTTACATAATAGCATCAATACATTATCATCATATACATCATTATCATATGCATACATAATATCAACTTCCTAAATCTTACATCAAAGTCAACTATTGCAAGACATAGGTAGAGTCCCATACCCATACCTAGGCTAAGTTAAACCTCTCAAGTCACCTTATTTAGTTTATAATCCATTACTTTATTTTACTTTAGGGATCACTTGCCTTAACCTACGTGTACGACATGAGCTATGTGTGGAATCTGGCATTGTAAAACCTTACACCGATAGAAGGTGGTCTACCGGCCAAAGTAGAACCAAACACAAACATAATTTTCTAGGTGGATCCACTAGCTATTCTTCCTATCGGGGAAATACAGTTCAACAACTAAGAGATAGTATATTCCCTCTTGATACCACTTGGTAGTTGGGGCCTTCTCTCATGTGAATCCATTGGATGAGTATTCCTCTTTGGGAAGTCATAACCTTCCATAGTAAAGTTCACTCGGTGCTAAGCTAAGTCCCTTTATTGAAATTTCTTTAACACTTTAATTAACATTCATAGCTTAGTGTAGGTTATAGGGTCATTCCTTTTTATAATCATCATCATGAATAGCTCAATAAAATTTGTATTAGTATATTCCTTTCATCACAATTCATTTAAGTGAGGTTAACACATTTCATAGCATTTCATAATAAGGCACATTGGTATACATCATCATCCTTATAACATTTACATTCTAATCAATCTCACAACCATAATAAAGACATTTAAATTAAATCATCATACCATTCTTTCAATACTAATACGAGGCATACTCCAGTATAATATCATGACTTAACCACAATTAATCACAGTTGGAAGTAAAGATGGAGATTCTAAGAATTACCAACTCTTCCTCATCATAATAAAGGTCTTACCATCAACCCATAAATAAATCCTATTAACGGACTAACATCATCACACAATGATAACCAATAATATAACAATTCCAATTGCTTCTCTATAACACAATTAAACACTAGATCATAACCTAAGAAAAGACACATACGCTAATTTTACAATATAATTCATAACCTAAATAACATCTCAAGAACTAGTATTACAGTCCTATAATACATCCTAATTTGTTACTAATAACACCAAAGTATAGTAATCTAATCAATAACAATGTCAATTGAATGATTACAGTACAATATAGGTCAAGATCAAAACCTAGGGTTACGAATTGAGGATGATATTCTTTAATTTAGACAGAACCATAAAATATTACCATTAAAAATTTCAATTACATGTTAGTCTATACAATATAGACTAAATAAATCATCAACAACTTAATTCATAACTTGAATTCCTTAATTGGATGAAACCTATAAGAAAACCCGACTTTTGAAATCCATTTTGAAGGAACCCTTTGAGGAAAGAGTCTCAGAGATGAATTTTTCCCATACCTTAACGTTTGATGATGAATTTATGGTGATTTCATCCCTTTCCATCCCCTAGACCCTTATTTTTGTTAGTCTTCAATGGTTAGTTCAATTAGAGAGAAAAAGAAGAGAGAAGGAAGAGAGTCTGTGTTTTAGAGTTCTAATTAGTTTAATTGGGGTTGGGGCTTTTATATGGGTTTTAAGTTAGTTAATTTGTCTACCATTATTAATTAATGAATCAATATTAAAATGAGTAGGAAACTGACCCTTCACATACGGAACCCGGACGATTGTCTTTGAACCTACGGACCCTGACCTCTCTTTCATACACTACGTCGATGAGTTTAGAGACTTCTCGGGAGGGTTCCTTCCTCAACTTGTCTAAGTATGGGACGACAGTGGCATAGACACCCTGTCACTCCACACATGGACCATAGGAGGTCCTGTCGATGCTCACTGCCCAGGCAGTGTTTCTTCAAACGCAAGGGTTCTCCTCAAGGGCCTTTGGTTGGTCCTTGAAGAAGCGTACCCATACGTTTCAACCATGAAAAAAATCAAAAACTAATTAGATACCTTTTCATCATTTTTTTACATTTCCAACTCCTACAAACTTCCTAAATGACCTATATTCATTAAAGTTGACTTAAAACAGTATTTAGACATTATGACATCTATGTTAGGCTTTACGACACGTCTTGGATTTTCAAGGTGTTACAACTACTTAAAGCTATCATAATAATAGAACTTCAATGATAGTTTGTTAATTACATAATCAACCGGGAGAAGTTTAATACATAGTGGATTAGGGTAAGTCACCTCTATGTCCTAGAACCATGAGTCCTGTAGGTTGTAAGTCCCCTCCATTGATATCATTTTAGTGATTGTGCCTTCATGCCTAAATACCTATCACAGGGTATATTTGTTCCTCTTAATGGTCCGTATACATCTAACTACACGTTTAGCTAATGTGTTTTCATGTCGGTTATTAGTAGCTATAATATTTTATTTAGATTTTATTGCATGAACAGTGTTATCTATACAGTTTAGTTTTCAACCTCAGTTTGTAATAACTTGGTCATTGCATTCAGTTTATTCATGTGCAGTATTTTCAGTATCCTTATAATATTCTGCTCATTTTATTGCTTTTTTACTTATTCATTTATGTTACTGTTCCACTTTACTGGATCGTGCATACTAAGTACCTTTCAACCTCGTGAAGTAGGTTCAAATCCTCATCAGTCAGGTCATACATAGATTTGTTCCCAATTTTCACTTAAAAAAATTTAAATGGAGTCCTCATTCTTTCAAGATTAGGGACATAATTATATTTGTTGCTTTTAGCTTTAGTTTATTAAATTCTAGATATAATTGGGGCATGTCCTCAAACTTTTTATCAGTAGAGGATTTATTTCTGACATAGTTAGATTCATCTTTTAGTCTTAGAATTTGCAGTCGCATTTCTATTCAAAGTCTCAATTTTAATTTATTCAAACTTATATGGGTAATCTCCATCATTTTAAGTTACATGATAATTTAACTTCCACACAATGGTTTTTTACTTCAATTTATTTAATTATGTGTATGATATTCCAAGAAATTTAGCTTGGGTTTATTGTGATCCTAGGTCCATGTACGAGTCTAAAGGGTACATTCGAGTATTAACAAACTTTGTATAAGAGTATTAGGTTTACGAGTCCTAGTATATCTAAAAATAAACACTAAGTAAAGTCATTTTCATGGGTCTAAAGTGCAGCATATCTAATGAGAGGGAGCCTACAATTTGGTTCAGGAAAAAACATCATCTCATTTTTACTCTTATCATGAGTGAGGCATAATCCAACATCTCATTCTAACCTTTGTTATATGTTCTAATTCATGTCTTCTTGTAGAGCTTACTCAAGGAATGTGAACACCGGGAATTAAAACAAAGCTCCTAAATTAATAAGTTTTAAATGTTGAATTTCAGAACTATTGAGTTGTTGGCTCAGAGTGTGAACAAATAGAACAATCAGCAAGTTCCTATACAAGAAAATGTTAATGTTTGATTTAGTAGCTACAGCTTCAACATCTTGTTAGAATGAATCCGCCCTAGTTCTTAGGAACGAAGATTTGTAAAGGTCTCCAAAACTTAAATGATGATATCATAAATATTTTTGGACTGATACATGTACTTGGGATTGCTATAGGACGTAGGTTCACCCAATTTCCAGGTAATTCTTCTCACATGGTTTCTTATTCTTAGGCTCAAAATATCATGTTCATGTATAAGGTAGCATATCATGTGAAAATAGAGTATAGGAATACTATGTTGTTGAAAAATATGAACATCCCTATGGTCATGACTAATGCTCAAGAGTTTGAGGGTGATAAGCTTAGGGTGCACGCTTTTAGAAGAATAAGAAGGTTAGGACACACAACTATGACTATTCTCAAGAGATATTGGGTTATTCAACTGGCTCAATGTTTGAGCAGAAATCTTCAATTGCAGCACCTTCATTAGTTAGTGTTCCATCCTCCAAGTTTTTAAATGATCAGAAATGTAAGGAATTAGTCTCTAAAACTCAACGTAGTATTTCACGCACTAGAGCCTACCAAGCTTTCCCAAAGTATGGTGAGAACCATTTGGGCGTGTTTCATTCAAGAAAATAAGGATGATTTAGGTGTGGTTGGTTTAGTCATATGTTGAAAGATTGTCCTTCCAAAGTTGGTCAAGCAGGTATTATTTTTAGAGCTCAGTGCAAAACATCAGCATCACAAATAGGTCGCCTAACTAAGCAAGGTAATTCATAGGTCTATGTCGAAACATGTTGTATTTCTCTAGACTCACCTTGATAAAAAAGATTCTCGTGATTTATTCATTTTACATTACGAGTCTTTGAACTTGATGTTTATACATTGTTAGATCCAAAGGATACTCTTTCCTTTTTAACTCCATATGTATAATTCAAATTAAGTATAAGTCCACAAACACTCTAAAAACAGTTCATAATCTCTACTCTAGTTTGTGATCCACTTATACCTAGATATGTATATATATATTGCCCCATCACAGTCTCCCAGAAACTCACTTTAGACAATCTCATAGAAATATCAATGATAGACTTTGTTATCCTTGTCCTTATATAAATAGATTTATTACATTCATGTTATGCCTCAGTCGATTGTAGTACTGGGATTGTTTGTTTTTAGTTTCTCGATGAACAAATCTTAGAATGGAACAACCATAGCATAGAATATATTGGTAGATTTATTTCTTACCTAAAGGTAAAAAAATATGATCTCTAAGGGTTAAATTTATCATTTAATTTCGGTATAGATCATCTTTAGGGGTTATCTCTATCTTCTTGTTTGTATAAAGGATTAAAACTCTAGAAATCCAAATCTTGAGTCAGTTCCAGTAGTAAATGGGTTCTGAGAAATGTTTCCAAAAAATCTTCTCAGAGTTCCTATCACAAGGGAGATCGACTTTTGAATTGGTGTCCTTTAAGAGTTTTAAGGGATTTATCAGATATAATATTTCCCATATAGATATACTAGTGTTGTTCATTAACAAAAAAAAATAGTTCTCTCAGAATGTGCGTCGATTATAGGTAGTTTATTAGAGTCACAATCAAGAATAAGTACCCAATCCCAAAGATATATGACTTGTTTGACCAACAACAGGGTGCTCAACATTTCTCAAAGATTGAACTCATATCATGTTTTCATAAACTCTAAGTAAGAATAGTGATATTCCAATGACAACCTTTAAAACTCTGTATGTTCATTATAAATTTTTATTTATATCTTTTGTACTAACTAATGCTCTTGCAAATTTCATGGACTTGAAAAACAGAGTAATCATTAAGTATTTTAACTTTTTCATTATTGTCTTTATTGATGATATCCTAATTTACTCTAGGAATAAGGAAAACATGTGAATTATTTGAGGGTTGTTCTACATACTCTCAAAGATCACAAACTATTCTCTTAGTTTAGAAAATATCAGTTTTGGTTGTAATCTATCGCTTTCCTGGGTCATATTATGTCTATTAAAGGGATCCAAGTGGATTCTCATAAGATTGAATCACTAAAACATGGCCAAGACCTATATCATCAACAAATTTTAGAGAATTCGTTACATTGGTATGCTACTATAGAAGGTTTGTGAAAGGATTTTCATCCACTGTCTCTCCATTGAATAAATTGACTCCCAAAAAGGTTCGATTTCACTAGTTAAATGATTGTGTAAAAAGGTTTGCAAAATCTATAAGTAGGTTGAGTACAACTCCTTTTTTTACTTTACTAGAGGGTTTAGATGGTTATGTGATATATTGTGATGTCTAAAAAGTCGGCCTATATTGTGTGTTAATGCAACGAGGTAAGGTTATAACATATCATATTAGACAACTTAAGGTAAATGAGAAGAACTATCCCATTCAAAATATGGTTTTCACTTAACATTGGAGACATTACGTGTATGGTGTTCACATAGTGGTGTTACCAAACCATAGGAGCGTTTAAGTATGTGTTCATCCAGAAAGAGGTGAATCTTCGCAAGTGAAGTTGGTTTAAGTTCCTCGAAGACTATGATATAAGTGTTCATTACCATCATTGTAAGGACAATGTATAAGCAGATTGTCTATGAAAAATATCGATGGGTTGTATGGAACATGTAGAGAATGAAATGAAGGAACTAACAAAACATGTTCATATACTTTCTTCACTAGGAGTTTGTCTTGTGAGCATGACAAGTGGTGGAGTTATAGGTTAGAATAGGTTATAATGTTCATTGGTAGTAGAGGTTAACGAAACTCAAGAGAGTTTTTCGATATTTCTTCGATTAAAGGGTGCAGTGAATCAACAAAGAGTTGAGGATTTTTCCTAAAGGTGAGATGGTGTGCTTCGTTTTTAGGGTGGGTTATGTGTTCATTAGGTGTGTAATTTGAGATAGGAGATCTTTGCAGAAGCTCATAACTTCAAATATTATATTCATTCGGGTGACACTAAGATGTAATATGGTCTACAGGATGTCTTTTTGTAAAGGTATGAAAAAAGATTTATATGAGTGTTTGGCTAAGCGTCTAAATTGCTAGAAAGTGAACGTATAACATCATAAACCAGAAGGTATGACTCAAGAGATCAACATTTATACTTGGAAGTGGGAAGTTATCAACATGGACTTCATAAGATATTTACCTTGGACTCGCACCATGACACCATTTTGGCTATTATTACACAGTTACTAAGTCTGCATAACTTTTGGTTTTCATGACGACAAATTTTCTAATGAACTACCCCAAAATTTACATTTATAAGATATTAAGGTAGTATGGGGTTCATTTGTCTATATTGTGAAGTACATGTTAAGAAATGTATTTGTACACAAGTTAATATTAGATCAACATTTCATCTGAAGACGGATGGGCCGGCAAAGCGTACCATTCATACCTTACAAGACATGTTAAGAGCTTGTGTGATCAATTTAAAAGATAGGATGATCACCATACTCTTATAGAGTTCCCCTACAATAGTAGTTATCATTTCACCATTAACATGGCCCCTTATGAGGAATTGTATGGTCATAGATGTGAGTTTCAAGTTGGTTGGTTTAATTAGGTGAAAAAGCTATGATATGTCCTAATTTCGTTCATGATACTATGGAGAAATTTCAACTCATTAGGGATATAATAAATCAAACTAAAAGTCACCATAAATCTTATGAAGTTGCGAGGAGACAGGAACTAGAGTTCAAAGTTTATTATTGGGTTTTTATAAACTGTCACCGATTAATGGGGTGATGTCTTTCATCAACAAAGGGAAGATCACTCCAAGATACGTAGGCCCTTACAAGATCTTTATAGTGTTTCGTAAAGTATCTTATGAGTTAGATTTTCCAAAAGAACAAGAATTAGTGGATTCGGTTTTTTCACATTATTCAAGAAGAGTCTGGGTGACCCATCGTCTATTGTGCCTTTAGAAAGTGTAGAGGTGAAGGATAGTCTAACTTATGAAGAGGTACAAGTAGAGATTCTTGATTGTAAAGTTCCAACGTTGAGAAATAACAAAATCTCTTCAATCAAGGTTTTTTGGAGAAGTCAATCAATTGAGGGAGCTACTTAAGAAGCAGCCGAAACCATAAAGGCACAATATCATACCCTTTGTCTTCCCAAAACCATTACATCTTCAGGTAATAGTTTATCTCTATATTTTTAGTCATTCATGCATATATTAAATCTTAGTATCAGTTACCTTAAGTTTATACTTCTGTTTTCGGCGCATTTCCATGTTCTTGCAACATAATTCAATCCAATGAAAGTTTCCAATGTTTAGTGGTAAGGTTTCCACTTAATTCCCTCTATTTTAGTTAGTTTAGTCTTCCTTCGAGGAAGGATGTTTCAAAGGGGGAGATAATGTAACCCCTATATCTTTAAAGTAAACTCATTGAAGATTTTCAGAACTTGTAGGTACAACCAAAGGTTGACACACATTGACCATTGGGTGACCCACGGACCATGCTAGTGGTCCGTGGATTTCATCTATAACCTCCCCAGACTGAGCCCCAAAATCCCTCTAAGTGTTGAACAAAGACGGACCCACAAACTGTAGATCAAGTCAAGGACCGTGGTCCGTGTTCATGCATGATACCCTTAAAAATAAATCTTTAATAATGACATATTGTTAACCATCACATATAATGAGTCAATCGACTTTCAGTTGATCCTATCCGTCGGTGCTCTCGACAACTGTTACGTCATGGGTCTTTTATTCTTTTCCTTATGTTTTGAGCCCTAAAAACGTGGTTTAACCACTAAACTACATGGAGTCTTTATAAGTTTAAACCCTTAATCGAAATGTTTGATTGTTTAATTATTTAACATGTATGAGTTATTTAAATAGTGAGTTCTTTCACTCAATAGGTCCCCATATTTCAGTTAGAATCTTTATTCCCATAATATTTTCTAGACGTGGGGTTTCTTGATTATTAGATTTTTTTGGGTATTAGCTATTACGATGATTCAAATTATATCAATATGTTATAGTATTGTTTTTCCTAGATTCATGCATAAACTTAGAAACATAGCTATGTAGTTTTTTTAGTTCATGAAATACGCATACTAGATCAGTAAATTCAGTTATGCATATTAACTTCTCTCAGTTAGCCACTACATTATTGTCAATAGTTATAATGTTTTATTATTGTTTGCTAGTCATTACATTGAAATATAGATCGAGTACTATCAGAGAACATCAGTCATAATTTCTTAAGTACATAACAAATTGAGAGAAGCTTAACGCCGAGTGGACTAGCGTCAGTCACTCCATGTTTACATAACCCGCATGTTGTAATTCCTCTCCCTGGGCATCATTTTAGTGATAACGCTATCATTACTCTATACCTCTAGTAGGGTATAGTGCATCCTTTTGATGGGGTGTATACATCAGACTCCACATTTATCTCATGTTGTTTTATATTTGTTATTCGTAGCTCTCACATTTTAGTCATATTCTATTGCATTAACAAAGTTATCAATGAAGTTCAGTTTTCAACCTATGTATTTTCAGTATCCTTGTCATGTCCAACACATATTATTGCTTTATTACTTATTTAGTTATTTTATTTTTAAGTTTTACTCTATTCTACGAGCTCATTTGCTTTCAAATACTAATGCATACTCTAAAATACATCTTCTCCTAATGAAGGTTTAGGTCATTAACATCCAGTTCACACATAGATAGCTTCATGATCATCATAGTAGCATAAGTGGTGAATTCTATTTCTTTTAGGACAAGTGATATGATTATCTTTCTTTCTATTAGCTTTAGTTTTAGTTTTTATAAACTTTGCAAGGGTATGTCCCATCATTTACAGTAAGTAGATACTTTATTTTAGATATAGATATATTGAACTTTAGTCTTACAATTGGACTTGTCATTGGTATTCAAACTCTCAATTCTCATTTCTTCGAATAACATATGGGTGATCTCCATCATTTCAGTTTACATTATGATTTACCTTTTTAATAGTGAATGTTTAATTCAGTTTATTTAAAAAGTATTATCATATACAAGGATGGTTATCTTTGGGTCATTCTGATCCTAGGTCACATGTACGCGTCTAGTGGTAGCCTCGTGGTGTGCCAATTTTAGGTTTAGATAATAATTTCCTCTCTAGTATCTCAGTTTACTGTTGCAAAAATTTAGTCTTAATACTTTTTTCCATAGTTGTTGTTTCAATTTCAACATATTTCACATGTCTTTGGAATTCAATTTAGTTAGATATGAGTTTCTAGTACTTAGTGGTAGGGATTGTATATTTTTCCCTCCATACTAATCTTTTATACTTCATTCGAGGATAAATGTTATGAAAGGGAGGTTTTGTAATACCTGTGATTTTAGAAGATTGGAAAAAAAATGCAGCTTTCCTGACGTAGTGCAAGAACCACGGAAGCCACTGATGGTTCATGGCCTAGCATCTGTCCATAGGTGGGGTCCATCGTTGAGGACTTAATATTTATAGTCTATGAGTCAAGCCACTATCGACCATTTCAATCCGTTATAGGACCTACCAACTGTAGGTGAGGGTCAGTAACAATATAGATGGAAATTATTTTTTGGTCAAATTCAAATGGTCATAACATTAAGAACAAAATGAATTAGGTGGCGACTGACCTTACGAATAATAGATACGTGAAATGTCTCTCCATATCCACTAAATTTTTAAATTCCAATCTCTATCTAGAAAATTATGCTCATTTTAGTGAATCCCTATCACAATGACTCTACTGAAGACCCTACCTACGGTTAGTAGTTCGACATACGGTACGTAACGCAGGTGGCCTTCAACAACATTTATGTTATGATAATTTAGTTCTTTTTACCATTCCTTTAGCAGTTGAACTTGATAGATTTGATCCTAAACTACGTCGTTTTACTAAGTCTAAGCCTTATTACATATTGAGAGACGCCAAGAAACCTCATTCACCTAAAATCATCAAAACATGGAACAAAAAGAAGAGGAAAAGTTGAACACGATTCTCAAGAACAAACAACAATTTTCTTCAACTTTTAGCCCCAAAATTGAAGGATTTCTCTATATATTTCGTCACTAAGAATGTGGGATTTGACTATTGGGATCCTCTCACCTATTAAGTCCATATAATTTAGTTAGATTCTTGATTCTCTATATCATGTTTAGACTTAGGGTTACTAGAATTTTAGTTAATTTTTGTTTATTTCATGTTAGAGTAATCCTTAACAGGGTATTATGTTTTCGTAACGGTGTTTCTTAATCCTTTCAGGAAATTGAGAACCCTAGTAGCACAGATTCATTTAATTCATATTTTGATTTTCTAGGTCACTTATAAATATATACATGCATCAATTTTCAAATCTTTCATTTCACTACATAATGTTGCATTTTTAGTAAATAATGTAGCATTTTAAGTTAGCATGTTAAAATCTTCAGCTATCCAGTTTATTTAAGATATGTTGTATTGTACACATCCCTGTAGGGAATAGGCTTAATACCGAATTTAAAAAGGTTCAGTAACCCTCATAGTATATAATTATGTGCCCCTCCACATTAGATAATGTTGTTGTATGTCGTTTAATAGTAGCTGCCACAGTAAGACATCAATGCATTTGACAAGGTCATCAATTATATTTCAGCATTCATTCTTAAGATGGCATATTCAGGATTATTACTTTGTCATTGCATTTAGCTTAGCCTTCTGTATTTCTCGGCATTTACATTCAAATATGATTATGTTATTTACTAGTATGTTTTTTAAAATTACGTATTTTATTCAGCTATACTCTTTGTAATGCATGCTCAGTATATTCCAAGTACTGACACATCCTGTGTTTTACATCCTTTCATGATGTAAGTTTGGGTACTCAACATACGTATCAAATAGATTAGTTCTTGATCTCCTCTTAAGTTGGTTCTGCGGTGAGTCCTTATAATTTGAGGACAATATACATGCTCTAAACTTGTATTTTTATTTAGGTTTTCAGTTTTTGCAGTGTTAGATTTGGCCATGTTCCAACAACTTTTGTCAGTTAGAGGTTTTTTTAGTCAAAGTACTACATACAATTTTTGTTTTGTGTTTAATCCTCCAGTTTTTATTAAACTCATAGTATTTTATATATTTAGATTAATATTTGGTAATCCCGACTTTGACTTATCACTATTTAAACTTCCGCATAGTATTTATTAATTAATCATTTAGTATGCTTATGATATGTCATCTCCAGGTTAACTTGCGGTCATAAATGATCCTATGCCCCATGTTTATGTCCAGGGGTACCCTCGAGGCATTACATCTTAAAACTTTCATATACTTTTATCGATTTTATTTATTTATTTGTTTATCCTCATTCATAAATGTAAATATTATCATTTGTTTTTTAATTGTTGTATTGTTTTCTTCCTTAATCCCTTTTTATAACAGTAAAGATTTTCTTTTAGTTTAATTTATATTGTTTTGATTTGTTCCTGATCCCTTTGTTCAAATGCCTTGTATAAATACCCTATTTGAACAATATATTTAGTTTAATGAGAATAGTTTATTATATGTCCTTAAATCTAGTTCATTTATTGTTCAGCAGTATCTACCGAATCACTTAGGAGATTTGCCGAATAAAGTTTTGTACTATTTAACATCAACTTTTTGTATGGAAAAGCATTTGTCTTCCTTAATATATTATAAAATGAGAATATATATTATTAAGGGCATAAGAAAGAACAATAGAATAGAGGAACACATTGGTCTATCAGAAAATGTTTGATGATATAGTTATGAAGATCATCTCCCTGTGACCCGTGATGTTTTTTGTTCACTGTAACCTTCTATCCGAGAAGTTTAAAGGTATGATATATCAACATCAATATTTCAAAACATTATTCGTACACCAAAAAAGTAACTTCTAAAAAACTCATCTATTTAGTACTCGATGGGATACAAATAACAAAAATCCCAAAAATGTCTTTTAACACTATAACTAATTATTGATGACGTTATGTTTTGGCGTAGAGATTTTCGGGTCATGTAATATTCTGATTCTCTTGAGTCTGAGAGAATAAGGTATTATTGTTTTTCAATCCCTTAACTAGAGACATCAATTAATTTAATATCAAAATTCTCCAAGAAATGAGTTACAAAAAAGAAACCTAGTAGTTGATTAACTTAATGCAGGTCAATACAAATTTGTAACTATAAGTAACTTTGTTAAAATTTCCAACTTGTTCTAAAAATATCACTTACTTTCAATAGATTGACATGGCTTGTGGCGTGAAATCCAATTGAGAACCAATAATTACATATCCTTATCTTACGGTAGTCCACTTGCTTATTGTCATTATTCTCTGTACTTTCTCATAAGTGATGGTAGTGTTCTACCTATTGATACAAAGTGAGAAGCGGGTATACTCATGGACCCTCCCGAGTTTATTAATATTTATGTTCTCAGTTATGGAAACTTTTTGACTTGTAGGGATATGAGTAGTAGCAATAAATGGATAGGGAGGGACCAATGTTTACTCACCCATGTATGCATTTTCAGAAAGTACATAGTCATTATAAGTAGAGCAGACTTTTGTCAGAGGGTTTCCCATATTTGGACAGCTTTGTTTTAGATCCACATGACCATATTATAGGCTTTCCACTCTGGATCGACAGCAAGCAAGTGTCTTTTCTGGTATGATGCCTTCATGATAATATCATGATCTTTATGAGTATGATACAAATATAAATGTGTACAAAAATGTTGCACTTCTTGACACACTTGATTATCCCATGTATTGCTTCCACCCAACATTGGCTTGTGTCTAAAAGATTGTCTCAAATTATTTAATGACTGGTAAATAATCGTATATTGATGAAAAGTTAGGAGACATTAGAAGATTTATTATCAAAAGTACTAACTAGTAGAACTTCAAGGATTTAGTCATTAAGTTCATGCCACAGAAGGAGATACATGAGAATAGTAGATTGAAACTAGTTGAGCGAATGAATATAATAATCGATGTGGCGTATGAACTTCATGATCTTGAAAATACTTATAATTCATTACTGAAATAAAGAACGAGTTTCACTAAACCAAAATCAGCCAAATTAGTTGTGAGATATAGAAAGAAGAATGTTATGTAGTTTTATATCATAGTGAATTGTGGATTTTTGAAACTCATGATTAAGAAAATAAAGTACATACACCACATCTATTATCTTCACACTTTTCAGCAATATACGCCTATTGAGCAGTTGTTACAGAATTAGAGAGTGTATAATGGACACAATATAGTGTTGGGTTGAAGATATACATGAGATACTGTCACGACCCAAAACCGAGCCGCGACTGGCACCCACACTTTACCCTCCTATGTGAGTGAACCAACCAATCTAAACCCTAACATTTCAATATAATATCAACAGAAAGTAATGCGGAAGACTTATACTCTTTAATAAAAACCAATTCAATAACTTCTAAAATTCAACATCTATTATTTCCCCAAAATCTGGAAGTCATTACCACAAGAACATCTATTATCAAATTACTAAACTAAGAGTATTCTAAGAAGCTAAAATAACAAAAGCTAGTCCATGCTGGAACTTCAAGGCATAAGGACATGAGGAAGAAGATCCAGTCCAAGCTAGAAGCGTTAGCTCACCCTGAAATCCGGTGTAATGAAAACTGGCTAGAGTTGCGGTTGAGTTGAAGACGACGGTATGTTTGCTGCAGTCCACATATAACAAAGAAAGAAACATACAAGTAGGGGTCAGTACAGAACACGAGGAACACGAGTACTGAGTAGGTATCATCGGCCAACTCAAAATAGAAAACAGTATATATCAGATAATATCATAAATCAACTATAATACTCAACATGTAGCAACAACAAGTTCTATAATCATTTATAAGTACCGCCAAGTTCACACATGAGGACTCAAGCCTCAATACCATACTCATTTGGGATTAGGTTCATTAGATTGAGTATATGAACATCTTTCAAGATTCATTATCTTTATTCCTCTTGTGTCGGTACGTGACACTCCGCTCCCCTACTACTATGTGTCGGTACGTGACACTCTGATCCCCTAATTCTACGTGTCGGTTCGTGACACCCGATCCCCTAATTCTACGTCTCGGTTCGTGACACCCGATCCCCTAATTCTACGTGTCGGTTCGTGACACCCGGTCCCCCTAATAATACGTGTCGGTTTGTGACACCCGCTCCCCTAATTTTCATTCTATTAATTCATCAATCCTTCTTTTATACCAAGGCATCATCAGCCCCAATACTTTAGTTCATCAAGCCTTCTTTTATACCAAGGCATCATCAGCCCCATTACTTTAGTTCATCAAGCCTTCTTTTATACCAAAGCGTCATCATTAACAAGGGGTTTTCAAGATTTGGGATTCAATAGCTTCATCTTGCTTATTTTATCACAATTGTATAATCACATTCATACAAGCATACAATTAAGCATATAGAAGACTTTACAATACAACCCAACACATATCCTTCGCTATTAAGAGTTTACTACGAATAGTATAAAAACCATAACCTACCTCCACCGAAGAATTTTGATCAAGCAAGCAATTTCCCCAAAGCTTGTGTTTTTCTCTTCGTTTGTTTCTCTCTTTCTCGTTTCTCTTTCTCTCTTTGTTCTTTCTATTTTTCTTATTCAACCCTCTTTCTTTTACCCTAATTAGCATATAAGTAAGTATAAAAGATGGAAATAATAACCCACTAATTAGCTTAAGGTTACCTCTTTTAACCCCAAGTAATTAGACTTATTAACATTAACCCACTACTTTATAATTAAAGCAGGAAATAGTCCAAAACGCCTCTTAAATTACTTAACAGAAATCTGACCCCGCCTGGGATTACGCAGTCTGTGACGGGCCGTCGCGCCTGCGACGGTCCGTCCTGCTGCTCCATCACAAAGTTCAGAGATCTGGATTTACTGAATGGCCTGTGACGGTCCGTCGTGCCCATGACGTTTCGTCCTGCCATTCCGTCGTGACGTTCAGAGAGTCGATTTCAGTACCCAAATTTCAGAATTCGAAGTGTTTTGGAACGAGACTCCCTCGACGGTCCGTCGTGCCCATGACGGTCCATCGTGGGGTGCGTCGACTCGGCCAGTTTTTCCAGAAATAAAATATGCTGCTCAAAACGACTACATAGGTCGTTACAATAGATACCAATTTACCCATCGTTCGTCCTCGAACGATCACGAGAAGAAAAACAACATGATTGAAAAGGAGTACCTGAATCTGTAAACAGGTGTGGGTATCTTTCTGGCATATCAGCCTCCTTCTCCCAAGTAGATTCTTCAACTGGTCGATTCTTCCATTGCACCTTAATGGATACAATCTCCCTCGACCTCAACTTGCGGACTTCTCTATCTAAAATGGCAAAAGGCTCCTCCTCATAAGACAAGTTCTCATCAAGCAGAACTGAATCCCAATGATTGATGTAGTTTCCATCCCCATGGTATCTTTTCAGCATAGACACATGAAATACCGGATGCACTCCTGACAGCCCTGGAGGCAAGGCTAATTCATAAGCCACCTCCCCTACTCACTTAAGTACTTCAAATGGACCAATATACCTCGGGCTTAGCTTACCTCTTGTACCAAACCGCATCACACCCTTCATTGGTGAAACCTTCAGCAAAACTTGCTCACCTTCCATGAACTCCAAGTCCCTAACCTTTCGATCTGCATACTCCTTTTGCCTACTTTGAGCCGCTAAAAGCTTTTCTTGAATAGATTTCACCTTTTCTAACGAATCCCTCAAAAGTTCAGTACACCAAGGTCTAACCTCGAATGCATCAAACCAACCAATGGGAGACCTACATCTCCTCCCATACAATGCTTCGAAAGGAGCCATATCAATACTGGAGTGATAGCTATTATTGTATGAAAACTCCGCTAAGGGTAAGAAGTTATCCCAATGACCACCGAATTCTATCACACATGCTCGAAGCATATCTTCAAATACTTGAATCGTTCGCTCAGACTGTCCATCGGTCTGAGGGTGAAATGTAGTACTAAGGTCCAACCTAGTACCTAATTCCGCGTGCAATGTTCTCCAAAACTTAGAAGTAAACTACGTACCTCTATTCTATATGATGGAAAGTGAAACTCCATGCAACCGAACAATTTCTGAGATGTAGAGTCTGGCTAACTTCTCTGCATTGTAAGTAACCTTAACCGAAATGAAACGAGCAGACTTTGTTAATCTGTCCACAATAACCCAAATAGAGTCAAACTTGCCCAATGTCTTTGGAAGACCAACCACGAAGTCCATAGCAATTCTCTCCCACTTCCATTCAGGAATGGGCATTCTCTGAAGTGTTCCTCCGGGCCTCTGGTGTTCATACTTTACTTGTTGACAATTTGGACATTTGGCAACAAACTCAACAATGTCGCGCTTTATTCTACTCCACCAAAAATGTTGCCTTAGGTGACGGTACATCTTGGTTGCCCCAGGATGTATAGAATATCCAGAACTATGAGCCTTTGTAAGAATAGTGTGGATCAAATCATCAACACGGGGTACACATACCCTTCCCTTAATTCTCAAAACACCTTCCTCATCCATTATTGCTTCTTTAGCCTCTCCTCGCAACACCTTATCTCGGATTCGACTTAGTTTCTCGTCATCAAACTGTTTCCCCTTGATCTTGTCAAGAAAAGAAGATCTCGCCTCCACACTGGCCAACAATCCTCCCTTCTCATTTACTTCTAACCTCATAAAGTCATTAGCCAGAGTCTGAACCTCTCTAGCCAATGGGCGTCTAGAAACTTGTAAGTGGGTAAACTACCCATGCTCCCTGCTTTTCTACTTAAGGCGTCTGCCACGACATTAGCCTTTCCCGGATGATACAAGATGGTAACATCATAATCCTTCAGTAGTTCCATCCACCTCCTCTGTATCAAATTCAAATCTCTCTGAGTAAAGACATATTGTAAACTACAATGATCCGTATAGACTTCACACTTAACCCCATATAGATAGTGTCTCCATTGCTTTAATGCAAACACCACCGCAGCCAACTCTAAATCGTGGGTCGGATAATTACGTTCATGCACCTTTAATTGCCTCGAAGCATAAGCAATTACATTCTTCTCTTGCATTAGCACTGCACCCAAACCAGAATAAGATGCATCACAATAAACAATGAAGTTCTTACTCTCTACTGGCAAGGTAAGGATAGGTGCGGTAGTCAACAAGGTCTTGAGTTTCTGAAAGCTTTCCTCACATTCAGCCGACCATACAAATGGAACATTCTGCTTAGTCAAGTTCGTCAATTGGGAAGCAATAGAAGAGAATCCCTTGACAAATCAACGGTAGTAACTGGCTAAACCAACAAAGCTTCTTATTTCTGACACATTAGTAGGTCTTACCCAATTCTTCACTACTTCGATCTTAGAAGGATCCACCATCACTCCATCATTAGAAACCACGTGCCCCAAGAAGGACACTGAATCTTGCCAAAACTCACACTTGGAGAATTTGGCATAAAGCTTTTTATCCCTCAACATTTCCAACACAATTCTCAAATGCTCCTCATGTTCCTTCTTACTCTTGGAGTATATCATTATATCATCAATAAATACGATCACAAAGAGATCCAGATATGGCTTAAAAATCCCGTTCATCAAGCTCATGAAAGCAGCAGGGGCATTCGTTAGTCCAAAGGACATTACCAAGAATTCATAATGCCCATACCTGGTTCGAAAAGCAGTCTTTGGCACATCTGCTGCCCGTATATTCAATTGATGATAACCAGACCTCAAGTCAATCTTAGAGAAGACACAAGCACCTTGTAACTGGTCGAACAAATCATCAATGCGAGGAAGAGGATACCTGTTATTAACAGTTACTTTATTTAGTTGAGGGTAGTCTATGCACAACCGAAGACTCCCATCTTTCTTCTTCACAAACAAAACAGGAGCACCCCAAGGGGATGCACTTGGTCTAATGAAACCTTTGCTCAACAACTCTTGAAGTTGGGCCTTTAACTCTCTTAACTCAGTGGGAGCCATTCTATAAGGGGGTATAAAAATGGGGCGAGTACTTGGTTCAAGATCGATGCAGATGTCAATATCTCTATCCGGTGGCATACCAGGAAGGTTTGCAGGAAACACATCTAAAAACTCGCGGACTATCGAAACCGACTAAATTGAAGGTACTTGGGTAGTATCATCCCGGAGGTGTGCCAAGAAAGCTAAACAACCCTTACTAACAATTCTCTTAGCACGAAGAAAGGAGACGATACGAACTGGATTGGAAGTGTAGTCACCCTCCCTCACTAACGGATCTATCCCAGGCTTGGCTAACGTCACAGTTTTAGCATTACAATCCAAGATTGCAAAATTTGGAGAAAGCCAAGTCATACCCAGAATTACATCGAAATCAACCATTTCTAAAATAACCAAGTCTACATGAGTATTGCTCCTCACAAAAGTCACCAGACAAGACCTATATACCTTTTCAACTATCACAGACTCACCCACCGGAGTAGAAACACGAATAGGCATGTCAAGCAATTCACAATGTAAATTAAGACCATTAGCAAATACGAAAGATATATATGAAAATGTAGAGCCAGGGTCAAATAGTACAGAAGCCATACAATCACAAACCAAAAGATTACCTGTAATAACAGCATCCGATGCCTCCGCTTAAGACCGCCTAGGGAAAGCGTAGCAATGGGCCCTATCACCTGTCTGCCCGTTGCCCCTACCATGTTGTGTTGTAGTGGTTACAGTTTGCACGTTACCCCGGCCATTTTGGTGACAACCATTACCTCGGCCACCGCGTTCTCCGGAAAAATGGCCTCTACCATGACCACCTCTACCTCTAGCTATTGGGGGTCTATAACTCTGTTTTGGACAATTCCTCCTAATATGTCCAGTCTCCCCACATCCATAACACTCCCTGGAGTCAAGCATAGGTCTCTCAGAGAAGTGTTGACCGGTCTAAGGTGGACCCCCAACTACAGTCTGTAGTGAAGACTGAATTGGTCGGACTGAGTAACCTCCTGAACTTTGTCCTCTAGAGTAAGAACCATTAAACTCACCTCCCTTTCGAAACCTTTTTGATGTCGATGCCATGGTGAAGTCATCTGGCTTCACTCCTTCCACTTCTATCACGAAGTCTACAACTTCTTGAAAGGATTTTGCCGTAGCCGCTACCTGTAAGGCTGAAATTCGCAATTCTGACCTCAACCCCTTCACAAAACGGTGAACCCGCTCTTGTGGACTGAAACAAAGTTGGGTGGCATACCTGGATATTGCACGAAACTTAGCCTCATATGCAGTAACTGACATCCTACCTTGCTCTAGGCTCAAGAACTCATCTCTTTTCCTATCCCTTAAGGTTCGGGGGATATACTTCTCCATAAACAAGCTAGAGAAGGATGCCCAATTCATAGGTGGTTCCTCTGTTGGTTGACACTCAACATGTGACCGCCACCACATTTTGGCGTTCCCTTGAAATTGATAAGTCACAAACTCAACACCAAACCGTTCCACTATACCCATCTTGTGTAGTAGCTCATGACAATAACTTACTGAAAAGTTCATGCTGATCATTTGTCATTATAGGCCCTGTGGTAAGACGAGGAAACGTGTCTATTTCCAATGAGGCATCCATGCGGGGAGCCATAGTAGCTGCATGTTGTACCTCCGGAACCGGAGGTGTTGGTGCAGAAAATACTGGAGGCGTCTGTCCCTGATCAAATAACCCACTAAGATAAGCAAGAACCTGATTGATCATTTCTGGGGTAGGTTGGGGTGGAAATTCTTCATGCTGCACTTGTTTAGTCTCCCCATCCTCGCCCTCTCTCACTACTTCCTCAGTCGGTGGAGGAGTCACCTCCCTAGTACCAGATGGGCTAGGTGCCCGTCCTCTTCCTCTAGAGGACGTCCTCCCATGACCTCTTCCACGGCCTCTTGCCACTACTCCTCTTCGAGCTACAGCCCCAGTGGCTGGCTCAGACGCACCCTGTTCTGCCGGTGCTGGTGTTGGCGTAGTTGTTGCTCTAGTTCTAACCATCTGCGAAATAGAGTGAAGATGGTCAGATACCAATTTGTATCACCTAGATACCAATTGGACTCAAATAATAGAACGAAAGAAAGAAGGAATGAAATTTTCCTATAGTCCTATAGCCTCTCAAAGAAAAGTAAAGGCGTCCCCCTACCGTTCCTTAAGACTCTACTAAACTTGTTCTTGTGTGATGAGACCAACGAACCTAATGCTCTGATACCAAGTTTGTCACGACCCAAAACTGAGCCGCGACTGGCGCCCACACTTTACCCTCCTATGTGAGCGAACCAACCAATCTAAACCCTAACATTTCAATATAATATCAACAGAAAGTAATGCGGAAGACTTAAACTCATTAATAAAAACCAATTCAATAACTTCTAAAATTCAACATCTATTATTTCCCCAAAATCTGGAAGTCATCACCACAAAAACATCTATGATCAAATTACTAAACTAAGAGTATTCTAAGAAGCTAAAATAACAAAAGCTAGTCCATGCCGGAACTTCAAGGCATCAAGACATGAGGAAGAAGATCCAGTCCAAGCTAGAAGCGTTAGCTCACCCTGAAATCCGGTGTAATGAAAACTGGCTAGAGTTGCGGTTGAGTTGAAGACGACGGTATGTTTGCTGCAATCCACATATAACAAAGAAAGAAACATACAAGTAGGGGTCAGTACAGAACACGAGTACTGAGTAAGTATCATCGGCCAACTCAAAATAGAAAACAGTATAAATCAGATAATATCATAAATCAACTATAATACTCAACATGTAGCAACAACAAGTCCTATAATCATTTATAAGTACCGCCAAGTTCACACATGAGGACTCAAGCCTCAATACCATACTCATTTGGGATTAGGTTCATTAGATTGAGTATATTAAAATCTTTCAAGATTCATTATCTTTATTCCTCTTGTGTCGGTACATGACACTCCGCTCCCCTACTACTATGTGTCCATACGTGACACTCTGATCCCCTAATTATACATGTCGGTTCGTGACACCCGATCCCCTAATTCTACGTGTGGGTTCGTGACACCCGATCCCCTAATTCTACGTGTCGGTTCGTGACACCCGGTCCCCCTAATACTACGTGTCGGTTCGTGACACCCGCTCCCCTAATTCTCATTCTATTAATTCATCAATCCTTCTTTTATACCAAGGCATCATCAGCCCCATTACTTTAGTTCATCAAGCCTTCTTTTATACCAAGGCATCATCAGCCCCATTACTTTAGTTCATCAAGCCTTCTTTTATACCAAGGCGTCATCATTAACAAGGGGTTTTCAAGATTTGGGATTCAATAGCTTCATCTTGCTTATTTTATCACAATTGTATAATCACATTCATACAAGCATACAATTAAACATATAGAAGACTTTACAATACAACCCAACACATATCCTTCGCTATTAAGAGTTTACTACGAATAGTATAAAAATCATAACCTACCTCCACTGAAGAATTTTGATCAAGCAAGCAATTTCCCCAAAGCTTGTGTTTTTCTCTTCGTTCGTTTCTCTCTTTCTTGTTTCTCTTTCTCTCTTTGTTCTTTCTATTTTTCTTATTCAACCCTCTTTCTTTTACCCTAATTAGCATATAATTAAGTATAAAAGATGGCAATAATAACCCACTAATTAGCTTAAGGTTACCTCTTTTAACCCCAAGTAATTAAACTTATTAACATTAACCCACTACTTTATAATTAAAGCAGGAAATAGTCCAAAACGCCTCTTAAATTACTTAACAGAAATCCGACCCCGCCTGGGATTACGCAGTCTGTGACAGGCCGTCGCGCCTGCGATGGTCCATCCTGCTGTTCCGTCACAAAGTTCAGAGATCTGGATTTACTGAATGGCCTGTGACGGTCCGTCGTGCCCACGACGTTCCGTCCTGCCATTCCGTCGTGACGTTCAGAGAGTCGATTTCAGTACCCAAATTTCAGAATTCTAAGTGTTTTGGAACGAGACTCCCTCGATGGTCCGTCGTGGGGTCCGTCGACTCGGCCAGTTTTTCCAGAAATAAAATTTGCTGCTCAAAACGACTAAACAGGTCGTTACAGATACTAAATTGTCTCTAGAACTGCAGTGTTTTTGTATACATTGATGTTGGTATCATAATTGTATAGATCATGATTATGTTTTCGGGGACATCATACCAGAAAATACACTTACACATTGTCAATGCAGACTCAAGATCCTATAATATGGCCATTTGAACCTAAAGCAAAGTTTCCCAAAGTTTGGGAAACCCTCCAACAGTTCCTTGATGTGTCATAAGTACCACTGGCAATGTACTTTCTTGAAATACATATAAGGGAAAGTAAACCTTGCGCCCTCCCTAGAAATAACGCTAGTACTCACATCCCCACCATTCAAAAAAAATCAATAGTCAAAATTCTAATTATCAATAGACTCATAAGGATCAATGGGTATGCCCTCTTATTTCATTGTATCAACAACTATAACACTACCATAAATTCTGAGAAAATATAGTTAATAATGTCAATACAGAGATGAACTGTCTTAAGGTAAGGATATGAAACTATTGGTTCTATTTTTGTTTTAACGCCACAAGCCATATAAGTTTTATGAATGTAAGCTAAATTTGGAGAACAAGTTGGAATTTTCGACCAAGTTACTTATGGTCACCGATTTGTATTGATCTATATTAGGATAATCAACCACTAGTCCGTTTTTCTAACTCATTTCTTGGAGAATTATACATTACATTAGAATTAGTCATTACCTGATCCCTTGATCTCTATGCTAAAATATGACATCTTAACATATTGAGTTATAGGTTTAAATGATATGTTTGGGAGTAGTGTGATTAATCTCCCATCATCCGCTAAAAAGATGAGTTGTGTAGTGGTGACTTTTTGGTGTTTGAACAATATTTTTGAATATTGAGGATGAGATATACTATCTTCAATATACATTTATAGAAATTTAAATTGAACAACAAATTTTAAGAGAAAGAAGGATATTATTTCAATTACTTTGTCATGCAACATTCTTACACTGGTTGATAAACCACTGCGTTCGCTGCTTTGTTGTCGTTTCTCATGCCCTTATTTCTTTCTATTCTATTTTTCAGTCTATTATGGAAGATAACAAATGTTTTACCTTAAAACAAGTTGTTTTTAAAATGTATAAAATAATATTAGTGAAATCTCAGAAGTGATTAGGTAGATTGTGCTGAACAATCAATGAACTAGATATGTAAACCTATAATAAATCATTATCATTAAGAATATAGAAACAACAAATAATATATATTGTTAAAATTTATTACATCCTGCTTATGATGATAAGTTTTTGTAGTAAATTTGTGAATTTTGTTTATTTATGGATTTGACATATCAAGTCTATATAAGAACACTATTAGTTTACTCCCCAACCAATGCCGAACTGTAACACCCTCCTATCTTACCAAGCCCAAGACTAAGAACAATTGGATTGTGCATCGAAAGTCCAAATAGACATGAATCAAATGTGAATGGGAAAAGAAAAGAGAGAATATGAAAAGTGAGGGAACTATTTTGGAGGTAAATTGAAAAGTCATTTGCAAAGTGCAAATGAAAAGACATTTCTCCCATATCGGCAAAAGAAAGGGAAATTGTTGTCATTATATAAGGAAACACTTCCATTACTTCTTAAAGAGCTAAGAAGAAGATACCTCCTCGCGTCGTCGTCATCGTCGCTCGCTTGGCTTCGGCTTTGGCTTCGGCAATGATGTGATTGATTGATAAATTTTTTGGAAATAATTTATTTAATTATTTTTTGTTAAATCAAATAAATCTTGTTAATATTATCTCATATAAATTTTCGGGTAACGGTAATATTCCAAAATGTTGTTACTCTTTTCGAAAAGTCCTTACATTCCGAAAAGCCGTTATTTTCCTAACAGACACATTTTTTCCAAAAGACACAACAATCTAAATAAAACGGCTTGTTGATGTTCTGAAGTTCACTAAAGTTAAAGAAATTTGAGGTACTGCTATTTCTTTAACAGGTGTAATCCGTTTTATCTTTAGAGAAATTAATCCATAACCTTGGGTACAGTGAGGGGATTAAATTACTTAAGGACACACAGTAGTTTCTGTGGACTATGATTACTTCTTGTATTTTATGTATTTTCTGTTTCATCTTATTCTGTTTGTGTCGTTTTAGGCTAACCTTATAATACAGGTTGAATAACAATCTTAAGAAATTTAGTAAGTTTATGTATTTAAGGTTTCTGGAAATTAAACCTGTTATGGTTTTCTACTCTGCTTGAATTTTTTAAAATTCATTCGATTAACGATTAAAAGAACATAAAAAATTTATCGTTAAATCAGAAACAGTCTGTGTAAAGATTTGTCATTTACTATTAGTATTTCAAATACTTAAGTTATCTGCCATTTGTGACAGAAAAAACAAAAAATGACTAATTCAAGTCAAACAAATGCTGGAACAGTAATTGCTACAACAATTAGTGTTGCAACAACATCAGTTGCACATAATCGTTCAAATGTTGTCTTAGCACCCGATGAGTAACCTATAAAGTTTTTGGGAGTCGACTTTAAGAGATGGCAGCAAAAGATGTTCTTTTATCTTACTACGTTGAGTCTGCAGAAGTTCATTAATGAGAATGTTGCTATTATGTCAGATGAAACTCCGCCTGATGAACAATTCTTGGTAACAGAAGCATGGACACACTCAGATTTTTTGTGTAAAAGTTATATTTTGAGTGGCCTGCAAGATGATTTGTACAATGTGTACATCAATGTCAAAACCTCAAAACAACTCTATGATGCTTTAGAAAAGAAGTACAAAAAAGAAGATGTCGGAATGAAGAAATTCATTATGGCAAAATTTCTGGACTATAAGATGATAGACAGTAAGACCGTCGCCACCCATGTTCAAGAATTGCAGGTCATAATCCATGATCTCCTTGCTGAAGGAATAAATTTATTTAATGCCCATGTTAGAAATATTATATTTTTCCTTAATACTCACATAATCTTTAATGTATGATTGATTTTGAATGATGCCTTTCAAGTGGCTGCAATTATTGAAAAGTTACCTCCATTTTTGAAGGACTTCAAAAACTACTTGAAACACAAAAGCAGGGAGATGACTATTGAAGATCTCATAGTAAGGTTGAGAATCGAAGAGGATAATAAGGCTGCAGAAAGAGGTCACGTGGTAATTCAGCAATATCTTGAGTAAATTTTGTTGAAGAATATCCCACAAAATTAAAGAAAAGAAAGAAAGCGTCTGGTCCAAAAAACAATACTTCTAAGAAGAAATTCAATTGAAAATGCTTCAACTGTGGTAAACATGGTCATAGAGCTATTGAATGCCGGGGTCCTAAGAAGGACAAGAAAAAGAACGATCAAGTAAACTTGGATGAATCAAAATGAGAATTGGACGATCTCTATGCAATTCCTTCAGAATGTAAGTTGGTTGGAAATCCAAGAGAATGGTGGATAGATTCTGGTGCCTCATGTCATGTTTGTGCCATTAAGGAATTATTTTCATCATATACTCCAGCACTTAAAGATGAGAAGTTTTTTATGGCAAACTCCATTGTTGCAAAGGTGGAAGGAACAGGTAAAGTCCTATTAAATATGACATCAGGCAAGGTGGTGACTTTGAATAGGGTCTAATATGTTCCTGAATTGAGAAAGAATTTCGTTTCAATTCCTGTTTTGACCAAGAATGTATTTAAATGTATATTTTTTTATCTTATAAAGTAATCAAAAATGATATGTATGTGGGAAAAGGCTACATTAGTGATGACATTTTCAATCTCAATGTAATTGTAGTCGATATAAATAAATATTTTGCTTCTTCTTACTTGCTTGATTCTAAATATTTATGGCATGAATGTTTGGGACATGTTAATAACAAAACCTTGCAAAAACTAAATAACTTAAATATTTTGCAAAAATTTGAGTGCAATAAATCAAAATGTCAAATTTTTGTTGAATCTAAGTATGCTTAGCATCCTTATAAATTTGTTGAAAAGAATTCAAATCCTTTAGAATTGATTCACACAGATATTTTTGACAACACGAGAAATACTTTTTATTGACTATTTCACTACACATTGTTATGTCTATTTGCTAAATGGTAGGGATGAAGCAATAGATGCATTTAGGCAATATAAAACTAAAGTTGAAAAATTAGTTAGATAAAAAAATCAAAATGATCAGAAGTGATATAGGTGGAGAATATGAATCTCCATTTGCAAAAATATGTTTAGAAAATGGAATAATCCATCAAAGTACTGCTCCCTACACTCCTCAGTCTAATGGAATTGAAGAAATAAAAAACCGAACTTTAAAAGAAATGATGAATGCATTACTTATAAGTTAAGGTTTACCACAGAACTTGTGGGGGGTAAGCTATCCTTAGAGAAAATCAAATACTTAACAGAGTGCCTCACTCAAAGACAAATGTAATTCTATATGAGAAATTGAAAGGTAGAAAACACAACTTGAAATATTTCAAAGTGTTGGGTGTCTAGACAAAGTCCAAGTTCCTAAACCTAAGAGGGTAAAAATAGGGCCTAAGAATGTGGATTGTATATTCATTGGATATGCCACAAACAATAAGGCATGTCGATTTTTGGTTCATAAGTCCTATCATCCGGATATTCATAATAATAGAGTAATGGAATCAGATAGTGCTGAATTTTTTTTACATATCTATCAGTATAAAACTAGATTTGAGTCATCTAGTGGGGGATCTAAACAACCCAGAGAAGAACCAAAAGAGATTGAACATAATGAAGAAAGTCCAAGACGTAGTAAACGTCAAAGGACATCTACTTCATTTGGATCAGATTTTGTAACATTTCTTCTTGAAAGTGAGACTCAAACATTCAAGGAAGCAATGTTTTCTAGCGACTCAACCTCTTGGAAGGAGGCTGTTAATAGAGAAATTGAATCAATCTTAAGAAATAATACTTGGGAGTTGGTTGATCTTCCTCCAGGGAACAAACCTTTGGGTTCAAAATGGATCTTTAAAAGGAAGATGAAAGATGATTGAACTATTTACAAATATAAAGCAAGACTTGTTGTCAAAGAACTTAAACAAAAAGAAGTTCTTGATTATTTTGACACATACTCGCCAGTGACTAGGATTACATCAATTCGGATGTTAATTGCACTAGCTGAAGTATCCTGTCTAGAAATTCATCAAATGTATGTGAAAACAGTCTTCTTAAATGGAGAGCTGGAAGAAGAAATTTACATAGAACAACCTGAAGGTTTTGTAGTTCCTGGTAAAGAAAAAAAAGTGTGCAAACTTATTAAGTCACTTTATGGACTAAAAGAAGAAGCAAAACAATGACATGTAAAGTTTGATGAAACCATGTTGTCAAATGGATTTAATATCAATGAATGTGATAAATGTGTTTACATTAAAGATACTCCAAAAAACGAAGTCATTTTATGCCTACATGTAGATGATATGGTTATAATGAGAAAAGACATTGCTAATATAAAAACTACAAAGCATATGCTCGCTAGTAAGTTTGATATGAAACACTTAGGAGTTGCTGATGTGATATTAGGAATTAAAATTCTTAAAACTCCTAACCGTCTAGAATTGTCTCAAACTCATTATATTCAAAAGATACTTGAAAAATTCAAATTTTTGAAATTTAAAAGGGCAAAGACTCAAATTGATGTAAACCTTCATCTTGCAAAGAATAAAGTTTAAAGTCAGTCTCAATTGGACTATGCTAGCATATTGGGAAGCTTAATGTATGTTATGAATTGTACACGACCAGACATAGCTTGCACAATTAGTAAACTGAGTCTATACACAAGTAATCCTAATCAAAGTCATTGGTTGCCACTAAAGAGAGTTTTGGGATACGTAGATGATAGTAACAACTATGATTTACATTACAACAATTATCCAGTCGTTCTTGAAGGATATAGTGATGCAAATTAGATTACTGGGTCAACTGAAACAAAATCCACAAGTGGATACGTTTTTACTATTGGTGGAGGAGAAATATCTTGTTAATCCTCGAAATAAAAATTTATAGCTTGCTCTACAATTGAGACTGAATTCATTGTTTTAGACAAGGCAGGTGAAGAAGTTGAATGGCTTCGGAGTTTCTTAAAAGATATTCCATTTTTGCCCAAACCAATGGCCCCTATATGTATACATTGTGATAGTCAAGCTGCAATATGAAGGGATGGAAGCATTTTTATAACGGCAAGCCTCGTCATATAAGACGAAGACATAACTGTGTGTGACAACTACTCTCTAGTGGGATTATCACAATTGACTATGTGAATTCAAAATATAATGTGTCGGATCCACTTACAGAAGGCCTAAACAGAGAGGGAGTGGAGAAATCATCGACGGGAATTGAACTATAGCCGAGAACAAGTTATCGTGGTGGTAACTCTACCTAGAAATTTGGAGATTCCAACATCTAGGTTCAAGGAGATAAAACAAAATCATTGATGATTGTTAAACATTATCAAGAAAAAAAAATTATTATTATTATTTTATGCTCCATTCTCATGATAAGACAAAGTTTAGTAACCAGGATAAAGACATAAGGACTTTTTAATGGTTTCTAAGTTTGATACAGGGAATATCAAATAGTGTATTTATGGGATAGCACATTTAGAAATCCCCTATGTAAGTGTGAAGTATGAGCCGCTTCAAGGAGAATCCGGTAAGGCCAATTCTTTAAGCACTTTCTAACCAAAATGTGTTCATGGCTGAAACGAACAAAACAATGAGAACTAAGAAAAGTTCAAGGGTTGATTGTGTGACATATGTTGTCTAGGTATACACCAAAGCTTGATGGTTCAAATATATGAAATCTACAGATTGGCCGAGTATATCTGATATATGTTCACTATGGAAAGTTAAAAGGGAAACCTACTTATCAAGATGCGATTAACCTTTACCTACAAGACACATAAATTTTTTCATGCATATGTTTTACCAATAGTCTTCCCCATTCATGTGGGGGATTGTTTTGTTTAGCAAGTGTGAATGGAAAATAAAAGAGAGAATGTGAAAAGTGAGGGAACTATTTTTGAGGGAAAATGAAAAGTCATTTGCAAAGTGCAAATCAAAAGTCATTTCTCCCATATCGGCAAAAGAAAGGAAAATTGTTGTCCTTATATAGGGAAACACTTCCATTACTTCTTAAAGAGCTAAGAAGAACATGCCCCCTCGCGCCGTCGTCGTGCGCTTCCATTACTTCTTAAATAGCTAAGAAGAACATGCCCCCTCGAGCCGTCGTCGTCGCTCGCTCCGGTTCGGATTCAGATTTTGATTTGAATTAGGCAAATGATATGATTGATTGATAAATTTTTTGGACAAAATTCTTTTAATCAGTTTTTATTAAATCAAATTAGTTCTGTTAATAGTATCTCTTATAAATTTGTGGTTAATCTAACATTCTAAAAAGTTGTTACTTTTTCCAAAAAGTCATTACTTTCAGAAAAGTCGTTATTTTATTAACAGACACATTTTTCTGAAAAGTTGTTATTTTTCTAAAAGACACAACAATGTGGATAAAACGGGTATGAACAGATTTCTCTGAACAGACACGTTTCTTGCTAAAATGGCTATAAAAGGAAGTCAACTTTTGATTTTTCAAACACTGAAATTTTCCTTCTCTGCATATATATTTTTCTCTCAAATAAATCAAAGTGTCCATCACAGAGTTTGTGTGACTTGTTACTATTCTGAAGTTCGCTGAAGTTACAGAAATTTGAGGTACCGCTATTTCTTTAACAGGTTTAATCCGTTTTATCTCTGGAGAAATTAATCGATAACCTTGGGTGCAGTGAGGCGAATAAATATTTTACGGACACACAATAGTTTTTGTGGACTCGGATTTCTTCTTGTATTTTATGTATTTTTTGTTTCATCTTATTTTGTTTCTGTCGTATTAGGCTAACCTTATAATACAGGTTGAATAACATCAAATACCATGTGAAGAAATGAAACTTCAACACCAAAACATAGCTACTTAGGGCAGATTATTACTGAAACCCATACAAAGTTCATTATTATTTGGTATCCCGCTCCACGCTCATGTTGGGTTGATCGTGAAACAAGTGTAAAAAGAGGTCAGAGTCCAAGATTTGTCTGAAAATGAAATAGTTAGATTTTATGGATTTTCGAAATGCTTCTCTCATGATGTAGATTTTAAGGATAAGTTAGACCAAATTACAAATCTTTACATGGTATCATAGTTAAGTTTATCCTTTTTTTGGCTTCCCTTTAAGGGTGAATATATGGTGTGTTAGAGGGACTAAGAGCCCCACATTTTTTTGGGATTTGACCGATGGTTTGATTATATGATTTTGAGAATCCTTCATTCATGAGCTAGATTTTTAGTTAAGTTAGGTCTATGTGTCATATCTTTACATCTTATGTAATGTGTACAGCAGCACATTTTTATAATACGTCCTATTTGATATATTTATAATGTACCATACATTGGATGCAAAAAGATAAACATAATTACCACTAACTGATTTGTGGGAGCTCGAAGCGAGAGACTCAGGAAAGAAGACGACATTGATGTATGTCCTAAATTGAAACTCTATATCGATGATTGACCAATAATAACTGATCATTATTGTTGCTAAAAGAAAAATTTATTACCACAAAATATCTTTTTGTTGTAATAACTTGAACTACTGCAACGTAGTTCCTCAATAGACCTGCTAAGGACCTAGTCTTCTTCTATATTTTTTCAATCATCAAAACATATTTCATCTCAGCTCAACACAAGTTCTTTAGGTTCTCTATGTAAAAAAATGCCATACATATATCATTCAAAGCTAATCCCTCAAGATAGATACGTAGCATTCACAAAAATGATAACATTTGGCTTGATCAAATAGAGGTAAATGCTTGTTGAAAATAAACAAGGAGAAGTATAAAAACAATTTTGAGAATAATAAGCCTCCGACAATTAGTTTATAATCTCATATTATAGATTAGGATCATTGATACACTATTATACTTGCATGAAAATTCAATTTTGACATACTAACTATGTCTCTAGAAAATTGAGCATATGAAAACATTGGAATAATAAAAAGAGAACATGTGACGATGTTTAATTGACAAAGGCATTGTTGAGAAAAATTTTAACCTTAGATTTCTCTCTCTGGTGTGCTTTGGTATACTTACAAAAAATTACAGTGAGATGTCTAGGAAATTGTATATACCATTTATACACTTCAATGTTAATTGTTATGTGGAATTGCTCTATTTTATTTTTTGAGAAAACAAAACGTTCAATCAAGTAGTGTCAAGAAAATTTAAAATGGAAGATTCCCAAAACATTATAGTTTGTCAATGCTAAAATCTTTCTTCTATTAGAATTCATCGCTTGAAATGTGCAAAAAGTAAATGAAAAATAGTAGAAAGTCACCTATATTCTACTTCTCGACTGATTCCTCTCTTCTTATAATTCTCTTATTTGATGGAAATACCTTGAAAAAGTGAGTGAAACTTTTTAGCTCAGTTGTGATGTTTTGAACAAAATTTTGAATGGAATCTCTAGTCCTTACTTTAAGTCTAATTTGGAAGAAATTGAATTAGAACTAATTTGTACCTTCAATAATAACTCTTCTGATGTCATCTATGTTTTTGCAGCTATATAAGCTTGAGTAGCAAGTCATTATATTATAGGAGGACGTATTATGAATACAAGGTAACATTGGATTAAGGCAATACATGGGATAATTAAATTTCTCCAACACTGTGGCGTTTTTGTATCCATTGATATTAGTATCATACTCTTATAAATCATGATATTATGTTGAGCGACATTCTAAAAGAATAGAAACTTTTTAGCTATTGATCCAGACTGGAAAACCAATAATAATGCCTCAAGATCTAGAGGGAAGTTGTCAAAAGTTGGAGAAACTCTAAAAAAAACTATACTGTATAATTACCTTTTAAAATTCTACCATATCTTATATCCTAGTGATCAAGAAACTAAATAAGGTCGAGTAAAATGTGAAGTTTGTAGAATAAGTTTGACTTTTCAAAAGGCTTACTGTTTGTACTGATCTGCATCCGAGTGTCTAATGTTAGCACCTTTTAATCTATAAAATGGTCTACCCATGGAATATTTAAGGAAATTTGAAAGTAGAATTCTTAAGCTTATAAGGTTTTTTTTTCTAGCAGTGTTTGCAGTAGACTATTACAACTTTTTAGCTATTTATTTTTCCTATTTCTAGGTAGCAGTTTTTGTTGTAAGGAGGTTATTCCTCAACTTTCTAGTCCATTTGTAGTATGCAGTTATGGTAGACAGTAGACAATCATTTTCCTCATTTTAGTGTTGTATTTAATGCATTTAAATTCACTAAAATGTTAAGCAGAAAATTAGTCTAGTTTTAGATTTTATCTTGCAGTGTCCCATATCTAGATCCGTAAGATGGGACCATAACAAGTTGACATTAGAGACACAAGTTTCGGGAGACCAAATTCAACATCAACTAGAAGAATTAGTGAATTTTTTCCAAGAAGAGCATGTAAACAATTTAGCGAGACATGAAGAAAAAAATTCTAGCTTTGATGCACTCATAGAAAGTTTCTAAAATTATATGGTCGGTTTTGATTCAACTGAACATATCAGTCAGAATCCGTGTTAGAAGGGGGAAGATAGAGTTGTTGGAGGGTCAGGATTAGAAACAAGAGAAACTTTCATCATTTCTTGACAAAGAAAACTCGATTTCCCACAAATTATTGTCAAAGAGAACCCTTTGAGATGGTTGAACAGATGTGAACACTTCTTTCGACACCACCAACCTCAAAAAGAAAAAGTTTGACTTTATTCTTTTCATTTGGAGGGCAATGTACAACTTTGGTTTATGCAATTTGAGATAGATCTTCCTCAATTGTCTTTGGATGACTTTATACTGCATTGTAACCTTCATCTTTGTCCACCAATCAGAAGTCTGAAATCGAGAGATTTGGCTAACTTACGTCATATAGGGTTTATGGTAGATTACCAAAAATCAATTGAGTAGTTAATTTCGGGGGCGGCTGTACTAATACAATCACAAAAGATTGAACTGTATATTAGCAGTCTTACTGATTATATAACAATTAATTTTGAGTTGCATAATCCCCCCAATTTGGCTACAGTAATGAGTTTATCCAGATTTTATGAACGCAACGAACAATATATTTGTTCTCAAATGTTAGACGCTTGATATTCAAACACATCTTATTTCTCACCTCAGCTACTCAGATTTGTGAAGAAATTGACTTGATCTGAAATGGATGAAAGGCGACTTAAGGGTCCTTCCTTAGACTGGGATAAACAATTAAGTAGAGGTTATCCGCTCAAGAAGTTATTTGGGATTGACTCTATATACAATGAGAAAGAATTTGTTGGAAATTGTTAATTACTAATACATTCAATGTTTAGCGCTTGAGGGAAAGAGCAACAAACAATTTAGCTAGACGTGAAGAAAAAAATGCAAGATTTGATGCACTCATAGAATATTTCTAAAATTATATGGTCTGTTCTGATTCAACTGAACATATCAGTCAGAATAAGTGTTGGAATGGGGAAAATAGAGTCGTTGGAGGGTCAGGATTAGAAACAACAGAAAATTTCATCATTCCTTGACATGCAAAACTCGATTTCCCACGATTTAGTGTCAAAGAGGACCCTTTGAAATTGTTGAACAGATGTGAACACTTTTTTCGGCACCACCTACCTTAAGAAGAAAAAGTTGGACTTTATTCTTTTCATTTGGAGTGCAATGTACAACTTTGGTTTCTGCAATTTTAGATAGATCATCCTCAATTGTCTTGGGATGACTTTATACTGCATTGTAACCTTCATCTTGGGCCACTAATCAGAAGTCACAAATCGGGAGAATTGGCTAAGTTACGTCAAATAGGTTTTATGGCAGATCACCAAGAATCATTTGAGTAGTTAATTTCGCGCGCTGCTATACTAACACAATCACAAAAGATTGAATTGTATATTAAAGGTCTTACTGAATATATAGCAATTAATGTTGAGTAGCATAATCCCCTCGATTTTTCTACAGTGATGAGTTTATCCCGATTTATGAACGCAAGGAACAATCCATTTGTTCTCAAATGTTAGATACTTGAAATTCATACACATCTGATTTCTCACCTCAACATATCAGATTTGTGAAGAAATTGAGTAGATCTGAAATGGATTAAAGGCGACTTAAGGGGCTTTGCTTCAACTAGGATGAATCATTAAGTAGAGGTTATCAACGCAAGAAGTTATTTGGGATTGACTCTATATACGATGAGAAAGAATTTGTTAGAGAAGGGTTAATTACTAATACTCTCAATATTTAGCGCTTGAGGGCAAGAGCAATATGAATAGGGGAGTAATGTTAGCACCCTTTTAGTCTACAAATGGTCTACCCATTTAATATTTATGGAAATTCGAATATTGAATTATTCAGCTTATAAGTTATTTAATTTTTATTTTTTTCCAATAGTTTTTATAGTATATTATTACAACGTTTTAGTTGTTTATTTTTCCTATTTTTAGGTAGAAGTTGTTGCAGTAAAGAAGTTATGCCTCCACTTTCTCATTCGGTTGTAGTAGGGCAGTAGACAATTATTTTCTTAATTTTCGGTGTTGTATTTAACGTATTTGAATTAAGTGAAATGTTAAGGTTAAAATTACTCAAGATTTTCAGTAATTCAAACTCAAGAGATTGTAGGTTCTTTTTAATGAACCAACACCATGGGTAGAAAACAGAAAACCTTAAATTTTGTCTTGCAGTGTCCCATAACTAGATCCATAATAGGGGACCATAATGTCTGCATAAGGTGAAGTTGCCACAACAAATCTTCATGTTATTCCATAATGTATTTTTCTTGTTCTCTTGTTATTTTTTATTGTTTAAATTTTTTTAAAAAAGGACTCCTATTTCAAACCTTATCCCCTGTACTCTCCAATACAATTCTCCTAATAAGTAATGTATTATTTGCAATTATTAGACTACTAAATAATATATTCAAGATCAATGAAAAAACAAAATTTTGTAATTTGAAAAATCCGGTATTTTTGGGAGTGGGAAACTTATTGGATGTAATTAGTTCAAAAGTATGATATTTCTACATGTTATACTAGTTATTGCATTAGAAACTAAAAATAAATTAAATGGCAAAATGAGGAAATATCTTAAGTAAGAAAACTAATATAAATAATAAGGCTCTACAGTTATAGATTCCATTATTAATCTTCATAGCTACAGTTATATTTTCTAGAGAGGATAAGGTTTATATATTTCTTTCCGTTTATTGTTGGAAAAATATATACACAGTGAAAGCATACTATCTTACTGCTTACATGAGTAATATATAATAAATACGCTTATGCTGAAACATTTGTATATATGTATGCCTCGAGGAAGAGGTTGTGGCAAGTCCTCATGCAGAAGTAATCCAGCTCTTTATGTAAGCATGCCAACTATTCTCATGCCCACTATAGATGTGATCTTTTTATCACAATCAGTGTTGGAATCAAAATTCTCCATATCCTCTCTCATTTTCCACAAAAGATCTAATTTGGAGAATATCTCAAAAAACTTTGAAGTACATATTCCATTAATTATATTAGTAAATATTTTACTTTCTTTACGCTTGTATCCAAACATATTAGTTCAAGGATATTTGTACCTTAAATTATATGTAGAGTGTAAGGATGTTTTTGGTCTAAAACACTATTATTATACTGTAGATCTTCTTATGTAGTTATGAAAAAATTTCCAAAATCACTTAAAACGATGATGATCAAGAGGGATAAAAAAAATAAAGAAATCAATGGATTTTGCATAACGAATAAAAGGATGTTTTTGTGACAGTTAGAGGAGATGACTCTTTCTTGTCTTAGAGAGAATCCAAATACAGGCCAGCTTCGAAGGAGCTTTTTTAGAACTTCATTTTTTAGTAAAATTGAAAGGGTTAAGCAATTTGTGCTCAATACAAATAATTCAAAAGGGAAAAATCAAAACAGAAAATATTGATATCTATAGTGTTTATTACTTTTGTTTAGGTATAAAATGACTTATTTTCTTAGTTGGGATCATATGGTGCATATACTTGAAATAGATCTTTTTCGCATTTGTCTTCTGATTCTTTCTTTTGTTTCTTTATATCGATGAAATATTGGTATTTTCATATGAAGTTGATCATTCTCTGTGGATTATGCATTTGTTTATGAACAGTAAATGAATTCTGTTTATCCTAATTGGGTTGTTTATGCAATTCCTTGAAGCAGGCAGGGCAAACACATTCCTATTAGTATCTTGCACTTTATAAATGGTTTATTCTTCAACTGTTTAGTTGTTGAAATAATTAGCAACTAAGTTTCCTCGTAATGTCTCACAGTATGCACTCTTGATCTAATTGAAATATAGTAGATCCCACAGTTTGTTAAATTTCATATATTGAAATTTGAAGGACCATTTTATATTTTAATGCTAATGCTTAAATGTTATGCATTTTGTTGTATTTTTATTCAAAATAAATATTTTCCCAATGTTTAATACTTTTATATTTCTTCTACTTAATACAGGGTAAATATGAAGAAATATTGCGGGAAAAACATTCTTAAACTGATATTAATCAATGTGAAAAATTTATCATGTTGTGGGGGAGAAAAGAAGAGAAGAATATATCGTCTTGGTTTTGACGCAAAAGTTTATCATGGGCATAAAATTTGTACCTCGTCATTTGTAGTTCCTTCACTTTTTCAATCAACACTGAAAACAAATATGGATGAGATTGTAATAAAAATTCTTCATGCACTTGCTAATCACCTTCTTCCCTTTGTTATTGAGAGGATACAAGAAGGGAGTATTTCCATTGGCAACGCATTAACACTGAAACTCTTAGTGCTACCTTAAGCTACTACTAATTAGGATGAGGTTGATCCGTCATTAGTGTTACGTAACAATCGTATCCCTTTTTGTTATATTTTCTGCTTTTTTGGAAAGCACAAACTTTGCAATAACAATATTTGATGAATGTTTGAAGAACAGTGTATATATTGTTTTGGATGTTTTGAATAAAAAATATGATATTTCAATATATTATATATTTTGAACCACACATGACATTATTTTATATCTTTATTATTTTAAAGGTATTTTTTAATTTATTTTGATATATAAGCATCATATTAAAAATAAAAAAAAATTACAAGAAAAAATTTATTAATAGATATGGCGATGGACCAACGACGAATTTTAATTGTGCCAAATCTTCTTGCTCAAACGATGGAATATGTTGCGACGGATTACCGACGAAAAATTTGTAACCAATTTATTAAAAATGACGGAATAAATTGTAAAATTGGCAACAAAATTTTAAAAATAATCAGTCCGTCGCTAAATTTGTGACGGAAGATATTTTTCGTCACTAAGAGATTACTTACGAGCTATATATAAAAAACAATAATTCATTGCTACTCCGTCGCTAAACCTGTTTAGCGACGGAATATCATAGATTAGAAACAAATTAATCCATCGGTAAAAGCTGATTTTTTTGTAGTGACGTATAGAATTATGCTAGAATAGATAAACTTACTGGAATTTAATTTAATAATTACCTTTTTATGAGTGAGCAGATATCTTCAAGTAAATCGCAAAGTTAGAAAACCATCAAATGAATCTACATGATAGACATCAACTTTGTAGTCATCTATAATGATCACAAGTTCACGTATGAAATCTCTCCATACTTGGGTAGACAAGTATGATAGAAAACTAATTCATTTATTTCTTGGAAACAAGAATCCTTATTAATAGAGATTTCTTTTCAATCCAAAAAGGAGTAGAAAACATAGTTTTTTATCAAAAAACTAGAAAAATCACATTATTTTTCCTTTTCTCAGAAAAATAGAATTCTAAGTTCTACTCAATTGAGGGCACAGTACGAACAATATATTATTTTTTTTTAAATATCTATATTGAGAATAAATTCCCTTTATTGACTTTAAATAATTACCAAAACTCATAAATGCCCAACCTAAACAATCTTAAAATCTAGAAAAGACAAAAAAATTAAAAGAAAAAAAACAAAAAAAAAAAAAATGTAGAAAGAATTATAAAACCCCAACTCAAACTTCAAGCTCCATTGCATCTTTCAAAGTGATTGTCGAAGTTGAATCTGTAGGTGAGTTTCCTCGATTCGTTAGAGGCTGCAATTAGCTGTGGTTGGGGTGATTCCGCAACCGGTACTCTAATTTTTTAAGAATTCCATCAAAACATATCTTGATGAGTTCACTTCCCGTCAACTCGAACAAACCAAGTAAGATTTGATTCAGTCCATCTCTCATTGCATCAATCTTTTCAAACGATCTTTGAGTTCCATTACAATGATTTATCATGCATATTAAACAAGAAATCTAGCTAATACCGTTACAAATTCAAAGTATTTCATTGTTAATGTTACTCAAATTTGAGTCTTCCAATTATAGAAATAATTTCAAATAATTGATTTGAATTATTCATATAATAATAAATTTAAATCATTATTCTAGAGATTCGTAATTGCACTTCTCTAATTATATTTCAAAATTTCCCATTAAATACTCACATAATTCCCCATGTTAAGATTATAAATACTGATTAATTATTAAAATTATTGAAGAACTTAACTAAATAATTAATTTTCTTAAAAGCACTACCTATCTTATTTTACGTATCATATTTAAAAATAACTTGTAAGTTTTGACAAGATGAAAACGTATAAGTTTCTCAAAAAGACATATCAATCAATCTCTATATTAAGACATGTGTTTCATTAACTAACTTATTATTTCACCAATTTATATTACTAACATCCAATCTACGAGGTATTTGACACATATGATAATCTCACCTTTTAATAAATAAAAACAATAATGAATATACACATATCATAATAGTTATATCGGGATTGAAAATATAAATAAATTTAACAGTTAAGAAAACTGGTTTTGTCAGTCAATCTAAAATAAATATTTTTACTTTGTCCCATTTAAATGCATATGAAAGGCATTAGCATTAGAAGTTTGAACTATATCGCTCTTATAAACAAGATAAACTACAATATAATATTGTGGTACCTTTGAAATTATCTTATATGAATAATCTCAAATACAGATTTTTGAATTTGAGCACCTAAAACTACAGTAAAAAGAACCTTAGTTTTTCCCTATAAATAGCAGGTGACGTTCGACCATTCCTTTTCTCTATTTCTTTATCACAATAAAAAACTTCTATTTTTATCTTAAATAAATAACTACTTGCAATTAACTTCATTACTTATCTATAATTATATGTGACTACAAAATTATAATTTGTTCTCCTTCAAGCTATGTGTAGATGGAAAGTCATATTTTTTTAACATTCTACCGTGCCATTTACTTGAGAAATGGTTTCATTTTGTTATTAAATCTTTACATGAAATTAGTTTGTCAGTCCAAGTTAAATTTCCATATGATGTCTTTATATGATAAACTTTTGCATCTCATGTACTCATAAGTAAGTCTATAAGAGATGAGTATTGTTCTTGCTTAGTTAGTTATGGTGATTACATTTCCAATAAAAAAGTTTATTTTAAGAAGACCTGTGATCATGCTCGGTACATTCTTATCTAATCTCTATGCGCACAAAAACATAGATTTTAAAATGTTTCCCTAATCCATTAGTTAATAGAGTTGTATGTATAAGTTTCTTTTTAAATTGTTGTAACACTCCGAAAGTCCACGACCTATCTAATGGATCACATGATGAACTAGTACTTGTAACACTATTGTAAGACCTAAAATAATGTATTTGAAACATTTAAGAGGTGCTAGAGTCTATACATCGTGGAACGTCCATGATGTCCAAAGACTAGTGATATAGAGGTTAGTGTGACTTTGCAAGTTTCATGGGGTTTTAAGAGCCAAGATTCGAGGAAAGTTGGTAGAAAGGTGTTAAACATGTGATAGGATGTTTTTAGGACTGACATGTCCAGGTACGAATCCCGAAGGATCACCCTTAGTGTCCTTGAGAAGGATCCTTGTATTTGACAAAAAGTTGTCAAATTAACAGTGGCCAAATCGACGAGCCATCAATTGGTCAACGTCCTGTAAATGGATTATTAGTTCCAGCCTTGTCCATTTTCCAAAATTTCCAAAACCATGGTCTTTGAACTCATCGACGCCTTGCTAGTACGGTGGCATTGTTGTATCTAAGGTCCGTAGGTCGGGGTGTCATATTTTGTTATGTGTTTCACTTTTATGTTTTTAATTAAGTCAGTTAAATAAGTAGTTAGGTTAATTATGGATTAGGGAGTGATTAAGTAAGTTTGTTGGGGGACTATGAAAGGTCTAACCCTCATTAAACTAACCCAACGCACTTCATTTCCCAATTCCAAATCCTGCTCCTTCTCTCTACTTTCGCTCTCTTTCCCCTAAAGAACTCCATTGAACACAAGGTTCAACTTCATTGCGGTTTCAAGAATTCAAATATCTCTCAATTAATATTCAAGTATTCCTAAGTGGTGGAAGCTATTCACTCTTCGGACTCCTTTCCCCGACAGGTTCTTTCAAATTGATTTCCAAAAGTTCATAAAAACATGGGTTTACTTCTTAATATGAAATTGATATTTCAAATTGTATTTTTATTGGTTTATGTTTATTATTCTTGATAAATTATGGTTTATTATTTCTTAATTAGGGTAGTTTTTGATATTAGACCTTATTCTATAGAAGAGATCATGAATTTACCCTATTTGTCTAACCCTAGGTTATTAATTAATGTTGAATTGGTTCGTGATTATGCAATTAACTTAGTTGTTGTGTTGGTTACTATTATATGATGTTATTAAGTTTATTTATGGGTGAAAATGGTTGCTTGATTGTAAGACCATGGAAGAAGGCTTTTGAAGGTGAATTAAAGTCTTTGTGATCTTATATCCTTACTTCAGTTGCGATGGCTTATACTTGATGATGATTCCCAATTGAAGTACTAATTGTGATAAGACTAAGAAGGTGATGGTATTATGAACGTACTTGAAATGTATTGACTATATGAATTATGAGGTTATGACTAAGGTATGTTTATATAAGGTTGATTGTTAGTCACTTATGTTCCTTACTATGACATGATGATGATAATTTGTTAAACTCATATATGAATCTTGTATTGAAAGGATGTTCTGATGCAATTTTTAATGAGCTAATGATATGATATACAAGGGATAAGTCTCCTATGGAATATTTTATGTTATGATAATTGAGAATGGATTATACATATTTCAAAGAGGTACTTTCGCTTATAATCAAGTGAACTATATATGAGAGGTTTCCGTTCGAATTATTGGAAGGTACTTTAACAACCCTAAAAATCGTTAAGATAAGAAATGTTTAATGTGGGTAGAATGACAACAATTAGACCGGATTCACACGGATTGATGCGCGTAGAACCAGACCTCGTAACCCTTGCTACATCAAAGAAACTTAACTTGGGGAGTTATTTGAGGTAGGAAAGGTTGGGATCAACCATGTAGGTCTCTCAAATATGAAGATTTACTTGAAGGAGTCTTTAACTAACATAAAAAGGAAAAATCTTAGGTTTGGAGTGTCTCGGGATAAAATGGTATTTTTTCAGGATAAGGGTAGTATTGTAATAACCCTAAATATATAATTTATTATTTAATTAATAAGGTGTATGGGCATTTTGGGGAGAGAGGGACCAGTTGAAGTGAAGTCTTGCTCCACCCGGGTTCGAACCTAGGTGGAAGCGATGAATTAAATTATTTTAAATTTAAGTTGGTGAATTGATGCAATTATTTTATATTTATTATTTATTATCTAATTGAAAACAAAATCAAATTAGATTTTTAATAATTAAATTAAAACTTTGTTTGACTACATCCTAAACTAGATTCCTAATCCTAAGAAAACTCTTCTCTGCCATGCTCATCTCTCTCTCTCACGTCTCTATCACTCTCACTCACGATTCACTCTGCCAAATAACTTTAAAAACAGTAGGTAAACCAAAGTTCATCACACTTGAAGAACTCACAATGAATATATAACAAAACAAACTAAAGCAATCACGTAGGCAAAGAGAAGTTTGTTCGTCCAGTTGGTGTTGACTTTGAGGGGATTTGGACGTGATTTGTGGAGATGATTTGGAGCAGAAAGTTGAGGTTTGAACGTCATAAAAGGTATGGGTTTTCTTACTCTTGGTCCCTTTCCCAAAAGACCCTTAAGGGTTAGATGAATCTACTGGAAAACTAGGGTTGATCTCGTTCTTAAAGAACTCGTTGTCCCTAGTATCCCTTTGATATCAATGTGAAATAGGTTATAGATCATGTTGTTTGTATGTTTGCTGGTAGTTTAAGTATGAATTTTCATTTTCGTGATAATGTGTTTTTGATTATGTGTTTGGAATTGTAAGCATGTTAAGTTATGTCAACCGAAAGTATGTGAAAAATGATTTGTTCTTATGGTTGAATTTTATGTGCGAATGTTTGTGTAAATCATGCGGTGTAAATGTTGTGTAATGTTGCTGGTTTAAATGGTAATTCTTGGCGAATATAATCATAAAAAATTACACTTAAAGATGCATAAAATGATCCACGAAATGCCTTAAGAATTAACATATCAAATAATGTTAAAAAGAAGATGAAAATAATGAACAAATTTCAAGCATTTGGTAGGTGGGTTCGGGCAAACAAAATGGTACAAAATGCAATGAAAAATGAAAGTAAAATTAGTGAGATAACTAAGGATTGAAACCAACACATCATTACATGAAAGCTACAAAAAAAATTAACAAATGATTAAGAAAAAAATGGATTGGAAGAGACTAAATATCCAGCGTGCTGGAAATTGTAGTCTCGGCCAACATTTTAGAAAATGAGCTTCGTTTCTTTTTTTTAAAATGTTAGGTCATTGGGTATTGAACCCATGACTTAACTAAATGAAAATTTCATAAAAATTTCGTGAGAAAAATGCATGGAAAAATAGATGTGGTGAGTGCGAATTGAACACACAACCTCTTAAATGGACGAGAGAGTTAGGAGAAAAATAAATGTGGAGATTGGGGATTGAACCCACAATCTCTTGGATAGGTGAGAAAGTTAAGAGATAAATTAAAACAAAAATAATGAGCTAGTGGGGGATTGAACTCAGAACCTCCTTGATTTAAACGAAAAAGGAGAGGAGCAAAAGAGAGGAAATATTATGGTGTTTATGGGGATCGAACTAGGGTAACTGAAATCTGATAAATGTGATTATCAAGTTTAAAATAATATTAAGAGTTGTCCAAGGGATTAAAAATTGGTTTCCCTTGACCAATTCCGTATTGACACATTAGTCATACGTAAGTAAATATTTAATGAATGATTCCTCTAAAAATCAAAATCAATATCTTGGCATATCTACAAGATGCATAAGTCTTGTACCACATAATCTTGGGTAAATATGAATCAAATAGACAAACTATGAAAGAAGCCTCATGGCTTGTATGTATAGACTTATAAGTCTAGCATACGTTTAGAATTAAGTGAACCTAAGATGTATGTGATGAAATGATGTAACCCTAAAAGGGTTAAGTAAGAGTGTGAAACACACTAAATGTCCAAGTGCATTGGTGTATGATGAAATGAACCATGAAATGATGAAATGAATAAAGAAATGATGAAATGAATAATGAAATGATGAAACCCTACAAGGGTTAAGTAAGAGTGCGAAACACACTAAATGGCCAAGTGCATTGTCATATCATGAAATAAACATTCACGTAAAATGGGGTTTGTAATTATGAAGAGAAAATGTGCTAATGTTAATGAATGTGGTGGAAACATGATATCAGGTTAATGTAAAATATGAGAGCAATCTCAAATGAGCCTAAGTAAATGTTACAAAAATGTACTCACCTATGAGAGTATAAAATTAATGAAGAGACAAGTCTTTATGAACACTCTAATGAAAGTATTGATATTAACACACTAATTACTAATGATGACATGAGAAATCATTTATTGAAATATGATCTCCTCATACTAGAAGTCAGCTTCCATGACATATGAGTTAAATGTAATGGAACTTTATACTGAGCACCGATAGACTAGCTATGAGCATACATGCCTTCTTTCGGGAAGGGAGGAGGTTCACGTAACTCTCATAAGATGTGACTGTCTGGCATGCCGGGTATAGGTGTCCTTATATATCCTAGTCTTAGAACCTATACTGACAATATAGGGATCTGGTTGGGTTCAATTCCCATGTATGCTAGCATGTTTTGTTTCACTTTGGCCGGTGATTCCACCACTTTTCGGTGTGGGGTTTCATGACACTAGATTTCATGATGTTATTATGATTTATGTAGGTTAAAGTCTAAGTTCCCCATGAATGAATTAGGCAAGCCTCAAATAATGCACATAATGAAATGAATGATACCAAAGATCTTAGGATAGGATAATCAAGAGTTGATATAGATTTAAGTAATGACACTAGGTCTTTTTTGATCATTACACAACGAACCCGATGAAAGTCTTAAACTACATCCTAGGTATAGCTGGTGTTTACACTAGCTTATGAATGAAATGAAATGAAGTACATATGAATGAATGAAGCAGACTCTATGTTTGCTAAAGAAGGATCCCTAGTTGATGTCCCTTATGTTAGGTCATAATTTTTGGGAAGTCTTGATTTCAAGTCCATGATTCCAAGGTCTCATGGCATATGAACGAATGATATGAAAAATGTTATGTGTTATATGCAATATGTTATATTCTATGTGAAAGAAATGTTATGTACTGTATGCAAATTTATATGTATGATGATGCATGTTACTCTCATGGCATGACTTTTCTAATCAAAATTAGGAAAGTTCACTCACTTTCCTAATCAAAATTTTGTAAGCTCAATAACTTTCCTAATCCCAATTTGGCAAGTCCACTGACTTCACTTTCAATAATCATGTTGTTAGGAAAGAGTTGTTCTCAATCATGCATGTCCTTGATGTGTGCTTGAATATACCTTTACCCAGTACAAATGTGTACTAATCCCATACAATTCTACAGTTTTAGGTGTAGGCACAGGTGGATGCTAGAGATACAGGTTGACACTGAAGCTATCAAGACGAGGAATATTCATCCGGACTTAGTAGGCCCTCATGCTTTCGAGGATGCTTTCCGATTATATTATAGCTTAGTTATAGAATTGAGCTAATGGAGTATGTTCCACTAGCGTTTCTTTCCGCTTTTGTTCAGACATTGTGTTGGTGCCATTTTGGCACGTATACATTTAATTCTATATAAAACTATTTATTTCATTTGATGATCTTATTGTTAGATGGTTGATGGCGAACAATTATGAATCTAGTAGAATGATAAGTATGTATGTTAAGAAATGAAAAAATTAAAATTCTCTGCTAAAATTAACCTAGACGAAGTAAGAATGATGTAAGTAGGCTTGTCTGCGGCCTCTGAGAGGTCAATAACCCTGATCTCTTCTGGGGTCTAATCTCCATTCGTAACACTCACAATGGTTCTAATGATATGGATATTACAATGCATTTGTGCACAAAGACGGTTTCTAGCATGTATTCTAGTTCTTAAACTATGTTTCCCCCTTAGGAATACTAGCTAGTGGATCCACCTAGAGTGTCATGTTCATATTTTGGTACTACATACGCATGTAGACCACCTTCTTTCGGTGTAGGGTTTCATGACACCACATTCCACATTAAGCTCATGTTTCTATGTCGATTAAGGCAATTGTTCGTGGAAATAAAATGAAGTAATAAAGTGATCACTTACTGGGGTGACTTAACGGGTTTATTTAGTGTAGGTACGGGTATGGGACTGTACCAATTCATTGCACTAGTTAAGTTGGAGTGAAGTCCTAGGAAGTTGTTCTTATGTTCTTATAATGTAAATGATATATATCTGTTGACTTTACATATTGATTATCCTTTATGATTTTATTTTCACTTATAAACATGTTATTGGTCTATATTGCTTTGTATGATGATGAATACTCAAAATGCTATGTTATATGAAGATAGACACTACTTGTGATCTCTTCCCTTGTTTGCTTAATTATGTATATCGGAGATATGGGACTTCACATAAGCATTGCACACGTATTCTTGGAATGAATTATTGGTAAGGGACTTATAAGTTGACAAAATATGAACTCCTGTACATGCTTTGTTCTTATGACATTATGTTGGAGTTGCTTTGGTTATGTGCTCTTGATATTCTACTACTCATGTTTACTTGACCTTATTGAGAATATTGGTCTTGTGTTGTACATGGTCTTGTCGTAAGGAATGTGTTCTTGGTTATGCATAATATTTTTCAATGTAAATTACCATGGTTTTGAACAAATGTCCCTTTTAACATGATTTCCATGTTGATGTGCTTATGTCTCCATTGTTAGTACATATGGTTTAACTAACCCGTATTCTTTCCCTTTCCCCTAACAATGTAGGTTCGAGCCGTTGAAATATCTGAGGCTACATGAAGAACACTTGGACATCTTGCTCTAAGTATTGGTTAGTCGTAAAAGATCCGAGGATGTTACCTATTCCCACTCTAGATATGTTGATTGCTATAGTCTAAAGATAATCATTTCATTCCTATATTTTTATGATTTTTTTAGACCTATGTGGCAATTTTACATTTTTGTGAGGGTTATGCCTAATGTTTCTAGTTCGTTTTAGATGGTTAAATATGAGACAGAGTATTACACCAATTCCTTTCTATTGATTATGTTTTCTAAACAAAAAATCTATGTAATATTCATATGTGAGGAGTAAAAGTAAACTCCCTATGTAGTATGCGAGAGGTCAATGTAAACCTCACTTTATTGATATATATATATATATATATATGTGAAAAGTTTTAATTCTTTTGCATTTTTAACCACTGATATGTTATGACGAATCCTTGAGGCTAGTCTTACTCCTATCCAAGGACGCCAACGCCAGTTACGTTTAAGGGGTGCTCTGCGGTCGAGACAATCTTTTAGTGACAACATTCTTAAATATGGAAGGATCTTGGATAAAAAAATGTGGAGTGTTAATTTTTTGTTTAGAAGACCTGAATGATGGGTTAGTTGTAGATGGAATATCTTGGTAGGTATTTGCACATTTACATGTTTTGAATAGCATATTCGTTTTACGAGTTTACTTAGCTTTATATTTGATTTATTCACTATCATTTAAAGTTGAACACCCTAACTAATTTCCTTACTCTATATTTATTTACAAGAATACTTTTGATGCTATTTTGAGTCATCGTAAAAGACTTCTACCATGCATGAAGTCTCATTTCAAGACTCCTCATCATTGGTCGAACTGAAAGAAATCACCCTTTCTTCCACTTTGTGTCTCCCTCTTCTCAAAAGATCATGCAATATGTGTTGTAAATTCTTGCGTAAAAAACCTTCATGTTGAACACTTCAACTAACTTCATCAAACTTTATACTTAACCACAAACTTTGGTAGGAACTTCTTGTAGCTTGAGTCTTGTCTAGACAAACTCTCCTTGAGGATATTTCACCCGATATAGTTGTACCCATGAGGATCAACAATCTCTTCGAGTATAAAACTAGGATCGAGAAACTAACAAATATCTAATGAAAGAAAACCCATCACTAAAATATATGTTGATGTAGGAGGAAAAACTTACTTAAAATTTTTTTTCAAACATTTTCACCTATTTCTGTACATTAGGAAGAGAAGATATATATTCAAATGTAAATCCTGTTGCATATGTAGCAAAAATAATTGAAAATAGAGGGAATATGAAAAGAGAGGAACTTGAAAAGTCCTCTTATGCTTTAGTGAAAAGGCATTTGGTGGAAAGAAGAATAAGAGTGTTTAAATATAGAAACACTTCTATTAATTGCTAAAAGGATTGGAAAGAGATACATGCCTCGCGCCATCGCCATCTTTCCTCGCTCGGCTCAACTTCGGCTTTGGAAAATGATAGAGCGATTATTATTTAGAAAGATTTGTTTTAATTATGTAGTTAATTATTTGTTTAAGTAATTTAATTTAATTAAATTGCCAAAAAAAAATCGATTAATCAGTTGATAACAAAATTGTTTTCAATTAATTAAATGTTAAGCCAAACGTTTCAAATTTCTAGTTTATTAATCTAACCTGACGCGGGTCTGTGTGAGCCATTTTATTTAAAATCTTTCCTACCACTGTTTGGAAATGACTGTTTTGAAAGGTTGCAACTTTCACGAACAATCAGGACCATTTCAAAGGTCGCAAACTTTCATCAATGGTCGTGTGGATTCTGAAAGGTTTGGAAGCTTTTCGAACATGTTCTTCTTTCCTATAAATACTATTCATTATTCGGAAACTTTTCTTATTAATTTTTCTAATTTCTTCGTCTTCTTATACACAAAGTTTCTTTGTGAACTTTACTGTTGTTGAGTGGTTCACTGACACTAGAGTTTTGGGTTTCAATACGCTGGTGGTGAATAAGATCATTCTATCTTTGGAGGACATATTCCAAATAAAACCTCTGATACTAGAGGGGAATGATTTCCTTAATAGGAGATTGTGCATTCAGTAGGCTTGATCTTTTTTTTTTAAATTTTTTTCCAGATTCTTATACGTTTACGGATTTTAATTTTTTGTGAATTAATTTCTGTTGATATATTTTACTAGTTCATTAAAACGTTGGTAACTTCGTATTTCGGCAAAGTTTTGTTGGAATCAATAATTCTGTATAAAAAACATAGATTGGCAATAATCTTAAGGAAACTATCATTTAATTTTGATCTAAGTTTCTGATGGAGACAAAAACCTTGGTGATTTTATACTACTTTAAGTATGCAATTTTAAGTTATTACTTACTAAGACTGTATCAATTTTTTAGGGAAAACAACAATGTTACAGTTGTTGTTGTTGCACTAACCCGACCTTCTCTACCACAAGAAGAGAAAAAGGGTAAATTCTCTAGTGTGAATTTCAAAGGATGGCAGCAACAGGTATTTTTTTGGCTTAACACTCTTGGTTTGCAGAAACTTACAAGCAAAGAAACACCAATGCCTGGTGCTGAAATGTCATACAAAGAAAAATTCATGATCATAGAAGCATTTAAACAGATAGACTTCCTATGTAAGGGCTAGATTCTTAGTTCTTTAGAAGATGATTTACATAATGTCTATAGTGCAATAAAACTTCAAAAGAATTGTGGGATGCGCTTGAGAAGAAATATAAGATAGAATATGCAACCTTGAAAAAGTTTGTGGTCGAACTGTTTTTAGGCTATAAAATGGTAGATAGTAAAATTGTTGGATCACAAAAGTAGGAACTTCAACTTTTTTTCCTTTATAAGATTGCTGAAGATGTGGTAGTAAATGCAGTTAATGAAGTAGTTGCAATGATCAAAAAGTTACCTCCTTCGTAGAACGACTTCAATAATTATGTAAAGCACAAGCATAAGGAAATCAAGCTTGATGATCTTGTGATTCGTCTCAAATTTGTGGAATATAATAACACATCCAAAAAGAAGTCAGATAAGAGTTTTACAATAAATGGAGTTAATATTGTTGAAGAAGCTCCTACCAAAGACAAAAAGAGAAAGAAGTCCAATAGACAGAAGTCAGAACAAGAGAAGAAGAAATTCAAGGCCAACTATAGTAATTGTGGTAAGGTTGTTCATAAATCTTCTAATTGTCTTCCTCCAAAAAAGGACAAAGGAAAAGACAAAGGCAAAGGCAAAAGTCAAGCAAACATCGTGGAAGACATGGAAGATGCAGATGACTTGTGTGTAATGATCTCGGAGTGTAACTTAGTTTGAAATCCCAAGGAGTGGTTTGTCTAATCAGGTGCCACTCGACATATTTGATGTGCGAAATAAGCCTTTGCAACGTACACTCCTGCTGAGTACGATGAAGATTTTCTCAAGGGAAACACAACAACAACTAAGATAGTTGGAACTGGGAAAATAATGTTGTAAATGGAATCCGGCAAGGTGTTGAATTTGGATAGTGTTCTATGCACGTTCTTACAATAAGGAAGAATTTAGTTTCTCTTGCACTTATCGTTAAAAATGGGTTTAAGTGTGTCCTAATTAGTGATAATGTTGTAATAAGTAAGAATGATATGTTCATATGAAAGGGCTACCTCAATAAGGGCGTTTTCAAACTTAATGTAATGGTTGTTGATAATATTAACAAGAACACTTCTCCTATTTACTTATTAGAGTCAAATGATTGATGGCATGCCCGTTTGGGACATTAAATTAAAAAGTCTTGCGAAATTGGTTACTTTAGAAATATTGCCATATTTTAAATGCGATAACTCGAAATATGAAATTTGTTTAGAAAGTAAGTTTGTTAAACATTTTTACAAGTCTATTGAAAGAAATTCAAAAACTTTTAGACCAAATTAACACAGATATACGTAATATGAAATCGACATCATCTCATGGTGGAAAAAAGTATAATATAACTCTTATTGACGATTGCACTCGATTTTGTTATGTATATTTGCTTAGTAGTAAGGATGAAGGAATTAATGTATTTAAGCAATACAAAAAATTTTGGAGCACCAATTGAATCTAAAGATAAAAATTATTGGATGTGATAGGAGTGGAGAATATGAATCTCCTTTTGGAGAGATTTGTTTGGTATATGGTATAATTCATCCAACTATTGCACCCTATACACCATAGTTAAATGGTTTGGTAGAACGGAAGAGAGGAACATTAAAGGAAATTATGAATTCCTTAATGATCAATTCTAGTTCACCGAAAAACCTTTGTGGGAAATCCATCCTAACGGCTAATAAGATAGTCAATAGGGTTGTCACGACCAGCACCTATACCTTAGAATTTGGGATATTCTTATATCGCAAAGCGGCGTACTTGATGTTCCGGAGGTTTTGTACAAGCCCTTTTATATTGTTCATTGAATATACATGTATATGAAAAGTAGTGCGGAGTTAAAAAATTTCACAACATTGGGATAGTCTTTAAAATTCTCTTTCATATAAAAATAGTAGAAAATACTAAGTCTCATTTCATCAAATCCTCGACATAAGAGTACTTGGGACACGACCCATACAATAGAAATATAGTACTACTAATTCTATTACAATACTTGAATAAAAGAAACCAAATACATCTATTCCCTCGACTCAAATGAGAAAATATTTCAACTTGCAAAAAAGATCCTATAATCAAAGATTCTTTCCAATAAGCACCTTCACCTATGAATCACTTTAAAGATAGGTAAAAGCATTAAATTAGTACAAATACATGTACTAAGTATGGCACAGTACATAAAAATCATGAAAATGGGCATTTATTGGACACTCTCTAACATGCAATCTTCTCACTAAAATATATCCTAAGACTTACTTAAGTAAGACAAAGAAAGACCTCCTATAAACCGTCTCTAGGCACACCTAAATGATTCTTAAGACAACCTACATTAAGATATACACACTTGTAATACACCAAACAGATAAACATGAGATCCTCCAACCAAAAGTGATTCTAAGGTTCACTTGAGTGAGTTAAGAAGCGACCGCCCATACAATCCCTTCACACACACTTAAGACATCCTTTAGATTACCTAGTATAAGATCATTCTCACTTATACAAGAACATATATAATATTACATTCTCTTTCCAAAAGTTATCAAAACACTTACTCAAGTAAATAAAGACGAGAAGGTCCATACTAGAACTCTTCAATATTACCTAAGTATTCCTTAAGACTACCTAAGTTTCGATCATACCTACTTATTCAACAAAATTTCCCAACAACAGTCCTTCTCAAGGCTTATCTATGTAAGATACGAAGTGACCATTCTTATGCCCCCTTCACACCTTCACTAGACAACCCTTAACTACTCTAGATAAGTATTTATTCATTTAACATGCTCTTTATCTTTAATTTATTGCATTAATTAGTTCATTGAAGAGACATTCATCACATCAAGGGAATCTTACTAACATCTTCAAAGACTATTGTGCAATGTCTAGATAGTAACACATACTGCCACCTAAACTTAAAAGAACTCCTCCAATACTATTAGGTGTCCCATATAATAAGAATATGAAATAACGTACATAGACCATTGTAGCAAAGCATTGAATGTAGAGTTGTAAGCTGCTCCGGTGGAGGGTGTTCCACTTACCTATGGTAGAACTTGGAAACATCCCATGTAGGCATATGGTTAAGGAATATGAAGGGTTTCTTTGCACTCTATCCTCTCTCTTAACTAGAACTAATTCTCTTACCAGACTCAATAGGTGCTAGCCTTTGTTCTCTTACAGTAATCAACATTAAGGATCACATGAAGAGGTTCCTTATATAGTTCATAACCCAATCACATTCACCCTACCAAAGAGGTCTCCTAGGGATGCCTTTCAATGGAGAAGAGGATAGCCTAATGACTTCCCTAAGGATGATTTCATACCATTCAATAAGGATACCTTTACGATTTTGGACTTCAAGGATCATAACCTTACCATTAGGTTGAAGATTCCACATAAAGAATCTTAGATTCATTCAATGTCTCATGTTATTCATACATACAAGATAAAGAGGCTTTAGAATCCTAACTCAAGAAATCTCATATTCAAATTTATACATGTGTCAAGTAAGGGACACAAGTCTATCACACAATACATACCAATACTTCACTTTAGCACATATTGCATATCATTCTAGAAGAACATAGGAATAAATATTATCATCTATAATTCATCCTATATACTACAATAACATAATCAATATAACCATAATTTACACATATAGTCGAGTAGACTTAATCATGAATCAAGTCTAAGACTACACACATAAGGACATAGTTATTGACTTACTTTATCACCTAACGCCGATGAGGCCACATCATTCAAAATTATGACACATAGCACCGTTACCAGAAGTGGACCATACAAATCACAACATATTTCAAGAGCTACAATATATGAAATAAGGAGAATTAGGGCAGCGTACCACCAATCTATTCTCACCACTTCAATCCATAGTTAAATCATCCAATTCAATACAAAAAATATCTTACACATGGCCATGATTATCAATTAAATATAAAAAGCATAATACTAAATGAATCTAGGTAAATTAAATATATATTTATCAATCTAAGATACCCTATACATCAATTGAATACACTTTTTACATCATTCAATAACCCATAGAAAACTACACCAGAATTCATAAGCATTAAGACAATATCAATTAACCCATAAAGTAGTCAAAAACTAGGTTCATGGGATTACATGGGTTCATCGTTTAATAATGTTAAAATACTCTAATGAAAAACAAATCAATTAATATACAATGATTTAAAATCTTTAATGGAAGAACCCATGGATAAATCATAAAATTAGACAAGCTCATCATTTGAAAACTTTAGAAATCTCCTTGAATTTTGGTCTCCTTGATGAATAAAGTTTCAAGGATAAAAAAACATACCTCAATGAATCTAAACCACAAAAATGATCATGAATCTCATATCAAATCTTCAATCCAAGCTCAACCTTGAGCTTTGGCTCCAATTATGTTATAGATAATTTCTTAGAGATTTTTGGGGTTTTATTTTGAAGAATGATTTCGTCCAGGTATTTAGGACTTATAACCCACTTAAAATACCTAATATACCCCTAATTAACTGCTGAAACTCTTATTTGTACATTGGGTGAATCTACTTAGCAGTGAACTGCGAAGTTGCAGGCCTCACCAACAATTGGCCATCGATGGACTGTTTGCCCACAAACGGACCGTCCTGGCTTGTCGTCGTTTGGTTCTGAGACTAACTATTTGGATATTGACCTACCTAGGCTAAGTATTGAAAAACTTCCACCAACTATGGGTTTTCGACCAGCCTACTGGATGTCAATTACCTCAGTCGATTGGGGCTCGTCTTGATAGCCTTTGGCTAAAAGATGGGTCCTTCCTCAAGGACCCTTGGTTGGTCCTTGAGGATGTTTTCCCAGACCTTTGAAACCCAAATATGATCTTATACAATTTTAGGACCTTCCACATCAATATCATCCTAAACGAACACATAAAACTCAATGAAAAATGCCAAGACACACAAGTTCATTTCAAAGAAAACCTTTTAAACGTTTTTGGACGTTTTACCTCCAAACATCATGAAACTTTACACACTGCCTATAAAAACTATAACAACTCATATAATAACCTTATAAGCTCATAACATATAAATAATCACATAAAACACTCATGAAGAACATAGGTGACTAGTCATCGAACGTGTTGGTCATCCCTTTACATTTGACTTCCAATGCACCTAAACCTTTAGATAATGACTCAATATCATATATTATAAACCGTTTTAGGACCTTAGACCCTCATTAAAAACATATTAGTCTCTATTTTAACCTAAGTTTTTTAGAGGTATTAAAATCTCCCCTACATTGTCAACATTCGTCCTCGAATGACACTTGCCACTCTCCGAACACTTATAATAATAGAGATTAAAACTACATCTAATCATAATACAACATAAAACATCATAAAATACAAACATATAGAAGAAACCTCAGTTTGACATAGTCAAGAGATTCACAGCACAACAAGAAACTAGAAGAAATTCTACAAGTCATCATACAATAAAAACTCACACCCTTCATTCCAAATAGCATAAACTTCTTTTATACTCGCTATCATTCTCATATACATCAGTTCTAACAACATTACAACAATTTTCAACCAAAGAATGGCAGTCTATTTTACAAAAATGTTACAGTGAGAAGGTTGCCTTACAGTGAATTCTGCAACATTTTTAAAAAATGCAACTTTTAGGCAATTCATGATGGAAACATGCATTATAAACACATTTTAAAATAAAATCATAACATCATAAAATGCACAATGCAAGGAATCAATGATATTGAGTTCCAACAAGACTCCTAAACACCATGCACATACAACGTGCTTCTATGACTTTCTAGCCCATCCCATTCTCCCCCACATAGGAGGAATCATAACACTATATAAATACAAGAACTTATCATCATCATCATCAGTCTTATCCGGTTGTGCTCCTCTAGTCCAGAGTGCATCGAAATACCTCTTATTTGGAGCATCATCTTTCAGAACATTTGGAGCAACTTGCTTACCATCTCTAGTAGGATAATCCCTCACCTTGTTTCCGTATTTACAACATCCAAAACGAATCCGGGTAGCCATTAGGAATTACCCATAGTTCCTCTTCCCACAAATAACACATGTAGGCTTGCCAACTTGAGAACCATATCCCTTCTCTATTTTCACCTTAGTACCCCTAGAATTTTCTTGAGTTGAAACCTTCTTCTTTAACCTTGGTTTATTTTTATCACTTGAACCACTTAACTTAAAGTTTATATAAATCCTATCAAGTTTGGATTCCTCAATTGATTGAGCATAAACCATGATTCTTGCTATGGTCATATCATCATGTAGCATGGACATACAACATTCTTCTTTTACTAGGTCAGCCACCCTAGTCATAAACCAACTCATCTCATACCTAGGGTTAGAAACTAAGGATGGGTCATATCTAGACAATGTAGAGAACTTCAATGAGTATTACTCAACACTCATATTTCCTTGCTTCATATTGATAAACTCCTCTACTGTCACCTCCCTCCTCTAATGGAGAAAGTACTTACCTAGAAAACCTTCTTTAAATTCTTCCCACTATGTAAAACCTGACTCAACTAGCCTAATATCTTTCCATTGAGTGTACCTACTTGAGAAACATCTCTCAATTGATATGAAGCTAACTACGCCTTCTCCCACCCCCATGGAACTCAACACCTTATACACACCATCTAAGAACTATTCAGAATCCTCTCCTACCTTAGTGACAAGAAATATAGGAGTATTCATCCTCATAAAATCTCTCCTTCTAGATTTCATAGTATTATCTGTAATATTCACTCTAGATTGACTACCAATATTCACATGAGTAGTCAAAGCTTAGGCTAGAGTAAGTAAAGCCTCTCTAAAAGGAACCCCAAGAAGGATCAAAATGTTGGACTAAGGAGTTGCCATATCAGTGTGCAGGGCACTAATTTGAAGCCTTCCTCGCGTCACTCGCCTAGTACATATGTTTCCTTTCACAATTGGGGTCTAGACACTAGACAAAATCGTGTCGTTTACCTCTCAAAGATCGCACAGAAGCTTACATAGGTCATCAGTGCATCATATAGGTGAATTTTAGCGTAAAATGTAAAACTTTTATGTGCTTTGAAGTATACATAGACTTGATAGTTAGAATTACATTATATTACATCAGTTCACAACAACCCTCTACTAATAAGATATTAAAATGAAGGAAATAGTTCATATATGCATAAACATAAAGTTGCCAAAATGGCGTCAATACGACATCTGAAAAATAAGTAAGAATGTAATGTTAGTGAAACATCGTCAACTATATCATGCCAACGTATAACATAGAATATAATAGATAAAATTCCTTGAAAGCATGAGGGCTTATAAATTCCGGATGAATGCTAATCAATCAGAAAGCTTCAGCGTAGTCTTGTAAGCTCTAGCGTCCACCTACACCTGTACCTAAAAGTAAATGGTTATATGGGATTAGTACTCACTTGTACTAAGTACGGGCATATGCAAGTACACACCAAGGACATGCATGATTAAGAAGATGTCTCTCCTAACGATATGAGTTAGGTAAATCTATTTAGTTTGACTTTCCAAATCGGATTAGAAAAGTCATGCTATGAGAGTAACATGCATCATCATTCTTTTCATATTGCAGACAATATCCCATAAAGTTGAGGAAGGGGAAGTTAGTGGAATTCATAAATCTTCGTCAAGAGGGAATGAGTGTGAAGGAGTATTCTCTAAAGTTTACCCAACTCTCCAAGTATGCCCCAACATTGGTGAACAAATCTAGGTTTAGAATTAATAATTTCGTGATGGGGGTGTCGAGTATGGTTTAAAAAGAATGTTGTACGACTATGTTCCATAATGAAATGGATATCTCTTGGCCGATGTTGTTGTCTAGGACTCTCTTCGGGTTCACTTTGCAATGACCAAGAATGACCTATTGTCATTACTTGAGTCTAGTTCACCTCTTGATTATCCTATCCAAATACCTTTGGCATCATTCATTTCATACTATGCATTACATGAGGCTGGCATCATTCTTTCTTTGGGAACTTTAACTTTAACTGACATACATCATTTGAGCTGCATGAAATCCAGTGTCTACCCTATACCGAAAAGAGGTTGAATCACTGCCGAAAGTGAAACAAAAACTTGCTAGCATATATAGGGAATTGAACCCTGCAAGATCCTTATGTTGTCTGCATAGGTTCAATGATTAGGAGATATAAGGAGTCCCATACTCGCCTAAAAAGATAGTCTCATCTCATGAGATTTACACAAAACCTCTACCATCCCAAAATAAGGAATCGCGACTCATAGCTAGCCTATAGCTTCTCTGTATATAGTTCCATTACATTCATCTCATACATCATAGAAGCAGGCTTCTAGTATAAGGGTTTCATTGCTTATTAGATGATTTCTCATCTCATCTTTAGTGCTAAGTGTATATTAATCACAATACTTTCAATAGAGTATTTCTTAGAGACTAGTCTCTTTATTAGCTTTACACTCTCATAGGTGAGTATGGTTTTTGGTAACACTTATTAGGATCATTTGAGATTGATCTTGTCTTTCATATTATACTCTTATCATGTTGTCACCAAATTCACTAACTTTGGCACATTAGCTCTTCATATTTACTCACCCCATTATGTGAATGTTCATCTCATCATATGCCAATGCACTTTGCCTTTTGGTGTATTGCACACTCTTACCTAACCCTCTTGGGATTACATCATTTCATCATATACATCTTAGGTTCACTTACTTTTGAATGTACGCTGAACTTATGAACGCATACGTAAAAGCCATGAGTCTTCATTCATAATTTGTCTAAGTGACTTGTACTTAACAAAGATTATATGGTAAAATACTTATGCATATTTTAAATATGCTAAGGTTTCAATTTCAATTCCCATAGGAAGCATTCATTAACTATTTAATAATGTAAGACTTATGTATCAATACGGAATTCGGCAAGGGAACCCGATTTAGAATTCCTTGAGAAACACTTAGTATCATAGTTAATTTTTTTTGGTTTACATTTTAAGCTTGGGGGTTCGAGGTCGATCCGCAATGCCCACACTATGTTCTTTTTCTTTCTTTTCTTTCCTCTCTATTTTCTTTTGGGATCAAGAGGATGTGGGATCAATCCCCCACAACCTCATTTTATTTTTATTTAATTTCTCCTACTTCTCTCACCTATCCAAGGGGTTGTTGGTTTGATCCCCACACTCCCCATTTTATTTTATTTCCCTTTTTCTTAAGTTTCTTCACCCAGCCTTACCATATTTTGAGTCCCCCTCACCTCACATTAAATATTAAATTTTTCAGCAGCCTATATATAGTGAGGTATCGGGTTATACTTAATGACCTCACATCTTTAAAAATGATTTTTAAATTTTCAATTCCTCAAGTTACATAGCAGAACCAAATATTAAGCAAATCTGAAAATTTGATTACATTTTCAAGTCCAATTTCTCAATATTTTATATGGTAGATTGTAGGACAATTCAAAGAGCATTTCATACATTTTTAGGCGCATTTTTGTGGTTACATTTAGTCAAGTGTTTTAACTAAATTCAAAAACATCACACCTAACATGAACATCAGGATTTTTACAAGCATTTGCACATCAAGTACCACGATTCAACATGCCTTTTTCACACTTCAATTTGTGACACGAGTTAAGGCCTACACAATTCACACACATACTTTATCAGATAACTTTGGTAAGGAATAATTATTTGTCACATAAATCCGAACATACATACATGAACATAATCATCACGAAAACACATTACATCCCTAATTTCTACCATCAAACATACCCAAACCCACTATACTCGATGGGAACTAGTGATAAGGACATGTAACGGGGAAACATTCCTACTTTTCGGATTAGAATTGACTGAATTATAGGGTATCTTCGCAAAAGGGACCAAGAGGAAGAAAACCCATAACTTTTTTCGATCAACACTATCAAAACCTGCTCCAATGGAGAGCCAACTCCCACGACACCAAAGCCTACCACCAAACTTGAATCACCATCCGTCAAGAACAATGATTTTGTTTTTCTTTTTTAGTATAGTTTTTATTTCTGAGTTTTAGCTTTCATGTTCTTTAAGAGTGATGAACTTTTGATTTTTCTCTTCTACTGATAATGAAGCGTGAGAATGAGAGTGGAGAATCGTGAGAATGAGAGTGGAGAGATGTCATAGTACGCTTAGGAGTAGGAATTTTAGGTAAGGACTTAGTTAAACTAGGACTCTTTGTTATTTTAAATAAAAATATGATTTTCTAAGTCTTATGTGACAAGACTAAAATTATCTTATTTAAATCAAATAATAAAATACCAATTAATTCAACTTAAATATTGCTTCCAACAAGGATCGAACTCGGGTTAAGCCCTTCTCGCGAAAATGGGTCAATTCGGGTCAACCCTAACCTAATTGTCCACTCCTTATATTAATTAATTAATTAATTAATTAACTATTTAGGGTAATCACAATACTACCCTTAGACTAAAAAATACCAGTTTATCCTTAGACCTTCCAAACCTAATATTACTCCTTTCAAGTCCGATTAAAACTCATCCAGGTGAATCTCTTCAATTCGGGTTCCCTACATGGCAAGACCAAACCTTGCCTAGATTAACTAACTCACCAAGTTGGCCGGCTTAGCTGGTGCATAGGTTTTGAGGTGTGGTTCCACGTGCATCAAGTCGTGTAAAACCGGTATAATCTAGGCATTCTAGGTACGCTTAGGCATGATTTACCATAATCATCTTCGGGTTGTTACAATATCCACCCTTTGGGAACATTTGTCCCCGAATGACACTTCTAAATATTTAGCACCACGACAATCATATCATAACATAAGTACTTTACACAGTCAAGCAATAGCAACAAAGAATAGAGAAGATAAGTAAACGTAGACTTAAGAATAGGAAGTCTATCCTCAGGAGCTTAAAAGATTAGGATAGTGATATCTTATATCAGCCTCGGCCTCCGGCATAGTACCCTCAACAAGATAGTTCCTCAACAATACGTTCACTCTTGCAACCTCCTTATTCCTCAGTTGTTTCATCTGCCGATCTAAAATCTCAAGAGAACCTCCTCATAGGATAACTCTTCATCAACCCCCAAACCTTGAATAGGCAAAATTGATTTTGTATCACCAAGGCACTTCTTTATCATAGAGACATGAAAGACTAGATGAACAAAAGATAGTTCCACAGGAAATGCAAACTCATAGTCCACCTCAACCACACGTTGTAGAATCTTGTATGGCCCAACGTACGAACTCAACTTCCCCTTCCTGCCAAATCTCGTAACCCCCTTAATGGGTAATATATTCAAGTAGACATGGTCACCAACATCAAAATCTAAGGGCCGCTTCCTGTTATCTGCATATGTTTTCTTCCGACTATAAGCAATAGCCAACGTGTCCCTAATCACCCTGACCTTTTCTAAGGCCTCATGAATGATCTCTGGACCCAAAATGGATTACTCTCTAATTTCGAACCAAATAACTGGAGACCTACACCACCTACAATACATTGCCTCAAATAGTGCCATCCCAATGATGAAGTGATAATTGTTATAATACGAGAACTCTATGAATGGTAGATGATCGTCCCAACTACTTCTGAAGTCGATCACTTACGCCCTCAACATGTCCTACAATGTTTGAATGATGCGCTCTTCCTGCACATCTGTCTGAGGATAGAAAGCAGTACTGACCTTTACCTGTGTGCCTAAGATCTTCTAGAAGGATCTCGAGAAATGCAAAATGAACTAAGCTCCTCTCTCCGAAATGATAGACAAAGGAATCCCATGCCACCTCACAGACTAATAAATGTAGATTCTTTCATAATCCCCGTCCCTATAAGTAGACTTTACAGGGATAAAGTGGGAAGACTTAGTCATCCTGGATGTTTCACCTAAAAGCATTGGTGTACTTGAAATCCAAGCACAAAAGGCTCTTCTTGAGAGCATATTTTGTTAAAGTAGACATAAGTAAGGCCATAAGAATCATTTTCAACCTCATACCAATCGCACTTAAATAGAACAACCTTGAAATGACTATAATAGTGTAATTAAACAATATCAACTATTCTGCCATAATAAGTAAAATCTGCAGCAATCTGATTTTTATCATTTGAGCTTGCAAAGCTTTTAGTTGAGGCAATTAATATAGCACCACTATTTAGTTTTTTAAACATTCCATCATGTTGCCTAACATGTAATCTATATCCATTACCAAGATACACATAATATATTTTTGCAACATAATTTGGTCAACTAGACAATTGTTTTGTAAAATCAGACGCATCCTCTTGCAAAGCACGAGTTTCAATGATTGAGAGAAGTTATAAAAATGATTCTTGGCCTTCCATTTAGATCTTCGTGATAAATTATTAACATCTTTCTAATACTCTCTACACAACATGCTTTTTTCTTTAAAATAATAAATAAAATATGTTAAAAGTTAATTATACAAAAAGAACACTATATTCAAATTAAGGTACCTTATATATTCTTGATTCTCGTCACAATTTTCCAATAAGTACGCATGTTCCTGACTTATTGAATTGTCATCTAAAATGATTGGATTAGTTTTCGTTGCTCCTAAAGGAACCTTTTTGTTAGAAAACAAACTCAATGTTTCTACATCACTTGGGTCACATTTATCATTATTTCATGCCCTTGTGTTAAATATGGTATGCACACCCCCATGCAGATATTTGGAGAATATATTTTAATTCAATCTATTCCAACTCGTGCTATGACCATATTGGCTTATCCCCAACATGTGCGCCTGCCCCTAACAGCCCTAATCGAATTTGGTTGGGCTTGCCTCTTCGCCGGTTAGCACATGTGCTTGCACATGTCTTGCGGCCCAATTTAATTTTCCCAATGATCCTCACTATATCCTTGGGCACTTCTTACTCTACATGATCATTTTAAATGATCATGTTCTATGGTACCTAGGCTTGACACTTGCAGGCCTCGCACCTAATTTTTTAAGTTGAGAATCAATATTAAATCTTAGGGTCTTTATTGCAGGCATAATTCTTTAACAAGCTTGAATTCAGGCATTTGAACATCAAAGTATATCTTAATATATAGAAATTGTCTAACACCCTTAAGCCAATATTCTCTAATATGCCCAATATTACTTAATATTTTGCATTGCGATGCCTATGTACCCTGAATACCTATTCTTAAAACTTAATAGACTCTTCGCTACATGAGTACACTCTCTAGAATATAACATTACCTGTACAAGAACATCACATAAGATTCCAACACATAGCTTCAATGATCTATATGCCATCATTAACCTCATTTTTATGGGTCTTGGAACTGCTAATCCCAATTGCTTGTAAATTTCTAATGTCATCAAGATGATACTGCCTCTTAGATCATACAAGGACTCTATAAATCTCATTGATCCAATGGTTCAAAATATAGTTAATTTACATGGATTTTCCTTTTGAAAAAATAATAAGTCTAGTATAAATAGCACTACTATGAGGAACATCGTTAGTTAAATCAACACTTACAATTCTATTCATTGTAACAAAAAATTTCATGGACTTGGCGTATCCTCACATATTCTCCAGGGACCGCACCAGTGGTATATTAACTGAAAATTGTTTAAGCATGGTTATGATGTTTTCAAACATCTAATCTTCAGCTTTATTTTTCAGCCTTTTAGGGAAAATATGATGTGGTCTGGGGATCTCCTATTAAGGAATGTTTCCCTCGACCACATTATCTTTTCCTCTCGCATATTGTGCTAATGGTGGAGCATCCTCCAAGTAATTTACGTGTTTAGATTCATCCTCCTCTTTTCCATCTTGCTCCAATACTATTTCATGTTAGTACTTGCAAAAATTGAGTCAATAAGAATTTTACCACTCTTGGTGGCGATGGCCATGCTTTCCCCGTCCTTTTTTTTATTTTCTACTATGTCACTTAGTAGTGATCAATTTTTCCTCTGACTTATTGAGGCTGAGAGTTTCCATAACTGGTGCTCAATTTTCTTGATGGAGGTTGTGTCCGAGTCCACCAGTTGACTAATGATCGAGAAATCACCTCTCATATATTAACTCATACATTAGTTAATTCCAATTTTCTCCAGGTAGCTTCTTATGTATACTGATGTCATATTTCATTTGCATCTCTTTTGATTCTAGAAAGATCGTTCCAAGAAAGCTTTCTTCAGCTCAATATAAGTTCTAATGGAGTCGTGTGGCATCCTATTCAACCAGTTAGTTGTCTCTATAGTACGAGATTGTGGAAACAAGTTAGTCTCGTTAATGTTTGGTTAACTCCAGGAATCTCTTGTGACTTGCAGATTTCAACAATGTTCATCAAGTGCTGGTTTTGATCGTCACAAAAAACCTCCTGAACATAACTTTAAGATTTAATGATTGAATCATGGTGATGGTCATTCTGAACTAAACACCTTAAGGTAATGCAAGTAAAACTAATGCTCTTTTTGCTCAATCTCCATCCAAATCTACATCATCCTCTTCACACATCATGTGAGTTGGATGATACGCTCTGCCGCTTGGAGCTATTGGTTGGTGTTGGGGTTGAATGATTCCATTCACTTATATGTTCTCATTAACTTCTCTATTGGTCATTGTGAACTTAACACCTTAAGGTAATGCAAGTAAAAATAATGCTCTTTTGGCTCCATCTCCATCCAAATCTACATCATCCTCTTCAAACATCATTTGATTTTGATGATACGCTCTTCCCCTTGGAGCTATTCGTTAGTGTGGGGGAGGAATGATTCCATCCACTGCTATGTTCTCATTAACTTCTTTGGGTTTGTTGTTCACATCATTTGGCTAAACACCTCTTGTGAGGACTTCAACTTCAATTCCAAATCTCTGTCTCAAGTTCTTGTGTGTTAACCATTTTGTTAATTGTTCTAATTTTTTGATCGCAAGGGACTAGTGGAGCTCCCTTACTTCTGGTATTCAACATACACAATAAAACTTAACTAGAGATACAGAAAAAGAGAAATGGAAAACATGTTCATCGATCTTATTTCAATGTTCAATAATGAAAGTTGAATACTAAGAATAATGGAAAACTTGTTCGTTGATCAAGATAATATACGATTAAAACATTAAAAATGACCTACAATTCAAAAAGTTTTTCAAAATAAATATCTGCTCGAAGTAGGACTAAAATTAGGGTAGCTTCACGGACAGTTTTAAGATCTGTCAAGGACATCACAGTCCGTGAAGCCCTCCGTGGTAATTCTTTGGATCTTTCCCCAACATCAAGTCTTCAACACTTGTAACTGGACAAGATTTTAGGGAAAACATTACTGAACGTCAAAGGGATATGATCCGTGAAGTTGTCTGTGAACTTCACATGGAATTTCCCATGTTTAGGTATTCAATTTTTGCAAACTTGAAAAGGCACTACGCACATCACGGAAATTCATAAGGACCACGGTCAGTGAGATTTTTTGTGATCTCCAATTGGAATTTTCCGCACTTTTGATGAAATGCTAGCACACTTGATAAGGACCACGATCAACACAAAGGGTAGTCGTGGTGACTACAACCTGTATAGGTTCCCATTGTCTTGACTTACCCCCCATCATTTTGCAACTTCCCTTAGCCTCTTAACTAATTCCAATCCATTACTTGCACCACGATACTTAATTAAAACTAAGGCCTGTGAGGTTTTCTGTATTCCTTAATTCATTAAGTTTAACTTAGCAAACTTGTTCTTCATATCTCCAATCTTTCACAATTCATAGTTTTCATCTGTTAAAAAAATAGTAAACGTATTATATTCACTTAAATACACCTTATTCTAGTATTAATTCTTACTTTTTCAAGCATTAAATATGACAAAATTTTCTAACAGAGCCTCAACTGTCTCGTTATACTTTGTAGATGGTTGCTTATATGAGGAGCGTGATGAGTCTATTTGTGTTTGGACTATCATTATTGTCAATCAAAGAGGATAAGGTACCTATGTTTAAAAGGGACATACATATATCAAGGCATATGATCCATGTGTAGTAAGTTGAGGAAGATAATTTCAAAGATAGGGTTTATTTCCGCAGTAATAGGGCAAAGAAAACGGGTAATGAGTCCTCATACCAAAAGGCATGAAATGCAAAAAAGTCATTTCTTCAAAAAAGGCCAACTAGGACAACCCCTTAACCAACTAGTGCAACTGTATAAGGAACATAGGTGATTCAAAAAGTAAAAATTTCCAGAACTTGAGATATCAACCTACTCAAACCCTACATGTGCTAAGTGTGGTGGCAACAACCAAGAAGTGTGTTATGATAGATCCATTGGTTGCTTCAAGTGTTTTCATATAGGTCACTATATGAGAGAGTTCTGTAAGAACAGATAGAGAGAACCCAATCCTCTTCAGCAGCTCAAGCAGAACTGCACCTAGAGTAGCCATTTCAGGGACATGCAAAGGAGAAAATCGTCTTTATGGTATCTCCTGTCTCAAAAAGGAGGATAATTCACCAAATATTATCACTAGCACGATCAAAAGATTAATTTTTTTATGTATATAAATTACTCGATCTTGGTGCGAGTCTATATTTTTTACTCTATGTATAACTATGAGGTTCGATATTATTTCTGAACGACTTTTAAAGCCCATCGGTGTTTCCACATATGTCGGTGAGTCATTTATAGCAAAGAGATTTTAATATGCTTTTTTCATATCTATCAATCACAAGGACACCATGACTTACTTAATATAGCTAGACATGGTGGAATTTGATGTTATTGTAGGTATGGACGGACTTCAAGCTTCGTATGCCTCACTAGACTGTAGAAGTTTAGTAGTAAATTTCAAGTTTCCTAATGAGATTTTTATAGAGCGACGTAATTTAGTAGTGCCTAACAGTCATTTCCTTTGATATATTAAGTCCAATAAGTTAGTCTCTAAGTGGTGCATCTATCACTTAGTCCGAGTTAGTGACTTAAGTATAAGACACCACTTATTCAGTCACTTCCAGTGGCGAGTAAGATTTGACAAGTCTTTCAAGATGATCTTTCTAGAGTACCTCCTAAGAAAGAAAAAACGTCATCATAGATATTCTCCTTGATACTCGACCTATATCTTTCAACCATACAGATTGGCTCCAGCGGAGTTAAATGAGTTAAAAAGCAGTTGGAATATCTTCTGTACAAAAGCTTTATTTGACATAGTGTCTCACGTTGGGGCGACCGGTCTTATTTGTGTTGAAGAAAGACAATTCACGTTGGGGCGACCGGTCTTATTTGTGTTGAAGAAAGACGATTCTCTTAGGTAGTGCATAGATTTCTACCAGATGATTCTCTTAGGTAGTGCATAGATTTCCTCCAGTTTAACAAGGTATCTACAAAAAATAAGTATCCCCTTCTAAAAATTAAATATCTTTTTTATGAACTTCAGGGTTCCACTTTTTTCTCAAACATAGACCTCATATATGGCTAGCATCATTTGAGAGTAAGACAAAGTGAGATCCTCAAGATGGCATTCAGGGCCTGTTATGGTAACTATGAGTTTTTTGTTCTTTCTTTTGGCTTGACAAATCCACCTGCAGCATTCATCGACCTTCAGAAAATAATGGTAAATCCATATATTGAAATTCTTGCTATCATGTTTATTTGTGACATCCTTATTTATTCGAGCAGTGAGGAGAATCATGCAAGTCATCTCAAAATAATCCTCCAAAATCTGAAAGATAAGGAGTTGTATTCAAAATTTTCTAAGTGTGAGTTTTTACTTATGTTTATTGCCTTCTTCAAACACATTGTGTTTGGTGATGGGATTTGAGTTAACACTCAAAATATTGAAGTTATGCGGAACTTGAACATGCCCACATCTCCTATTGCTATAAGGAGTTTCATGAAATTGGCTATTTTATGTAGAAGGTTCTTTGAGGGGTTTTCATCTATTTTTCCCCATTGACAAAGTTGGCACAGAAGACAGTTAAGTTGCAATAGTTTTAAGCTTATGAGCAAATCTTTCATTAATTGGAAACCTGGTTGTCTACGACCGGACTTTTGACCTAACCAGAAGTTATGCAAGACTTTTTTATTTATTGTGATGCATATAAAGCTGGACTTGGTTGTGTATTGATGTATAATGATAAATTTATAGCTTATTTCACCCGAAAACTTAAGATTGACGAGAAAAATTAGTTACATCATTATCTTGATTTTGTAGTGGTAGTATTCGCAGTAAAAATATAACGTCATTATCTCTATGTTTTTCATCAAGATTTGTTCACCGGTCCCTCCATTTTTCAATATGTTTTAAATAAGAAAGAGCTTAATCTCAAATATAGAATGTGGTTGGAGTTACTCAAGGATTGTTAGATGCACATTCTCTATCACCCATGTAAGGCTTATGTTGTTGCTTATTCATTGAGCAGGCTATATATGGGTAGTACGTTGCATGTTGAGGAAGGAACGAAAGAATTGGCTTAGGATGTTTACATACTTGCCTGATTGTAAACCATCTATTGGATTCCAATTATTTACTTGTAGTGATGAATGGAGCTAAAAATCATCAGTAGTGTCTGAAGTGAAAGAGAAACATAACCAAGTGTAGATTAACTATAAGAGGGAGTGGTGACATGTTGAGGTATCAAGGTACCTATAATGTGTGTAACAAGTGTAGATTAACAATAAGAGAGGATCATGGAAGAAGCTCATAGTTCCAGAGATTCAATCCATCGTTGTTCCACAATAATGTATCATGACATGGGAGAAGTCTATTAGCGGAGTAGAATGAAGAGGTATATGACAAATTTTGTGCCTAACTATCCAAATGGCCGATAAATCAAGGTAGAGTACAAAAGGCTCGAAGGTATGGCTGAAATATAGATCATTCAGAATGTAAGTGGGAGATAATTATTATGGATATCATTAATGTCTTGAACTAATTACTATGGATTTCATTAATTTCTTGAACTGATCTCACAAACAACATGATTCGATTTGGGTGATTAAAGAACAGATGACTAAATCAACCCATTTCTTACCAGTAAATACTACCTATTCAGGAGAGAATGATGCCAAATTATATATTCAGGAGATAATTTGACAGTAAGGAGTTCTAGTGTGTATCATTTTTGATAGAGGTGCATAGTTGACCACTCTATTTTTCATGTCTTTCAAGAAAGGTTCTAGTTCAAAGATAAATCTAATTACTGTTTCCTATCCTGATGCTCTCACATCGGAGAGCATCCTGTAGACTTGACACATCGTATAAGACTACGAAGAGCCTCATACAAAACTCATACTCTTTCTTGCATTCGATACAAAAATAGTGCAAAATTAGAACTCATACAAGCCTCAACGAATTTGAAGATTACAATTAGGAACTGTATGGTTAAAGTTTAACGTAAATAAAATCATTGTTTGTTTAAATTTTTACTTCAAATCTAGCTAGAAAGTATCTATCATATAGATATATATTTATTAGTATAAGAAGTTCTATTACCTATGTTAGTAGTCCGAGTACATATATTTGATACATCGATTTATTAAGTAGATAAATTAGTTTTCCCAGCAAGTATCTTTTGCCTATCGATACGTTCTCCAGGTGACATGGCTTATTCATGTATTTGAGTGAGATTTGTGAACTCTGTGAAATCTTTTAAGCCTTTTCGAGAATACAGTTTAACCTCGCAGGCTAGAAAAGAAAAATGAAACTATTCCAAATGCCTTACAACTTGTAAAAGACAAGGAGAATATTAACGAAAATTTAACTCGAAAAAAAAGAGAGAGAAATTGTTTGTATAAAAATTTATGAAACTTCAGAAAAAACGTTAGAATAAATGTAAGTTTTACATAAACAAAATAAGATGCCTAACTTTGTATATCAGTTTTCATTTCATGATGATATATGTACTCAAAATTGTTCAAACAAACAGAAATTGAAATTGTTCATACCTAGTTTGTGCCTTCAATCAGATTTTGAATCCTACTTCTCTTTGAGATTGGTAGTTTAGAGGAAGAAATTCAAAATATGAATGACAAAACATTCTTTTTACCGCAAAGATGGTTTACTTTTTTGTGGGGATCAGCGATTTGTTTGAGTTATAAGTGATACCAAAAAAACAGAGTAAGGCGAGAAGTTGTTTGGTACCTGTACTGTATTTTTTTCTGGGAGCAACTAATTAATAAATTTATGTTAAAAGGTTATTTAAAACATTAATAAACAAAAAATTGAATAACAAAAGAAATAAAAAGAATTCCTACACTCCAATAAGTCAATTAACGTCTAAATAGTAACATTTTAAAAATATAGTTAATTATCTTGGTATAATTATATTTTGACTCACCGATTCCCACATAAAATATCTAATGCTGAAATTTATATTAGGATGAGCTGATTCCATGTTTGATTGGGATAAAATACACTGGATAACTAATCCTCGAATAACTTATTTCCCGAAAAAAAATATCCGTTAGTGTATTAAAAGGTGCCGGCGTGGAACAAGATGTTTTATATAGCACAGGACGAGTGTAAGTCCTTAAACGTGGGGCATATGTTTAATAGATAAAAATGGATCGTGTTTATATATAAAAGAATCGAGAAGGAGCTCGTCTAAATGGGAGGACTGAATTCATAGAAAAAATGAAGGATGAATAAGCTAATAGTAATAAGGACGCCTAGCAACAATGTGGCACCAAAATGTTGATTTGACAAAAATTACAAGGTCATTTGGATGCAAGACACTCCAAAGGTGCATCTTCTTTTGTGAGGAGGAAATTTCTCACGAGTCACCCAATTGGGTGCGAATCTAAAAGTTTTTTAAAACATTAAAAGATTTTGGTGTGGGTTAGACGATCTAAGTCGAGAAATGTGGTAATCATCCTGTCAAGGTATAAAATGGAAGACCTTATTTGAGGCAAATCATGTTTTAAAAAACCAAGGGGAAACTAAGTTATTCGAAATGCTCTGATAGATCCTTGTATTTGCATGAATTTATATTGTGAGTCATTTTACTTACCTATTTCTTATATGGACCCCTAGACCAATCTAAAATCAATCTAAAAATCTTTTGAACCCTTTCACTTCATGGTGACTCTCAATCGCTCTGATGTCACACTCCATGTCAGATAAAATTTGCTACATCATTTTTTATTTTTATAATAATTTCTTTTTTGACAAAAGAAAAATCATAAAGTTCTGATATAATTTTGACAAAATAAAATTTAAAATTTATTATTCTTTTGGATTAAAATTTTAGATCTCCTCACATCATCTTCCATTTTCACCATGAAAAGGGTCAGCCGGAGAAAGTCGATTTTGTTGCCGCTTCTCTTGTCGACTAGACCACAAATGCTCTCTCCCTCACCATCCTCCATCTTCATCGTGCACCTTCACCATTTTTCTTTCTCTTTCCCCGACCTCTACAAATCTAGAAACCCTAAACTGTTGCACCAGCTCCTCGCCCCTCACAATCACCAATTGTTGCAAACCATCGTCGACCACTTCAAACAACTACAGACCCCCTATGGTCTCCAATCTCTCCGGCGTATCAGAATGCCAACGAACTCCTCACTACCTCCGACGTACCAACATGTAAGAAGGCTCCCGCCGCGTCAATCCAAAACCTGTAAAAGCCCTCAATTAAAATTCAATTTCTCAATATATGTCAATAAGAGATCATCACACTTATAAGAATGTATTACACAATCAACAAAAAAAGGGTAAAATGCGCATCACAATTCTTCTATTCAACTAGCAAGGGTAGCAAACATCGAAGAGTTCATTTAATATACACATGGATTTCCAAATAACAAAATAAATTTAATTTCCTAAAAGAAGATGGAAGAAAGAAAAAAAGGGTAGAGGAAGGATGGGATGACTGAAAAAGTAGGTGGACAGTTTGAAGATCAGTGTTTTTTTTCTTTTCAAAATTTATTGTATTTTTTATTTTCTTATAATTTAAATATTTTTTAAATTTATATATGGTGTTCACTTGCTTTAACAGGTGTGTATCTTACTCTCTTGCCAACCTAATCATTTTAATGCCACATAAACATGGTCAATGGTCATAGTGATATGATATATTTAATTTTATTGAGTGTAAGGATACAAATGACAAAAGAGGTTAGTGAGATGATCAACAATACAAATTGGTACAAGTAATGGGTCAAGCAGACCATTTTGCCTCTATATAAAAGTCACCAATTAATAAGATTTTCCATTGTAATTTTTTACAATAAAACCCAACAGCTGACTTCTATTATTTTTCATCAAAAAAGAATAACATATGTGGTCCTCGGCTCTCCACCTTCAAACGAAACTCCTTTGTATAAGTTTTAGCTGATACTCTTTGGTATACCTCAACGCCGCTAGTGTTCAAGTAAGAACCTATCCTTCCTCTAACTGTTAGTGTTATACCCATTCTCTGTTCCCCTTTGGACCATATTTTGTGCAATTGATGTGAATTGTGTTTTTTTATTAGTGACACGGTTTGTCAGTAGGTATTATTGTCATTATCATTCTGATCAGTGAACTCTAATTTCCAACATTATGGGTGCTTTGACTACTCTTAAGTGTTGAAACCAAGCATCGAATAGGACGCCTACAACATGTTCGACAAATTGTCTAGGAGTGATTTCATAGTTTGAGTATGAGTTATCAAGAGTTATTCTGATTGTATGATGTTCGTTCACCATTGAGCTTAACTATTGGTTTTTGTGAAGGAACTGTATGTTTTTACTTGAACCTTAAATTGTCTATAAACAACTTCAAGAATTGAAAAGTTCAATTACAACAAATTGACGATAAATACTTGACCATTTTATAACATATAATTATTATGTGATTATACATGTAGCAGTTTATCCTGGACAAAGGATGGACAAATTCTCCAAAGTTCTCTAAAATATGTTGTTATGAACATGATTCTTTTGTGTTAGCTACAAATGTGAAGCAGGTTTTTACATAGATGATCCAAAATTAGGACGAAATTGGCGAATTGCGCAAAATTTCAAGATAGACATATATATGATGTCCAAGAGATGCAAAATTATGATGTGGAAAGTGATGAAATGAGTTCTACTAATGATGATCTCTATAAGATGTTTCAGTTCAAGGTAGTGTGATTTACAATGATATTGATGATGTGCCGAGTGAAATACATAGAGGTGATGGTGATTTGACTATCTTAGATTCCTGATTAATTGAGATGGAGATTCAAAAAAGATATGGTGTTTTTCATGAGACTAGATAAGATTTTTATACCACTAGAAGTCCTCTATTTCATGACATCGAACTTGAGGAGAACAAGAAGTTTTGAAACAAACTATCATACCACAATGTAGTTGTGTTCTTTATATTGAGATTTCGACAAAAAATTTCTATGATTCATGCTTGACATGTCTTCTAGCTATTTGTAATGGGGAATGTGAAACGGGGATGATTTTTAAAAAAAATCTATTCATAAATAAAATTATTGGTGTTAGAGTATTATTTATTTATTGTTAAACAGGGGATAGAGAATTTTTAAATAGAAAGTCGTATCCTTTAATATATTTAGGAAATAAGTCTCACTTCGAGTTCATTGTGGTTAGAGGTTAGCTAATTTGGTGTTTCAGTTGCTGGGAAAATCGTAAAATATGTTGAGGTGGTTGCAGATTGTCACCTTCTTTGGGCAGTAGCTATTGGTAAAATTGAAAGAAGAGCAGTCAAGCATTACACTTTTTCTTGAAATGTAGCTGCCAGTAGAAATGTTGTCTTCTCCAGTGGTTGCTACATTTTTATCCAGGGGATCTAAGTCTTACTCTGCAGATTCTAATCGAAGGCATACATGGTGGCAATAGGAGATATATATATATATAATATATATATATATATATATATATATATATATATATATAGAGAGAGAGAGAGAGAGAGAGAGAGAGAGAGAGATTTCTTTTTTGGTTTGTACATTACATATTTCATTCATCTAGACTTTTCTCAAGATTATTGGATTCTTGTTTTATTGGCAGTGTCTGTTTCTCTTCCTTGCATTCTTTCCCGTGGTTGTTACACTCCTTTCAAAGGTTGATGCTCGTTGTTGCCTTCATAGATGTGAATGATGCTTGTTTCATTCTTGACAATAGTTGCTGATTATTGTGTTCTTGACCATGATTATTGGTTGGTGTATTCTATTCAATGGTTGTTGCTGGTGGTTGAATTCTTAGCTCTGGAATTTTCTTGATTATTGTGTTGTTTACCATGGTTGTTGTTGCTCGTTATTGCATTCTTGACATGGTTCTACTTCATTTTGTTCTTGTTGATACTTCTAGTGTATTGGTCTTTTGTTATTTTTTAAATGACCGTTGTTATTAGAATCTAAGCTTACATTACTTACTACGACCGTATTTGCCATGCCTCTGTTTTCTTTTTTTTAATGTAACATATTTTCTAGAATAAAACCTTTTTTCTATAAACAACATACGATAAAAATGATATGTTTGAGATTATAACATTAAAAGACATTTTGATAATTTGACATATCTAATCTGTTAGCCACGACATTCAAAGGTCCTTTTTACTGTTTTAAACTATGTATCAAGTCAAAATAGATTAAACAAATCAAAATGAATGAAGTATTATAAATTGAGTTCCTCGTAACTTAAAAAACACTTTAGAAACTCCATTAAAATTAATACCAAAGAGTAGGATGTTTTTGACAGAATCAAGATGATCAAATTCATTGTGTTCTTTGAGAAAATAATTTTAACAAATAACTTATTTTGTGACGAAATTTATAGTATCTAAATTGTTAATTGATAAAAGAAAATAAAATTAAAGTCACTATTTATGCAACACATAAGTGAAAAAAATTAAGGTCGGAAATAAATATACATTATGTCGCTAAAACATATAACGTTTTACTACACATGCTAATTTGTTGCTACTGTAACAACATCTTATTTCTGAAGAAACTTTTCCATTCCTTAAACAATTTAATTTAAGAATGAAATATAGTTTGTCCCAACTTATCAACATTCTTAAGGAAAAAAAATGTTTCACTAATAACATATAATTCGTTGTTAATGATAATTACTAAATGGAGCCAATTTTGTTTTTTGTAGAAAATTTTAAAGGACAAAATAATACCACGAGCTTTTGTAATATGTCACTAACATTGTGGGACTCATATATTTAGAGACAATCTAATTTTTGTCACAAAAAATGAACAAATAGTGAGGAATTTCGTAGCTTAATATCATCTTTGTTGTAGTGATCAGCGAAATATTGTACCAGCACATAACTCATGGTGATGCTTGTCGGTTATTGAATCTCCAAAATAAGAGTAAAGAGTTCATTACTATATTATTATACATTTTGAGATATTGTCTATTGTTTGAAAGCTTTACATATTGGATATTATTATCATTGTTTCCCTAATGAGTAGATTTTAGTTGAGCTGATGTGTGCATGTGTTTCTTTTTTATCACTTCATTTATATGTTTATTTCTCAATGTTGTCATTGCATGCTCATACATTCAATATACTGACTTCATTCGACCTACATCTTTTATGAGGTAGATACATGTGTTCAATGTCATGAACATGTCTTACGTTGATGCCACTTGCATTTCCAGTTAGCGTTGGTTTGCCTCTTTTCTTAAAGAGGGCACCACATTTCGATTTCAGTATTGTAAGAATGTCATGTGTCTTGTACTGAATTCCATCATAGTAGTAGAGGCTATATAGACATTAGTATTTGAAGAGTCTTTTCCCATTGCACTTGTTTATGTTTTACAGGCGTTGAGGTGAACATTTGTGTTCATTTGACTATTTCATATAGTTTGAGCCATGATTAGTTGAGTTTTGCATTTGGGTCTCCTATATTGTTGAATAAGTCTTTCTCTAAATATTAAGTCAAGCAAAGTGTTCGCTTGGGGACCAACAATAGTTTTCGACTGTCGGCCACGTCCAGAATATAGACTCGACGCATGAAAATAAATATTAAAAAACTTCACCAAACAAGAAATACCACCTGTCATAAATGTGTCAGCACATCAAAGTACTTGCAAAATTTCTAATGTGTTGTAGAAATAACAACAATAAAAATAGAAGAATCAGGAGAAATTGATGTCTAAGTTAAGAGAAGACATCTTGCAACTCTCCAATAGTGTGAATCAAATGTGCCAATGTCAGCAACATAGAATTTCATTCTTCAAAAACTCCTTTCCCATCTTCTATTTTTTCTTTATATTTGTCCTGAATATCCTCTATATACTTAGGCGATCCTCTCTTCAAGTAAATGTTATAATTCATATTATGATATATTGGTGTATGTTATTTAGCTGAAATTTTATTTTACCCATTAATATATTTTTAAAAGAATAGGGTTGATTGTAATTAAGTGTAACACCAGGATTTTGCAAAATGTCGACGTTAACTCGTATCTTTGTGGAAAGACAATGAAGGTGGGTAATAAATTAGAAATGGTATGGTATGTTAAATTCTAATGTTCAAGGTTTGTATCTCAAGTTTTGATGTTAGGTAAGTGGAAAAATAAAAGTTGGTGAAAGTTATGGTAAGCTCATTTTTAAAGATTTTTGTAAAATTTGGGTCAAATGTCATGGATGTTTTCTCCAACATACAATGATTTAAAAATTCTATCACCCATTTAATTGAAGGCTTACGAGTCTAGATTCCAATGCCCAAAACCCATACCAACCAACGTTGGAGTACGAAGTTATGAGGGCTGTACCACAGACTGTTGGGGCAGAATTTGAGTCAGGTCAAAAACGTGTTCTGTCGGCTTACTCAATGGTTTAAGCCATGAAAACATTTACTTTGACTTCCAAACAAGACAGAAAGCTTTAGAGAGGGTTTCTATGGAATGCTTGCATGATTAAGGTTAGTTTTTGACGATTTCTCCCAATAAAGGTTGCTCCCATTCCTAAAAACGTGATCTCAACATGTGAGAATCATTTCCCCCCATGTTATCTACATTTGAGCTAGTTTTTAAACATATAAATTTGTATTTATTGGTTTTTATTGAAGGTTTAGACTTAATTAACTAAAGTAAGCATCTAGGGACTCTTTTATGATTGTGTTTACGAATATATGCGGAAATTTCAACAAGTTAAGGTTATATGGCAAATCTTCTAATTTAAACTTAATTATGAACTGTTTAAAGGTGCATATCTATTGTGTATACATAGCTTTTACGAAGCATAGGAAATAAGAAACAACTACCGTGAAGGAACTACGATTTTTCGTGCACATTTGAAAGGTATGTTATGATTATTCCCTTCGTTCGACATGTTTACTTAGAGTTTGGTAGTGATATAATCGCGTAAATAATGGGTGATTTTGTAGGTGTAATTATGAGTGGTTTTCTAATTGAGTGGTTATAAACCCTCATTTTACGAACTCATAATCTATTAAGAACTACCCTAGTTAGGAAAGACTTGAAGATTATTCATATATATTCTTTATTTGTCGCCCTTATGGATATTTTGGTTAGTTCTTGAGTTATGAGCTTCCTATGTGGGCTCTGATGTTATCTAATATGACTATGCTATTCCTAATGAGGACTATCTGTTTTACACGAGGCTATATTTATACCAAAGAGTTTTATGTGTTGTCTACAGGGCTATTTTTACACCAAAGAGGGATATATGTTGCCTATGGGGTATATTGATGCAAAGGAGCGTTATGTGAAGCCTACAGAGCTATGATGTTAACCTAGAGGGCTATGTGTTGCTTACGGGGCTATATCGCAGCAAAAGGGCTATGTGACTTCTTATGGACAGAAGGGTCTACAGATCAGGGTATGTAGATTTATAGGCACCTTTAGGGCTTATGAGGGCATAAATAGATGGTATGTTGTTTGTACCTGCCGAGCTTATATGGGATTGGTTAAATCGTTTTTTGAACATTTGTATTCTCAAATTCATTAGTGGGTGGGTAGGCGTATCTAAATTTTCATTTCCTTACGTGATTTCTTTAGATATATTATGATACTTACTCATTTATTCTAAACTCTTTCATACTCTATATGTTATTTGGTACTGACGCCCTATTGCCTGGGGCGCTGCATTCATTTATGCAGGTCTCGATATATGACCTAGTAGGCATCGTTAGCAGTAGGATTGACATCTATCTGATTGGCTAGTCCTTTGACTCCGAAGATGCAAAAGTTTGGAGGTTTGTTAGCTTTTGTTGTATATATCTTTATAGGTAGGCTAGGGCCCTTTCCTACCAATATTTTCTACTTCTTAGAGGCTTGCAAACTAGTGTGTGGGGTGTATCTACGTTATGGCCATGCTGCCCTAGTTTGTTGGTTTGCTAAAGTTTGTGAATTGTTTGGTGTTTTTTTTCTTTTTTTGATATATACCTATTTTATGTTTTTTGATAGATAGCATGGTGCCCTCGGTGGCCCAATCAGGACTTTTGTGCTAGTTGCCTATTTATTAATATTAACTCTTGGGAGTAGTTATTTCCTTCATGGATCTGTTAATAATGGCCTTGCCGATCGAGGGCCTAATTTTAAGCTGAGATATACTTGTTTGTTTGTTTTGTTGATTACATATGGCTTCCATGAACTAGTAGCAAATGGTTCAGTAGGGTCAGCTGAGACCTTATTTATGGCATTACGAGCCATGTGTGTGCCCTTGAGTTTGGGGGGTGATAAACTTGGTATTAAAAGAACGTCATATGCTTATGAGTTTGAAAGTTTTCTCTAGTAAATTTTTGTTTATAAATGTGTTGTGCACCACATTGGATAAGCAAAAAGATACTGGGCATGTTAGAATTACAAATCCTTCTCACTTCGTGCTATTGAGCGGTTGTCTTTAGGGTTGATGTTTCTACCGCATAATTGATACTTGTACGTAGATAGATATGGCTTACACAAGATAGTCCCACAACTAGCCATGGTCTAGATGAAGCTGAAGTTGAAAGTACAAAAAATGTACCACTTCGGCAGTTCTCTGACTTAGTCTAGAGCTTCACTTGATGAACTAATCCTTAAAACATTGCTTCTAAGCTTAAACAAAGGTAATAAACTCAATTACAAAACATTACAATCAAAACGCCAAAAAACGATCACGACGTTCGGAGACTAGCGAAAATGAGCTAGTGTAACTTTGTGTGTTTAATGGGAGTTTAAAGAGTCGAATTGAAGTTAAATTTGGTGAAAAGGTTGGGATTACATGTTAGACTGTTTTTACGGTCGAAATGTGTGCGTAAGAACCCTACATTTTGACCCCAAAACTTTCAAATGGAAGTGTGTCATTTACATAGAAAACAACAAGCCGTCGATGGGACAATTGCCAGTCGATGGTGCTCGTGGGTTCATACTTATCCAAATTCCAAATAGGATCAAAAACCAAGTCTCTAACCCTAACCACGGATGACCATACAGTCCATGGTCTGGTTGACGGGGCATCAACGCGGAGTCATCGATTGCACCCTGGTTCACTGTCTAATTTCAGTCAAGGTTAAGAAAATTAGTTAATTAGTTATTTAAATAATTTTTTATTAAGGATTGGTTAATTCATTTAGTTGGGGACTATAGTAGAGTTAGACTTAATCAAAATAACCCACCACTCAATTATTTTCCAAACCCAATTCACTCTCACTTCTCTTTACTTTCTCTCTCTATCCAAAGACCCCCATTGAAGCAAGGTTCACGCTTCATTAGGGATTCAAGAATGAAGTTTTCTTCAGTCATTGTTTAAGGATTTTTTAGGTATGGATGCTATTCACTCTTGGGATCTTTTTCTCCAAGAGGCTCTTCAAAATATGTTTCCAAGGATGTCTAAAATCATAGTTTTCATCCAATATTGTAGGTTGTCTTTCAAATTGATTTAATGAGATATTGAATTAAATTTCATTGATAGAATATGTTCTTGCTTAATTTAATATTATATGATGATGATGATGATGATGATTGGATTATTTGATGAATGTGGTGGAATTATGGGTAAGACTTTTGGGAATTATGATTTCTCTACTTCAATTTTGTTAGTCTATTCTTGATTATATTATTCAATTGAAGTCTGATTATGTGAATAGAATAAGAAGATGATAATATGATGAATTTGATGGCATGTTATGACTATATTGAATGTGAGATAATGATAGGGTTATGATGATGCAAGGTTGAAAATAATTCTCTTGTGTGCCTTATTATTATGACTATAATGTGAGGATCTCAATAATGTTGGGTTGTGGTTAAAGGAAGTTCAAATTCTAAGCCTAACTAGCTATGATCAAGATTATACAAGGGGTAAGTCTCTTATTACCTATATTAAGCATTTATGATTAAGAAATGCTTAAAGATATTTCAAAAAGGGACTTTCGCTTAGCACGAGCGACCTTTATATGAGAGTTTCCCCTTCTCAAGGGGAAAGGTAGGTTTACCAATGTTCTCATGAGATGGATAGTACCATGAAAATGTGGATACATGAGATTCTAGCGAATCTCCTAGTTCCTTAACTATGTGCCCCCATAGAAAAATTAGCTAGTGGATTCACCTAGAATGCTACGTTTATTTTATGGTTCTACCTTTCATGACACCAGATTCCATGTTTATGTCACATGATCTATTTTTGTTTATGGCGATTGTTCCTTAAAGTAAAATGAATGAAAGGAAGTAATAAAGATGGATACTAAGTAGGATGACTGAAAGGGTACTACTTGGTATAGCTAAAGGTATGAGACTTTATCTATACATTGCACAAGTTGGCCTTGAGAGGAGTCCTATGAGGATATTCTTATGCACTTATGTTATAATGAATTGTATTAGATTAGTTCTATATGATGTTTGTTTCATTTGATGAATATGATATTGGTCTAAATTTATATATGATGATGACTACAAATGATATTACGTTCTATGTCGTAAAAGGCATTACTTATAGTTTCTTCTTCGATATACTTGATTATATGGGTTTATGGGGATTCACATGAGTGTTGCACTTGTAGGCTTGGGATGGGATTGTGAGTAGGGGTCTTGTGTGCTTTGTTTATACGAACTCTATAAAATAAAATATTCATATGACTTTCTGATGATATTATTCTTGTATATATGAACATGCCTTGATGTTTTAGTGACTAATTATTTGTATATGCTCTTGTATGTACATAACGGATTCAAATGACTTAGCATGTTTTTAAAGAAAAGGTTGCTTTTGTACATGTCTTCAAAGGTTTTAATTTCATATGTTTCCATACTTTGTACATGTGGTTTGTACTAACCCATATTATTTATATATTTCTGTAATAATGTAGGTTCGGGGAATTGAAGAGCTTTTAAGGACCTTTGCAAGGAAGACTTTGATCTTTTCACAAGTTGTTGGTGAGTCCTCAAGTCCGAGGATGATGCCACTTTTCAATCTTAGTAGTTTGACTATGTCTAAGACAATTGTTCTTTATTTATATTGAGACATTGTTGTAACCCTATATATGGCATATTGTACTAGTGTAAGGGATATGCCAAAATTTTGTAGCTCTCTATTAGATGGTATATGTGACATAATGTTAGACTACTTGAATGAATTGTCTTTGTTCATAGATGAGAACTCTATGTATAATTCATAAACGAAAAGACTACGTAAACTTCGTATGATAAATGAGAAGTATATGTATACTTCATATTATAAAATTTTAATTTTTCCGCATTTTCTCTCCCTATGATATGTCATGATGTATGTTAAGGGTTAGTCTAAGGCCTTCGATTTACTGTAATTGCAAAATATTTCTAACGCATTTCACTTAAGATTTGGGTGTGTCTAGAGTTTTTGTTTTTTAGGTTTTGACAAGCTTTATGAGTGGTTTAATAGGAAAGTTGTTAAGTTACAAAGAAAAGAAGACAACTGAAAAAAGTGCAGAACAGACCTACGGAGGCAATCGACGGTCTGTTGTTCATTTGACACACCGTAGGTAGTGTCGCAGATAAGAAACAAAGTCATGGGAGGAAAATCATGGAAGTATGACAAAGTGTGGTACCGCGAGTGGCATTGACGGTACGTTGATTGATTGAGTGACTGTACTGGTGAATCCTCATTTTATTCGGAAAGGGTTCCAATACCTGTATTTGAAAATTCTAAGTATCGAGCTATGAGAGAGCACCCACAGACCATAGATGGATCGAGGGACCAACAGTAGATGGATCGACGGACCGTACTGTTGGTCCGTCATTTGATTCAGAGAGGGTACCATACGGGAGAGTCATATATTTTCTATGTCATGACAAATGGACTCAAACCACGGACCGTCGATTGAAGTGGCGCACCTGAACAAAACATTACTTAGTTGAATTCCTTTTTCATTAATAATATTTATCAATAAATTAGGTATTAAAACCTCATTTTGGCGATTAGCTATTACTAGTCTTGTACTTGTTTTTGTATTGGATATTGATTTTTTCAACATTATCAATTAATTGATTTCCTAATTTGGTTTTAAGGCTTTTTGCGTGCAATTTCAAGTGCAATTATTGGGTTTATTCTTCTTGCTAAGTAAGTTCATGATTTCTTCTTCTAAAAATATGAATTGTGATATTGCTAACATAGTTAACTAGATCTACAACTAGAGTTATGGGAACCATGGGTAATTAATAATGTATGACTAGTAATTAAACAATTCCCAAATTGTATTTTTGCATGCATTGATAATTCTTTTGTTTAGAAGTCTTTTTAACATTGGCCAAGGATTGAAGTCTCTTTTTTTTTTTCTTGCCGTAACAAGAACGTAGTTAATAGGAAAAGAATTATCAACATATATTTAGTGTGATACTAACTAATAGTCTAGTGTCAATTGGTGCAAAGTATTTACTAATCCATACATTGATTATGATGTCTAATACAAGGTAATGGTAAGGGTAAGTACTTGTATAAACGTAGCCGTATAAAGGTGAGGGGTGAAATTCTCTAGAGGGGGATCATATATCACTGTGTACCTTAGGTTGAAATGTTAAGTGTTCTGGAGGCATGTCATTCTTCACCTGTTTGTTGGCACCATAGTGGTATTTAAACTACGCATAAGATCTTGTAGTGTGGGTACTACTTTCCCACTATGCACCAAGATGCTCATGACTTTGCCAAATCATGTGATAGGTTCCATGAACCCCATTATGTTGATTAGGCTATTTGATGTATAGGGCATTGATTTCATGGGACTATTTATAAGTTCTCATGGGTAAAGTATATTCTTGTGGCGGTTGACTATGTGCCTAAAAGGGTGGACGCAATTGATCTCTCCAACTATAAAGTGAAGAGTGTCACCGCATTTCTGAAGAAGAATATCTTCTCCAGAGTTGGTAAACCTAGGGCCATTATAAGCAACGAAGTCTCGCACTTTTTGTAATAAATTCTTTAGAGGGATGCTGGATAAATATGGTGTTCACCACAAGGTGGCCACTTCTTACCACCCACAGAGTAGCGGGCAAGTTGAAGTGTCCAATCCTTAGATCAAGCAGATTCTAGTTAAAATTGTAAATGCCAATAGAAAGGATTGGTCATGGAAGAAAGATGATGATCTCTAGTCCTACCACACTTAATACAAAACCCCATAGGTATTTATCCATACAACCTTGTAAATGGGAAGGCTTGTCACTTACCGGTCGAGCTAGATCACAAGGCAATGTGGGCAATGAAGAGACTGAACTTAGATTGGATCAGAGCGTTAGAACAGAGGCTAAATGAGTTGAATGTGCTTAAGGAGTTTCGCCTATATGAAAGTTAAGCCATAATCAAAGAGAAGATGAAGAAGTATCATGACAAATGAATTGAACATAGAGAATTTGTAGTTGGTGATCTTGTGCTTCTATTCAAGTTTAGGTTGTTCTTATTTCCGAAAAAACTCAAGTCCAAATGGACAGGTCCATTTCTCATCACCAAAGTGTTCGCAGATGGGGGCAGTTCAGCTAGAGAATAAGGAAGACGAAAGGTTCACAGTAATTAAACAAAGGATAAAGATCTATCTGGGTCGTGTATAGAGTGTTTATGAAGTGGTTGAGGACTACCATCTTGATGAAATCTAATTAATCATGGATTCTGCGTCGTGCAGAGTCATTAAATCAAGCGCTGCTTGGGAGGCAACTCAAGGTGTACCCTCTATCCAAAAATAGGTTTTGTTTTCCACGTAGAAAGAGTGGTTGTTTTGTTTAGTTGCTTAAAGCATTTCATTTTTTTATTTTATGTGTGAGTTAGTGTTTTCTAGAGATTAAAATAGGGTCCGTGTTTAAAAAGTGTCCAAAAAACTATAAAAAGAATGGCCTAATTGGTGTAAAATGTGCGTGAGGAAAAAATCAGAAATTTCCAGAAAATGGTGTGGTGCTGAAGTCTACATACCCATCGACTGTCTGTCGTTCAATCGATGGAACGTCAAAGGCATCCGTAGATTCCAGGTAAGCACCAATATTTTCAAAGTTTAAGAGTTATTGATGGTCCCAATAAATTAACTGTTGATGGGGTCTCGTGGATCAAGCTTCCACTAAACCGACCCAACTCAGACAGTCATTTAAAAACCCTAATCTTTCAAATTCTTTCCTTTTTCCCAATTTCTTCAAAAAGTCTTACCATTATCATTTCACCCCATCAAATTTCTCCTTAAATCACTCCCAAATTAAATTCCGCATCTCCCAAAATCTGCACCCTCAATTTCCCTAAATCCCACCATTTCTCTCACAAATCCCCTATTTCTTCATCCTCATATCGTCCTGTTATTGGTTTCTGAAAAAGTTGGCTACTTCTTTGGGTTGCACATCACTGTAGGCACACATCCACAACACTCAACATCACTTATAAGGTTATTTTACCTACCCTCACTTCAAATTCGTGTACATAGTTGAATATAAGAAGTCTGGAGAGTGGTCTTGACCTTTGGAATAAAATATTTAACTTTTCATGTTAAAAGTCAGGTAGTTACTTCCCTTAGGATGATAGATAGTGGTTGTGTTGCAATTTAGCAACCTTAAAGGTTGTGTGTTGAAGTCTCCACATAATTTCTAACCTTGAGTACCACATTTTATTAATTGGGTTAGTAAAACTTACGAAATCCAAACCTTAGGAACGACGAACTAGAATATGATGTGCCAGGAATGAGGTTTAGAACTGATTGATGTTAAAATGTTTCACTAAATAAAATCAGAAGTTGAAATTGAAAGGGGGCTGAAATCTATCACAGGGATCAATTACGAGACCCACTGTACAGATCGTAATTCTATCGACGGGCCATTGTAACGACCTGTTTAGTCATTTTGAGCAGCAGATTTTATTTCTGGAAAACTGGCTGAGACGACGGACCCCATGACGGACCGTCATGGGTACGACGGACCGTCGAGGGGGTCTCATTCCAAAACACTTAGAAATTAGAAAATTGGGTACTGAGATCGACTCTCTGAACGTCACGACGGAATGGTAGGACTAAACATCGTAGGCACGACGGAACGTCACAGGCCATTCAGTAAATCCAGATCTCTGAACTTTGTGACAGAGCAGCAGGACGGACCGTCGCAGGCACAATGGCCCGTCACAGGCTGCGTAATCCCAGGCTGGGTCGGATTTCTGTTAATTAATTTAAGGGGCGTTTTGGACTATTTCCTGGTTTAATTATAAAGTAGTGGGTTAATGTTAATAAGTCTAATTACTTGGGGGTTAAAAGAGGTAACCTTGAGTTAATTAGTGGGGTAATAAGTCTAATTACTTGGGGGTCAAAAGAGGTAACCTTGAGTTAATTAGTGGGGTATTATTGCCATCTTTTATACTTAATTATATGATAATTAGGGTAAAAGAAAGAGGGTTTGAATAAGAAAATGAAAAAGAACAGCAAGAGAGGGAGAACGAGTAGAGAGAGAGAGAAACGAAGAGGATAGCAAGGATTTTGAGAAGATAGCTTGTTGATCGCAATTCTTCGGTGGAGATAGGTTATGGTTTTTATGCTATTCGTAGTAAACTCTTAATAGCGAATGATATGTGTTGGGTAGTATTATAAAGTCTTCTATATGCTTAATTGTGTTGCATGCATGATGTGATCTTATATATATGATTGTGATGAAATAAGCATGATGAAGCTATTGAATCCCAAATCTTGATTAAAACCTAATCTCTTGTTAATGATGATGCCTTGGTATAAAAGAAGGCTTGATGAATTAAAGTAATGAGATTGATGATGCCTTAGTATAAAAGAAGGCTTGATGAACTAAAGTAATGAGATTGATAATGCCTTGGTAAGAGAGAAGGCTTGATGAATTGATAAGAATGAGATTAGGGGATCGGGTGTCACGAACCGACACGTAGATTTAGGGGATCGGGTGTCACGAACCGACATGTAGATTTAGGGGATCGGGTGTCATGAACCGGCACGTAGAATTAGGAGATCGGGTGTCACGAAACGACACGTAGATTTAGGGGATAGGGTGTCACCAACCGGCACGTAGAATTAGGGGATTGGAGTGTTACGTTCCGACACATAGTAGTAGGGGATCGGAGTGTCACGTACCGACACATAGTATTAGGGGAGCGGAGTGTCACGTACCGACACAAGAGGAATAAAGTTAATGAATCTTGAAAGATGTTAATATACTCAATCTAATGAACCTAATTCCCAAATGAGTATGGTATTGAGCCGTGAGTCCTCATGTATAAACTTGGCGGTACTTATAAATGATGTTTATACTTGTTGCTATCACCTGTTAAGAATATTAGTTGATATTATGATGTTATCTGAGATATATTGTTTTCTATTTTGAGTTGGCCGATGATACCTACTCAGTACTTGTGTTTGTACTGACCCCCTACTTTTATGTTTTCTTCTTTGTTATTTGTGGAGTGCAGCAAAAGTGCCGTCGTCTTCAACTCAACCGCAACTCTAGCCAGTCTTCATTATACCGGATTTCAGGGTGAGCTAACGCTTCTAGCTTGGACTGGATCTTCTTCCTCCTGTCTTGATGCCTTGAAGTTCCGTCATGGACTAGCTTTTGTTATTTTAACTTCTTAGAATACTCTTAGTTTAGTAATTTGATCATAGATGTTCTTGTGGTGATGACTTCCAGATTTTGGGGAAATAATAGATGTTGAATTTAGAAGTTATTGAATTGGTTTTTATTAACTAGTTTAAGTCTTCCGCATTACTTTCTGTTGATATTATATTGAAATGTTAGGGTTTAGATTGGTTGGTTCGCTCACATAGGAGGGTAAGTGTGGGTGCCAGTCACTGCTCGGTTTTGGGTCGTGACAAACTTGGTATCAGAGCATTAGGTTCGTTGGTCTCATCACACAAGAACAGGTCTAGTAGAGTCTTAAGGAACGGTAGGGGGACGCCTTTACTTTTCTTTGAGAGGCTATAAGACTTTAGGAATATTCCATTCTTTCTTTCTTTCGTGCTATTACTTGAATCCAATTGGTATCTAGGTGATACAAATTTGTATCTGACCATATTCACTCTATTTCGCAGATGGTTAGAACTAGAGCAACAACGACTGCGCCAACACCAACATCGGCAAGACGTCTGAGCCAACCACTGGGGCTGTAGCTCAGAGAGTAGTAGTGAGAAGAGGCCGTGGAAGAGGCCGTAGGAGGACGTCCCCTAGAGGAAGAGGACGAGCACCTAGCCCATCTGGTACTAGGGCGGTGACTCCTCCACCGACTGAGGAAGTGGTAAGAGAGGGTGAGGAAGGGGAAAATGAACAAGTGCAGAATGAAGGATTGCCACCCCAACCTACCCCAGAGATGATCAATCAGGTTCTTGCTTATCTTAGCGGGTTATCTGATCAGGGCCAGATGCTTCCAGTGTTTTCTGCACCAACACCTCCGGTTCCGGAGGTACAACATGCAGCTACTATGGCTCCCCGCATGGATGCCTCATTGGAATTAGGCACGTTTCCTCGTCTGACCACAGGACCTATAATGACAAATGATCAGCATGAACTTTTCAGTAAGTTCTTGAAATTGAAACCTCCATTCTTCAAGGGTGCTGAATCTGAGGATGCCTACGATTTTCTAGTTGATTGTCATGAGCTACTACACAAGATGGGTATAGTGGAACAGTTTGGTGTTGAGTTTGTGACTTATCAATTTCAAGGGAACGCCAAAATGTGGTGGCGGTCACATGTTGAGTGTCAACCAATAGAGGCACCACCTATTACTTGGGCATCATTCTCTAGCTTGTTTATGGAGAAGTATATTCCCCTGGATTTTGAGATATAGGAAAAGAGATGAGTTCTTGAGCCTAGTGCAAGGTAGGATGTCAGTTACTGCATATGAGGATAAGTTTCGTGCATTATCCAGGTATGCCACCCAACTATGTTTCAGTCCACAAGAGCGGGTTCGCCATTTTGTGAATGGGTTAAGGTCAGAATTGCGGATTTCAGCCTTACAGGTAGCGGCTACGGCAAAATCCTTTCAAGAAGTGGTAGACTTTGTGATAGAGGTGGAAGGAGTGAAGCCAGATGACTTCACCATGGCATCGACATCAAAAAGGTTTCGAAAGGGAGGTGAGTTTAATGGTTCTTACTCTAGAGGACAGGGTTCAGGAGGTTACTCGGTTCGACCAATTCAGTCTTCACTATAGACTGTAGTTGAGGGTCCACCTCAGACCGGCCAACACTTCTCTGAGAAACCTATGCTTGACTCTAGGGAGTGTTATGGATGTGGGAGACTGGACATCTTAGGAGGAATTGTCCAAAACAGTGTTATAGACCCCCAATAGCTAGAGGTAGAGGTGGTCATGGTAGAGGCCGTTATCCGGGAGAACGCGGTGGCCGAGGTAATGGTGGTCACCAAAACGGCCGGGGTAACGGGTAAACTAGAGCCACTACAGCACAACATGGTAGGGGCAACGGGCAGACAAGTGATAGGGCCCATTGTTACGCTTTCCTTGGGCGGTCTGAAGCGGAGGCATCAGATGTTGTTATCACAGGTAATCTTTCGGTTTGTGATTGCATAGCTTCTGTATTATTTGATCCTGGCTCCACATTTTCATATGTATCTTCCTCATTTGCTACTGGTCTTAATTTACATTGTGAATTGCTTGACATGCCTATTCGTGTTTCTACTCCGGTGGGTGAGTCTGTGGTAGTTGAAAAGGTGTATAGGTCTTGTCTGGTGACTTTTGTGGGGAGCAATACTCATGTAGACTTGGTTATCTTAGAAATAATTGATTTTGATGTAATTCTGGGTATGACTTGGCTTTCTCCAAATTTTGCAATTTTGGATTGTAATGCTAAAACTGTGACGTTAGCCAAGCCTGGGACAGATCCGTTAGTGTGGGAGGGTGACTACACTTCCAAGCCGGTTCGTATCGTCTCTTTTCTTCGTGCTTAGAGAATGGTTAGTAAGGGTTGTTTAGCTTTCTTGGCACACCTCCGGGATGATACTACCCAAGAACCTTCAATCGAGTCGGTTTCGATAGTCCGCGAGTTTTTAGATGTGTTTCCTGCAGACCTTCCTGGTACACCACCGGATAGAGATATTGACTTCTGCATCGATCTTGAATCGGGTACTCGCCCCATTTCTATACCCCCTTATAGAATGGCTCCCGCTGAGTTAAGAGAGTTAAAGGCCCAACTTCAAGAGTTGTTGAGCAAAGGTTTCATTAGACCAAGTGCATCCCTTTGGGATGCTCCTGTTTTGTTTGTGAAGAAGAAAGATGGGAGTCTTCGGATGTGCATAGACTACCGGCAACCAAATAAACTAACTGTTAAGAACAGGTATCCTCTTCCTCGCATTGATGACTTGTTCGATCAGTTACAAGGTGCTTGTGTCTTCTCAAAAATCGACTTGAGGTCTGGTTACCATCAATTGAAAATACGGACAGCAGATGTGCCAAAGACTGCTTTTCGAACCAGGTATGGGCATTATGAATTCTTAGTAATGTCCTTTGGACTAACGAATGCCCCTGCTGCTTTCATGAGTTTGATGAACGGGATTTTTAAGCCATATCTGGATCTCTTTGTGATCGTATTTATTGACGATATACTGATATACTCCAAGAGTAAGAAGGAACATGAGGAGCATTTGAGAATTGTGTTGGAATTGTTGAGGGAGAAAAAGCTTTATGCCAAATTTTCCAAGTATGAGTTTTGGCTAGATTCAGTGTCCTTCTTGGGGCACGTGGTTTCTAAGGATGGGGTGATGGTGGATCCTTCTAAGATCGAGGTAGTGAAGAATTGGGTAAGACCTACTAATGTGTTAGAAATAAGAAGCTTTTTTGGTTTAGCCAGTTACTACCGTCGATTTGTCAAAGGATTCTCTTCTATTGCTTCTCAATTGACAAACTTGACTAAGCAGAATGTTCCATTTGTATGGTCGGATGAATGTGAGGAAAGCTTTCAGAAACTCAAGACCTTGCTGACTACCACACCTATTCTTACCTTGCCAGTAGAGGGTAAGAACTTCATTGTTTATTGTGATGCATCCTATTCTGGTTTGGGTGCAGTACTAATGCAAGAGAAGAATGTAATTGCTTATGCTTCGAGGCAATTAAAGGCGCATGAACGTAATTATCCGACCCACGATTTAGAGTTGGTTGCGGTGGTGTTTTCACTAAAGAAATGGAGACACTATCTATATGGGGTTAAGTGTGAAGTCTATACGGATCATCGTAGCCTACAGTATGTCTTTACTCAGAGAGATTTGAATTTGAGACAGAGGACGTGGATGGAACTACTGAAAGATTATGATGTTACCATCTTGTATCAACCGGGAAAGGCTAATGTTGTGGCAGACGCCTTAAGTAGAAAAGCAGGGAGCATGGGTAGTTTAGCCCACTTACAAGTTTCTAGACGCCCATTGGATAGAGAGGTTCAGACTCTGGCTAATGACTTTATGAGGTTAGAAGTAAATAAGAAAGGAGGATTGTTGGCCAGTGTGGAGGCGAGATCTTTTTTTGCTTGACAAGATCAAGGGGAAACAGTTTGATGACGAGAAACTAAGCCGAATCCAAGATAAGGTGTTGCGAAGAGAGGCTAAAGAAGCAATAATGGATGAGGAAGGTGTTTTGAGAATTAAGGGAAGGGTATGTGTACCCCGTGTTGATGATTTGATCCCCACTATTCTTACAGAGGCTCATAGTTCTGGATATTCTATACATCCTGGGGCAACCAAAATGTACCGTGACCTAAGGCAATATTTTTGGTGGAGTAGAATGAAGCGCGACATTGTTGAGTTGGTTGCCAAATGTCCAAATTGTCAACAAGTAAAGTATGAACACCAGATGCCCGGAGGAACACTTCAGAGAATGCCCATTCCTGAATGGAAGTTGGAGAGAATTGCAATGGACTTCGTGGTTGGTCTTCCAAAGACATTGGGCAAGTTTGACTCTATTTAGGTAATTGTGGACAGATTAACTAAGTCTGCTCATTTCATTCCAGTTAAGGTGACTTACAATGCAGAGAAGTTAGCCAGACTCTACATCTCAGAAATTGTTTGGTTGCATGGAGTTCCACTTTCCATCATATCAGATAGAGGTACGCAGTTTACTTCTAAGTTTTGGAGAACATTGCACGCGGAATTAGGTACTAGGTTGGACCTTAGTACTGCATTTCACCCTCAGACCGATGGACAGTTTGAGCGAACGATTCAAGTATTGGAAGATATGCTTCGAGCACGTGTGATAGAATTCGGTGGTCATTGGGATAACTTCTTACCCTTAGCGGAGTTTTCATACAATAATAGCTATCACTCCTGTATTCATATGACTCCTTTCGAAGCATTGTATGGGAGGAGATGTAGGTCTCCCATTGGTTGGTTTAATGCATTCGAGGTTAGACCTTGGGGTACTGACCTTTTGAGGGATTCGTTAGAAAAGGTGAAATCTATTCAAGAAAAGCTTTTAGCGGCTCAAAGTAGGCAAAAGGAGTATGCAGATCGAAAGGTTAGGGATTTGGAGTTCATGGAGGGTGAGCAAGTCTTGCTGAAGGTTTCACCCATGAAGGGTGTGATGCGATTTGGTAAAAGAGGTAAGCTAAGTCCATGGTATATTGGGCCCTTTGAAGTACTTAAGCGAGTAGGGGAGGTGGCTTATGAGTAAGCCTTGCTTCCAGGGCTGTCCGGAGTGCATCCGGTATTTCATGTGTCTATGTTAAAAAGATACCATGGGGATGGAAACTACATCATTCGTTGGGATTCGGTTCTACCTGATGAAAATCTGTCTTATGAGGAGGAGCCTGTTGCTATTTTAGATAGAGAAATTTGCAAGTTGAGATCAAGGGAGATTGCATCCATCAAAGTTCAATGGAAGAATCGACCAGTTGAAGAGGCCACTTTGGAGAAGGAGGCTGATATGCGAGAAATATACCCACACCTATTTACAGATTCATGTACTCCCTTTTTGCCCTTGTTTTCTTCTTGTAATCGTTCGAGGACGAACGATGGGTAAATTGGTATCTATTGTAACGAACTGTTTAGCCGTTTTGAGCAGCAGATTTTATTTCTGGAAAATTGGCTGAGACGACGGACCCCCCACGACGGACCGTCATGGGTACGACGGACCGTCGAGGGGGTCTCATTCCAAAACACTTAGAAATTAGAAAATTGGGTACTGAGATCGACTCTCTGAACGTCAAGACGGAATGGCAGGATGGAACGTCGTGGGCACGACGGACCGTCACAGGCCATTCAGTAAATCCAGATCTCTGAACTTTGCGACGGAGCAGCAGGACGGACCGTCGCAGGCACGACGGCCCATCACAGGCTGCGTAATCCCAGGCTGGGTCGGATTTCTGTTAATTAATTTAAGGGGCGTTTTGGACTATTTCCTGCTTTAATTATAAAGTAGAGGGTTAATGTTAATAAGTCTAATTACATGGGGTTAAAAGAGGTAACCTTGAGTTAATTAGTGGGGTATTATTGCCATATTTTATACTTAATTATATGATAATTAGGGTAAAAGAAAGAGGGTTTGAATAAGAAAAAGAAAAAGAACAGCAAGAGAGGGAGAACGAGTAGAGAGAGAGAGAAACGAAGAGGATAGCAAGGATTTTGAGAAGATAGCTTGTTGATCGCAATTCTTCGGTGGAGGTAGGTTATGGTTTTTATGCTATTCGTAGTAAACTCTTAATAGCGAATGATATGTGTTGGGTAGTATTATAAAGTCTTCTATATGCTTAATTGTATTGCATGCATTATGTGATCTTATATATATAATTGTGATGAAATAAGCATGATGAAGCTATTGAATCCCAAATCTTGATAAAAACCTAATCTCTTGTTAATGATGATGCCTTGGTATAAAAGAAGGCTTGATGAATTAAAGTAATGAGATTGATGATGCCTTAGTATAAAAGAAGGCTTGATGAACTAAAGTAATGAGATTGATGATGCCTTGGTAAGAGAGAAGGCTTGATGAATTGATTAGAATGAGATTAGGGGATCGGGTGTCACGAACCGACACGTAGATTTAGGGGATCGGGTGTCACGAACCGGCACGTAGAATTAGGGGACCGGAGTGTCACGTTCCGACACATAGTAGTAGGGGATCGGAGTGTCACGTACCGACACATAGTAGTAGGGGAGCGGAGTGTCACGTACCGACACAAGAGGAATAAAGTTAATGAATCTTGAAAGATGTTAATATACTCAATCTAATGAACCTAATTCCCAAATGAGTATGGTATTGAGGCGTGAGTCCTCATGTATGAACTTGGCGGTACTTATAAATGATGTTTATACTTGTTGCTATCACCTGTTAAGAATATTAGTTGATTTTATGATGTCATCTGAAATATATTGTTTTCTATTTTGAGTTGGCCGATGATACCTACTCAGTACTTGGGTTTGTACTGACCCCCTACTTTTATGTTTTCTTCTTTGTTATTTGTGGAGTGCAGCAAAAGTGCCGTCGTCTTCAACTCAACCGCAACTCTAGCCAGTCTTCATTATACCGGATTTCAGTGTGAGCTAACGCTTCTAGCTTGGACTGGATCTTCTTCCTCATGTCTTGATGCCTTGAAGTTCCGGCATGGACTAGCTTTTGTTATTTTAGCTTCTTAGAATACTCTTAGTTTAGTAATTTGATCATAGATGTTCTTGTGGTGATGACTTCCAGATTTTGGGGAAATAATAGATGTTGAATTTTAGAAGTTATTGAATTGGTTTTTATTAACGAGTTTAAGTCTTCCGCATTACTTTCTGTTGATATTAAATTGAAATGTTAGGGTTTAGATTGGTTGGTTCGCTCACATAGGAGGGTAAGTGTGGGTGCCAGTCGCGGCTCGGTTTTGGGTCGTGACAGCCATCAATTGGGTCCATCATTTTCACGCCAAAATAAAATCTTGAGTGTCAAATGACGGATATGTACTATAGTTTGTCGATTGATGGACAAACCATTCTATACATCAGTCATTTCCATCAAAGAAGTTGTTTTTACCTATCCAAAACACATACGAGTTACAACAATGGGAACCCTAAATTTGGAGAGGAACAAGCTGGAGAAATAATAGAGAAACAGCCTCCTTCACTACGTTTGAGAGTGGGGATATGCCGAGGGGTGAAATTGGCGTCGGCTTCTTTTCTGGAAAATGACTTCCGCAGATTTGTTACGGAAGTTGTTTTCCGCTGATTTTAGGAAAACAAGTCGTTTGGGAAAATGTTTTCCCAATATTTTGTTACAACCAAACAAAAGAAAATAGGAAAATGTTTTCCATACCAAACACACCCTAAACTTACACATATACTAACTTCACTTCACATAGACCATTATAAGGCCCTACTCGCAACACCAATCTAAGCCAACTAGTTAAATGTACATGTGTAGCCCCATAACTTCACACATATTTAGTAAACCTATCATGAGACCACAAGCCTTAACAATTAACTTTATACGTAACAAAGTCAGTAAAGACAACTTTATCCAAACTAAGCAAGATCTTCATCATATAGTCCATAAGACCTACATAGTTCATATAAGATAAGACCACATCATATAGACTGATACCATGCACATCACCATAACAAGTAGGCAACACTACAATGTCATGCATAAGGAATATAAACATAGCCACATGCATTAGAACACGTTTCTAGATTTTCGCACAACAACTACTTGTGTAATGCATAGGTAAAGTCTAAAACCCCCACCTACACTAAGCAAGTAACCTTAGTTTATCCTAGTTAGGGTCCTTTTCTTTACTTCCTTTGTCTATTTTACTTTAGGGAAACTATATCCTTAACAAACACTAAGACCATGGGTGCTACATGGAATTTTTTTTTGTAGAGCCTTACACCATAGGAATGTGCTCTTCTTAGACATAGTAAAACACTAACACGTGCTAGCTTATTAAGTAATATCACTTAATTGATCCTATGGGGATAGCATAGTTTATGGAACATAAAGGATGTCATAGAAATATCACTCTATGACCTTTTTGGGCTTTGAGGCTATACACCCCGTGAGGACTATGGTGAACCCTACCTTCGCTCGTTGGGAAGGCGACACCCCTCATATTAAAGCTCACTAGGTTCTAAGCTATATTAGTTCCCTTTATTAAAAAAAACTTTATTACATTACTTTATAAATTATAGTCTTTAGGACATTGACTCCTCATATTCCTAAATCATATATGATAAATGAAGGTTCATCAACCTAAATCATGTGAAAAGTCCTTTCACATGGACATAACATATGTAAAACACCATCTAGTATAGGGTACTCTTGGGAACAGCTTCCGAGCGCCCCTCTGTTGACTAGATCATCATACATGTGTATTATATATATATATATATATATATATATATATATATTAGAAAATCATTCACGTAACATGTTAGGGCCACGCATATTCATACATCAATGCATAAGTGTATTTATGATAAATCCTTTCATATAAATAGATTAAGACACTATGCACATTCATACTTCATCATATCAACTAAGGCATGTTCATATCTTAATCATGTATTCATTTTCATAGACATAGATAACGACCTAGGAACTATCCTATCAAGGCACACATGTGCGATGCATAGAAAAGGTTCCATACCCTTGACCATACTAGTACACCTATAAAGAAATCCTACTTGAGGGACAAAAAACATATTTCATGAACACATATAGTTTACAAGCATAGTAGTAGACATGAGTATATATGAGGATACCCTTTCAATTAGATACCATGAACCTATACATTTGCGTATTGAGGATACATTTGCATTCCAATGCCCAATATTGAGAAATATTGGGCATAGTATAGAAAATTTGCTAAGGGGTATTAGCCAATTTCTATTTAATACCCAAATAAGCGAAAGATTGGGTATATTAGAAAATATTGGCTTAGAGGATGTTAGCTAAATTTTCAAAGTATTATTGAGATATTTTAAGAAATACCTGCAATGAAGACCCTAAGGTAACAACCTTTATTCATAATTCAACGCATTAGATACGAGACATCAAAGTGTCAAGCCTAGATATTGTAGCACATGACAACTTAAAATGATCAGGTAGATTAAGTAGTGCCCAAGGACATAGTGAGGATACTTGGGAAAATAAGTAAGCATTCAAAATGAACCATCAAGAATAGTTAGTTAGGAAAGTACAAGCAACACATGTGCAAGCCCGTGTACGAGCACATAGGGAGAAACGACCAAAGGGACCACCCTAATCGAATTCGGTTAGGGTAGTTAGGTGGAAATCTTGTAGAAGGGTTCCACCATGTGGGGCCTACTTCTCTAACTAACTCTAGACTATAACTAACTGACCTAACTATATAATTAACCTAGTACAAAAAAAATAAATTATCTAGTACACCCGACAACCTAAGACTTAATTAGGTTACACTAATCTAGTAACTAGTTAAAGATACAACCTAGTACCTAACCTAGGATGGTCCAAAGTGTTAGTTATGGTTTTAAATACATAAGGGTAATTAATTAATTACCCTAGTTCACCTTATTAGTTAAAATTATCAATTTAATTAACTAAATTAAATGGTCAAATCGAAATCCTTACACTAACCTAGTATAACTCAAGCAACATCCTATTACTTAACCTAGGATGGTCCAAAAGGGTTAGTTATAGTTCCAATGACTTAGGTATACTTTGGTAATTACCCTATGTACCTTATTAATTAAATTAAGTAATTAATTAATTAAGGAAAATTCTAAAGCAAGTCCGAAACTCTTAGGAAAAATTTCAAATTTGACTAAGTGTTATGATTTCCAATTTTTTAGTCAATTTAGGAGGTGATTTTTAGTAATTAGTTAATTAATTTATTAAACTTACTTAACTAGACTAAGATGAATGATTCAATATCAGTTATTAAGAGTTATATTAACGTTCAAACACTAAGAAACTCACATAGAAAAACAGTAAACGAACGAAAGAAAACAGAAAAATTTCTCTCGATTTCTCTTAGATGATTTCAAGGTTTCGTGCAAGGTGATCTTCATAGATATAATTGTACATAAGGTATGGTTTTTCTCTCATGGAATTCTTTCTCCAAGAGACTTTTCAAACGTTTTAATTCATGAACTATGAAACTAGGGTTGTTCCCTAATGATATTGTTGAACGTCCATCTCCCTAGTTATCCTTGTTTTTTGATTCTTTAAGTGTGTAGATGTAATCATGAACTTGTTGTTGGTATGTGGTTCTAACTTATTTTATAAGTTCTTGATTTGTTAATGACTAATGAGGTCTATATATTGGATTAGAATGATTTGAGTGTTAGTTACACGAATTAAGGAATTATATAATGATTACTTGTGTTTCGAGAATATGAAGTTACTGTGAATCCTTATGGAATTCAGTTAATGTTAAAATGTTAAGTTTTAAACTGGTTTATGTTGGGGAATCACTATATTAAATTCATGAAGTTAATTAATGTTGTTAGTGATAACATAATGAATGTTGTTTAAGTGAAAGCTTGGTTTCTTCCAATAAAATGGCTAACAATGTCTTGCCTAAAAAGTTGAATGAAATTGGCTTACAACATTTATTTCAAAGAATGATGGAAAGAATGGCTTATGGACAATGTAAACCCAACTAAGTATGACAAAGGCAACTTTTTAATTCATAACCAAGGGTATGCCAATCATTCGGACAAGTCTCAACATACCCTTTGGAAATGAACTATGAACATAGTAACTATATTGAAAAAAGTTCTTAACGTTTATTAAGAATGGTAAAAGCTACCAAAAGACATGAAACGAGTTAAGATGAGTAATAACATAATTAAAAGTCTTAAATTTATGAGAGTGACCAGAATGTGGTATTAAAGGAAGTGAGACAATTCTCTTACAGGTAAGATAGCTATGTTAAAGATACTCATAAAAGATGGTGTTAATAATCGTGACACAAGTCTCATTAACACCAAGATGATAATGTAAGGTAAAATTTCACATTTCATCAAGTAAAGAAAGGGATGACCGGATATCAAAGAGTTAATTTAACCTCATAATTAGAATCAAGTTTCAATAATGTTTGAGTCAATTCTACAAGATGTAAAGAAAAAGAAGTTGAGCAAAGCACCATAGACTAGCAATGAGATTTTTCCAGCACATGTAAGTCTCATGAGATAAGTCTACCACCAAGGTGGATATGTAGTCTCCGTATGTCTCCTAGTCTTCAAACAATGTTGCCAGCATAGGAAGTAGCTAGTGGATTCCACCTAAGCGAGCTACGTATGATGCCATTTCACTTTGAACAGTGATTCCACCTTTTTTAAGTGTGGAGAAGACACCGGATTTCATGTTTATATTACATGATCTATGTCGTTTAAATGCTCAAATAAATTATTCGGTTAACATTAGTCGTGAACCAACTTTTTTCGGTGTGGGGAGAACACTGGACTTGGTTTAACTTTTGACGATGAACCACAGCTTTTCAGTGTGGTAAAGACACTGGATTTCATGTTAGCTCACATGATCTCGATTCAGTTTGATTGGTTAACCACCCTTTTTCGGTGTGGGGCTGACACTTGATTTCATGTTAGCTCGCATGATCATAATACTAAAGATGTCCTTAAGAAAACAAGAAAGAAAGAAGAAGATATGTATGTTCAAAGTGAGTTAAGGAAGTAAGATCCTAAGAATGTAAATCGTCCGTGTTTTATAAGAATGATTTTAAGCAAATAATGGGCATAGAAAATACTGATTTCTTTTATCATGAAAATGGGCATAGCCAAATAAAAATTTCTTATAATGACTTTTTATATTATGTAAATAAAGGCGAGTAAAATGTAATGGCTAATCAATGCCCCATGATATCCCTAATATGAAAAATGATGAAATAAGTAACCTAGACATCAAAAATTGATTTATAAAGTGTTCCTATTAAACGAATCTAAAGTGGAAAGAATTACTTGTTGTAAGGATAGCCAAATCATTTCCTTATTCCTTGGATTACTTACTTGATTCATTGTAGGTATGGAAATACAATGAATCATGGCATTTATAAGTAAAACATAGGATCAAAGGAGAGCATTGAACTACATAACAACAAGAAGAAAAAGACTGGAAAAAAAAACTAAGTGTCAAAAAGTGGCCTCTCGGATTGAGGGTATCAAATTTAAAATTTTTCGCTCGAGTTGTTATAAATTATGATTATGATTATATGGTGTTGTATTCATATAGAAAATGATTTTTGTGATTTGAATTCATTAAAATATGTCATATTCATTCCACAATTCATAAATAACGAATTAGGAAGATCTAGTGATGTCACTTTAAAAAAATGGCATATTGTTATACTTTCCTTGATAATGCATAATCCTTATGTATATGTGTGGATACAACAAGACTTAGTAAAAGTGTGTACTAACCACATAATTATATTATCTTTATAGGTGCAGGTAAGAGAAAAGGTTGAATTTTCATCGAAGCTGTTTGAATTATCGATCTCAAAACTTTGGGAGGTCCTATCGATGTTCGAGGATGCTACACTTATCTATATAGATTATTAATTTAGACATATCTAGTAGATCTTGTCCCTAGCATTTATTTTCAGGTGTTCATTTTGAATCTTTGTAATACGGCCACTTTGGCAAACTATTACATTATATATTGATCTGTTGATTTGAATTGATTCTTCAATTGTAGATGGTTGTTTTTATTAGAGCTTACTAGAATATTAATCTATGTAGAAGATATATGAAGTCTATGCATACTTCATTATGTTTTAAATGATTTAAATTTTCTGCAAATTGAAATATATGAATGTGATCAAAGATAAAAAAAGGCTTGTCTGCGACCTTTGAAGGGTTAACGACACCGGTTGTATTCGTATTCCAGATTCCTAGTGTGTCAAACTTTTTACCAGAGCATGAGATTAAATTACTTAGGAACTAAATCTCAAAACAACCACATTACAAAGTTTCTAACCTATGATTGTGAAGTACGCCTCAATCTTGACTTAGAGACTAAGTGATGATACGAAATCTCCCTTCTAATACACTTTATCATGTTGTGTTGATTTATAACATATTGTGTCATTTTAGTATCTAACTCCCATCTTGTGTATGCGTGTATAACAATGAACACGAGAAGAAATAAAGGAAGGATATTTCGAGAAGCAACTTATGGGGGAAACCAAGATCCTCCTAAAGCCCCACCTGCTGGAGTGCAAGTTCTAGTCAACCCCGCTGCATTGATGGATGTTGAAGTAAGGGAAGCACTAGTTCAGATTGCCCAAGCCATCCCTACTCAGTCTTAGGATATCACAGCGCTGACCACTATAGAGGGTGCTCCTAGGGAGAACCCACATGCTAGAACCATCGCTAGTAGACTAGTGGATTTCACGAAAATGAATTATCCAGTCTGCTTTGGGTCTAAAACAATTGAGGATCTCCGAGAGTTGGAGGATGAAGTCCATAAAATTATTTCTGCTATGGGGGGTGAATGAATAGGAGAAGGCTGATTTTTTTGCATATCAACTCAAAGTGTGGCTCAGGTGTGGTACAAATTAGGGGCAGATGGCCGAGAACAAGAAGCATTTCCCATCACTTGGGACATTATCAAGACTGCATTCCTGGAGAGGTTCTTTCCCAGAGAGAAGAGAGAGGAAAGGTTGAGGAGTTCGTCAACCTACGACAGAGAGGTATGTTAGTCAAGGAGTATTCCTTGAAATTTGTTAAGCTCTCGAAATATGCTTCTTCATTGGTGTCCAATAGCAGGGATGAGATTAGCAGGTTTGTGACTATTGTGTCAGAGGATCTGGAGGAGGAATGTCGGGCAGCCTTGTTGCATGATAACATGGACCTTGCAGGTTAAAGGTTCATGCACAGCAGGTGGAGGAGAGTCTTCAGAGAAAGAGGGGTATAGAAGGCAATGATCCTAGACCCTCAATTAGGCTGGTTCTAACTCTTGTAGGAGTTCATTCAGAGTTCAGGACACGCCCAATTTTAAGAAGGGGCACCAGCTATCAGGTAATCCAAGTACTTTAAAGAACTCGAATGCCAAAGTGGACAAGTTTGGCCCAAAAAATGGAAATGCTAGCAATGCCCATTGTAGGAGTAATCCATGTGGTAAATATAGTCGCATGCATAGAGGTGAGTGAATGGTGGTTCAAATAGCTTCTATGGGTGAGGTAAGAGTGGACATATGGTGAGGGACTGCCCACAGATAAGGAATCGGGCAAGGACAGATGCTCAACCTCGACCTAATCCTACTGCTCCAGCCGAACCTCCTAAGAGGAATACATTCTATGCATTGGAAGGTACAGAGGAGCAAGAGAAGTCACTTGATGTGGTCACTGATACGTTGCATGTCTTCTCATTTCCTGTGTATGCATTGTTTGATCCAGGATCCACTTTAGTAGCTAGTCAGTTTGACTTGCTTCCAGAGATCTTGCATGAGTCTTTTCTAGTTAGTACTCATATAGGATATGTCATTAGAGATGAAAGAGCATATAAAGAATTCCCTATTAATATTTTGGAGAGAGTCACCTTTGCTGACCTAATAGAATTAGCCATGCTTGATTCTGATATAATCATAGGTATGGATTGGCTCCATAAGTGTTATGCTACAATAGACAGTCAAAAAAGGGTAGTAAGGTTTCAGTTTCCAAATGAGTTAGTGGTGAAATTGGAAGGGCGTGGTTCAAATCCAACAAGCCAAATAATTTTCAATCTCAAAGACAATAAGCTACTTTATAAGGGATATCTATATCACTTAGTAAAAGTCAATGCCTTAGAGCATGAAGTTCCTTCCATAGACTCGTGCCCATAGTGAATAAGTTCCATGATGTCTTTATAGAGGATTTATCAAGATTCCCTCCTCAATGCGAAATTGATTTTGTTGTTGACTTAAATCCCAACACAAAACCAATTTCCATACCTCCAATAGAATTGCTCCAGTTTAACTCAAAGAGTTGAACTTGCAGTTAAAAGATCAACTTGATAAGGGATTCTTCGAGACGAGCATATCCGCATGAGGGCTCTGGTGTTGGTCGTTAAAAAAAAGGATGGAACTCTTAGACCGTGTATCGATTATAGGCAACTCAACAAATTCATTATAAAGAACAAATACTCTATACCCAGAATTGATGATCTTTTTTATCAGCTCCAAGGATCAAGTTTCTTTTCTATGATAGATCTCTTGTCAGGCAATCACCAGCTTAGATTGACACAAGAGGACATTCCTAAGACTCCCTAACACACTAGGTATGGTCATTATGATTTTCTTGTCATGGAATTTGGTCTCACAAATGAACCAGTCGCGTTTACGGACCTTATGAATAGGGTCTTTGGTGAGTACCTTGATTCCTTTGTCATAGTATTAATAGATGACATTCGTATATTCTCTATGTCCAGAGAAGAGCATGAAAATCATTTTAGAATGACATTGAAATTTCTCAAGGAAGATCAGTTGTTTGCAAAGTTCAGTAAATATGAGTTCTGGATGAGATCAATAACCTTTCTTGGTCATGTGGTGACCGACCAAGGTGTTGAGGTTAATCAGTGAAGAATTTACCGAGGCCCCTCACTCCCACAAATATTTAGAGTTTCTTTTGTTTTTCTAATTATTATCGCAGGTTTGTTGAGGGATTTGGAAATATTATTGCCCCGTTGACAACCTTATAAAGCAGAAGTGATGTTGGAGTGGTCAGAAACGTGTGAAAAAGCTTCCAATAGCTCAAAGACCGACTCACTTCAGCCCCACTGCTTACATTGTTGAGGAGTGGTGAACGGTATGTGGTATATTGAGATGCTTCCCGAGTAGGTTTTGGATGTGTTATTATGAAGGGTTGCAAGGTAATTGCATATACTTTCATGCATTCAAAAGTCCACGAGAAGAATTACCCTACTCATGATCTTGAGTTAGCTGTGGTGCTCTTTTGCGTTAAAACTTTTGATACATTATTTATGTGGTGTACACGTTGATGTATTTACTGACGATAAAAGTCTTCAGTATGTTTTTACACAGAGAGAGTTAAATCTTGGTCAAAGAAGATGGTTGGAGATGATTAAAGATTAAGACACGAGTGTTCACTATAACCCAGATAAGGCAAATGTAGGGGCTGATTCTTTGAGCCGTTTGAGCATGGGCAGTATGGCTCATATTGATGATGAGAAGAAGGAGCTGGTTAAGGAGGTACACCAATTGGCTCGATTGGATGTACACCTAGTAGAAAAGCCAAGTGGGGGTGTTTCAGTTCATTCCAGTTATGAATCCTCATTCGTTGTAGATGTCAAACCTAAGCAGCATCTTGACCCTGTACTCTTGGAGTTGAAAGACTGAGTGTTGAGTAAGATGAATAAAGCATTCTCCCTATGGGAGGATGGTATGTTTAGATACCAGGGTCGATTATGTGTGCCCAATATAGATGGTTTTAGGCCGAATATTATTGCAGAGGATCATTACTCCAACTATTCTATTCATCCATGTTCTACAAAAAAGTATCATGATCTCAAGGAGATCTATTGATCGGAAGGTAAGAAGAGATATATCTCTAAGTTTGTGAGGAGTGTCCCAATTGCCAACAATTTAAGGCCGAACACCTTAAGCCTGGGGGGCTTACCTTGTCTATTGAGATCCCAACATGGAAGTGGGAAGCTATTAATACGGATTTGGTGGTTGGTCTACCCAGGGCCATGAAACTACATGATCTATTTAGGTTGTTGTTGACCGGATGACTAAGTTTGTACACTACATACATGTGAAACCTACCTATAGGAACGAAGATTATGCCAAGTTGTATATTGATGAAATACTTAGATGGCATGGGATAACTTCACCTATCATTTCGGATAGGGGAGACTTTTTCACTTATCATCAAAAGATCTTGGGTACGTTTTCCATCCCAAGACGGATGGACAAGCAGAGCGTACTATTCAAACCCTTGAAAACATGCGAAGAGAATGAGTTATTGACTTCAAGGGAAGTTGGGATGATCACTTGCCACTGATTGAATTCTCCAATAATAATATCTATCATTTTAGCATTGTGATGGCATGTTTTGAAGCACTATATCGCAGGAGATGTAGATCTCTAGTTACCTGTTTTGAGGTAGGAGAGTCTTCCATTCTTGGACCAGTTATGTTACATGAGGATGTGGAGAAGGTGAGAATTATTAGGGATAGATTGGCTACTTCTTACATTCGTAAAAAATCCTATGCAGATAACAGAAAGTGAGCTATTGAATTTGAGGTCGGTGATCAAATCTACATGAATATATCACCCATGAAAGGGGTGATGAGGTTTGGTAAGAAAGGGAAGTTGAGTCCAAGGTATATAGATCCTTAAGAGATCATATAGCCAGTAGGAAATATTGCCTACAAACTAAAGTTTCCCCAATACTTTGCTTTTGTGCATCCAGGGTTTCACAATTCAATGCTTAAGAAGTGGCGAGTCGATCTATCATCCATCCATCCTGTTAAGGGGTTGGGAGTTAATGAGAATCTTTCTTATGAAGAGATTCCAGTTGAAATATTAGATCTCCAAGTTAAGCGGCTGAGGAAGCAGAAGGTTGCCACCGTGAAGGTATTATGGAGGAACCACCTTGTTGAGGGAGCAACATGGGTTGCCGAGGCCGACTTGATATCCTGTTACCTTCACTTATTCAGTTCATGAGTTTAGATATACTCTTCCTAAGTCTGGTTTTAGCTTAAGAAACTTTGAATTATTAGTGCATTAGTTGATTAGATTTTTTAAGTTCATAATCATGTGTCTTACACATGCACTATATGAGTTCATGCTTGCATTCATTTTTCTGTTTTTGTATAGCGTAGACATGATTCCTATGTTGCATGAGTTGTGATGTGCATTAAGTTAAGTGATTGAGAAGGAAGTTCCTCAACCTCAAATATGACACTTCAGATAAGCTTGAGTAATATGCATCAGAGTAAGTGTGAATACGAATTTCACAAAGTGTAAATTTTCAAGCATGTTAAAGTGTTTTCGTTAATCACCGTCTTTATTTAAAAAAATGATGTATAGTGTCATTCGGGGATGAATGTTCCTAAGGGAGGATAATGTATTATTTCTGAAAATTACATTTCTAGTGAAGAGCCCAATAGGTCTTTAAGAATGCGTATTGGAAATATATAATAATTCCAATGCCCAATATATTGGGCATAGTATATAAAATAGGTTAAGGGGTATTAGCAAATTTTTATGTAATACCCAAATAAGCGAAATATTTTTCATATTAGAAAATATTTGCTTGAAGGGTGTTAGCCAATTTTTGTAAGTATTAATGAGCTTGGTTCAGAAATGTACCTGAAATGAATACCCTAAAATAGCAACCTTTATTCATAATTAAACATATTAGATACGAGGCATCCAAATCTCAAGCCTAGGTATAATAACACATGACCACTTAAAATGATAATTTAGATTAAGAAGTGACATAGTGAGGATCCTTGGGACAATAAGTAAATATTACTAATGAACCATCAATAATAGTTAACTTAGAAAAGTACAAGCAACACATGTTCAAGCCCATGTGCAAGGACATGGGGATACACGGCCAAGAAGGGGACCACCCTAACTGAATTCGGTTAGGGTAGTTAGGGGGGCAGGCGTGCACAAGTGTTCCACAATGTGGATCCTAGATTTCTAAGTAACTCTAGACTCAAAATAGATGACCTAACTAGATAAATAACCTAGGACAAACAAAAATAAATTATCCAATACACACGACAACCTAAGATTTAATTAGGTTACACTAATCTAGTAACTAGTTAAAGAGACAACCTAGTACCTAACCTAGGATGGTCCAAAGGGTTATTTATGGTCCTAACAACATAAGGGTACTTTAATAGTTACCCTAGGTAACCTATTTAATTAAATTAGCAATTTAATTAATTAAATTAAATAGTCAGACCGAAATCCTTACACTAACATAAAATAACTCTAGAAACATCCTAGTACTTAACCTAAGATGGTCCAAAACGGTTAGCTATGGTTCCAATGACTTAGGGGTACTTTGTTAATTACCTTATATACCTTAATTAATTAAATTAACTAATTAATTAACCAAGGAAGAATTCAAAACTACGGCCGAAATCAAAACTACGGCCGAAATTCATAGGACAATTTTTTGATTTGACTAAGTGTTATGTTTTCCTATTTTTTTTGTCAATATAGGAGGGGATTTTTCGTAATTAGTGAATTAATTTATTTAGTTTACTTAACAAGACTAATTTAGTGAGTCGTTATTATTTCCTTAGACTTAGACTCGTGTTCAAAACTAAGAAACTCATGAAGCAAAACAGTAAACGAACGAAAAAAAAGTAGAAAAGTTTCTCTCAATTTCTTTTAGACGATTTCAAGGTTTCATTCAAGGTGATCTTAGTAGATTTAATTTTACATAAGGTATGTGCTTTATTTCATGGAATTCTTTCTCCAAGAGACTTTTCAAACTTTTGAATTCATGAACTTCGAAACTAGGGTTGTTTCCCAATGATATTGTTTAACGTCCATGTCCCTAGTTATCCTTGTTTTCAATTCTTCAAGTATGTAGATGTAATCATGACCATGATGTTGGTATGTTTTTCTAACTTAATTTATAAATTCTTTATTTTTAATGACTAATGAGATCTATAGGTTGGATTCGAATGAAGTGTTAGGTAAACGAATTAAGGAATGATATAATGTTTACTTATGTTTCTAGAATATGATGTTACCATGAATCGTTATGGAATTTAGTTACTGTTAAAAAGTTAAGTTTTTGAATGGTTCATATTGGGGAATCACTATATTACATTCATGAAATAAATTGATGTGGTTAGTGATAACATAATGAATGTTGTGTAACTGAAAGTTTTGTTTACGCCAATAAAATGGCTAACAATGTCCTGCCCAAAAAGCTTAATGAAATTGGCTTACAATATTACTTTCAAAGATTGATAGAAAGAATGGCCAATGGATAATATAAACCCAACTAAGTATGACTAATTTAAATTTTGAATTCATAATCAAGGGTATGCCAATCATTGGGACAAGTCTAAGAATACACTTTCAAAATGAACGATGAACGTAGTAACTACATTGAACAAAGTTCTTAACGTTTACAAAGAATGGTATAAAGCTACCAAAAGACATAAAATAAGTTAAGGTGAGTAATAACATAATTAAAAGTCTTAAAATTATGAGAGTGAGCAGAATGGGGTTTTAAAGGAAGTGAGAAAAGTCTCACATACACCTGAGGAATCTATGTTAAAGATACTCACAAAATATGGTGTAAAAAATTGTTAGAGAAGAATCATTAACACCAACATGGTATTGTAAGGTTTAATATAACATTTCCCCAAGTAATGAAAGGGATTATCGCTGATGCAAAAATTTAAGCAAACCTAATAACTAGAAGCAAGCTTCCATAATGTTTGAGTAAACTCTAAAATATGTAAAGAAAAAGAAGTTGAGCAAAGCACCGATAGAACAGCAATGAGCTTGTGCCACCACATATAAGTCTCATGAGATGACGCTACCACCAAGGTTGATAAGTAGTCTCCGTATATCTCCTAGTCTTCGAACTATGTTGCAAGCATAGGAACTAGCCAGTGAATTCCACGTAAGCGAGCTAGGTATGATGCAGTTTAACTTTGGTCGATGATTCCACCTCTTTTCAGTGTAGGGAAGACACCAAATTTCATTTTTATCTCACATGATCTATTTCGGTTAAATTATCAAAGAAAGTATTCAGTTCACTTTAGCCGTGAACCACCTCTTTTATATGTGGGGTGAATGGTGGACTTGATTTCACTTTAGCGGTTGAACCACCACTTTTTGGTGTGGGGGACATTGGATATCATGTTAGCTCACATGATTTATATTCACTTTGATCGGTGAATTACCTATTTTCGGTGTGGAGAAGACACTAGATTTCATGTTTGCTAGCACGATCTTAACTCTAAAGATGTCCCTAAGAAAGAAAGAAAGAAAGAATAATAGATGTATATTCAAAGGGAGCTAAGAAAGTAAGAGCCTGAGAATATTAATCGTCAGTGTTTGATAAGAATGAAGTTTTCAACAAATAATGGGGGTAGCCAATAATGATTTCTTTTATTATGAAAATGGGAATAGCCCAATAGAAATAACTTATAATGACTTCTTATACTATGCCAATTAAGGGGATTAAAATGTAATATCTAATTAATTCCCCGTGATCTCCTTAATATGAAAAAATATGAAATAAGTGGCCTAGCCAATAAAGATTTGCTTATAAGTGTTCCTGCCGAACGAATCTAGAATTTAAAGAATAACTTATTGTAAGGATAGCCAAATCATTTTTTTTGTCTTTGGATTACTTAATTAATTGTAGGTATGGGACTACAATGAATCATTGAACTTGTAAGTAAAATATAGGATCAAAGGAGATCATTGAATTAAATAACAAGAAGAAGAAAAAGACTGAAAAAGCTAAACATAAAAAAGAAGGCTATCGGGTTTGGGGCAACAAATTTTACAACTTTTCGCTCAAGTTGTTCTAATATTATGTTGATGACTCTAAGGTCTTGTATTAAAATACATGATATTCATACCACAATTCACAAATAACGAATTAGTAAAGTCTAGTGATGTTACTTTCCAAAAATGGCATGTTGTTATAGTAAGAGCTTTGTTTGATCATGCATAGTCCTTATGTGTATGTGTGCATACACCCAATACTTAGTACAAGTGTCTACTGACCCTATGTTATTATTATCTTTACAGGTGCAGGTAAAAGACAAGGATGAAGATTCGTCAAAGATGTTTGGATTGCCGATCTCTAGACTTTTGTAATTTCTAATAATGTTCAATGATGTTAAACATATCTATATATCTTATTACTTTATACATAGCTAGTGGATGTTGTCCCTAGCGTTTCTTTTCAGGTGTTTATTTTGGAGCTTTGTATTAAGGCTGGTTTTGAAAACTATTACATTATATTTATCTTTTGATTTGAATTGATTATCAATTGTAGATGGTTATTTTAATTTAAGCTTAGTAGAATATTAATCTTTGTAGAAGATATATGAAGTGTATCTATACTACATTATGTTTTAGAAGTTATAAACTTTCCGCAAATTTAACTATATGAATGTGATGAAATCTATGAAGAGGATTGTCTGCGACCTTTGAGAGTTTAACGATGCCAGTTGCATTCAGATTCTAGAATCCAGGTGTGACAAATATAGGCTGAGATTTGTTGAATGTGTCAGGACTAAACATTACATGAAAAGGCACCCAATGCATGACCTTCAACGAAAACTTGAACTGGGAATTCTGATAATATGATAGAGCGACGATGTGCCTTGATAGTGTGTGTATATTTGAGTGTTCAATAGTTTGTGCCTGAATACAACATTCCCGGTTAGTCCTGCGAAATGAATCTACTCTAGAAGTTAGGAGGTGAGTAGAGGCCCTTGTTAGAAATATCCCATATCTAGCCTACAAGAAGTTGAACAAATGAAATAACTGTCCCTTTGGATCCACATATGTTGAGCATTTAATAGTCCACTTTTTTTAATTCACCAACAAACTTTCCCAGGGTCTAATGTTTTTGGCCAAGTCCCTCCTTGGACATGTGCACCTCCTCTTAAGCTTAAAGCCTAAGTTTAGGGTGACTAACACAAAAAGTAATCTCGTCTTTGCCTTGACCCGACATAAGGTATTTTGAAGCTCGACTAATGGAAAACCCATATGTTGAGGGAGGATATAATTATAGAAGATTCAAAAATGGGTAAGGAAAGAGTTGGATGTTGAAATAAAAAACTTAAGTAAGAGAAATATGTTATTGGTCGAAAAATGAATGTACAATTGCAAAACAATTAAAAATAAAATAAAAATAAAGTAAAATAAAAATAGAGAAAAGAGTTTCTGAGAATAAGAGACAAAAGCATAAGTGACATAAAAAAGGTGAAATGAGGCAAAAGGAAAGAAGAGAAAAGAAATAGCAGGTCAAAAACAATAAAAAGAGGTGGAAAGCTTAGCGGTAATGTCATGGAGGGAATAAAGAAACAAAATATAGTCAAATCTACCACAATTGATTTTGAGCCTATGTTACAAGCCAAGAAATTCCTACCGTGATCCTTAGAGTCTAGTGTGGTAAACCTAAGCAACGAAGATAAGGGAAAGCCTATGGCGTGGAACATTAACTGTATGTGAACACATTCCTGAGCGTGAGCGTATAAAAATATCCTTGTACCCAAATTCATTATCACTGTGAAAATATAAGATCTTGTTTGAAGTGAGGGCACTAGTTATATTTTGAGTGAATGGGTACCTTTGTGATAGTAAAAATAGTAGAGGTGTCTGTTGCATGGTAAATTCGTGTTTTGATGTATTCCATATGAGTTATCTTGTCGAGACTGAAATGTAGGCCTTTCCTAAATGAAGAAAGTGTCGGGATAGATAGCAATGTTAATGCAGGATGTTAAAGTGCCCGCTTCTATACAATGTTGTTATGGGTCATAGTGCATCACTTGAGGACAAACAAAAAATTTAAGTTGAGGGTGTTTATGTACCGTGATTTCAAGGTTTTTCAAATGCATTTCACTCAAGAGTTTTGTGTGTATAGGTCCATTTTATATTAGTTGTAACAAGTTTTGTGTCTTGTTTTGCACGAAAATGTTCTGGTAGAAAGCGAAGAAGGCAACAGAAGAATTGCTAAAACAGACCTACGGTGGCAATCGATGTCCATCTTTTAATCGATGGACCATAGGTGGTGATCGTAGATAAGTAGCTCAGTAATAGGAGGAATCAAGTAAGTCTGACCAAGTGTGGAACCGATGGACCGTATTGGTGAATATCATTTTATTTAGAGAGTGTTCCACTACATAATATTTTAATATTCTAAGAAAGGAGCTATGGTGGAGCATCGACGGACCGTAGATGGATAAATTTATTGTATTGTTGGTCCGTCGTTTGATTCATAGAGGATGCCATCCAGAGAGCCAACTATTTTTATGTACTGACTGACGGAGTCAAACCATGGACCATCAATTGATCGACAGTCTGATAGTTGTCTCGTTGATTGAAGTCGCATACCTGAACAAAACTTTCCTTATTTGAATTCCTTTTTCATTAAGATTTTTTTATATATAAATTGGGTATGAAAACCTCATTTTGGGGTAGCTACTACTACTATTGTTGTTGTTTTGAGATTGGAGATTGATTTTTGCAACTTTAGAAATAAATTGATTTTTGGATTTGGTTTTAAAGCTTTTTTCTTGCAATTTCAAATGTGATTTCTCGGTTTATTAATCTATCTAAGTAAGTTCATGATTTATTTATCAAAAACAGGAATTGCGATCTTGCAAAAATCGGTAACTAAATCCAAAACTAGGGTTGTAGTAACTATGAGTAATTAACAATGTATGAGTAGTAACAAAGAAATTCTTGAATAATGTTTTTGCATGCATTGATAATTCTTTCTTTTATTGGAGTTTTTAAAGGTGACCAACATTAGAACTGACCTTGTTGCTTCTTGCTGGACAAAGGAGGTACATTATTGGAAAAGAATTATAAATAAGATTTGGTGTGACAATATCTAATAGTCTAGTGTCGATTGGTGCGAAGTATTAACAAATCCATACATCAATTATGATGTCTTATATGAGGTAATGGTAAGGGTATGTAAGTAATTCATACGTAGCCAGAACAAAGTGTGGGATGAAATTCTTTAGATGTCGTACCAAGGATTTAGAGATACCTAACTTATCAATTTGAATGTAACACACTAGAAAAGGATTGCTATTTCTTGGAGTACAGTGTTATGAGCCTGTGGGGAAAACATACACCCTGGTTATTTTCTCATCTTGATAAAAACTGTAGTCTACTTTTGTTCACTTGATAACTATACTATTTAAGGAAGATTTTTCACAACTCCCCACTTTTATCTAATTATTAAGCAAAGACCTTGACTAAATGGATATAATCATGGGTTAAGGTTAAGTCTAAATCAATTTCCTCGTAAAATTGACCCCAATATAATAGATGGGTTCTTACTTGATAATGATCACTTATACTTATTTAGGGAGATGTAATTTGAGCGTATTACCCTCTTCAAAGACGAAGGCATCGATTACGTCTAGGGGTTCTCCTCGATAGTGACAAACTTGGTGTCAAAGCATGAGGTTGAGTAATCATAGGATTGATGTCTCATTAAACAGCGTCTATGTAGGGTCTTATTTATAAATGTGAAGCACTCCACATTTAATGATTAAGATATTATGTGATGCTTAGAAATTATCATCTTCTTGGTAATCCGATGTCGTTTCTCAAGAGTCTTACCTATATGTGTCCTTTTAATATAACCCATTAATTGTGGTTATAGGCTATGACTACTTAAAGATCAACCTCTAGAAGAGTTTAAGAAGAGATTGCTAATGCGGGAGCTCCTCCATAAGATAATCAATCCCCTCTTAAAGAACAAGTTCATTTGGGTGGCCAAGCTCCGGTCAATCCTCCGGCTATGATGGATGAATAAATAAGTTTGGCATTTCTTTGTGTGGATCAAGCTCTGACTACTAAATCTCAGGCCGTAACTACTGAATTTCAAGCTATGACGGCTCAAGCAAATTGGGAGGTTGGACCCCGTGTGCACCAAAATGATACTACCATGGCTTCTCGCTCGAAGGACTTCACTAGGATTAACCCTCCTATGTTCTTTCGGTCTAAGTTGAATGAATATCCCAATGACTTTCTTGATGAGGTCTACAAAATCTGGAATGCTATGGGAATGAGTTTTAATGAGAAGGTCGATCTAGCCTCTTATTAACTAAAGGATGAGGCTCAAACTTGGTATAATCAATGAAGGGACAATAGGTGTTTGAGAGAGGGTTCCATATGTTGGGAAGTTTTTAAAAGGGATTTTGTTCATATGTTATTCCCAAGGGAGTTCATCAACCTTTATCAAGAAGGTATGGGTGTGGTTGAGTACACTTTGAAGTTCACTAAATAGTCTAATTTGCCACTTCTTTAGTGTCAGACTCGATGGATGAAGTTAGCTATATTGTGATGGGAACGTCCGATGATCTAGTTAAACAGTGTTGTTAGGTGATGCTTTATAACAACATGGACATTTATCAGTTGATGGTGCATGATCAACAAATGGAAGATATTAGGCTTAAGAGGAAGATTAAGGATGCTAGGTTTTTTGTGAAGCTGGTACTTCCAAGGGTAGGTTTGAAATTCAGCACAAGCCTAAGATCAAGAAGAGGTTCTCCAACCAAGTTCCTTCTAATTTCCCGAATGTTCTTAATGATAGGGTGTCTATCCCTATGTCCCAAATAGGAAGGAGTGTTGATTAACCAAGTAAGAAACCTACTTGTGGCAAGTGTGGTAAGAAGCATGTAGGTAAATGTCTAGTTTGGACAGATAATTGTTTTGGTAGTGGAAATGGTGGCCATAAAGTGGGGGATTGTCCCATGGTTAAGGATAATAGAGAAAGAGTAAGTAATCTCAAGAGATTAGTGTGGTTTCAAATGCTCCTAAGAAGAACCACTTTTATGCTCTACGCTCTAGGGGTGATAAAGAGGATTCTGCCGATGTTGTCACTAGTATGTTACAAGTATTTTCAATTAATGGCTATGCTTTAGTAGATCGTGGTGCCACTTTATATCATGTAATTTCTTAAGTGTCCATAAAGTTCGATGTGTTACCCAATGTCGTAAGATAATGTTTTTCGATTACTTCTCGGTAGGTGACTTAGTTGTTGCTAAAAATACATTAGGAGTTGCCCCATATTGTTGTCCAATAGAGTTACGTTGGTCAATCTGGTAGAACTTGGTGACTTTGATGTAATATTGGCGATGGATTGATTGCATGATTGTTTTTCTTCTATTGATTGTAGAACAAGAGTAGTTAAGTTCCAATTCCTAATAAACCCGTCTTAGAATGGAAGGGGGGAAACTGAATCTCTAGAGGTCGAATCATATCATGTCTAAAATCTTGTAAGATGATTTCTAAGGAATGTATCTACCATATTTTGAGGGTCAAAGACATAGACTCGAAAACTCCTCATTTAGAGTTGGTCCTTACAGTGAAGAATTTTCGTGAAGTCATTCCAAAGGACTTACCCTGAATTCCTCCCGAATAGGAAGTAGATTTCATCTTCAATTTTGTTGCCGAATACGAAACCCATTTCAATTACTCTTCATTCGGTGGCTCCGACCGAGTTTAAAGAGTTGAAGGTTCAACTCAAGGATCTGCTTTACAAGGTTTTTATACTACCAAGATACCTCTATTAGGAGCTCCGGTATCATTTGCGAAAAGGAAAGATGGGTCTCTTAGAATGTGTATGACTACAAACAATTGAACAAGGTCACTATAAAGAATTTGTATCCTCTACTTAGGATTGATGATTTGTTTGATACTACAAGGTGTGAGTTACTTTTTGAAATTAATTTCAAGTCGGGATATCACCATCTTATGGTGAGAGGTGATAAATACCTAAAACTTCTTTTCAAACTTCTTATGGTTATTATTTGTTTTTAGTCATGTCTTTTGGGTTTAAGTAATGCCCCGATGACTTTTATGGTCTTCATGTGAGGATGAGCATATGGACCATCTAAGGGTTGTATAGCAAGTTATCAAGGAGCATCAACTATTTTCTAAACATAGTAAGTGTGAATTTTTGTTGGGATAAGTTTTTTTTCTTGGTCACACAATCTCAAGTGAGGGTATCGAGGTCGATCCAAAGAAAATGAAAGTAGTTAAGAATTTTCCTAGCCCTTTGACTCTAATAGATATGATAAGTACCTTGGGTTTAGATAGAAACTATAGAAGGTTTGTTGATGGGTTTGCCTCTATTTCTTCTCCTTTGACAACACTAACTCAAAAAATGGTTAAGTTTGAGCGGGTGGAGACTTTTGAAATAAGCTTCCAAGAGTTGAAAGATAAGCTAACCTCCGCTCAGGTGTTGACCTTATCGGAGGTTACGAAAGGTTTTGTAGGGTATTATGACCCTTCTCAAGTAGGCTTGGTTGGTTCCTTATGATACATGGTAAGTTGATAGTTTATTCCTCCATACAACTCAAGGCGCATGAGAAGAATTATCAAACTCATGATCATGAATTAGCGGTCATAGTGTTTGCTTTTTTAAATATGGAGGCATTACCTATATGTGGTTCAAGTGGATATATTTACCAACCACAAGAGTCGTCAATACGTGATAACTCAAAAGGAGTTAAATCTCCAAAAAAGAAGGTGTTCGGAACTTTTGAAGGATTAAGACATGAGTGTGCTTTACCACCCCGACAAGGCCAATGTTGTTACAGATGCTTTGAGTTGAATGACCATGGGTAGTGTGGCTCATGTGAATGAAGGTAAGGAAGAGCTAGTGAATGATGTTCATAGATATTCCCGGTTAGGTGTTCGATGAGAATATTCTCTTAAATGTGGTTTCATGGTTCATAAGAACTCTGGGTCATCTTCTGTTGTTCAGGTGAAGTCTAAGAAACATCTTGACCCTCTATTGATGGATTTTAAGGAATTGGTACTTAGCAAGATCAATGAGTCGTTCTCTGAAGAGGGGGTGGGGTACTTAGGTACAAAGGTAGATTGTAAGAAGGAATTTTTTTGAAGATGCTTATGGTTCCCAATATTCTATTCATTCGGGTGCTACAAAAATGTATCATAATCTTCAAGAGGTTTATTGGCGGGAAGGTTTGGAGAGGGATATAGAAGAGTTTGTGGCTAAGTATCCTAATTGTCAACAAGTTAAGGCCGACCATCAAAGGATGGGAGGTTTAACTCAAGTGATTGATGTCCCTACATGTAAATGGGATGATGCCAATATGGACTTCCTTGTAGGTTTGCCACGTACACGGAGGCAAAATGATTCAATATGAGTGATTGTTGATAGATTGATGAAATCTGCCCATTTTATTCCCTTCAAATCTACTTTTTTAGAGGAGGAGTATGCTATGTTGTACATTAATGAGATTTTTAGTTTGCAGGGGATCCCTTTGTCCATCATATCGGATAGAGGTTCCCAATTCACTTCTAATTTTGGAGGTCTTTTTAAAAGAGTCTATGTACTCATGTGAAATTTAGTACCACTTTTTATCCCCAAAATGTTGACCAAGCTGAGCATACCATCCAAACCCTAGAGGATATATTAATATCTTGTGTTATTGAATAAAAGGGTAATTGGTATGATCACCTACCGCTGATTGAGTTCTACTATATTAAAAACTACCATTTGTGTATTTCTATGGCACCATTTGAAGTAGTCTATGGCAGAAGATGTAGATCTCCATTGTGTAGTTTGAGGTTTGCGAGTTTAAAGTTATTGGTCCCGAGATAACCTATAAGTCTATGGTGAAAGATATAATGACAAAAGATAGGTTGTAAACATCCTATAATCAGGAAAAATTATATGTCTACAATAGAAGAAGAGACCTTGAGTTTGAAATAGGTGATCGGGTCTACTGGAATATTCACCTATTAAAGGGGTGATGATATTTGTTAAGATAGGGAAGCTTAGTCCCCGATATGTCGGTCCTTATGAGATTTTGAAACGGGTCAAGAGTGTTGCTTATAAATTGAAACTACCAAATAAATTAGTCCCGATTCATTCAGTATTTCATGTCTTTATGCTTAAAAAATGTATACGCAACCCGGTATATACTCACCCTATTGTAAGGGTTAGGGGTGAATTAGAACCTTTCTTATGAAGAGGTTCCGATTGAGATATTAGATTGTCAAGTAAAAATTTTGAGGAAGAAAGAGGTGGCTTGAAGTCCAATATAGATACCATCTAGTTAAGGGTACAACATGGGAGGCCAAGGCTGACTTGAAGTCCTGTTGTCCTCATCTCTTTCAACTTAGTCATAGTCAAAGTTGAGGTTAGTAGTTCCTCTTAAAATAAAAATAATGAATAATATGTAACTCGACTTCTTATTTAATTAATTATGTGTATATCTTTGTAAAGGTTCATGCCAGAATGAGTTTTCATGAAAAAATCCTTTTATGTTCTAATTGCAATTATATGAAATATGTATAATTGCCTTCTTGAGATAGTGAGTATGTATTGGTGATTTTATTGAGAATAATAAGTGCATGTTAACTGATTGATGTTCCTGTTGAGCTCAAGTTGATATTGAAAAGATAGTTCATCATTATATGACATGAAATGTTGGGCTCTTATATATGGTAATTGTAAATAGAGGTACTATTTGAAGTTCTTTGATTTTCTGTTGAATGGAGTTGAGAAATTCTCCTATGAGCTTTGAATCATGATGATATTATGTTGTTGTAGGCTGGGTTGCTATTATTAAGTGTCTTCTCTCTCTGGAGAAAGATTTAAGTTTCATTCGGGAACGAATATTCCTAAGGGGGAGATATTGTAACAATCCAGAATTTCCATTACTTAATCTAAAGTCGGACTTGATGAACTAAGATTAGAAAAAGGTAATAAACTCAATTATGAAGTACTAGAATTAAAACGTCATGAAATGACAACGACGTCCGGAGACTAGTGAAATTGAGCTAGTATGCCCTAGTGTGTTTCAAGGGGTTTAAAGGATAAGATTGAAGACAAATTTTGTGTTGGAAATGCGTATTAGAGTGTGTTTAGGGTCTTAATGTTTGTGTATGACTCCCCAAGGACAAAACTAAGGGTTCTTGAGGAGGACCCTGCATTTTGACCCAAAAGCTGTCAAATTCTAGAGTCCATTGATGGAGAAAATGACGAGTCGTCGATGGGATAATGGACCGTCGATTGTGCTCGTGGGTGGATACTTACCCCAATTCCAAAAAGTATCAAAATCTCAGTCTCTGACAAAAACTACGGACAACCAGTACTGTCTGTGGTCTTGTTGTCGAGGCATCGACGTTGAGTCATCGGTTGACCCCTGGTTCACTGTCTAGTTTCGGTCAACATTAGTGAATTAGATAATTAGATAGTTAATAAATTTATGATTAAGAGGTGTTAAATTAAGTTTGTTGGGGACTAAAAAATATTTATACTTTATTACACTAACCCAACACCTCATTATTTCCCAAACCCAATTCACTCCCACTTCTATCTACTTTCTCTTTCTATCTCAAAGACCCCCATTGATGTCCAATGTTAATGTTTCATTAGGGATTAAAGACTCAAGTTTTCTTCCATCATTCTTTAAGTATTTTTAAGGTATGGAGGCTATTTTCTCTTGGGATCTCTTTCTCTAAGAGCCTCTTCAAAATTTGTTTACAAATATTTCTAAAATCATGTTTTTCATCCAATTTCGTGGGTTGTCTTTCAAATTGGCTTAATAAGATATTGAATTGAATTATATATATATATATATATTATGATTTTTGATTGATAGATTATTGTAGTTTTTTAGTTTTTGACATAGGCTCTCTAAAGGATCCATGAATGTACAATTTTCCCTAACCCTAACTATGAATTAGGTTGATACATGATTATGGACGTTTGAAATGAATATATTATTGCTTAATTTAGTACTATATGATGGTGAATGTATTATTTTATGAATGTGGTTGAATTGAGGGTGGGATGTTGAACGATATTCGTGGAAGCCATTGGCAAGTATTTTGCGATTATGATTTCTCTAATTAAATTATGTTTGTCTGTTATTAATGATGATGTTCAATTGAAGTACGATTATGTGAAAAGAATTGGATTATTATAATATGATGAATATGATGTCATTTTATGAATATATTGAATATGAGATGGTGATTCGGGTATCATGATTCAAGGTTGAACGTTATTCTCCTGTGTGACTTATTATTATGACTATGATATGATATTCTCACTAATGTTGGGTTGTGATGAAAGGAAGTTCTCATTCTAAACCTAAAAAGCTATGATCGATCATACAAGGAGTTAGTCACCTATGAACTATATAAAGAATTGATGATTAAGAAAGGTTTGATGATATTTAAAAAAAGGACTTTAGCTTAGCACCGAGCGAACTAAATATGATAGGTATCCCTTCCTAAGAGGGAAGGTAGGTTCACTAATGTTCTCATGAGATGGATACTACTAAGCAAATGGCATACATGAGTTTCTAGAAAATCTCCTAGTTCCTTAATATGTTCCCCCATAGGAAAATTAGCAAGTGGATCCACCTAAAATGCTATGTACATGTTATGGTTCTACCTTGGCAAGTAGAGCACCTTATTTCGCTGTAGGGTTTAATGACACTAGACAGCTCGCATTGTCTATTTTCTGTGAAGGCAATTGTTCCATAAAGTAATATAAATGAAAGTAAGTAACAAATATACACACTCACTACGGTGACTCAAAGGGTACTACTTAGTATATGTAAGGGTATGAGACGTTATCTATGCATTGCACAAGTTGTCCTTGAGGGGAATTATAGGAGAATGTTCTAATGCATTTATGTCACAATGAAATGTATAATGTCGGTTCTATGTGATGTTGGTTTAATTTGATGAACATGGTATTGGTTGAAATTTATATACGATGATGACCACACATGATGTTATGTTATATGAGGTAAAGGCATTATTTAAATTTTCTTCTTTGATTTACTTGATTATGTTTGTTTATTGAGCTTCACATGAGCTTGCACTAGTAGGGTTGGGATGGGATTGTGAGTAAGGGTCTTATATATTGTGATGATATGAACTATAGAACATGAAATCTTGATATGACTTTATGATGATTTTTTTCTTGTATATATGAACATTTCTTGATGTTGTTGTGATAATTAACTTGTATATGCTCTTGTATGTGCATAAAGGGTTTAAAATTACTTAGCATGTTTTTAAAGAAAATGTGCCTTTTGTGCATGTCTTCTATGGTTTTAATTGCATACATTTTCATACTTCGTACATTTGGTTTGTAATAACCTTTATTCTTTATATTTCTACAGTTATGTAGGTTCGGGCCATTGAAGATCTTTCAAGGCCATTTGCAAGGAAGACTAGAATATTTTCCCAAGTTGTTGGTGAGTCCTCAAGTCCGAGGATGATGCCACTTTTCTACCTTAGTAGTATTGACTATGTCTAAGACGATTTTTCTTTCCTTATATTGAGTCTTTATCGTAAGACTACATGTGGCATGTTGTACTAGTGTAAGGGCTCTGCTAGAATATTGTAATTATATATTAGATTTTATATGTGAGACAATGTTAGACTACTTAAAATTTTCTATTTTGTTAAATGAGAATTCTATGAATATCTTATAGAAAAGAACTCTATGTAAACTTCATATTTAAAAATGAGAAGTCTAAGTATACTTCATATGTAAAAGTTTTAAGTTTTCTACATTTTCTCTATCTACGATATGCACTAATGTATGATAAGGGCTATCCTAAGGCCTCTTCGATGACGAAGACATTGGCTAAATCTAGGGGGTGCTTTCTGGTCATGAAATAAAAGCTACCACATGGGGAGTTAGCCCATTATGAGACCCGGTGGAGACATCTTCTCAGCCCCATATAGCTTCTCCACAACTTTAGGAGCCTTTGAGGGCTAAATAAATTTTTGCTCCACCAACAGTACCACCTCTAGTTCCACCAATTCCATCTAATAAGGATTTTAAAACTGCAATATGTATGTTAGCACTGTTAGTAGTTTCACATCACCTACTAGTCGCTAAGAAATTGTTGGGCATTTTAAAGGTTCTGAAAGTTCATGAGTTTGTAAATTTTTTGTCTGGAATCCTCTACAGTTTACGTGGAAACATAGAAGAGAGTACCCTTAACACTTTGTTGATTAACTTTATAGGATCATAAGAGTCATGCATGTCTTAGCGATTGAGTCACTTGTGTTAGGAACATATTTATTGCGGGAGGTTGCAATTGTATTATAAGAGTTAGGAGAGATATAGGGGAAAGATGCATATGTACTCAATTGGATCAAAAAGCTTTCATAGATCACTATTTACCTCAAGAGATGAGGGATAGCTGGGTGACCATATTTTGAAACTTTGACATGGCAGCATGAGTGTCTGAGGTACAGGCTGAGATTTGATACATTGGATAAATATACACCAATATTTGTTTATATGATGCATGATAGGGTGCATATATTTGTTGGAGGGCTTTACTTTGACTATATAGATGCTTGTTATACTACTGCAGTATATGATAATATAGATATTTCATGAATTCAGGACTTTGCACAAGTTATAGAAGATCATACAGAACTATAATATATTAGTGAGAGGGTAGAGAGGGAATGACAGAAGAGGACTACGTCCACTATTTCATCAAGAGATATTTAAAGTGGTCTCAGACCCTGATATTATAGTAGGCAACCTAGACCGCCATCATATCATAATTCCAGGGTGTTAGCTTTAATTATTACGGAAAGTCAGTTCCCATTGAGGGTTCACCTTCATGAGGTTCTCAGCAGCAAAGGGATCAACAACAGGCTAGGAAAGCACCACCGCGTTACGCTACTTGAGTAAGAATTATTTTGGGAGGTCTAGAAAAGGTTCCACATGTTGTTATTCTTGTGGAAAACATGGGCATGTGTAGAGGATCTTCCAAAACATATGTTAGGGTGGGTATTGGTAGTTGATTAGGTCAGTAGTATCTTTCTCGTCATCAGCACAATCTACAGAGCGTGGACCCCAGACTTCGGCAGGTAGAGGTAGAGGCATTGGAAGAGAGGGAGCATCTAGTTCTGGTAGTGGACATAACCATACATATTTATTAGTCGCATAGCAAGACTCATAGTCATAAACAGATTTTGTGACTGGTACATTGATTGTTTTCTCCTAATGTGTTTATGCTTTGATAGAACATGGATCGACTCTGCCTTATGTTTCTCCATTTATTGCGGGTAAGTTACGTCTAGTAGCAGAGTCATTTGATTTACACTTTATTTTATCTACATCATTTGGTGCGCCTATTGTTGATATGGGAGAGTATCGAGGTTGCACTATAAAAATTATCGATCATGACCTTTGTAGATCTCATAGGGCTAGAGATGGTTGATTTTGACTTCATAATAGGTATGTACTAGTTAGCGTGTTGTAATGATAATGTTGATTTTCTAACAAAGATTGTTAGATTCTACTTTGTAGGAGAGGCAGTTTGAGAATGGAACAATAACACATCAACGTCAAAAGGTAGGTTTATTTCCTATCATAAGGCGAGAAGGATGATTACTGAGAATTTAATTATTTATCTTCTTCACGTTCATGATATACACGCAGAACCACTGGCTGTTCAGTCTATTCCGGTAGTTAATGAGTTTCTAGATGTATTTTCTTAAGAACTCCCTAGTATACCTACAGATCGGGAAATTTATTTTCCATCGATACACTACCAGGTACACAACTCATATCTATCCCTATAAATAGAATGGATCCTGATGAGATAAAAGAGTTAAAATATCAGCTGAATGACTTGCTTGATAATGAATTTATTAGGACTAGTGCTTAGTTTTATTAGTAAAGAAGAAAGATTACTCACTAAGAATGTGTATCGATTACCGACAGTTGAATAAGGCAACTATATAGAATATAATCCCCTTAAAAGTATCGATGACTTGTTTGATCTATTACAAGGGGTCGAGTGCTTCTTAATGATTTATTTAAGATCAGGGTACCACCTGATTCGAGTTATGGAGAAAGACATTCTAAAGACAACATTTAGAACCAAATATGGACCTTTTGAGTTTTTGGTAATGTCTTTTGGATGAACTAATGCCCCAAAAGTGTTGATGGACCTGATTAATAGCATATTAAGTCTATATCTAGACGTTTTTGTTATTGTATTTATTGATGATATTTTCGTGTATTCACATTCAAAAGGTGAGAACGCAAATAATATGTGAGAACTCCTTTAAGTTCTTTGAGACCGAGAACTTTGTAAAAAGTTTTCTAAGAATGAGTTCTGTTTAGACTCTATAGTTTTCATAGGGCATATTCTATCACATGCAAGCATTGCATTTGATGCAAAAAAGATTGAATTCGTAATGTCTTGTCCCAAATCCATGAATCCGATAGTGGTTCATAGTTTCTTAGGGTTGGCTGGGTATTACAGAAGGTTTCTAGAGGGTTTTTAGTCACTTGCAAAACCTTTAACAGAGCTGACTCAAAAAGCAACTATGTTTAGGATTATGCGCATCGTTTCCAGGAGCTGAAGGACAGGTTCACGTAATTGCCAATTCAAACATTGACAAAGGGTTCATAAGGCTATGTGTTGTACTGTGATGCTTCTGGTTTCAACTACGAATATTTTCTAATGAAATATTATCAGGTTATCACATATGCTTCAAGGTAATTAATAAAGCATGAGAAGAATTATCTGACCAATGATATAGAATTAGTTGCTGTTGTGCATGAGTTCAATATGTTGAGACATTATTTCTATGGTATTCCATGTTAGCTTCTTCACAAATCATAAAAGCCCTGAATATTTTTAGACAAAAACATTTAAATCTGCAACAACGTCGATGGCTTGTGTTACTGAAAGACTATGACATGGATATTTTATATCATTAAGTAAAGTAGAATGTAGTAGATAATTCACTTAGTCGAATATACATGGGAAATTTATCTTATTAAGGTGTTGAGAAGCGTGATCTAGCGCGAGACATTCATTTGTTAGCTAGATAGGGAGCAAGATTGTTAGAGGAGGAATATTATGTGGTAAAAATTCACGACATAGTCGTATCATCTATAATTGTGGAAGTAAAATCACGACACCAAGGTGATCCTGTTTTAGAGAATCTTAAACCCTTGGCTTAGGATCATCAATCTTTAGAACTTTATATAACAGGAGATTGAGTCCTTACATATAACGATGGATTGTGTGTTCCAAATTTTTACAGGGCTTTGACATCATATTATAGAAGAGGCACATCATTCCCATTATTCTATTCATCCTTCTATGATGAAGATATACCATGATATGAAGGAGATCTATTGGTGACATGAGATAAAAAAGGTTGTTTTTGAGTTTGTGGAAAACTGTCCTAACTGTCAATACGTGAAGGTTGAGCACCAAAATAGCACTAGGGTATTTCAGTACAAAGTCATTCCTTTGTTGAAGTCGGAAGCAATTAATATGGATTTTCTTACAATATAACCTTGATTGCGTTGTAAATTTGACTCTATTTGTGTAATTTTAATGGACTAACAAAATCAGACCATTTCTTACCATTCAGGGCAACTTTTACAACTGAATACTATGCATGGCTCTATGTAGGAGAGATTGTTAGGCTACATGGTGTGCCGATATCTATTTTTTCTTGTGAAAAAGCACAATTTACCGCTAAATTCTAAGATTCCTTCTACAATGTTCTGTGGACAAAAGTTAATCATAGTACATCCTTTCACCCACAGACAGATGTCCAGAATTAGCGCAAATTTTTTACACTCGAGAAATGTAGTGTGTGATATACTTCGAGGGAAATTGGGATGACCACTTTGCTTTTATCAAGTTTGCATACAATAATAGTTATAATTTCAGCATTGGGATGGCATCTTGTGAGGATTTGTATGGGTGAAGATGTAGGTCCCCCATTGGATGGTTCGTGGTTGGTAGTCAATGTAGCTTTAACCAGACTTAGTAAAACAGACAGTGGAGAAAATTAAGGTCATCCGAGAGATGTTTCTAACAGCTCAAAGCCGACAAATGTCATAATCAGATGTGCAACTAAGGGAGTTAGAGTTATGTGTCATTGCTTGGGTATTCCTTAAAGTCTCATCTATGAAGGGTGTTATGAGAATTGTATGAAAATATAAGCTTATTACAAGATTCATTGGGCCATACTAGATTCTTTGGAAGGTAGGGCGAGTGACTTATGAGTTAGAATTGCCTTTGGAGTTAAAATCTATTCATCCATTTTTCCGTGTATCTGTAACGACCCTAAAAATGAACTTGGTTGAACTAGAGATTCAATTGTGTTGTATGGGATTTTAAATATATAATATAATGTATAAATGAGTTTTTAGATTAGTACAGTTGAGTTTGAAATCAAATGTGAAGGAACAACTAAGACGTTCGACGACTAGTTATGTACTTGTGTGTGTTCTAGTGCGACTTTGCATGTTTCATGAGTTGTTTGGTGTCTAATTTCATAGGAGGGGACCCTAATACCTAGATGAGCATGTTTTGGTGTTTAACATCGGAGTATGTATCCACCAAGGAACCACAAGGGGCCCTAGAGGAGGAACCCAAATCTTAGCCATGATATTTTCAGGCAGTGTCAAACGAAAGCCCCAAGGGACGGCCATTCGTTCAATCGATGTCCAGCCAACCTTGGACGTCGATTGGACCTACAATGCCTTATACTTGTTGAGTCTCTGTAAAAAATGATAGGCCTCAATGACGGGGCATTATTCCATCTACGACCAATAGATGGTAGGGCGTCGTTTAGGCCTGCAATTCCTGCTGCAACTTGGCCAAGCTTGGGGTGATATGCTAAATTCACCCCATGTCTTTTAAAGAGTATGGTTTTAGTGTATATAGGTATTTTAGGAGAATTAAATTTCTAAAACCCTCTCTTTGATCATAGCACCTAAATCAAACCCTTTCCCTCCAAATGTTCTCTCCAAAAAAATCCCATTGAAGCTCAAGGTGAAAGCTGGAACTATGATTATGAATTGCAATGGAGTTCTTATTCAACTCTTTTTGGATTTATTCTAATAAGGTATGTGAGTTCTTTATTTAAGTCTTGTTTTCACGTTAGAGACAATTTCAAAGTGATTTTCCAAGATTTCAAAGTTAATAAACACTAATTTTCACTCTAATCATGCATGAAATGTTTTTAAATTAATTGATTTAATATTATTGATTTATAATTGATGTTTTCCGATGAAACTGATAATGAACCCTAAATCTTCTCAAATCTCTTAATTTTGCTTATGAATAGGTTGATTTTTTATTATATAATGATATAGAATTGAGTTTAGATTATGTTATAATGTTGATTTTTATGGTTAATTATGTTATTATATTGTGAAATGATGATGATGTTAAGGACTGAGGAGCTTGTCTACTAGAAGAAGGTAACCTGACCTAATTCCCTTGGTTAATTTAGAACTAATATGGAATAGTTATTGATTGTTATGGTCCAATTATGGTGGTGGTGCTTATGTGTTTTATGTGATGATGATCATGGACTTATCGTCATTCCTATGTGAATTGTAGTAGTATCATTTTAGGGTTCATGTGAAGGTATAATGTGAAGTTTGCTGTATGAAGTAATGTGACTATGTGCAAGGTGTTATGGATTACATGAGTGCATAATGTAGATATTAATATGATGTATGTATGATCTTGTATAATGTGAATTTATAAAGTTAAGGTTCTCATGTGGTGCCTATATGATCTTGTATTAGTTCTATAATGTTATGATTCTTAGTTAATTGATTATATATAATAATGAGGACTAAGAAGTGTCCTTATAAATTGATGTTGATTCTTGATGTGTAGACTTAGGTCCCTCTTCTTGATACATGAAAGTATGTGAATATGTGATCTCTTGACATGATTGGTTTCGGCATCCTTGTCATGTATGTGTAAAAATAAATTCACGTCTAGGTCCGCTAGAACTAAGACGGTTCCCTTTTGTGAAAGACTTATATAGAAACTTGAATAACAAAAGAATGTCAAGAATATAAAACCTTGAATCTGAAAAGAAGGTTAAGAATGTGAAACCTTGAATATGAAAGAAGGCTAATAAGAAGCCTTGAAGAAAGAGACCTATATGGAGCCTCCTTCTGAAGTGGAATGATGGACTTATATATAGGTTGTCCGGAATGGCATGCGACCATCTTTAAGAATGTCATAAGTGATATCCTAATAAACCTGGGTTGGCAGCCCTTGTGGACCCATCCTTGGTAGAAAAAGTATTATGAGTTGGTAGGACTAAGTAATTTTACCTTCTATAATACACCTAGGGAATGATTTTCTCTATAATAATAAAGGCAAAGCACCGATTGGATATGTTTGTGGTACTAGCTCTACTTTGGATGAGACTAGAGTATAAAGAATCCCTTGATATCCCTTAACCATGTGTCAAGATGGTAAATATCCTAGTTCTACCCTTAGTAAGTAGAACACCCTCGATCGGGTAGGGTAGGCTACGGATTCCATACCTAGATAGTGTGGTCTATGTCGCTAATGCCCATCTTATCATATGGGATGTACACTCTACTTATTGGATATGTTCTTCTAAGACCATTATGTCAAGTCTCTAATTGATTACTTATCTCTTTAGTGGATTTAATGAATAATCTTGATTTTTTAAAATAATGATGAATAAAAAGGTTCTTATCTAGGGTAGCTTTGAGGATTGTTTAGGTCTGCTTGAAGAGGGTGTATGGGCGGTCTCTTCATGTCTTATCCAAATCGGTGTTAGAGTAACCTTAAGTTTAGAGTCGAAATGATTTAAAGACTTACTTAATGAATATGGAACTAAGTGTTATGTGATAGAAACGAACATCCTTAATTTTGGTAGTCTTGAGGATCATCTAGTTGTGTGTGACGAGGTTGTATGGGCGGACGCTTCATATCTTTCGTAGGTGGGTCTTAGGATAACCTTTAAGAGGTGATCTAAACGCTTAAATGGATTCTACGTGATTATGTTCATATCTTGTGGATTATTTGGGTATTGTCTTATATATGATTGTTTTCTTGTATTATGTCTCTTAAACTATTATTCTGAAGGTTTTTTTTAATCAAAATCTCATGAAAGCATGTTTCTATACTAAATGTCCTTTTTTCATGGTTTTCCATGCCTTCCATACTTATTGCATTTAATATTCTAACCCCTTCTTTTCCCTTTTTGACCAAAGTGTAGGGTTTAGATGTCTTTATATGACATGGATGTTGGATAGGCTTTTAAGTGTTAGAGATGAAGCTTGGGTGAGTCCATATAGATTTGAGGACAAGACCCCCATGGTCCTTTATGTCATTAGTCTTTATTTTAAGTCTTGTTTGGGAATAGTCACTATGATGTACTCCAAGGTATTAGATTGTTTATGAGACAAAAGTGTTGTAAAGTTAAATATTTTTAAAGAAGTCTTCTACCTGCTTATTAATTAAAGTATTCTTCGTGTGTGAAGAATGATAAATTCTTATTTATTTTGAGTATATTATGCAATGAATGATCTAAGAGTCTTGTATGAGACATCTAAGAGTCTTGTATGCCGGTAATTTCTAGGGGTTGCTCCCAGGTCGTTATAATATTGATGCTACAAAAGTGTGTAGGAGACCCTTTTCGAGTTTTTCTGGTTGAGGATGTTAATATCACAAAATAGTTGTTCTACAAGGACACTCAAATTATCATATTATATCAGCTTTTCTATAAATTCAGGAGCAAAGAGGTCGCTTCGTTTAATGTATTGTGGAGAAACAAGAATAGAAAAGAGGTGACATGAGAAGCTGAGGATGGCATGAGCTCCAAATATCCTCACTTTTTTCATGCCCTAGGGTGATGTTACATAAGTTTACATTAGTGCACTGAAGTTACATAGCAATCTTATATTTTTTTCAAATATATATTTTGCCTTATTAATGTAATTGATGTTATTGTTTTATATTTGCTCCCACTGTTATTGTAGAGCTATAGTGCTTCCCTAATTATGTCATCCTTTGAATCGCCTAGGTTAGATATATGCATTTCATGTTCTTGGATAGTCATATTTACAAAGGATATTCAAACTAAATTTTTGAAACTCCAAAGTACATAACCGCACGACTCCGACTGTTTCATTCAAGGATGAATTTTTCGAAGGGGGAAGAATGTTATACCCAGACTTTTCAAAGCGTCGAAATTAACTCGTATCTTCTTGGAAAGACAATGAAGGTGGCTTATAAGTTAAAAATAATTGTTATTTCCTATTTTATGTATTCAAGGGTTGTATCTCAAGTTTTGAAGTTAGGTAAGTGTCAAATAAAAGTTGGTTAAAGTTATGGTAAGTTTATTGTTAAAGATTTCATATAAATTTGTGTCAAATGTCTTGGTTGTTTTCTCCAAATTTATAAAGATTTAGAAGGCCTTTCACCCATTAAATGAAAGCCTCACTAGTGTAGATTGCAATGCACAAAACCCCATATCCAATTGAAATCAAAGGTTAAGTGTTGTAAGGGTTTTAATACAGACTGCTAGCGCAGTATCCGGGTCGGATGAAAAAATGTGGTTTGTAGGCATAATAAACATTTTATCCATGAAAACATTTCCTTTAACTTCTAAAAGTTAAATAATGCTTAAGATATTTTTCCTATGGAGTTCTTGCTTGATTAAGGTTAGTGTTGGATAATTTCTAACATTAAAAGTTGCCTCCGTGCTAGGATATGTGATCACTACATGTGACAATCGTTTTTCCCTTCTATTAGCTTAATTTGGATCTGGTTTTTAAATAAAAATTCGTAGTTATAGGTTTTTATTCAAGCTTTACACTTATTTAATAAGGAAATCATATCAGGACTCTTTTATGATTGTATTTAATAATTTCTACGGGCGTTACAACAAGTCGGGGCAATATGGCAAATCTGTCGGTTTAAGCTTTGATTATGAATTGTTTATAAATTCATACAAGATTTGTATATATATTGTTTCCAAAATTTAAAGATATAAGGAACAACTGTTGTGAAGGAACAATGGTTTTTTAGCGCATTGGAAAGGTATCATTAGGTTATTCCCTTCGTTCGGTATGTTTACTTAGAGCTTGGAAGTGATATATAAGGGAAGTTAATTTTTTTCATCTTGTAGATATAATTATGAGTGGTTTGATGATTGAGTAGATAGAAATCCTCATTTAGCGACTCATAATCTATTAAGAACGACCCTAATTTAGGAAGAACTTGTAAATAGCTAAGTTACTCGCCTTTAACCTATTCAGTTGTTTGTTGTTGCCCTTTGGGCTATTCAAGTTAGGTGATGAGCTATGAACAGCCTATGGGGGCTATGATTTTGTCTAATAGGACTATCCTATTGCCAATAAAGGTTATGTGTTTCCCACATGGCTATAATGATGTCAAAGAGTTTTATGTGTTGCCTATGGGGCTATTTTGATACCAAAGTGGTCTATGCGTTGCTTATAGGGCTATGATGATGCAATGGAGGGCTATATGCGGCCCACAGAGCTGTGATGTTTCCTAAGAGGTCTATTCTCTACCTACAGGGCTATATGAATGCAAAAAGGGGCTATGTAACTTCATACAAAGACATAGGGCTACCAGTAAGGATATGGAAATTGACTGACACCTTCTAGGGTTATGGGGCGCTAGTTAGGTTGTATGTTATTTGTACTTGCTGAGCTTATGGGGGCTTAGTTAGTTGTTTTTTTTGTTTTTTATCATTTTTGTATTTTTAGATTTAGAAGTGTTTTCGGAGGCTTATCTCAATTTTTATTTCCTTACGTGGTTGCTTTTGGTATATTATGATACTTGTCCATTTTATCTATAACCTTTCATAATCTATACATTATTTTTAGTGATGCCCCATTGCGTGGGAGCTCCATTCATACATGCAGGTCCTGAAATACCACCCAGTAGACCTCCTCAGCAATAGGATTGACATATATCTGATTGTCTAGCCTTTTTCCTCTAGAGCTGCCAGTGTTTGGAGGCATGTTAGCTTTTGTTGTATATGTCATTATGGGTAGGCTGAGGCCCTTTCCCACCAATATTTTCTACTCTTAGAGGCTTGCAGATTAGTGTGGTTTTTTTTTACTACATTATGTCTATGATGGCCTAGTTTGTTGGTTTGCGGAAGCTTCTGAGCTTTTTGGTGTATTGTCTTGATATATACATGATTTAAGTTTTATTATAGATATCATGGTGGCCTCAACATCCCAATAAGGACTTTTGGTGATAGTTGGTTATTTATTTATATGAACTCTTGGCTGTAGTTATTTTTAATAGATCTGTGAACACGGGCATTGCCGGCAGAGGGCTCAATTATAACCTAAGATACAGTTGTTTATTTCCTTGATTGCCTATGGCTTCCGTGCGCTGGTAGCAAATGTTTCAACAGGGTCGGCTTGGGCCTAATTTTCTGCATTAGGATCCAGTTTCGCCCCATGAGTTTGGAACATGACATTAATCATGTGGGTCTATTGAAAAGAATGAATTCTTCGATTATATTTTTCGTTTTGAGTTTTCTGTAAATGGACTATTCTCAACGAACTAGAATTTCATTCTTTAACAACACCGTACAAACTTCCTCTCTTGTCTTTGAGCTACCCCTGATCATCCTTATTATCATTGGGAAACATATTTGCTCATATAAGTTTTGTATTTTTCAATGTTATTAATAGTTGTAAGTTATTTGAATGAATTTTTACTTCAAACATTGATCTCTTCTTAAAATTTGGATTTGTTAGCACTTACCTCTTTGATAAAATAAAACAATATATCAGCGTAATTTCATTAGCGGTAGCCAAATCTATATTGGATATAATGTATGAACCTTATTCTAACTTTGAGGGATACAATGGTTATTATCTATAGACCCTCGACTCAAAAAATACAATAGGCACATGAATGCGCAAAAGAAAAAGAGACACACAAAAAAACACTGTACAAAACAAATTTAGTGAATGATTTTGATACAGATTGGAAAAAAAACTTTGCGATAAATAAATCATAATAGTAGAAGAACGACACGACTTAACTACCTATTAGACTTAAACATTAATCCTAACATTAATCTGCGACGTCGATACATTCCTATCTAAGGTAACATCCTCATCTATCAGGTCAAATCAACTGCCCTAGGTCTTCGTATCTCTCCAAATATATAGTAAAACCAACCTCTCAACCTCCTTATTAGTGCATACACACATTTTATATTCATATTTCATACCATATTATTCTTGCTTTCCAGGCATTTCTGCTATACTGGTCTCCCCTCCATGTATTATGACCATATTCTCAATCGTATCTAAGTGATTTTTTAGACACATCAATCTTAGCATCTTAATATTTATTACCTTTATCTTATGAACATCAATATTCCTGATCGGCCAACAGTCTACTTCGTATGATAGTATAGCTGTAACCACCACAATAAATAACATTCACTTAAACCTTGATGAATCTTTCTTATTAAATAAGCTAGAGTTGAATCTCTATTTCATCCATCTTTCTCGAAAACATTATGAGAAAATATTGTAAATTATCTAATCTACTTCAATTAAATATCCAATAAACTTGAGGTGTTTGTTATGACTATTGCATAGATCTGTACTTTTAGCTCAACCTTATATGTTACAGTGGTAAACATCCACACAATTACTCTATCTCAGTCCTACATAATCTCAAACATCTAGATTCTAGTTCCCGTTTCTAAATTTCACATCTATGATAACTTTATTGTTCATCTTGTTTGTTATTATTGTGTTATTTGTGAATAACATACAACACGATACCTCTTTGGTATATGCCAAGTCAATTCATGTATTACTAGGGTAATTAGGAAAGGGCTTAGTGATAATTCATAGTGCCACACAATCATGATCAATAAGTGTAGTGAATCACCTCTTATGTTCTATTCTAAATTTATTCTCCATTGTACATATCCTTAAGATCCTTTATATGAGCCATAATTAAACCTCCTAAGGACATATGTGTGAATTTTTCATGTAGTTTGTAGGTCTATGAACAATAAGTTTAAGTCCCTTTTTGTGTACCTATAGTGATCAAACAAACGTTTTTATAATATTGATGACTTCTGTACTTCAATGCCTCAATATTATTGTGTTTTAATTTTCAAATATACACATCGTCTTTACCGACACTGGAACAAATTTGATTATTAGGGACAAATAATTTTGTCCCTTATAAAAGATATTTTGTTAGTAAATTTGTGTGACAAAAATTTTCATCAATTAATTGTCAGTAAACGTTGGTCACTAAAAGTATAGAAAGACGATTTAGTGTCTCGTCAAAAAAATTGTTTATAAACTACAAGAAGAAAAATTGTTCTCAAATGCATAAATATTTGTGATAAATTTTTTTACAGTATAGGTGCTTTTCTTTTTGTAGTTTATAGTATTATTTTTTAATAAAAAGTTATCAACGCTGACAAATTTTTACCATCACAAATTATTTAGTTCAATTTCTGATGACATAAATTCTCGCTAAATTTATATGTATTTTGAGGTTGAGAAAGTATAGTTTTGTCAGTGATGACCGCTTTTTATATAAAAAAATGTTTCGTCCTTAAATGAATAAATTAGAGGAAAATTTTATATTATACAAAATTTAACAATTTTATAGTTAAATATATTATAGGCAAACGTATTCATTACCCCCCCCCCCCCACCCTGAACTTGAAGCTTTTTATTCAATGTACACCTAAACTTTATTTTGTTTCAATTACCCCCCCTGAAATTGCTTATTCATCCTACACGTACACCTTTTCCGTCTACTGAATATGATCGTGTCTACACGCGCACGACACATAGATAAATATTTTACCACATAGATAAATAATTTGCCACCTAGATAAATATTTTGTTACCTAGATAATACCAACCTTCAAAATTCACAAATGTTTAAACTTCTGAAAGAAGCTTCTCGATTTTCTCTAAACCTATGTTTGATCTTCCCTAAACCTTTCTTTGATATTCTCTAAACCTCTCACGAAAGTGTAATCGACAAATTAACGAGTATATTTGGAAAGTGTAATCGACAAAGTAACGGTAGATTTGTGCCAGTTGCAGTTCATGAAGCTTCTCGATTTTCTCTAAACCTATCTTTGATTTTCCCTAAACCTCTCTTTGATTTTCTCTTAACCTCTCATGAAAGTGTAATCGACAAAGTAACGAGTAGATTTGGCAAGTGTACTTGACAAAGTAACTGTAGATTTGTACCTGTTGTAGTTCGTGAAGTGTTTGGTCGATTTTATTTGGATCTTGTCTGAAATTGTGTCTACAAGTAAGTGATTATCCACTCGATTTCGCGTAGGCTTGATGTATTGTTGTCATTTTTCTTTACTTTTTCATACATAGTTTGCCTATTTTGCCCTATTTCGTTTAAAGTTTCGCCATAGTTTCTGATTGAGTTTCCGATTAGGGGTCTAATACTTTTCAACTAGAATTTTCACTTAATGAATGTATTATTATGAAGCTTTTTACCTTATTCATGCATGAGCGTTAAGGTTTCTGATAATCAGTTTAAAAATTTAGACTTTTTGGTAAAATTAAGGTTCTAAGTATTAGTGTTTCTGGTATTGTTAAATGGTGGGGTATTTTATAATTTGTTTAAGTATATTTTGTGGGATGCCTATTGTATGTTGATGAGTAATACATCTACTATACTAAGTACCAATTGCTGCTTATGTTTTGGTTTTATTATATATGTTTCGATTTTGTTGCTTGAATTGTAGAATATACTGATTATTATTGTGGTTATAGGTTGACAATATGACTAATAAGTACCTCAATTTAAGTTTCAAATTTGGGGATATGTTTGTGAGTGAGGTAGGTCCAATATATGTTGGGGGGATAACTGAATATGTAGACAATGTGGATGAAGATCATTTATCAATTCCTGAACTTGCAGATTATGCTAAGTCTTTTGGGATTAGTAAGTTAGGATAAACATATGCAGCTCCATCGCTAGGGGGTGATTTGGTGGAATTGAAAAATGACATGGACATTTGTAGCATTGCATTATTTATGCATGATGGGGACGCAATAGATATTTATGTGTGTGATAACACTAATCTGGATGATGTGGGTCCCATTGAAGGTCAAATTAGTCAATCTTTAAGTCTAGTGGGGAATCTCTAACTGCACAACCAAAAAAATCATATCTAGGTTTAGGTTCCTCTTCTTCCTTTCCAGCTATTGAAAGACTTTAAAATGATAAGATTGCAAGGGTCCAACAAGAATGCCAACAAGAAAGTGATGATGATTATTCTTCAATAGATTTGACTGATACTGAAGAAGAAGTTGAACCAACTATCCAACAAGGAACTGAACCTTCTATTCAACAAGAAGTTGAGCCAATTACCCAAGAAAATGTAGAGGAAGACATAGACAGTAATTCTGTCTTTTCTGACTAGTCTATTGGCTATGGAAGTGATGTGCATGAGGAGTTGAGAATTATAAAGGAAGATGTGAGAAAACATAGAGAAAGTAGCAGGAGAAAGAAGAAGGAAAAACCAAAAGGTTTTTTAGGTGAAGTTTGATTTGATGAAGGGTATGAGGATATTGAAAAAGGGAAAAAGAATTTCAAGGGTAAGCTAACAGAGGATGAGCCATATTATGACAGTTCTGACTGTGATAGTTTTCAAAGTGTTAAAGAAGAACCTGTTTCTGATGATGAACTTGAAGGAGGGAGTTTAAGGGGGAGAAAGAAGAGTAATACGGTGGTATATGATTCTTCTTTTGATATTGTAATATGGCAGTGTTGTTTGATATTTGTAAGTGTAAAGCAATTTGTAAAGGCAGTTACAAAATATGCTATAAAAAAAGAAGTTGAGTTAGATAAGTATGTGAATGAGAGTACTAGAGTGAGAGTGAAGTGTAAAAGTGGTTGTCCATGGCTATTGTATGCAAGAAAGGAAGGAAGGAGTGAGAACTTTACTATTTAGACATACGATCCAAGGCACAAATGTTCTAGGACCACCAATAATATTTTGTGTAATTCAAAGTTCTTATGCAAGTATCTGAAAGATAGGATTATTTCTCAACCTAGTATAAAAGGGTGGGAGATACAAGAATTGGTTAGGAAAGAGTTAAATGTTCATGTAGGAAAGACAGTTTGTGTAAAAACAAGAAAAAATATTTTAAAGGAAATTATGGGAGATCATGTGGCAAAATTTAACAGAATCCTAGACTACAATGATATGTTACTCCAAACAAATCCTGGTAGCACTTGTGTTATGAAACTTAAAGATTCAGAATCAGGAAATGGGATTAAACAATTTCACTCTTTTTATATTTGTTTTGAGGCTATAAAAAAGGGTTTTCAACAAGGATGCAGAAGATGTATAGGGCTAGATGGTTGTTTTCTAAAGGGAATTTGTAGGGGTCAACTTTTTGTAGTTGTTGTTAAAGATGCAAACAACCAAATGTATCCAATAGCATGGGCAGTAATTGATACTGAAAGTAAGTTGACATGGAAATAGTTCATGACTATTCTAAAAGATGATCTTAATCTAGGAAATGGTTCCCAGCTAACTATCATTAGTGATATGCAAAAGGTAATTGAATATCTTTCTTTTGTTTATGTTTAATGTAATTGCTAATTTAATTTGACTAAAATTTAACTTGCTATTTTTGCTTTGCAACAACAGGGACTAATAGCTGCTGTAGATGAACTATTTCCAGAATGTGAGCACAGAATGTGTGCTAGACATATATTAGCAAATCGGTCACAAAACTTCAGAGTCTTACAGAGAAGAAATAAATTTTGGGCTTGTGCTAGATCAACATTTGAGGCACAATTTAAGTACAATATAAATGCCTTGTCCAAGATGGAAATAGGTATTGTTGAAATTGACAAAAAAAAATCCCAAACCTAAGTCTACACCAACACCCACTCAAGAGGTACATTCATATTAATTTGCTTTTATAAATTATGTTAGACTACTTATTAAATTTAATGTCTTGTTGTGTTCTTTTTCCAATCATATTAGTCCACGAACAACACTGGTACACCCCATAATGAAATACTAGGTCTGTGAAGCCTTTATCTAGAAGGTCTTTAAACTAAATTTTCAATTCCTTAAGCTCTGCTAGAGCCATTCTTTAAGGAGGAATATAAATAGCCTGGGTATCTTGAAGGAGATCAATTCCATAGTGGATTTCCCTTTCGGGAGGGACTACGGGAAGTTCTTCTAGAAATACATCTGGAAACTTACAAACTAATCTAGCTGACTCAAGAGATGGGGTTTCAAAGCTGGAACCTTTAACTCGAATGAGTTAATAGTGATAACCCATAGAGATGTATACCCGTTTAGCTATAACTAAGTCATTGACAAGAGTAGAGAATGAGAAATGTTCTGAGAGAGTTTCTGTCTAACACTTAATTTGATTGTTATGTAAGGAGTTACAAAGGAAAGAAAAGGCCCTAGATCAAAGAATGTATAAACGTCAAGGTCAAAGACTTATAAAGTACCAGTAACTACATTAGTAGTAACTTTCTGATCGTGGCTAGCCTGAAGAGCATATCACCTTTACTGGCGCCAATCGCCTTTTGTACCAAATGAGTGATCCTGTTCAGTCGGGCGACTTTCTAGTGCTAATAAAGTTGTAGACTGAGCTATACCATTAACACTTCATTGACACTCTCTAGAAATATAACCCCTCAACCTGTGATAACACTGACCGCACCCACAACATCCTTCTTTTCATGCGAGACAGTCGCCAAGATGGTTCTTACCACACTTAGGGAAAGTTGGATAAGTCTTTGTTCAGAAAACACTTCCCTAAGACTTAGAGCATTGTGCTCTAACCTTCTAGTCGTACATATTCTTGGAGGGTGGAAGACTACCTGACGAAGGGGCTAGAGCAGAAAACTTTTGCTGACTCTGTGAGTGATTTCCACCATTCGATTTCTGCTGAGAATAGACATATTTCCCAGCCCTAGCATTCTTATTTTCCTTGGCATGTTCCCTAAGATTATAACCCTCAACCTGCTGAGCATGAGTCATAGGCCTACATATGTTCATATCTCCCAGTAACATAGAATTTATGCACTAAATTTTAACAAAATCCGACATTCCATACAAGAACTTATTCATCTGAGCCCTGGAGTCAACAACCATGTGAGGAGCATACCTAGAGAGTTGGTTATACTTGAGCCATACTCTTGGACCGTCATGTTTCCCTGCCATAAGTTCATAAATTCCTAAGCCTTTGCTTCTCTCAACTCGATTGGGAAAACCCTGTCCATAAAGTTCTCACTAAAGCAATCCTAAGTAATAGGAGCTACTTATGTACCTCTATTTTCCTTTGACTGAGTGTTCCAGATATGAGCAACATCCTTTAACTAGTATATTGCCAAATCAACCCGATCATTCAAAGTTACTTGTATTACTCAAAGATATTATTGATCTCATCCAAGAAATTCTGAGGGTCCTCATTAGTTTGGGATCCTAAGAAATCAGGCAGATTCATCCAAACAAAGTCATGGACCATTGCTGCTATTGATCCAACATTTGTATCCATAGGAGCATGAACCCGATTGTTCTAGTTGGTCATAATCTAAGCCAATATCTGTATGGCATTCCTGAACTCAGCATTGGAGACTTCCTTATCTTGTACTGCAGGAGCTTCATTTGCATTCCTGGCGTTAGATCTACGAGGAGGCATGATATAAAATGTATATGGTCAAGTTAGAATGGAATTAAATCATACCTTAATCACGATAAGAGTAACAAGAAAGGGAAGTTTTCCTAAAACACTTTATATCCTCCCTCTCATTAGATGTGGTGCACTTCACGCACATGAAAGGACTCTACTTAGTGCTGCTTTTTAGACATCCTAGGACTCTTAAACTAGTGTTCTGATACCAAGTTAGTCAGGACCTAAGATATCCCCAAGACGCGGACACGGCACCTAGGACCACAAGTGATACCAAGCTAACTATTCAGGCATGATCATGAGCATACTAAAAAAAAACTGATGCAAAAGATAAATCATAATTAAAAATGAAAAAAATGGGGAATACCATATTCTAAAAATGAGATAAATGAAATAGTGACGAGTTTAATACAAAAACTTTTTAGTCAATGCTAAGCTGAAACGAACTATGTCTAAAAAATAGCCTCTAAACTGACTAGAATTTTTGGGACATGCAACTAAGTCTAGCAAAAGCTGAAACTAAAGGACTAAATACTAAAAATAAACTCTTGACTATTGTTTACAGAGAATGAGGAATAACCATTAAATCTGCTCAACTAGAGATCGATCTAAGCCTGATCTAGATGGTGAGAACCAGAACCTACATCCCGAGAAGATGTAGCGCACGTATGTGTTAGTATTTAAAGGTACTAAGCACGTAGAATAGAGTTAATATGAAATAAAAAATAACAGAAAAAGCACAAAAGCAAGTATAATAATCTAAACATTATATCTATACTAAATTATGAGCTAACTGGATGCAATGATCATATTTATAATATGTTGAGACTTAATACTAGTTGATTTATAAATATGGTTAATGCAAGAGAGTTTGACTAAACTGTGGGAGCTACTAATAACCGATAATAAAACCACATGAGCTAAATGTGGAGTCCGATGTATGCGCCTCATTGAGAGGACCTAATATACCCTGCTAGAGGTATAAAGGCATGCTGACATGATTACTAAACTGATGCCCACAGAGGGGACTTACAACCTATTTGGATAGTAGTTCTTGAACTAAGTGGGTATGCTGAACTCTAGTACCACTCGATATTATGACACTTCCAATGATTAATGTAGTTAATTAATTATGACTCAATTTCTGTAAATACTGGATAACTCAAAAATGAACATGCAAACTGAGAATGAAAGAATTAATCGAATAAAGATGCATTAATAATTGAGCCATGTATATCTGAAGTAACTGAAATATCTGAGATAGCATGTGCAATTCAAGAACCAATGAAATACGTATCTAGTGTTCTGAAATCCATGTGAAAAAATAAATAACAACTTTACAATATGATTCAGAACATATATTTGACTAATTTATGATGATATATTGTAATTCTAGAAACCCTAGGTTGAATCATGATAAGAGAATCATGATTTGATTGAAAACTAGGGATCTAATTGGTGAAATAAAACCACTAGTGACATCCCACATACTAGGTGATGAAATCCAGAGAGAAATATTTAGATTTCGGGGTTAAAATTGAGAGAACCTTGTTGTGTTCTTAAACTAGGGTTCTTGATCTTTTTCTCCTTTCTTATGTTTAGTTTTCTATGTTTTTATTTAATGATTTGACTTTGCTAAGTTTTGGTTATGTTTCCAGACTTAAGCTTACTTAAATTTGATGATTTAGGATCAAAATCACGTATTTTAGGGTTTATAGAAGCTGGGAAAAGACCAAAAGACCCCTGAGTCAATTGTTGTTGGACGAAAAAAAAAATCCAGACTAACATGCTGTCGTTCAATCGATAGTCCGTCATTTGTGTTCGTTCGACAAGCCTTTAATTAAAAGGGTATAACTTTTTACTCGGAGATCTGATTTTATCCAACTTGGTGGCTATCGAAACCTACTTCAATAATCTATAATTTTATAGGTTATAGGACGCCTAATTATAATAATTTTAAGTTTATACAAAAATATCCCCTTATCTGTCTTGAAATTTTCACCTACACTTCATAGGTCAATCTACAATCCATACTGGTCAACCTTGGTTCTTGTCAGAGTGTGGGTAAATAGCTTCTTGATCGACGGGAACAAATACAGACAGTAGTCTAATTTACTAACAATAGGTTTTTTCGTGGACCGACACTTAGTTTATTTTTTTTGGTCTGCGTCATGGGACATTTTAAGTCATAAACGACGGATGTGCAGTACGGGTCACGGGTCAGGCCACGATCCACCTATGGTAACCGTTGATTGCACCTGCCGATGTCTAAAAAGCTGATTTTTGGTCAATTTTTGTTATGGGGTGTCACATAATAAAGCCCCTAATTCACTCTAGTGCAATATGCAAGTAGCATCCCATAGTACTACTCACACCAAGTGATTTAAGGGAGCCACCCTAGAATAGGCATATCATATTCAACAAGTCACAACATGATCATTTATCATACATGAGACCAACATACTTCATAACATCATATAAAAACCCATTAATTTGTTAAACCTTTAGTAAGTACCCATTTAGTTGATATAATAGGTAAACCACGCACAAAACCCCTTCACAAGTTCACTTCTTTAATGTACATATGGAATCACATTCCCCCACACATACTAAGCGAACCCTTTAAGAAGTCATCAGTGAAACTCATATACATAATCATATTTCATGTCTTGACATAAGAAAAGTAACTATAACATGCATTCATTTTAAATATAGCCAAACACAAGTCTTTGTTTCATAAGAGTGTCCAACCCAATCCTTTCTTAAAGTCAACTTGAGCAATACATTGTTAAGGTCAAGTGTCCTACCTATACTATGTAAACTTTTCAAGGAGTTGTGATTAGAGTTCATATTCTTATCTTAGTTCATTTCTTAACTTTTGGGAGACATTGCCATAACTGACATAGACCATGTGAGCTACAGGGAATCATGTTTTCTACTCCCATATCGAAAAGAGAGGGTAATACTTGCCAAGGTAGGACATGCATACATGATAACTATTTTAGTGGATCCACTCACCTAAGACATACGGGGGAATGTAGTTATTGAACAAGGAGATTGGTACTAGAAACCTTGACTTTCTAGACGTGGAGGTTTCCATCTCATAAGACAATATCTATGTAGGGAACCCGAACTTTCTAAACGTGAAGGTCCTCCGGTTGGAGGTCGGTATTACTAGACATGAAGTTCCCACTATAATTCTTATGTTCACTCGATGCTAAGCGCAAACTCCCTTTTAAACATCTTTAATCCTTTAATTAGCACTAATTCATAAAGAAGGCATAGTTCCTTAATTCCCTCATATATCATATACCATAAAGGTTCTAGGATAAGAATGTTCTTTGTTCATAGAACCTACATTATGTGAGAATATCCTTTGACATAATCATATCATATTCATAATATAGTCTAGTTTAGAGGGAAATTTAGTAACACCTTTCAATAGACTGACTTTCACTAAATTCAATAGGCCTTATTCATTCATATATTTATGTGTATGTATACATATGTGAAAAAGACTTTCACATAAACACCTTTGGAAAACATATGTTAATACTTGACTAATCATATACTTTTAATGCATAAGAAGATATAAAGGTGCATGTGAGAATTATCCTTTCAATTAACACCATTAACATATCATACTCTTAGTCATATTCATGATGATCACATAAGATCAACAACTTAGTTACTTAGGAAACCACCTTTCAATGGATCACAACACATATACAATGTATCCCTCACGTCATCAACAACTCACATATAGATCATTAAGGGAATCTAGGTCACACGCCTGCATTACATCAAAGGAGAAAAAAGCATATACAACATTAACATCGAAGACTCCTAACATGAGTAAGATCATATATTCATATACGTATAAAAAATTATACTATAGTACTTATCACAACCATGCATGTATAACATAAGTTACCCTAACATCGACACACACATTTTACTTAACATCAGGGATATACCTAGATTATGATACTATATTTGAGGACTACACATATAACCTTCATACTCATTATAATAATCATATCAATTCAATCTACATCTATTTCCTGCAAGGACATTACCAAAACGTGTAAAGATAGACAAGGAATACACATTGCCGCAATAGGTGGACCATACCACACAACATCAATCCTCATATCGTAGACTAGAAGTTAGGGCACTTACCATTTCATACTGGTCATCATGTTAACACAAGAGAAAAAACATAGTTATTTAGGAAATAGAAGACTCCTAACTTGCATAAGATAACATATTCATATAGGGTTCATATAGGTATGGGAAATTATACAATAATACTCATCACAACTAAGCATGTAGACAATACCTTACCCAAACATAATCACACAGATTTTACTTCACATCATCAATACACCTAGATTATGATATCATAATTAATTACTACACAAATAATCTTGATACTCGTGATAATCATGATATATATCAATCTACATCTATTTCCCTCAAGGCGATGACCACAACATGTAATGATAGACAAGGAATAAAGACTGCCACCACTCAACATCAATCCTCATACTATAAACTATAAGTTAGGAAACATACCTATTCTCCAAACCATAGTCAATCATAGATCACTCATAAAAAATTAAAAATGAATTGATAAAGATAGGAATAGTATTCAACATCAATCTAGGTACAATTCAACTAATATCCAATCAAGATCAGAAGACCCACTTTATAGGCCAAATCATGGAAATAGGAGGACCATGGGTTCTTTCATAAATTTCATAGGAAATAATAAAAAAACAGTAACTAAACATTTATTAATCATTAGAATGTCTTATAAATATTTTTTACAAGGAACCTTGCTTAGATTGAAAATTGGGAATTTTGGTCTTTGAATCCCTTTTGAAAATCTTTGATAGAACTTATTGAATGAAAGGTTACTCAAGACTAAAGGATAAAAATAAATTATTGATTGAAGATCCATGAAATTGTAGAAGAAATCAGTTGAAAATTCATCTTCTAGCTTGATCTTGAGTTTGGACTCCAATGGTGTTTTGAGAGAATTTTGAAGAGAACAGGGTTTTGGATTTTTTATTTATCATTGGGTACTTATTTTTTGACTTGGGAATGAGGTTAAATATGAATTATAAAACCATTTATAACCAACCCCTAGAGTACCCGAAATACCCCCACATTATTTGGTTCCCACATGATTGTTGGAATTATCTTTTGGTAAAGTAGAGCTGGCGACATGGACCAAACTATTTTTGCCGTAGGTGAACCAAGCCCGCTATGCTGACTTGTTTCCTGCATGTGAAATTGGCTTCTTCCTTGGGCAGCTTTTAGGCTCAAGTTGGGTCTCCCTTAATGACCCCTAGGGTGGTCCTTGGGAGTTTTAGCTGGAAGTTTTTACCCTAACAATATTTATTAAGACATTAGGGATACCTCCACTGTTTGACTCCAAACAGCACATAAATACAAGGCAAACATACAAAGACAAATTAGCACGCAAACAACTAGTTTTCAAACTTCGAGGTTGTCCTTTGACTTTTGACTTCCAAACTCTTTAACACTGAATTCAAAGGCTATTATTCATTATTTTAACAGGTTATTAACTCATAAAACTCATGTGAGGCTCACATTCATTCTATTTCAATTTGGGGGTCTTTACAATATCCCCCACTTTGAAAACATTAACCCTCGAATGACACTAAAACATTTCCAAGGTCTCAACGACCCAACTGGCAGCTAATAATGCTATATCTCATAGTCAATTAACCAAACATACAAGGTAAACCATCTTTATATCATTGTGCACTCAATGCAACACAAGTAAGTAGGAACTAGACAAAAAAGACTAGTAGTGCACACATGCTTCTTCATGTTTATTGCCATTTGAACGAACTACCTTCTCCAACTTTAGGAATGCTCATCATTTCATCATAGAGTTAAAAATAAATTAGATTTCAAATGCACACATAGATATACACTTCAACTCATGTAAAGGTTAAGAAAATCATACTAGATTTACATACATCATCAATAATGTAGATAAACTACCATCATATAATTTAGAAATAATACCATCAAGGTCAGGTTTATGGAACGTTAAAATGAATTAAGGTGTCTAGAGACTCACATGTTCCTAAAAAGGTTAGTATATATTAATTACATGTTTACCACTATGTACGAATGATTATAAGTTATTTGGAGGTCAAACATTCAAAAACGTCCAAGATATTTTAAAATTAGTCTTTAATCATGCAAGTATGTCCTAGTGTGCATTTGCATTTTTTACGTGTTGTTTGGTGCTCAAATTGATAGGGAAGTACCTTATTATGTGTTTTATCCCAATTATGTTTGAAGCGTCCGGGAACGAATCCCCAAGGACCACCCAAAGGATCCTTGAGGAGGATCATAAGTCTGCTGAAGGACTACTTGGCAGTGTCCAATCGATTACCCAATGAACGGTGTATCGTGCATGGATCTATGCGCCGTCGATTGGGGGAGTTGCTAAATAATTAGAAGTTTGAGATCAGTCCAATAGGAAGGAGTCTCTATCACAAACGATTATGGTGAAGCACGACACCATCGTTCCATCAACGGTCCATTGCCATGCACTTCGATTGAACCTATAGGTTCTACTTGCAACACGCTGTCCATTAAAGGGGTGAATGGGAAATTCACCCCAAGTACTAAATAGACCATAGCTAGTTTATTTATATATTTTTTTCTATTTAAGTTAGTTAATAACATCAAAACCCCATTCGCAATTTCTTTCCATAAATTAGACCTTACCTATCAAAACAAACTCTCTCTAGAAACCTCGATTGGAGATGAAGCTCAAGCACCACTTAGAGGTTTGATTTTCATGGTCTCTTCATAAAGTTTTCGTGGTATTCCTAAGTGATTATGTATGTTTATTCTTAATCCTTAGTTATTCTTTCATCCAAGGAGTTATTTCTAATGTTTTGAAAGAAGAATTCATGATCAAACTGTCAATCTATAAATCTAGCCATTGGTTCATTTTAAAAATAATTTTAAAAATATGCTTATGATGAATTGATGATTAACTAATATTTTATTGATGATTTTGTATCGACTTTCATAAAGAACCCATGATCTTTCTAAATTCACAATTTAGCCTATAATGTGGTTAATCTGATCTTGTTGAGTTGTTGATGAATTACGATTTCAATTATGTACTAATGCTTTTAGCTATTGTTTTCTATATGAATTTATGTTGAATTATTGGTAGTTTATCAATGATGATCAAAGCTTGGATAATTGGTAAAATTGCCTTATTTCCTCTACCATGTATAGAATTAGTAGTTGAATTGACTTTGAATGACATTGTGTGGTATGGTCCACTTATGGTTGCGGTGTTTACTTTCTTCTCAATCTCTATATATTATTATAATAGACTTTAACTAAAAATAATGTATTGTTCATCTTTTTTTTTATTATCACACAATGTGGAGTTATATACCTAGTCTCCAATGCTAGTTTCATATTGTTAGTATTGATAATGTCTACTACATTTAAATGAAGGTGTTAGGGTTAGGTATGGTCTATGTCTCTATCATTGATTAAGTTATATCAATGGATGGCCCCTACCTAGTTACCCTACATTAATTTATTGTCTAAAGAATGGTTAGGAGTCTTAGATTTAAATATTGAAGATGTCTTGTCTCCTATGCTATAATGTGGTGGGTGTTTTATGCATGAATGTGTGTTGTGATCATAAGAAGTTGGATCCCTAAAAATTATATTGATAGCCATTATGTAATCATGTTGACCAAGGTACACACACTCACACTTAATGCACGTCTTTGAGTAGGATAGATTCATGATGACTAAGGAATGCATAGTTCCTCCTATGCATAATTACCTACTACTATGCATGTAAAGTATATGTCCGTGTATGTATGAAAATGTATCTTAATTAGGATGATTTGATAGGTGAACTGGAGTAGGTAAGGGTATGCGAGTTTCTTATACATTGCACATGTTCAGCTTGATAGAATAGTTCCTAGGGTGATTTTTTATTTACATGAATACGAATGCATGATTAAGATCTGAACATGAAAGTATCCTATGATGTGAAGCATATGATATTATGAAATATGCCTATACGTAGTCTCTAAAAGTGGTATGTGAAACTTTTCCTCATATATGAGCATGTACAAATACATGAATTCATGATTGAAACATGTTATGATACTCTAGTAAAGTAGGGTCTTTCGAAAGGTTCGCTCAATTGTACACTAAGCTAGACTATATTCTGAATATGCTATGTCAACATGAAAGGATATTCTCACATGATATAGGTTGATGAAGGAAAAATTCTTATCTATAATCCACAAGAATAAGCATATGAGGGGTTAATTCTCGTAAATTCTATTTTTATGAAAGTAATATGAATAAAGGATTTTCAAAAACGGAACTTAACTCAGTACCAAATGAACTTGACAATGAGAGGTGTTAACTCCCCAATAGAAGGGAGGTTCACTATTGTTCTTAAGAGATGAGATCTCAAATGCTAATGGGTGGGTCCAATACATATATAAAGTTCCTTAACTATGTTTTCCACGTTGGACCTAGCAAGTGGGTCTACCTAATATGCTATCATGATGTTAATTTTCTACATAGGCAAGTAGAGCACCTCATTTAGATGTAGGGTTCAATGACACCGAATTTCATGTTTATCTCACATAGTCTTATTCTCGGTTAAGTATAGGTTTTCCCTAAGGTAAATGGACAATGGAAGTAAAGTAATGAACTCTAACTAGGATAACCTAAAGGAAGCTTCTTAGTATAGGTGAGGGTATCAGATTTTACCTATGCATTTTACAAGTAAGTCTTAAAGGGGGTTCTAGGAAGGTTTTCTGTGTGCACACACACACACAATCACACAAAAACAAAACACACACACACACACACACACACACACACAGAGAGTTATATATATATATATATATATATCATGTGTGACATTATGGTATTTACCTACTTGTTATGATAATATGCATAGTATGAGTCCTATTGTGTCTATATGATGAATTCTCACTTTAGATGCATAATGTTGGTCTTATTGACTATATTATAAAGGGCTTACTTTATAAGCATGTAGTTTACCATAGTTGTAATGTTTATATATGAAGTAAATTGTATGCTTGTGGTCTCTTTGTGAGCTTACTTAGTATATGTGAGGTTATGGGGCTTCACATGTACTTTCCACTAGTAGGCTTAGATGGTGATTAAAAGTAGCATCTTATGATGCTTACATGAACTGAAGTTATGATATGCTAAGGTTTACTATTGCCTTACTATCATGATGTTTGAAGTCTTGACTTCCATGTTGTCTTGAAATGAGTCTCCTATCTGGTTTATGAAGCATGTTGTTTTATATGTTAGGATGTGCCTCATGATATGTTATATTTCCATAAATGTCTACGTATGAGTTAATGAAGGTTGAATGAATGTTCACCTTTTTGAACTTAAGGTTATTGTCACGACCGGAGAGCACCCACTAGATGTAATCACTGTCGTCGTCCACGGAGAGGACTAAGACTAGCCTTTTATCATTCAACATAACATTTCATAGGTTAAAATGCATAAATATTTAAAAATTCTATATATAGAGGTTTACATAGACATCTCACATGCTAAACATATATACATATAGATTTTACTTAGACTCCTCGCATAGGAATCTTACAAAGGCGTCTCTTGTAGACAACATACATAACATATAAAAATTAAGTCTAGAATACCGTTTCACATTAAACCATGTAAAATAAGTAGAATTGTTGGCATATCCCACAATACAAATTCATAATTACCAGCCAGGGCATACAACAATATCTTCAACAATCAGAGAGAAAATATTGTCTTGAGACAATAGAAAATCCGATTAAGCTAGATAGAAGGAACCATCCTCAAATATTGAGGACCTACAAAAACATGGGGAAAAGTCCAAGTCTTCCTACAATTGGCCTTGATACTTCAATGGTTCAAATTTACATTATTTGGTAAAAGGCAAATAAATATGTGTTAGAACATCGACTTGTACTAAGTATGGAAACACATGCACATAAAAAATTTGATTCATGCATAAAGGGACATTTTTTTCAAAGTCATGCTAAGTCACTTTTGAAAGCCTTAATGCAAAAATAAGAACACATACAAGCCAATGATCACATATTCATTAAGACAAGTCGGTGTGTAAAACATGAGAAACATCATACATAATGTCAAGTCAATATGGATACTGTACAACATAAATTCATATCAACATTAATAGTAGCTTATCAAGATCATATAACAAAAGAAACTCCAACATAATGTTATAACAACAAAGCATGTACAAGAGTTCATATCATCATTATCTTTAAGATCCATACCAACAATTCTCTCCCTAGCATATAAGTGTAGTGCTCATGTGAAGTCCCATAATCTTCATAATCATGTAAACAATGAAAGCGATCATATGTAATGCCTAACTTTATATGACATAGCATCATGAGTATTAATCATCATGTATCGAAATATAGACCAATAACATGATCATAAGTGAAACTAACATCATATAGAGTAATCAACAAGTAAAGTCAATATTTGCATATCACTAAAGTCATAAGAGTGTAAGAACATCCTCTAAGGACTTCCCTTAAGGATAACTACTGCAATGTATAGGTAAATAGAGTCCAATACCCCTACCTACACTAAGAAGAACAACGTAAGTCACCCAATTTAGATTTCACTTTATTACCTATATTTTATTGCGAGAACAATCGCCTTAACCGACAATAGACAATGTGAGATAAACATGGAATCGGTTTCATGAAACCTAAACCAAAAGAAGGTAGTCTACTTGCCAAGGTAGGACAAAAACATGAACATAGTATTGTAGGTGGATAACCTAGTTAATTTTTCTATGGGGTCAACGTTATTCAAGAACAAGGAGACATGTGTTGGACTCTCTTTAGGAAATATTGCATTATAGCTACAATATCACGAGAACCCTTGAAGAATATCCCTACTATGGGGGAGTCAACACCTCTCATTGTCAAGTGCACTCCGTGCAAAGCTAAAGCGCTTTTTTGAAATGCCATTAAGACATTCAATATCAATAATAGTTTAATTTAGGTCATAGGAGACTAACCCCCTTGTATTGCATTTCATTTAACTCATTAGGCATAGGATGATAACTTTCGTTTATTAAAGAACCATCATTAGTGAGATTAACATACAATCATCTCATATTCTATGGTATATAAGAGAAATCATTTAAAACTTTGATTAACATAGCCTCAACATGATGTCACATTCATCATAATCATATTAGGACATTATCAAATTCATCATATCATATTTTTTTGAAATCTAATCACATTCAGTACATCAAATGCAAAACATCATCACCAAATACAACTTTTTGTAATAAATTTGAAAGAGTTATTTGGGGAAAGAAGTCCCAAAGATGAAGAGTTCACATACCTTAAAAATCTTTAAAGATTGATAGATATTAAGTTGAATTCTTGCAGCCCTAAATCCCTTGAACCTTTTCTTTGATGGTGTTTGTTCGGAAAAGAGAGAGAAAGAAGAGAGAAGGTAGAGGGATTTGAGTTTGGGAATTGTGGGGTGTTGCCTTACTTTAATTTGGTTTATATGTTATATATCCCCTTAACTAACTTAAATAGACACCACTTAACCATAAATTAACCAAATAACAAACTAACTAATTAATTGACTTATCTTATAATTAGTAAGGAAAAACAGACCCCCACTTACGAGCCCCAACCTATGATCCTTACGTCCATTGACGCCACAGTAATGGCAAGGTATCGATTAGGTTAGATACTGTGATTTTTGGCCTTTTTTCAGGAATGGCTAAGAAATGAATGACGGAGCCATCGAGGGAGTGTAGATCAATTGACGACTCATTGCTTTACTCATCCTTGCACACTTTTTAAAATTGTAGATTTGGATTATAGGCAAGGGTCCTCTCCAGGGACCCTTACGGTGGTCCTTGGAGAGTCGTATCCGTAAGTTTAGAGCCTAAACACACTCTTACACATGTTGAACACCCTTCTACAAATTTTCATTTATTTCTGACTTTCAAAACCCCTTGAAACATGCCAAGGTACAATAGTCCACATTTCATAATTCACCTAATGTCATGGACATTCCTTGACCTTTTGACTCTAACACTTTCTACAAGGATTAAATACCGTATCATAGTCCCTAAACAGTATTTTAAATCATTGCACTTCATGCGAGGCTCTCAATTAGGTATTGGACTTCCTGAGTGTTATAGTGATGTTTGATTGTGGTTAGTGGAATGAAACACTATTCATACATTGCACCAAGTATTGCTAGAGGGTTACGTGGGGGTAAAGGATTTAAGGTAAATGAATGAAAGAAAATGTTATAAAATGCTAAATGTGACTTAAATGAATTAGGTGTATTTATGTGATGTTGTGACCATTGTGCATGTCTATATGAAGTATGCGAGTTATATGCTTCTTATTGTGTTGATGCTCAAAAAGTTTTACAAAAAGACATAATGCATGGCTTCTAACTAAATGTCCTATTTAAATGCATGTTTTTGTATGGTTGTCATTCTTATTGCATTCTTGTACTAATACCATTCTTCTTCACCTTTTACACAATGTTTAAGTGATGGATTACTAGAGAATGTCTATTAAATTGAAGGTCTTGATATATGTATCCCAAGATCAATAAATGGATCCTTATGATTCAAGGATTTCCTCTGTCAAGTTTATTATTCTAAGTGTATGTAATAGCTTATTTATTGTTTAATGTTGTGAAGGGTTGTGTCCCTATTCTACTCTATTGATGTTCAGTCTAAGATGAAAAAAGAGATTTACAGTGTAACTATGTATTATCATATTTTATATATATAAAGTGATGATTGTAGCATATAGATTCATATGAAAAATTTTAATTTTTCGCTAAATTTCCTATAACAATGCGATGAATGATTTTCCATGGGATTATACAAGACCTCATTGAGGTCAAGTACAACATGTTACTTCTAGGGGGTTCTTTCGGGTCGTGAAATCATGTATGACACTACCATGTTTTGATATGTTGAAGGAGGGACTATATGATCCTAGTCACAACATACACACATGGAATAATAATATCCAAGCTTTACACAAAGGTAAATTTACTTAAGGAGAAATTGTCAACTTCTCTAACATCCCGAGAGTACACCTTAGAAGATATGATGTTCTCGGATTTGTGACACAGCGTACTTCACTTCTCGAAGGTCTTGTACAAGACCTTTGACATCATTCATTGCACACATTTATAAAAATTACTGCTGAGTTAAAACATTTCACATGAAATATCTTAAAACATCTTACATATCAAATGATAGGAAAATACTAAGTCGCAAAATATGCAAAACATAGACTCAAGAATACTTTAGACATGGCCCATACAATACGAAATATAGGAACTTAATCTATTACTATACTTTGAGTAAAAGAAGTCTAACGATAGCTATGCCCTCGAGTCAAGTAATGACAAACTTCAACTTTGCCTGAAAGATTCCTCATTTCCAAGCTTTGCATCAAGGATTCTCTGACCTTCCACCTACACATTTAGATATAACAATGTAAATGGAATTAGTACAATTCATGTAGTAACTATGTCATAATGCATAAAATCATGAGGAACAAATATTTATGAGAAACATGATCTTTTTTAATAAAACATCATATTAAAAGTATAAGAACCACATTTCAACACCAATCGTCACATTTGGATCACATTCCAAGACACATCTAAATTATATGAAATTATAAAATCTTACATTGAGCATTACAGTGACTTCACTGTAACTTAAAATGAAACTTGCGTATCACAATATAGCATAATAATATATCGAAACACATAAACATGAGATCCTCCTACCAAATGTGATTCTTAGGCTAACATGAGTGAGTTATGAAGCGACCACCCATATAATACCTTCACGCACACCTAAGAGATCATTTTGGACTACCTAGGTTAACATCATTCTAATCACACACAATAATATATAATATGTGATTCTCCTCCCAAAGGTTATCAAAAGACTTACTTAAGTAATTCAAGAAGAGACTTCCCATACAACCTCTCTAAGCTTACCTAAATAATCCTTTAGACTACCTATGTTTAGATTATGTCTACTTTATCAATTTAATTGCCTATGAGTTATTCTTAAGACTTCCCTAGGTATGACATGAAGAGACCATTCCCGTGCCCCCATCACACCTTAACCAGACAACCTTTAAACAACTCTAGGTAAGTACTTGTTCATTAGAATTCTTTCTAAGTTAAGTGATTATTTTAATCAGTTCACTTAAGAAACATTCAACAAATAAGGACATTAAAGTAATAGTGTTGGAGAAGACCTAGGGACTCACTCACAAACATATTGAAAGCCTAATCGTGCAATGTCTAGATAACGTCTCATACCACTACCTAAACTTCATAGAAATTTTCCAATACTATAAGGTATCCCATAAGATAAGAATAGACAATAATTTACATAGACCATACTAGCCATGCGTGGAATTCGGAGTCATGAACCTACTACGATGGAGGGAGTTCTACTTGTAAATGGTAGAACTAGGGCACATCCCTTATAGGCACATGGTTAAGGAATATCGAGAGTTTGTTCTTTCTCTAAAGTCATCTTAGTTAGATCAACCTCACAAGCATACTCACTCGGTTCTAGCCTTTGTTCTCATAGAATATTTCAATAAACGAGTACTCTAGTTCACAACCCAATCACATTACACCTTACAAAAGAGGGTCCACCAAGGCTACCTTCAATGGTCAAGAGGATAGCTCAATCATTTTACGAAGGATCATTTCATGTTGTTCAAGACAACAAACCCAAAATCCACCATTCACACAAGAAGGATACCATTAGGACTTTCAATTTCTAAGATATCATATACTTTCAACTAGGTTAGAGGTTCCATAAAAATGACCTTCTTAACAATATTCAAGGTCACATATAAATCACACATACCGTACTAACAATCTTTAGCATACTAAGTAAAGAAGTAATATTCACGTTGTGCATGTATCAAGTAAGGGGCACAACTCTACTAAAACAAGACACACTCATACTCCACATATAACATATCATTCAAGAAGCACATATGTATAACCAATATCATATATTGGTCACCCTATTCACTACTATAGTATCATCAATCAAAGTTATCAAAAGTTTCATATAATCTATAAAGAAGCAACATACATCAACATCAAGTAATGCACATAATGACTTCACTATATCCTACTAGAGACATATATAATCAAATATAAGAACTTATGCTTTTACCCCACATAAACATATAATTCATCAAGTCTTTAGAATACTCACATATTCAATTTATAACATGATAAAATCCATATACATAAAGTAATGACGACGAGGCAACATTGATTCACAATTCATAAAGTAATGTCGTCAAGGCCACATAATTCACAAGTTTACCACATAAGCATCGCCACCATAAGTGGACCATACAAAACATCATTAATATAAAAGGCCTACACTACACAATATAGATAATTTTAGGTCAACATACCATTAGTAAAATCTCACAACTTCAATCCATAGACAATTCATTAAACATAATATACCAAGGTTCTTACAAATAGCCATAGTTTACAATTAAACCAAACAATTACAATATACAATGAATCAAAGATAATACTACATAAATTTATAAATTTAGAGCAACCTATTAAAAATTGTAGCATGATCCATTCGTAATTCAATAGCCCTAGTCAAACTACAAAATAATTCCATAGCATAATGACATAATCGAATTACCCATAAAGTAGTCAAAACTAGGGTTTGATTAATTTCGTGTGTTCATAGAGTTTTTAGGTTAACATTTTTAAATTAACATCAATTCAATAAATATACAATGATTCAAAACGTGTACGGAAAACCCATGACTAGATATCAAAATAGGTCAATTTTATCTCTTGAAAGACTTTGGAAATCACCTTTAAATTTGACCCCTTAAAAAAAGGATATTCAAGGAAAAAGGCCATACCTCAATGAATACTAGACAACGATTTTGATGAATAATTTATGGAGAATCACAACAGAATCATCAATTCAAGCTCTATCTTGAGTTTTGGCTCCAATGGAGTTTTAGAGAGTTCTTTAGGGGTTTATTGGTTTGATTTTTAAAAGTGAATTCATCTAAGTGTTTATGTCTTATAAAACTACTTAAAATACCTATCATAAACCTAATGAACCGTCCAACTTATTTAAGGATTTCTAGGTGAATGAACCAAATACCCCTAGACTTGGAGGGGACACCTCCAGAAATTGGAGGTGACATCGAGGACCCCTAACCTACGCTCATAGCCCAACCAACGTACAGTCCTGCTAGTCCATTGTTTGGGTCGGAGGATGGATTTTGGGATCTTAAGCTATCTAGCCTATGTGTTGATCAACGCCATCCACCTATGAGGCGTCGACAAGCCTACAGGGCGTCTATTACCATCCATTGGTGAGGCAGTTATTGAAAGCCTTAGCTCACACTATGGTAAGGCAGTTATTGAAATCCTTAGCTTACACTTTTGGGTCCTCCTCAAGGACCCCTTGGTTGGTCTTTTTTGAGTTTTTCCTGGAAGTTTCAAACCCGAATATTTTTGTATATATGTTTAGGACCTCTCACATAAATTTTATCAAAGACGAACACGTAAAAAACTTCACGGAATGCAATAAGACATAGAGGGACATTTCAAGGAAAACCTATCAAATGTCATTGACGTTCTTAGAATTTGACCTTCAAACTTCACAAAACCTGAAACACTGCTCCTAACCTCATTATAACCCTTTTAGGACGTCAAAACATCAAGACCCAAGCTTTAGGCTCTAGTTTCACCTAAGTCGATTTAGAGGTGTTACAATCTCCCCCACTTGGACAACAATCATCCTCGAACGACACTTGCTTCATTTAAAATGCTTTGAAGAGATAAGTAATTCAAGAGTAAAAGAACATAACCATACCTCACAATACAAAAAACACAATTTGTAGGAACACCAATTTGACATTCTTTAGAGACTCAAAGTACAACAAGAGGATAGAAACAAAACTAAGACTCATTATGCAACATGACTCACATGCTTCATTTCAAATAGGAAGAAAATCTTCTTCATTCACTGTAATAATTATATACATCAATTATATATAGATTACAAAAAATTTCAACAAAATTACCATTTATTTAAAATTTAAAAACCTTTACAGTGAAATGTTTAGTCAACAGAATGAACTATGCTCAAATTTCTAAAAATGCAACTCTTAAAGAATTTATGATAAAAACATTACAATATAAGAGATATAACAATAGAAACTCAGTTTACAACATAATCATAACTCTATGATATGCATAATGAACTAAATGATATTCAATTCCAACAAGACTCCTAAACGCAATGAAACAATGCATGCTACTATGACTTTCTAACTCTTATGCTTGAGTTGAATAGATGAGAAAAGACAATCAATCAAAACTCCACTATTCACCATAATCCCCGACATAAAAGTAACTCATAACAAAATAAAGAAGCTATAACTTATCAACATCATCATCATCGTCCGACTCTGATCACTTAGTGTAGAGTGCATACAAACGGGCCTACTTTGGAACATCAACCCGGAACACTTGGAGGAACTTGCTTGCCTTCCTTTCCTCTAGCCGCAAAAGTAGGACAATCCCTCACCTTATGTCAATCCTTACAACAATCAAAGCAATTAATGGTACCAACTAAACATTTCCCATAGTGCATCTTCTCATAAGTAGGACAAGTAGGCTTACCACCTTGAGAACCAATACCCTTCTCAATTTTGACATTACAATCCCTAGGTTCATCCCTAATTAGAGCCTTCTGCTTTTACCTAAGTTTGTTTTGCTCCATTGTTCCACTCCTATTCAAATTTCTAGAAATCCTACTAAGCTTGGACTCGTCAATGGATTGAGCATACAATATAAGTCTATACAAGATCATATCATTGTGGAGCTCTACTGTACGACACTCTTCTTTCACAAGGTTGGCAAAATCGGTAAAAAATATACTCATCTCATCCCTACGGTTAGACACCAACGATAGAGCATACCTAGACAACATAGTAAACTTTAAAAAATACTCCTCAACACTCATATTGCCTTGATTGAAATTAATGAATTCTTCCACCTTCACCTCCTTCCTCTCACGGGGAAAGTACTTCCCTAAGAAAGCCTCCTTAAACTCCTTCCACTCTATGGGACCCGACTCAAGCGACCTATTGTCTTTCCATTGAGTGTACCAAACATAGTAACCTTCCTCAATTGGTACAAATCTAAGTTCGCCTTCTTCGTAGAAGTCACCCTCATGACACTAAACACTTTATACACACAATCTAGAAACTCTTGGGATCCTATCCAACCTTAGTGCCAAGAAATATAGGAGGTTTCATCCTCACAAAGTCTCTCAATATAGAGGTCATAGTGCTATCCATAGCATTCACTCTTGTTTCAAAAATCTTATTCACATGAGTAGTTATTTCTCGGGTTAAAGCAAGTAGAGACTCTCTAGTCTCCCCATTAGTCATGTCCGGGGGAACCACAAACACCTCATTAATTTCACCTCCAATAGAGACTTGAACACCTTGAGAACCTTGAGCATCTTAAAGAACTTCCCAAACTTGAGGAGATAATTCCTCATTCACCCTTCCCTCTTCCATCTATCTAACTGTCTACTTCTAGTAGTCATCTTGCTATAAGACAAATAAAAGCATTAAGAAGGACACTAATAACTTTTTACTACACGACACGACACAAGAGTAGAGAAAGAAGGAAATTTCTATCATCATATAACCTCTCTCCAATAGATTTGTGATGACTTATAACGATGAACAAGACTTTAATAGACGTGGATTTATGAGACTTTTTGATTCCTAATACGACAAACATAACCTATGCTCTGAATCAAACTTTGTCACATCCCAAGAGTTCAACCTATAATATATGATTTTCTCGGATTGCGACATGGCGTAGTTAACCTATCGCAGGTCTTGTACAAGCCTTTTACATCATACTTTTTATATATTTATGAAAAATAGTGTGGAATTAAAAATTTTCACACGAAATATCTTAAAATGTCTTTCATATTAAACATGAGGATAATATTAAGTTTCAAAATATACCAATATTAGACTCAAGAATACTTGGTACATGGCCCATACAATACGAAATATAGAAACTTAGTCCATTACAATACTCTGAATAAAAGAAGTCTAAAGATAGTTATGCCCTAGAATAAGGAGATGACATAATTAATTGTTGCTTGAGAAGAGTCCTAGGTTCCAATCTTTTCTTCAAGACGCCTCGCACCTTCAACCTACACCTTTAGATATAAAAAATTGTATGGAATTAGTACAATGGATGTAAGAAGTATGGAATATTTTATAAAATTATGAGAAATGGACATTTATGAGAAACATGTTCTTTTTATTAAAACTTCATACTAAAGGTATAAGAATCTCATCACATTTTGAACACATTCCAAGAAATATAAAATTATATGAAATTATAAAATCAAAAGGTAACATTACAGTAAGAATTACAATGAATTCACTGTAACTTCAAATGAAACTCCCACATTACAATATACCATCAAGATTATATTGAAACAGATAAACATTAGATCCTCAAGCCAAAGGTGATTCTAAGGCTCATTTGGGTGAGTTATGAAGCGATCTCCCAGTCAATCCCTTCACACACCTATGAGATCCTTTAAATTACCTAGGATAAGATCATTATCATCACACACAATAATATATAATATGACATTCTTCACCCAAAGGTTATGAAAATACTTAATAAAGTAATTCAAGAAGAGACCGCCCATACACCATCTCGAAGCTTACCTAAATAATCATTAAGACTACCTAAGTTTAGATCATGTCCACTTTAACAATTTACTTTCCTATAAATATTTATTCTTAAGACTTGCCTAGGTAAGAAATGAACAAACCAGTCCTATGCTCCCTTCACACCTTAACTACGCAACCCTTAAACTACTCGAGGTTAATACACATTCATTAGCATGATTTTTAACTTTAATAATCTTCATTAGTTCACTTAAGAAACATTCACACATAAGTACATTCAAGTAATGGTCTTGGAGAAGACCTAGGGACAGGCTCACTAACATCTTCAAAGCCTAATCGTGCAATGTCTATATAGCGTCCCATACCACTACCTAAACATCATAGAACTTCTCCAACACTAGTAGGTATCCCATATTATGAGAATAGGAAATAAGCAACATAGACCATACTAGCTATGCATGGAATCCGGACTCATAAACCTAAAACGATCGAGGGTTTTCTACTTGCCTATGTTAGAACTAGTATACATCCCATGTAGGTGCATTGTTAAGGAACATCAATAGTTTTTCATTCCCTAAAGTAATCATAGTTAGAGAAACTTCCCAATCATACTCACTCAGGCTAGCCTTTGTTCTCATAGATTATTTAAATAAGTAGTACATTAGTAGGTTCCATATCTAGTTAAGAACCTAACTACATTATTCCTTACAAAAGAGGGTCCACTAAGGCTACCTATAATTCTCAAGATGGTAGATCAATGATTTTCCTAAGGATGATTTTATGTTGTTCCATTAAACAAACCCTAAGTCACCATTCACACAATAAGGATACTGCTACGACTATTTACTTCAAGGATATCATAACCTTCAAACTAGGTTGGAGGTTACACGTAATTGATTTTCTTACCAATATTCAAGGTCTTATGTCAATCTCACATACAAGACTAAGAAACTTCATCATACTAATTCAAGAATTCATATTCACATGTACATGTACCAAGTAAGGGACACAAGTCTACCAAAACCAGACACAATGATACTCCACATATAGCATATCATTCAAGAAGCACATCGGTATAACCAATATTTTCTATAGGTCACCCTATTCACTACTATAGTATCATCAATAAAATTTATCACAATTTTTATATAATCTATCAAGAAGCATCATGATTCAATATTAGTTAATACACATAATGACTTCACTATAGCCTACTAGAGAAACATATCATCACCTAGAAGAAATCATGATTTCACTCCACATAAACACATAAGTCATAAAGACTTTACAATACTCACATATTCAGGTTACAACATGATAAAATCCATAATACATAAAGTAATCCCTACAAGGCCACATTGATTAACAATTAAAAATTTAATGCCGACAAGGCCACATAATTCACAAGTATAGCACATAGGTACCACTACCATAGGTGGACAAACATCACTACTATCTAAGGCGAACACTACACAAGATAAAGAAAGTTAGGTCAACATATAGTTAATCCAATCTCACAACTTCAATCCATAATTTACAATTCAATCCAACATTTACAATATACAATGAATCAAATATAATAAAACATCAATTTAAGGAAGCCTACTAACAATTCTAACATGATCCATTCATAATTCAGTGGCCCTTATCAAACTACACATGAATTCCATAACATAATGATATAATTAAATCACTCACAAAGTAGTAAACACTAGGGTATAATGAATCGCATGGGTTCATAGAGTTTTTACGTTAAAATTATCAAATTCACATCAATTTAATTATTATACAATGATTCATAATGATTTATTGAATAATACACCGTTAGATATCAAAATAGGACAATTTCATATTTTGAATGACTTTGGAGATCATCTTGAAGTTTGGCTCCTTGACGAAATGATATTTAAGAATGAATACCATACCTCCATTTATGATATACCACAAAATTTTATGAATAATTTATGGTGAATCACCAAAGTATCTTCAATTCAAGTTCGATCTTGCATATTGGCTCTAATGGAGTTTTAGAGAGTTTTTAGGGATTTATGGGTTTAAATTTGAAAAAATAAATTCATTTAAGTGTTTAAGACTTATAAACTCGCTTAAAATACCAAAAATTACCCTAAGGAACCATCCAACTACTTTAAGGAATGATAGGTGAACGCACCAAATCCTCTAGCCTTGGATGTGACAACATCAAAAATTACAGCTACCATCAATGGCCCTTCACCTACGGCCCATAGACCAACAAATGAACTGTCTTGCTGGTCCGTAGTTTGGGTCAGAGGATGGCACTTTGGTAGCTTAAGATCCCTAGAATAAGTTTTGAACAATTCCCTCCACATACGGCGCGTCGACCAGCCTAAAGGCCTTCAATTTCCAAACGTAGATGAGGCAGTTTTGGACAGCCGTAGATCACAGTTTGGTTCCTCCTGAATGACCCCTTGGTCGGTACTTGGGGATTTCTGTCCATACGTTTCTAGAGTAGATATGAATTTATGGTGATTCTATTCTTGTTGATATGAATTTATGATGGTGCAATATATTTATATTACCCTATGATGATGATTGGTCTTTGATACGCTCAAATTACACCTCCCTAAAAAGCATAAGCGATCCTTATCATGTAAAGAACCCAACTAGTAGGTTGGGGTCGATCCAACGAGAAAAATGGTTTAGACTTAACTTTAACCTATAATTATATATATTTAGTCAATGTCTTTCCGAAATAAGTAATTAAATGGGTTTTGTGAAAAAAAATTCATTAAATAGTATAGTTATCAAGTGAATAATAGTAGAATTTTGATGTTATAAAGATGAGAAAATAACTAAGGTGTATGTGTTACCCACAGGTTAATAACAGAGTATTCCTAACCATAGCAATCCTTTCCTAGTGTATTGCATTCAAAGTGATAAGTAAGGTATATCTAAATCCTTTGTCCGATATGTAGAGAATTTCACCTCTCACCACGGTCCCTCTACATGTGCATAATTTAATAAACCTCAACATCACCTCATATTAGACGTCTTTATTGATGTATGTCGTAGTTATTACTTTGCATTAGTCGACACTAGCCTATTAGATAGTATCACACTAAATATCTATTGATAATTCTTTTCCTATTAACTACCTCCTTGGTTTTTCAAGTATCTACAAGGCGAGTTGTAATGTTGTCCACCATTAAAAAGACTTTTAAACAAAAAAAATATTAATTCATGCAAAACACTATTCAAGAATGGATTAATTTCTAGCTATACAATGTTAATTACCCATGGTTCCCACAACCTTACTGGATTTCATTACCCATGCTAGCAAGATCACCATTCATTTTATCAAATGAAGAAATCATGAACTTACTTACAAAGAAGAACAAAACCAAAAATTCACAATTGAAATTCAATTCAAAATTTTCAAAATAGCATCAAGAAATCAATTAATTGCCAATGCTGCAAAAATAAATCTCCAATACAACAACTAGAACAAAAACAATATTAGTCTACCCCGAAAATGAGGTTTTAAAACTTAATATATAGAAAAAATGTATTAATTAAAAATAAATTCAAATAAGGAAAGGTTTTTTTAGGTACGCAACTTCAAGCGCGAACCAACAGAAGAATCGTCAATCAATCGACGGTCTATGGTTTGTTTCCGTCTGTCAGGACATAGAAAATATGTTTCCTAGAAGATGTCACCCTCTCTGAATCAAATGATTGACCAATAGTATGATATGTCGATGCTCCTCCATAGCTCCATACTTAGAATCTTCCAAAATGATTTACAGGAACCTTCTCTGGACCAAATGACAGTTCAGCAGTACAGTCTGTTGATCAATCGGCGGACAATCATTGTCTCTATTGGTTCCACACTTCATCAGACTTCTCAAATTTTCCTCCGATTCCTGAGCGGCTCATCTAAATTAACCATCTACGGTCCATCGATTGAATGAAGTACCGTTGATTTCCTCCCTACGTCTGGTTCTGAAAAATTTTCAGTTGTATTCATCACTTGCCACCTGAACATCTTTTTCTCCAAAACAACACACAAAACATGTTAAAATCACTAAAAAATATCCTTAGACACATACAACTCTTAAGTGAAATGCATTAGAAATACCGTGAAATTATGACACAGCAACAGACTACACTTAAATTTGTTGTTTTCCCTCAAGAGACGCATTATAACCCTAAACGACGCACAGAAGTGTACACTTTTATTCTCTAGTAATCACACCATTATCAATCCCTACTCTTTCTTGATTGATTGTAAGACTAATCTCTGAGGCTCGACAAGATAACTCATGTAGCACATCATGACTCTAATTTACCATGCAATAGACACCCTTATTGTTTTCCCTCTCACAAAGACACCAACTTTCTCACAATGCAACTAGTGCCCTCACTTCAAAAGAAATCCTCAATTTTCAGACATTAATTATGCTTTTTGGATACAAGGATCTTTCTTTCAAAAAATCTCACTCAAGAAAAATTTCAAATGCAATTAATTCTCTATGCCATAGGCTTGCCCTTATTTTCACTGGTTAGTTTCACCACACTACTCTCTAGGATCATGGTATGATTTTCTTCGCTTGTAACTTAGACTTGGGGTCAGGTGTGAAATATTTAGGAACACTTTGTGACTTTCTTCCCTCTTTTACATTACCGCTAAACTTTCTACCTCTTTTTGTTGATTTTGACCCGCTATTCTTTTTCTCTTTTTTCCTTTGCCTTATTTTTGTTTTTAGATGTAACTTTCAATTCCTTTTCATATTTTTATCTGAACTCTTTTCTCTCTTTTTATTTACTTATTTATTTTTTCAACTATCATTTCATTTTTAAACAATGCCCATCTTTCTCTTGCTTAAGCTTTTCTTTTCAATAGCCCACTCTTTTCATACCATTTTGTGGTCCTTCTCTCATAACAACTACCCTCAACTCATGGTTTTAAATAAGCTTAGGTACGCAATACCCGAGGTAAGTTCAGGGCAAAGAAGAGGTCACTTTCTGTATTAGCCACACTTAACTTAGGCTTTTGGCGAATGTCGAGGTGCACATGCCCCAGGAGGGATTGGGGACAAAACTTTAGACCCTGGGAAGGTGAATTGGTGAATCAATATAATGGGTCTATTACAGGATCAACATGTTTGAATCAAAAGGGATAGTTATTTCATTTGGTACACTTCATTTAGGCTAAAAAATTGCTATTTTAAAAAATATCCTATGATAACTTCCTAGATTCTATAGTAGGTTCCCTTCATTAGACTAAATGATCAAGTTAAAGTTAAAAAACAATAGTTGGACACTTGAATATCCTCACACTCTCTTCACACATTGTTGGAGTATAAGATTATCATATTTCCCAGTTCAGGTTTTAGTTGAATGTCATGCAGTGGGTGCCTATTTATGTCATGTTTAGACCCAACACATTCAAGTTATCTTGACCTATATATGCAAGCACTACAATGGATGGGGTATAAATATTTATTAGACATAATGCTTCTATTTTTATTCTTATACACTTGTACTCACTAGTATATACCAGTTCAACAAATAATTAAAAAGTGTCTTAGGGTAAAAGAACACAGGAAACAAAACCACAAGAGAGGATTTCGAGTTGGGCCAATAAAACTTAATCCTATCACTAACTTTCAGTTTACCCCACCCTAATAAAAAAATTTGCAATTGTTCCCAATGCATAAGGAATAAAAGATACAGTGTGGTAGGTGAAGCAAATCTCTGGCGCATAGTGCCGAAGAATTCTCAACAGGCGGGTGGGTCTGATTTCCTGAAACCCGCAGGATCAAGAGTTGGGCCACCATCAGTAGTACCAAAATCTATAAGGATGGCACCATCACAAGTGACATCCACCTCTACATTTGCCCCGTCACTAGCTCTCCTTGCTCGACTCTCAGGCCTAGAGCTTGATGCCACAGCCGCTATCTATTGTGCCTTCTCTAGAGTAGCTCCTCATCTACTAACAAGAACCTCCTTGCGTGATCCCGCTCTATTCACTCTCTCTTTCTTACACGGGCCGTACCACCTACCTCACTGGTCCGTCTAGAGTAGCGCCTCTTGGTACACACTTTTTCTTGGTCTATGGCTTAGTAGGGACATTGAACAAGGCCTCTAACATTGTTTCATCATCTAGCTAAGTAGGAGGGATCTCTCCTTCAGTCCACTGCATCTCAAAGATGGCATCAGAATCGTATCGGAGGATGCCAAGCTATGTCTGCATCGCGGAGGCTGTTCGTGCTACAATATGCAGCTAGAATGGATCAACATGTTTTTGAACCTCCATAAATGTACTATATAGAAACCATATAGTTGAGGGTGCAACATGGGAGGCGGAGGGAGACATGAAGTCCCGTTATCCTCATATTTTTACTCAAAATTCTAGCGAAAGTTAATATAAGTAATCCTTTTAAAGCAAAATAATAAATAATTGTTAATTTGGCTTGCTTTGATACTATTTGCATATTCTTGAAAAGGTTCTGCCTAAAACAACTTTTCACGGAAAAATGATCTTTTGCTCAAGTTGCACCTATTTGTGTTGTGTGTATAGTTGCTTTTATGAATTTATATATGAGAATGTTTAATGTATTTTGACAGAAGGTTTTCATCAATGTGTTTTGATGTTAATAATGAGATCATGTATAAATTTAGAAGATAGTTCCTCATGTTGTGATGTTGAGCTCTTATATGTGAAAAATGGTTTATTGAGTTGCTATATGAAATGTAATGTTTATGTGTTGAATGTAGTTGAGAAGTACTCCTATGGGCTGTGAGTTAATGATATTGTCGTTGTTATTGACTGGGATATTAGTATTGACTATTCTAATTCCCCTACAAAAAGAGTTAACTGTCATTCAGGGACGAATGTTCCTAAAGAGGGGGGGGGGGGATAATGTAACACTCCAAAAATACATGACTTAGTGTAGAGCATAACATGATGAGCTAAACTCTAAAATATTGTTTCTCTCCCTAAAAAATGTATTCAACCTAATTAGTAGGTTTTAGAGTAAAAATGTCTTGAAACGTCAAAGACATCTAGAGAGTAGTGAAATTGACCTACTGTGCCTTTGCATGTTTCAAGAGGTTTTAAGAGTTGGAATTTTGTAAAATTTTGTATGAAGGTGCTACACATATATTAAAGTGTGTTTAGGGTCGAAAAGTCCGGGTATGACTCCCCATGGACCACATATGTGAGAAAACTATTCACCTAAGAACCGTTGCACGACACATGTTGAAACTTAAGTAGTCATATACTTTGCATGCATAAGGAGATATAAAGGTGCGTATGAGAATTATCCTTTCAATTAACACTATTAACATATCATACTCATAGTTATATATGGTGTGTGTGTGTTAATATTGGTGATCATAATCACATAAGAGCAACAATTTAGTTACGTGGGAAACCACCCTTAAAAGGATCACAACGCATATACAATGTACCCCTCAAGTCATGAATAACTAACATATAAAACATTAAGGAAATGTAGACCACACACCAACATTAAATCAAAGGAGACAAGAGCATGTTCAAAATTAGAATAGAGGACTCCTAACATGCATAAGATCACATATTCATATAGGTTCCAAACAGGTAAGGGAAATTCTACAATGGTATTCAATACAACCAAGCATGTATAGGGTACGTTAGCCTAACATCAACACACACTTTTTACTTCACATCATCAATACACCTAGATCATAATACTAGATTTATGATTACACATCTCATTACAATCATCATATCATTTCAATCTCCAAATATTTTCCTACAGGACATGAAAACATGTAAAGATATTCAAGGAATAAACACTGCCACAATAAGTGCACCATACCACCCAACATTATTCCTGATACGATACAATAGAAGTTAGTTAACTTACCAATACTATTAGACATGACAAATAATAGATCAGTCATCAACATTTCATAATAGATAGATAAATATATGAATAGTATTCAACAATACATTACAATCTAAGCACAATTCCATTAATATCCTACCAAGATTACAACACCCATTTCATAGGCCAATTTTGGGAAATATGAGAATCATGGGTTATTTCATAAGTTCCATAGGAAATCATTATAAAAACTGTAACACAACATTTATTTATCGTTTGAATTTCTTAAAATATTATTTGACAAGGAACCCATTCTTAGATTAACAATTGGGAATTTTGGTCTTTGAATCCATTTTCAAAATCTTTGATAGAACATCTTGAATGAAAGGGAATAAAGGATTAGAATACATCATTTATTGAATACCCATGATTTTTGATAAGAAATCAGTTAAAAATTCATCTTCTTGTTTTAGCTTGAGTTTGGCCCCGAATGGAATTTTGAGAGAACTTTGAAGAGAAGAGGGTTTTTTTGTTTTTGATTTCTCATTATGTATTTATGTTTTGACTTTGGAATGGGGGTAAATATGACTTAGAATATGTTTATAACCAACCCCCAAAGTACCCATAGTACCTTCACATTAATTGGACCTTTTTAAATAAGTCAAACTTGACTTCCATTTTCAAAATTCTCGTCGGGGACAAATCCGCTTCGCAGAGCTGTTTCAACACGATTTTTGAAATCAATTTTTTGAGAAGTACAGTAGGTGACGTTTCCGCGACCAGGACCAAATTTTTTGGCAATAGGTGAAAAAAGTCAGCAACCGGGTTTAATGAATGTGATATTGGCTGCTGCCATGGGCAGCTTCGTGGCCCATAGTTGGTACACCTCAAGGACTCTTACAGTTGTCCTTGGGTAGTTGTAACCGTATTTTTTGACCATAAACATGTTTATTAATACACCAGGGTAAACTCCATTATTTAAAGACTCTAAAAAACAAAAAAAATAAGGCAAACATACGAGGACACAATAGCACGCAAACAACTATTTTCAGAATGTGTTGGTGTTCCTTTGATGTTTGACTTCCAAACTCGTTAATAATGAATTAAAAGGTTATTATTCATTATTTTAAAAATTTATTAACTCATAAAACCCATATGAGGATCTAGTTCATCATATTTTATTTCATGGATCGTTACGGTGATATGATGGTTGAGGACTTCGACATACATCATGGGAATATATAGTGCAAAGTATGCGTCAAGACTCGAAAGTTACAGAGAATGCAATATATAGCAATTCTGAATAACAACACAGCTAAACAATGCAATAATGTAATGATAATATCTGAACATGATAAGGTTACTAAATATACTAAATATAAACTAAAGTGATAACGATGAAAAGACTTATAACATGTTTTTATAGGAAACTAAAATTTATTGATAATAGGGTAAATGCAATAGAGTGTGAATTAATATTGGGAGCTACAATTTATGTACATAAAACCACAGGAACTCAATCAAAGGTCTGATGCATGCACTCCATTGACAAGACCCAATATTATACCCTTGAAGACATATAAAGGAATAACTTGCGTGATCACAAAATTGATGCCCACAGAAGGGACTTACAACCTACATAGGAATGTAGTTATCAAACTATGAGGGTGACTGGCCCTAATCTAACTCGGTATTAAGTTACTCGAAAAAGATTATGTCAATAACATATTATTACTGAGTTTTTGTATTAGTGGATATCCCAAATACTTTCATGTTAAATGATAAATGCAACATTAGTGTATGATAATGAAACATTTTATAACTGAATAATCATATCTAACATGAGAAATTCATGAACTAAAAGAATTACATAACAAGGGTCTACAAATTTCATGCAAGAAAGAAATTAACGATGTGATAATCAAATTTGGATTGTACTTATGGATTATACCAAACAATTATACCATTCAAGAAACCCTATGTATAGATAATATTAAGGGAATCAAGAATCTAACTGAATTCCCGGGACCTCATTGATGAAAGGAACACACTAGAGAAATCACACATATATGCTGACTAATTACACAAAGAACTGTTTTCATTTTAGAGATGGAACTAAGGTATTTGTATTGCATTTTTGAACTAGGATTCTTGAGTTGTTTCTCCTCATACGTTCTAGTTAACTAGGTTTCGATGAATAATGTAACTTATGTAAGTTCTAGATATATTAATAGGCTAAAACTAACAAAAATGCGTAGTTTAATGTTTCAAATATGTTATTTAGGGGAAACACATATGGAAAGCACTAAATGACCCCTGATTGAACTATTGTCAAGTGTCACCGACATACCTTTCCAATGGATGGTCGAATGATTGACCGACCGTACTAGTCAGCCGTTGATCACTCCTAGAGATTGAGATTCAGGGGTCCAACCTACGACCCTTTACCATGGACCGAGGTTTGTCCTACGGTAAGTAGGTCTATAACAACCCTAAAAATGGATATACTAAGTTATACTTAATGTGTCAAAAATGCCTATATTAGACCAGGGTATACGGATTGCTTCACAAAGACCTAGACTTTGGAAATCTTTATACATCAAAGGCAACTAAATTGGGGAGTTAGTTTATCTAGGAAAGTCTAGGTACAACCATGTAGGGATCTCGAATACCATGATTTACTCGAAGGAGTCTTTACCAAATTTATAAAGAGGAAATCTTAGGTTTAGAGGGTCTAGATGCAAAATGATCTTTTTCAAGGCTAATGGTATTATCCTAATTACCCTAAAAATATAATTAATTTATTCAATTAATAAGGTGGAGGGGAAATTTAGGGAGAGAGAGAGCCGAAATTGAGCCTTGAAGTAAGGTCTTGTTTCACACGGGTTCGAACATAGGTGGAAGCAATGAATTAATGTGATTTTTATTTAACCTATTGAATTAATAATTAGTTAATAATTATTATTCATTACCTGATTTAAAATAAAATAAAAATCAGACTTTTTATTAATTAAGTAAACCTTATTTGACTAAGTAGTAAACTAGACACCTAAGCCTAATATAACTCCTATTCTGTCACGTCTAGCTCTCAAAGCTCACGCTCAATTTCTCTTGTTAGTTCACACTAAATTCACTGACAAAATACACTTCTAACGCATAAAAATAAAAATAGTTCTTAACACTTGAAGAACTTAAACGAAATCACATACATTAAACGCACACTAGGCTAAGGGAGGTTTTCATTCGAGTGGAGTTAGTATTGAGGAGTATTAGACGTGTTCTCCAGAAGATTTTTTGGGCAGTAACTACAACGTTTGAACATAAAAAAAAAGTATGGGTTTTCTTACTCTTGGTCCCTTTCCCAAGAGACCCTTAAGGCCTAAATGAATCTACCTGAAAACTAGGGTTGTTCCCGTTTTGGTCGAACTCCTTGTCCCTAGTATCCCATTGATATCAATGTAAAATAGGTTAGAGATCACGTTATTTGTATTTTTTATGGTAGTTTAAGTATGAATCTTTATTTTCGTGATAATGTTTTCTTGATTATGTGTTTTAAATTGTAAGCATGTTAAGTTATGGAAACCGAAAGTATATGAAAAATGATATGTTTTTATGGACGAATTATATACGAATGTTTGTGTAAATCATGATGTGTAAAATTGTTGTAATGTTGATGGATGAAATGGTAATTCTTTTCTGAATATAATAATAAAAAGATCACACTTAAATATGCAACAAATGATCCACGAAATGCCTTAAGAATTAATGTATGAATGATGATAAAAAGAAGCTGAAAATAGTGAACAAATTTCCAGCATTTGGTAGGTTGGGTTCGGCCTAACGAAATGGTACAAAATGCAATGAAACATAAATGTAAAATAAGTGAGATCGCTAGTTATTGAACCAATTACATCATTACATGAAAGCAAAAAAAAAATCAATGAAAGGTTAAGACAAAAATGGACTGGAAGAGACTAAATTTTTAGTTTGCTGGATATTGTAGTCTTGGCCAACTTTTTAAAAAATGAGCTTCGTTTAAATTTTTTTTAATGTGAGGTCGTTGGGTATTAAACCTATGATATAACTAAATAAAAATTTCATAAAAAATTCGTTTAAAAAATGCAAGGAAAAATATATGTGGTGAGTGGGGATGAAACCCAAAAGCTCTGGAATGGATGAAAGAGTTTGGAGAAAAATAAAAGAGAAAATAAATGTGTAGAGTGGGGATTGAACCCACAACCTCTTGGATACGTGAGAAAGTTAAGAGATAATTTAAAACAAATATAATGAGCTTGTGGGGGATTGAACCCAAAACCTCCTTAACTTAAACGAAAAGGAGAGAAGAAAAAGAAAGGAAATATTATATGGGTTGATGGGGATCGAACTAAGGTCCCCCAACTCTGAAAAAATGTGATTATCAAGTTAAAAATAAGATTGAGTTTTGTGCAAGGGATTCGAAATTTGGTTCCCTTTCCCAATTCTGTGTTGACACATAGGTCATACGTAAGGATATATTTAATGAATGCTTCCTCTAAAGATCGAAATCAATATCATGGCATATCTACAAGATGCATTAGTCTTGTACAAAATAATATTGGGTAAATATGAATCACTTAGACAAACTATAAATGAATCTCCATGGCTTGTATGTATAGACTCAAAACTCTAGCATACATTTAAAAGTAAGTGAACATAAGATGTACATGATGAAATGATGTAACCCTAAAATGGTTATGTAAGAGTGTGAAACACACTAAATGGACAAGTGCATTGGCGTATGATTAAATGAACAATGAAATGATGAAATGAACAATAAAATGATGAAATCTTAGAAGGGTTAAGTAAGAGTATGAAACACACTAAATGGCCAAGTGCAATGGCATATGGTTAAATGAACATTCATGTAAAATGGGATGAGTAATTCTGAAGAGAAAATGTACTAATGTTAATGAATGTGGGTACACCATGATGTGTGGCTAACGTAAAAGATGAGAGCAATCTAAAATGAGCCTAAGTAAATATTATAAAAACGTACTCACCTATGAGAGTGTAATGTTAATGAAGAGACCGATCTCTATGTATACTCTAATGAAGTATTGAGATTAACACACTTAATACTAATGATGAGATGAGAAATCATCTATTGAGATATGACGTCCTCGTTCTAGAAGTCACCTTTGATGACGTATGAGTTCAATGTAAAGGAACTTTATACTAAGCACCAATAGTCTATCTACGAGGGGTGATGCCTTCTTTGGGAAAGAGAGGAGGTTCACTTAAATCACATTAGATGAGATTGTCTGGCATGCCAGGTATGGGTATATTTATCTCTCATAGTCATCGAATCTATACTGCCAATATAGGGATCAAGCGGGGTTCAATTCCCATTTATGCTAGCATGTTTTGGGTAACTTTTGCCGGTGATTCCTCTTTTTTTCATTGTGGGGTTTCATGAAACTTTATTTCATGATGCTCACATGATCTATGTCGGTTAAATTTAAAGGTCCCCATGGATAAATGAGTCCAACCTCAAATAATGCACATTATGAAATTAATGATACCAAAGGTGTTAGGATAGGACAATCAAGAGGTGAGCTACACTTGAGTAATGACACTAGGTAAATCTTGATCGTTGCACAATGAACCTGAATAAAGTCTTAAACTACATCCTAGGTATAGCTAGTGTTTACACTAGCCTATGAATGAAATTAAATGAAGTACGTATGAATGAAAGAAACACACTTAGTTTTTGCTAAAGAAGGCTCCCTAGTTAATGTCCCATATGTTGAGTCCTCATTTTTGAGAAGTACTGATGTCAAGTCAATGATTCCAAGGTCTCATGGCATATGAACGAATGATATGAAAAATGTTATGTGCTATATGGAATATGTTATGTGCTATGTGCAAGATGTGATGTGCTGTGTGCAATATGATAGGTATTATGATGCATATTACTGTAATGGCATGACTTTGCTAATCCAAATTAGGAATGTTCACTCACTTTCCTAATCCAATTTTTGAAAGCTCACTAAATTTCCTAATCCCAATTTGGCAAGTCCACGTACTTGACTTTCCATAATAATGTTTCTAGGAAAGAGCTATTCTTAATCAGGCATGTCCTTGGTTTGTTCTTGAATATTCCCATACTTAGTACAAGTGTGTACTAATCCAATAAAACTGTATAATTTTAGGTGCACGCACAGGTGCATACTAGAGCTACATGTTGACGCAGAAACTATGCGGACGTGGAGCATTCATCTGGACTTGGTAGGCTCTCATGATTTCAAGGATGCTTGCCCATTATATTCTTGATTAGTTATAGGATTGAGCTATTGGACTGTGTTTCACTAGTTTTGTTTTCCGCTGTTGTTCAGACATTGTATTGGTGCCATTTTGGCAAGTATTCATGTAATTCTCTATTAAACAATTTTTTTCATTTGATGATCTTAATGTTAGATAACTGATAGTGAACAATTAAGAATCTAATAGAATTATTAGTATGTATGTTAAGAATCAAACAGTTTCAAATTTTCTGCTAAAATAAAGCTATACGAAGTAAGAATTACATAAGTAGGCTTGTCTGCAACATCTGAGAGGTCAACGACGCCAGTCTTGTCTGGGGTCTAGACATCGGTCTTGACAAGTTCATTGTATAGGTCATGACTTAGCCAAATTTTCTGAATTTTTCTTGAGAGTGGTGTAGGTGATCATTGACAGATTACCAGCATGGGTCGTGAGTCATCATATTACCATGGTGTTGCACGTTAATGATACTTGTAACTCCTGACTTCTGCATTTCAGTATTTCTAGAATATCGGATGTTACATTATAATACCTTTTGAAAAAATTATACTCGAATAAAGATTTAACTAGCTAAAATAGAGGGGAGAGTTGAAAATCCTACACCAAATTTCTAGAAACTTATTTTTGACTAAACAAAGTTCCCGAAACATGAAAGTATGGTGAAAATGAATGTACAACTGAAGGAGCATGATACTAAGACGGAATAGAAACTATCACCTCAAGCTAGAGTGGAATTGGAATGAAAGAGGTGAGTGTACTTAGCCTTCATGGCTGCTTGTATTCCCACGAAACCTTAACCGAAATGACTTTTTTGTTTCTCAACTTTATTACATGAGAATGAAGAATCTTAAATGGTACATCCTCATACGTGAGAATATGTTTTACGGTTATACATTCTAAAGGTGCGATGGATGCTCGATCACCGACAAACTTCTTCAACAATGAAATGTGGAAATCTAAATACATGATTTCTAATTCTGCTTGAAACTTTTACTCATAATCCACATGACCAATTTTTTTCAAGATCATCTAAGGGCCTACATATCTACGAATGAGCTTCATTTTCTTGCTTAATCTCATCCATCATTCATAGGTGAAACATTTAGGAAACCCCACTTGTCAACTTGAAACTGTAGTTCCCTATTCCTTACATATGCAAAGGACTTCTGGGTCTCTAGGTTGTCTTAAGTCTATTTCTATAAAGTTTCACATTCTCCATAGAACCATGTGTCACGAACCGCAACAACCCCTAGAAGTTAGGGAGAACTCTTGGGTCATGACAGGGCGTACTGTACCCTTTTTGGTCTTGTACAAGCCCTTTAACTATCGTTAATTACATAAGACATGAAAAGTTGTGCTGAATTAGATGTCAGTTGGTGATGGTTGGAAGTGAAACAACAAGGAACGACTAAGACGTTCAATAACTATCCACGTGTATATAAGTTTGTCCTTATATGTTGTATCTATTTCTGTGTGTTGTTTGGAGTCTAAAATTAGTATATATTACCCTATGACCTATAATAGAAGGTTTAGGGTAAAAACATCTGGGTTCGACTCCCCGGGAACAGACAAAAGGGTCCCCAAGAAGGACCCAAACTCTTGGCAAGCAAACTACCCAAGGTAGCAGGGTTTCTACCTTGATGAAACAAAGGAGTGTCTCGGACAGGTCGCACATCTTCCTTTCCAAAATTTAATTACCAAAATCTTTTTGTAGCATCTCCGCGACGCAGACTTGTTCCCCGACGATAATTATGAAAAGTTAAGTGAAGTTTTACTTGTCTAAATTGTTGCAATCAATCTAGGGGTGTTTTGGGTAATTTGGGGGTGTTTTATATACACATTTTAGGTAATTATACACCCATTTCAATAACCAAAAAAATCCAAGCTCTCATTTAGAAATAAAGACCTCAAAACCCTCAAAAGTTCTTCTCTCTAAAAAGCTCTCCCGAACGCCATTAGATCTAGAACTCAAGGTAGAGCTAGGTTTCAAGGTTTTTGATGTTATCTTCAAAAAATCTCATGGATTTATTCATATAAACTTATGGTAGTTCATCCTTGACTCTTCTTTCATTCAAGGAACCCGTTTTAAGATATTTCGAAAAGGGTTTCCAAACACCAACTTTTTCAATTTTGAACTTTAAGCATGAGTCTTGCATTAAAACATTTTAATACATTTAATATTATATTTTCAATGTTAGTTGATGATTTTATGGTTAGAAAAAAACTTAATGACCCATTGCTCAAAACAATTCCTCATCTTTTGGCTAATGAAGTGGGTTTGATGTGCATGTTTTGATAATGTTAGAACTATGGTTTTCTGTATATTATATTGTGATTATCTACTACCTTGTTATACTTTATTATGACATTTTTTGTGAAATATTGTAAAAATGGTGTAATGTCTTTGAGAAGGGTAAGTTGTTATATCTTGGTTAAGTTTTATTGAAGTAATTGTTGAGTGGTATGGTTCACCTTTGGTGGCAGTGTTTATTTGAAATATATGAAGTTATATATGTATTTTGAGAATGGACTTGAATGTATTATTTGTGAAGTTAAAGGATGATTTTGATATGTATATGCATGATGTGTATTAGAAGGTTGAAATGAGTATCTCGAAGAGTTTGTGTCTAAATTAAGTATGTATACCATATGTGAACTATGGTGTATGTTAATCATGTTGAATGTGAGTATGAGTATGTCTGGAAGTAAATTATGTGAACAAATGTGATTATGTGAAAAGTGTGTTCACACATACTCTCACACACTTACACACACTTCGAATTTATGAAATGAAGTTATGAATAATATGGGGGATTGTAGGGTAGCCACACTTTCTGAGTAGAGATAAAGTGTCTAGACCATCCCTACTATTACTAAGTATGAGAAGGGGGAATTTTGGAGTTAGCACTCTTCGTGATTTGAGCTGAAGTATTTGTAGCAAAACCTCACTATTTTCGATGATCTTTCAAAATATAGGTTGGAGGTTGGATACCCTTCTTGTGTTGAGATAGGTTGTTCAATAGTTATTTGTAAACCTATAGTATATGAATTCTTATGACTATTTGAGTGATTTATGCTTAGGACTTAGAGGATTTGAGGAGAGGTGGATATACATTGTGAGTAGAGATGTCGTATCCACAAGTACCTCTTAAGATGGGTGCACCTCGTTAGTAGAGAATGAATTAGTTATTATCAATATCCTTATCCCTTAAATAAGTGCCCGCGTAGGTGTAACTATTGGAGAATCAATTTAAAGACTAAATAACATGACTTTACCTTAGGCTAGTAGGGATCGCTCATCCGATACACCGAGATTCCAAGTAAAGCTCTTATGGGATATATCGGTTAAAGCTAGTCCCCACAAATGCATTTAATGAACTCAGTGTCCTTAAAGGTGTACTACTTAAGGTAGGTGGTGGAATAAGACGCTACCTATCCATTGTACAGGTAGACATTTGGAGGGAGTCTTGCTGCGTCCTTATATGAAATGTATGAATGGTGATGATATGATGTAAGATAAAGTAGTGCGACATTATATCTAATGTTAAGGAAGAATGTTTATATGATATTTTGTATGATGAAAGCTATTTATCTGGAATGTGATGTGCCTAGTCTAAGGTGATTCCTAAGAAACACAAAGTGGAAGTAGTAGTGTGGGATGCTACCTTCACATTGCACGAAGTGTGATTTTGGAGTTATTTTAGAGAATTATATTTATGTTAAGTTTGTAAGTGTATGAATGATTCTCTAGGGTCTTTGGTATTGAATAGTTATTTTTTAAAGAAAATGAAGTATCCTGGACCTTGGTAGTATTAAAGATCAGTTGGGTGTGCAGTAAAGGGATTGTGTGGGAGGTTCCTTCATTTCTAACCTAGGTGAGCCTTTGGATAACTTAGGATAGGGGTTGTTCATGTGTAATGTTGGGTCAATTTATGTATGCTCCTATGTTAGGAAAAATGGAAGTTTTACCCTATGTGCTAAATGATTATACTATATGATATTTTGTAACTTAATCAATGAAGATTTTATCGAAATATCATGACTTGTATGTTTCAACTAAATTTTCAATTTTTTCATGAGTTTTCATATGCCTTACTTAGTACAATGTTTGTACAAGCCCCGCACTGTTCTATACTCTATAAGTATAGGTTGGAGGCAAGTTAAAGGTTAGAAGTCAAGCTTGGGAATCAACTCTTTCAAGACTAGGTATGTCCTCATATATTCAAGGGCATATAATACTTTTCAAGACTTATTATGTCTTCTATATGAATGTAAAGGGCAGTGTCTCTAACATATTTATGTTGTGTCCTAAAGTTGGCTTATGACAATGAGACTATCCTTAGTATTTATAACGATGTCTTTCTTTAATATTTTTTATCGTGAAAAGTTGTAAATTTCGCACTACTTTTTATGTTTTATGTAATGAATGATAGCTTAGAAGCTAGTACAAGACCTTCGAAAGTTCAAGTATGCCTTGTGATGATCCAAGGGTTGCCCTAACTTCTAGCGTGTACTTTCGGGTCGTTCCATGTGCCGTACTTACTCCTTACATTATAAAACTACAAATGTAGGGTATGGCCTTAGAAAATTAAGAAGGTCGATTAAAGAAGCTTGAAATCTTTCTCTAGTGTTGGTAGGTACTCATGTTTGGGAATGCTATATTTTTGCTATTCTAGATTATGATGATTTTATTAGTTTTAAGAGACAGTCTTCATTTCCTTTTATCATTTGGATTCTATTTTAGTAAGGCATATGTGGCATATTGACTTTGTATTGTCTAAGTCAAAGAATTGTATTCTTTAGATGGTTTTTATGTGAGACAACTTTTAGATTTTCGTATGTATGTTTATTATGTTTCTACAATATGATCCTAAGTAAGATTCTATATAACAGGTCTAAGTATACCTAACTTTGTATATGTAAAAGTTTTTAATTTTTTCGCATTTTTAACTAACGGTATGTTATGAAGAATTCTAAGGGATTGTCGGAGCCCTCTAAGACGACGATGATGCCATTCTCGAATGGGGGGGTGATATTCGATCGTGACAATCTTTGTGTAAGAGCATGAGGTTAAATAACACAGGTTCAATGTTTGACTAAAACCACATTTATATAGTTTCTTGTTCATAGTTGTGAAGCGCACCACAATTATGAATGAGGTGCTACGTGATGAATAGGAAAATACTTTATTCTTGGTAATCATATGTCATGCCTCTAGAAATTTTACACTCTGTGTATTTTAGCATGAAACACCTTTATTGTCGTTATAGGAGATGAATACAAGAAGGACAACCGCGAGAGGACAGTGGAAGAACTGCGAATGTGGGAGCTACTCCGCAAGGCAATCAAATTCCTGCTCAAGAGAAAGTTGTTGTGAATGATCAAGTTCCGGTCAATCCTCCGGACATAATGTATGCTAAGGTCAGGGAATCCCTCCTCCAAATCGACAAAGTTATCACCACTCAATCTCAAGCCATTACGGCACAAGATAACAAGGAGGTTGTACCTCGAGAGAACCAACATGGTAGTACTATGGATACCAATCTCAGAGATTTCACGAGTATGAATCCTTCTTTTTTTGGATACAAGGTTTGTCAAGACCTCCTAGACTTCCTTGATGAGGTCTATAAGATTTTGTTTTCTATGGGGGTGAGTACTATTGAAAAGGCCAAGATTTCTATCTATCAACTCAAGAACGTGGCTTAAACATGTTACAATCAATTGAAGGCTAGTCAGGCTTTAGGAGGTGGTCCCGTGAATTGGGAGATCGTCAAAAAGGCTTTTGTTGACAGATTCTTCCCTAATGAGCAAAACAAATCTAAGGTAGAAGAGTTTATCAACCTAAGTCAGGGAGGTCTGAGTATTAAGGAATACTCCTGAGAGTTCATTAATCTGTCCAAATACGTTTCCTCTTTGATTTCAAATGATTGGGAAGAAATGAGTCGTTATGTTAAGGTTGTGTTCGAAGATCTTGAAGAAGAACATCATGCAAATATGCTTCATGACAGTATGGATCTTTCTAGGTTGATGGTTCATGCACAACAAGTAGAGGATAGTCATCTGATGAAGAGGAATAGAGAACATAAAAATGTAAGGTATTTTGAAGGTGGTTCTTCTAAGAGTAGGCTTGACATTCAATACAAGACTCAGTTCAAGAATAGATTTTCAAACAAAGTTCCTTAAAATTTCTCCAAGACTCGTAATGATAGGGTGTCTAACTCTAAATCTAAAAAGGAGAGAAATGCTTATCCACCAAGAGAAACACTATCATGTGGTAAAAGTGGTAAGAAACATTTGGGTGAATGCCTTGTTTAAACTAATAGTTGCTATGGTTGTGCAAAGGTTGACATGTGGTGAAGGTTTGTACTAATGTGAAGAGTGAATGAAAGGGGAATAAGCAAGATCAACCAAGGGGTTCAAGATCCAAAGCTCCAAAAAGGAACCATCAGTACGCACTAAAGGCTAGGGGTGAACAAGAGAGCTCCCCCTATGTTGTTACAAGTTTTTTCGATTAATGTTTATGCTTTTCATCATCCAGGTGCTACACTTTATTTTATTACACCTTTGGTAGCTAGGATGTTTGATATATTTCTCTATGTATTGATTGAACCCTTTTCGGTTGGTACAACAATGGGTGACTAGGTAGTTGTAATGAGAGTCTACAGGAAATGTTCTCTAATTCTACACAATAGGGTTACTCTTGTTGACTTTGTAGAACTTTACATGTTTTATTTTTCTATCATTTTTGGTATTAATAGTCTTCATTCTTGTTTTACTTACATAGACTATAGAACGAGGATAGTGAAGTTTTAATTTCCAAATGAACCCATGCGAGAGTGGAAATGGGAAAATTCTATGCCAAGTGGTTGAGTCATTTCTTTTATGAAATCTTGTAAGATGATAATTAAGGTTGTGTATACTAAGTGGTGAGGTTTAAATATCTTGAATTTGAAACTCCTTCAATGGTGTTCGTCTCCGTGGTGAGGGAATCTCCATACGCTTTTCCTGATGACCTTCCTAGCATTTTCTTAAATAAGAAATTGACTTTGGCATTTACTATGGAATATGAATCTCATCTCAATTACTATGTATCGGATGGCTCCGACTAATTTGAAAGAGCTAAAGCTCCAACTCAAGGATTTACCAGACAAGGGTTTCATTCTACATAGTATTTTTCCATGGGGTGCTCCAGTTTTTTTGTGAAGAAGAAGGATGGGTCCCTTAGGATGTGAATTGATTGTTCTCAACTCAATAAGGTCACCATAAAGAACAATTATCCACATCCTCAGATTGATGATCTATTTGGTCAACTCCAAAGTTCTAGCTACTTTTGAAATATGGTGAGAGGTAAAGATTTTCCCAAAAAAACATTCAAACTAGATCTTGTCATTATGAGTTCCTAGTGATGTCTTTTGAGTTAACAAATGCCTGCGCATCATTTATGGACCTAACAAATGGAGTTTTTACAGATTATCTCGATTGATTTATGATTGTGTTCATTGATGATATTTTGATACACTCAAGTAATGAAAATGATCATGAATGTCATTTGAGGTTGGCATTGCATGTCCTCAAAGAACACCAAATTTATGAAAAATTTAGCATGTGTGATTTTTGGTTGAGGTCGGTTGCTTTTCTTGTCCATGTTTTTCTCCGGTGAGGGTGTAGAGGTCGATCCAAAGAAGGCGTATGTGGTCAGAAATTGGCCTAGGCCTTTGACTCCCACAAACATAAGAAGTTTCTTTTGTCTAGCGGGTACTATAGATAGTTTGTTGATGGATTTTCGTCCATTGATTCTCCTTTGAAAGCATTGACCGAAAATAAGGTGAAGCTTGAGTGGTCAGAATCTTGTGAAAAAGGTGTTGAATAGTTGAAGAACAAGCCTACCTCCACTCCGTTGTTGAGTCTACTAGAGTTTAATAAAGGCTTTGTGGTGTATTCTAATGCTTCACGAGTAGGCTTGAGATGTTTCCTTATGCAACATGTCAAAGTGATAAATTATGCCTCTAGGCAACTTAAAGTTCATGAGAAGAATTATCCGACTCATGACCTTATGTTAGCAGGTGTAGTTTTTGCTTTGAAAATACGGAGACACTATTTTATGATGTGCATGTTGACCTTTTTACTTATTATAAAAGTCTTAAATATGTGTTAACACAAAAAAGAGTTAAATCTTTGACAAAGAAGATGGTTAGAACTTTTGTACGATTATGGCATGATTGCACTTTACCACCCCGATAAGGCCAATGTGTTTGCGGATACTTTGATTAGTATGATTATGGGTAGTATGTCTCATGTAGAAGAAGAGAAGAAAGAACTTCTGAAAGATCTTCATAGGATTGCTCATTTGGGTGTGCAGTTAAAAGATTATCCAAATTGTGGTTTCCTGGTCCTTCATAACTTTGAGACATGATTAGTCGTTGAGGTGAATTATAATCATAATCTTGATCCACTATTGGTGGAGCTGAAGGAATCGTTACTTGGTAATCTCAATGAGTCATTCTTTTGGTGGGGGATGGTGTTCTTAGGTACCATTAGAGATTATTTGTACCGGAAATTGAGGATTTGAGAAGTCAACTCTAGAAGAATCCCATGGTTCACGTTATTCTATACATCCTAGTGCCACTAAAATGTATCATGACCTTAGAGAGGTCTATTTGTGAGATGGTTTAAGAAGGGACATATCAAAATTTGTTGCTAAGTGTCCAAATTGCCAACAAGTTAAAGACGAGCATCTAAATTCGGGTGGTTTAACCCAAACCATGGATTTTCCTACTTGGAAGTGGGAAATCATCATTACGGACATTGTTGTTGGGTTGCATCAAACATGGAGGCAAAATGATTCAATATGAGTTATTGTGGATAGGTTGACAAAATCTTCAGAATTTATCCCATTAAGTCTACATATACAACCAAAGAGTATGCAAGAATCTACAATAATGTGATTGTGAGACATTAAGGAATTCATTTGTCCATTATTTCGTATACAGGTGCCCAATTCACTTCTGGTTCTTAGAAAGCTTTTCAAAAGGGTTTAGGTACACAAGTGAAACTTTTCACCGCTTTTTCATCCACAATCAGATGGTCAACCACAACGTACCATACATACCCTAGAAGATATATTAAGAGCCAGTGTTATTGATTGCAAGGGAAGTTGGGATGATCACCTACTATTAATTTACTTCTCCTAAGACAATAGTTATTGTTCAATCATCTCCATGGAACCTTTTGAATCTCTTTATAGAAGAAGATTTAGGTATATGTTTGGATGGTTTGAGGTTTGTGAGTCGTCACCCCTTGATCCTGAGATTATTTATAAGTCCATAGAGAAAGTTGGAATCATAAGAGATATATTGAATACAACCTATAGTCAGCAAAAGTCTTATGCAGACAATAGGATAATAGATCTTGAGTTTCAAATAGGATATCATGTCTATTTCAAGATTTCACCTATTGAAGGGTTATGCATTTCGGTAAGAAGGGGAAGTTACGTCCACGATATGTTCATCCTTATTATGTATTACAACGGGTTGGGATAGTTGACTATGAGATTAAACTACCTAGTGAAGTAGCATCAATTTATCCCGTGATTCATATTTCTATGCTCAAGAAATGCATAGGCGACTCGGTGCCTATTCTTCCAATTTAAGGTTTAAGGGTCAATTATTACCTCTCTTATTAAGAGGTTTCGGTTGAGATCCTAGATTGCCAAGTCAAAAAGCTGAAAAACAAAGAGGTTGCCTCTGTAAAAATCCTATGGAGAAACCATCTTGTTGAGGGTGCAATATGGGAGGCTGAAGCAGACATGAAGTAAAGCAAATAATGAATAATATGGAATTGACTTGTTTTTCTAAATAGATGCATGTTTTGGTAAAAGTTGTACAAAATTGAGCTTTAACGAAATCCCTTCATACTCCATTTTTGCCCTTATATGAAATTTATATGCATGTTTTGTTATGGAGATTTTCTTTTTTTTGTTGATATCTTGAGAAGAATGATATCATGGTAACTCTTTGGTGCATTTTTGAGCTCATGTTGATGTTGAGAAGGTGGTAGTGTTTATCAGATTTTAAGCTCTTTTATGTGAAGTATTATGAATTGATTTCCTATATGTTATATTATGGTACTCGTTGAAAGTTTTTGTGAATTACCCCTATGGGATGTGACTCATGATTAATATATGTATGATTGTTTATTGGTCTTCTAGTATTCATTGTACCCTTACCATCCAAAATTTTAGTGTTATATGGGGACGAATGTTCCGAAGGCAAGGGGGGGGGGTGGTAATGTAACACTCCGAAAGTTCCATGACTTAGACTAGAGCTTTACCTACTAAATATTTTTAAAAATGATGTTTACAGACCCATATAATTTTATTAAACTAAATTAGAAAAGGTTAGAGCAAAATCGACAAAGAAAGACCGTCTAATCCGAAACTAGCTAAATTTAACTAGTTGACATCCCTATGTTTGGTGATGTTTTGGGAGCGTAAAATGAAGTGAATACCTATAAAAAGACATTAAATAGGTAAAATATAGTACTAAGGGTTGAAACGTACGGTAAAGACTCCCCAAGGACCGTCTGAGGGGTCCTTGAGAAGGACCGAAACATTGGTGAGCAGGCTGCCTATGTAGCTTGTGACAGCCAAGATATGGAGTGCCCTTGCGGGTCGCGTAGCCAACACGAGTAAGGAAATTTTTTCCTCGCAATGCGGGTCCACCACGAGGCTCACTGCCTCAAAAAAATTTCAAAAAAAAAGAATTGGAATTGGCCCCACGATGCAGCCATTTCCCATATTCGTCCCCGTCATTTTAAAGTTAATTTAACTTCACAAAAAGACAATTTATGTGAGGGTCTTTTTGGTATTTTTGGGGACGAGTTTATAATGGGTTTAGGTCCGTTTTTAATAATTTACAAGAACTAAAAAAAAGAATTAAGAAATACCTCTCATCTCTCCCAAAAACTCTCTCTATTAAACCATCATTGAACAACAAAACATATTAGGGAAGATGACAGAGACTACAATGATTTCATTCAAAATTCATGGAAAAATAGGCAATAAGTTATGGGTTATTTACACTTGAAATTCCTTTACCCAATAGGTCCTTCCAAAGATGATATCCAACAATTCAATTCCTATGGTTTTTATTCTGTAAGTGGGTTTTCTTCAAAAATTGAGATATATGACTAATGATGAAAAACTATGATTTTCTATGGCTAATTGAATATGTATTGTTGGGTAATGGATATGTAATGTTTGCTTCTCGTGTAAAGTATGTTCTTTTTCTAAATAATGGATTCAATGATGTTATATCTATCATTTAATGTCATGTAAATGTTGGTATTGGAACGATATCTAAAAAAAACTCTTGAATGAGCCTTTTCCCTTAACCCTAACTATTAATCTTTGTTGTACATGACTCTAACGGTTTGAGTTGGATATATTATTGTTAAATTAACTATATTATTTATTGATTGTTATAAATTGAATGTTTGTTCTTGATGTAGAGTCTTGGAAGCAATAGGTAAGTCTTCTAAAGTCATGATTTCTTTATTATGTTGATGTTGACCTATAAATTGATATAGCTTTGTAATTGAACTATGTATGATGTTTCTAGGAATATATTTTAGTCAATGAATTTATTAAATATGCGATCATGGTGAGGATATTATAATTCAAGTTGATGATGTTTATCTTGTAGGTATTACACACTATGATTATGATATTTTAATCTCAAAAATTAAGGGTTGTGATGAAAGGATATACTCATCTAAACTGTAATACTCCGAATGTCTAAGACGTGTTCTAGAGTATAACATTATTGTCTAAAGGTTGTATCACTGTTTTAAGTTCAAAAATAATGAATATAAGTGTTTTAGGAAGTTTAGGAATCAAAATGTCAAGGAACATTCATGATGTCCAAAAACTAGTTCAATGTGGTACTAGTGTACCTTAGCCTTTTTGACTATGATTTAGGAGTTGGAAAATGACGAATTTCTGTGAAATTGTGTCTAAAATGTATTTGAGTTAGTTTATAATCGAAACCTCCGGGAACTACTCCAGATAGAACCAACCAAGGGCCCTTGAGAAGGACCGTTACAATTTGAACAAAAGTTTCCAACATGTAGTGTCCGCAAATGAATCCAAACGACTGATCGTGGGCCAACCGATGGGGCGTCGATGGCCACCTTCCATGGACAAATATCCAAATTTGAGAAGGGCCTGTTTTGTACAGCCTCAATAAAAAACAATCGACCAATAGGACGGTTGGTCCCTTGGCTGTTGTTTGACAAACTGGGAGTCAGTTGTGCTTTTGTCTGTGAGCACACTGTTGCTGCACGTTTTTTAGTAGACTAAATTAATTAATTAGTATTTAGATAATTAGTTAAGGTTTAGGAGTTTTTATTAAGTTTTTATTGACATATACAAAGACCCTAAACTAATTAAACTACCCTAATCCATCATAATTACCAAAACCAAATAGCTCCTCCTTCTCTGTCCTTTCTCTCTCCAAAGTTGAAGAACATCATAGAAGTGAAGTTCAGGAGGGTTTTAGGGATGCTAAACGTAATGTTTCTCCATCAAAATTTATCAATAAACAAGGTATGAAATTCTTTTAACCTTTGGGATCTATTTCAAATGTATTAAATCAAATGGGTTTACTTCCAATACGAAATTGATCTTGTGAAATATTATTTCTATGATTTCTCTTGGGTATTGTGATTATATTAACATGTACTATTGTTACATTATGTTAATTGTTGATGCATTGGCCTAGATTTTTGGAGATGATCTTTTCCCCTTAAACCTAGGTTGTGATCTTGAAACGAATTGTATAGTATTTACTCAATTGGTTTTGTTAGTGTGTGAATTACTATCCTATGTTGTTTTTATGCAAATTATGTGTTGATTGTGTTATATTGTAATCTGATTATGCTAGTTCTTGAGTAAATGACCTACATTGTGATATAGGTTATGAACTTGATCTAAGTCTCGAATTCTAGGGTATGAACTAGTGATGGATTGTTGTATAATGACTAATTGTGACTTGTTTTTATGATGGTTACTATTATGTTATGCTATTATACCATTGTAGGGTTATGTTGGAAGTTAATGGTAAGACCTTTATGATGGAATTGTGAATGAAATTGAATGAGTCTTGTGATCTTTATTCTTTACTTCAAGTATGATTACTTATGATTAAGTGATGATGTTCTATTGAAACAATACCTTATATTAAGATTGGTAGGGTTTATATGTTATTTAATTTGAAATGTGTATACTACGGTTTGTAAGGTGTTGGCTAAGATGTACATGTTATAAAGATGATTATAACTTACCAATGTTCCATATAGATAATATCATGTAAATGTGTTAAGAGTGTTTCTTCCCACATTTTATAGGTAGGATCACAAATGTACATATGAGATTGGAGACTACAATTTATGTAGCATAAAGAGGGTATAAACTACATCTCCTAGTTTTTGAACTATATTTCCCCCACATGAATACTAGCTAGTGAATCCACCTAGATGATATGTTAATGTTTTGGTCCTACCTTAGCATGTAGTCCACGTTCCTTCGATGTAGGGTTCCATTGCACCGAACTCCACATTAGCTCATGTGGTCTATATCGGTTAAAGAAAGACGTTCCCAAAACATATTCCCAAAAACATAAAATTAACTAAAGGAATGAACTCTAACTACGATGACCTAAGGGGTTTACCTTAGCTAGGTAGGGTATGGGACTCTACCTAAACATTGCACTAGGTAGCCTTGAGTGAAGTCTTAGGAGGATGTTCATATATATGTATATGCTTATGATTGTACATGATATGTATATGATGATCTTGCATATTGATGATACTATATTATCATTTGTTTCACTTATGAATATGTTATTGGTTTCTATTGCTAAAGTATAATAATATGTACTCTTAATGATATGTTATGTGAAGTTGGACATTGGTTATGGTTCTTTTGGGTTTACTTTATTGAGTAAGTTTATGGGGCTTTGCTTAGTCATTTCACTAGTTGAGTTAATGAGGGTATATGAGTAATGGTCTTGCTTTGGTTATGATGTTAGGAAATCTTATCCATGCTTGTCGATATTATAACTTCATGATAGAGTTGTCTTGACTAAGTGTGAATTTATGTGATATGCAAGTTGTCTAGATTTGACATAGTATTGGTTTTCTTGTGATGTACATACTAAAATTTTAAGCATTTTTAACCTGTGAACGTAATGATGTAAGTTAATAGGATAGTCTTAGTCCTCAATGAGGAGGAAGACGACGGTTACGTCTAGGGGGTGCTCCTCGGTTGTGAAAAACTTAGTATCAGAGCATGAGGTTGAATATCTTTAGAGTCAATGTATCACTTCACCACGTCTATGTATATTCTTATTCATAATTGTAAAACGCACCACACTTATAAATAGGAAGATATAAGATGCTTAGGAAACTCTCCTTTTCTTCGAAATCAAATGTCGTGCCTCTAGAGTCTACTTTATATGTGCTTTCACCTTAAAAATTGTGTAGTGATTATAGGTATGAATAATCGAAGAACAACCTCTACAAGACTTGATGAAGATACTGCCAATGCGGGAGCTCCTTCCCAAGAAAATAAAGTCCCTCCTCTTAAAGAAGTCTCTAATGATGACCAAGCTCTGGCCAATTCTCCTCCTTTGGAAAATGGTGACATAAGGGTTGTATTTCTCCAAATGTCCCAATCCATCACTACTCAAGCACAATCCGTCACTACTCAATCGCAAGCCATGACAGCCCAAGCTAATCGGGAGGTTGTAATCTGATAAAAGCAACATATTAATACCATTGGCCTCCCTTTTGAGGGATTTCACAAGGATGAATCCCTATACTTTCTATGGGTCCAAAGTTGAGTATGACCCCCAAGAGTTCATTGATTAAACCTACAAAATCCTCTATGCTGTGGGGTTGAATTCTAGTGAGAAATTTGAGTTAACAATTTACCAACTCAAACATGTGGCCCAAACATAATTTGTTAAATATAGAGAGATAATAGGCCTTTAATAGGTGGACCGGTGAGTTGGAATACTTTCAAGAAGATTATTTCCTGATAGGTTCTTTCCTAGGGAGAGGAGGGAATCCAAAGTGGAGGATTTCATCAACCTTCATCAAGGAAGTATAATTGTACTTAAATACTCTTTGAAATTCACTAAATTTTCAAAGTATGCTCCTTCTTTTGTTTCCAATCTTAGAATGAAATTAGCCACTTTGTGACAAGAGTGTCGGATGACTTTAAAAAATAATGTCATTCGGATACGCTACATGAATATTTTTCATCTCATGGTTCATGATTAACCAGTGGAAGAGACAAGGGCTAAGAGAAAGCATAAAGATTCCAAGAGGGCAAGGTCTTTTAATGGTGTTTCTTCAAAGGGTAGGCTTGATATCCAAGATAATCCTATGTTTAAGAAGAGGTCTTCTAATCAAGTTCCTACCAAAATTCCCACGGCTCGTCATGATAGGGTCTCTTATCCTAATAATGTTAAGTTAAAAGTTATTACCTCACTAAACAAGAAGCCAACTTGTGGAATGTGTAAAAAGAAACATTATGGTGATTACCTTGTTGGGGCAGATATTTTCTTTCAGTGTGGAAAGAGTGGCCACAAGGTTAGGGACTGCCCGAATGTGAAAGGGAAAGACAAAGGTATCAGGCAAGCTAGTGGTTCTATTATGGAACCTCCAATGAAGAATAATTTTTATGCACTTCGCTCCACGGGTGAATAAGAGAGTTCTCCCGATGTAGTGACCAGTATTTTACAAGTCTTATCTATTGATGTATATGTTTTACTTGATCTGGGTGCTACACTATCCTTTATGAATCCCTTGATAACTAGAATGTTTTATATTTTGCCCGATATTCTAAATGAACCTTTGATGGTAACTACCGCAATAGGTGAGTCGGTGGTTGCAAGAGGGTATATAGAAATTGTCCTATAAGGTTGCCCAATAAAGTCAACTAATTTAGAATTAGTAGAAATAGATATGGTTAATTTTGATGTCATACTATGGATGGATTGGCTGCATAATTGTTTTCCTTCCATTGATTGTTGAACAAGAATTGGAAAGTTCAATTTTCAAAAGGAACTCATTTTAGAGTGGAAGGGGGGAAGTTCTATTATTAGAGGTTTTATTATCTTTTGTGTTACGACTTGTCAAATTATCTCAAAAGGGTGTTTATATCACATTGTAAAGTCAAAACTCCTCCTATTGACTGAGTCCCCATAGTAAGGGAATTTTCGGAGGTTTTTCCAAATGATATTCCAAAAATGCCTCCCAAATGGGAAATATATTTTTGTATTGACTTACTACCAGATACCAACCCCATTTGAATACCTCCTTATTGGATGGTTCCGGACGAATTGAAAGAGTTGAAGTCTCAAATCAAAGATTTAGTAGATAAAGAATTTATTAGACCTAGTATATCTCCATCGGGTACTCCAGTTTTGTTTGTGAAAAAGAAGGATTGGTCCCTTAGAATTTGCATCAATTATCGCCAAACCAAGAAAGTCACTATTAAGAACATGTATCCTCTCCCTCATATTGACGAATTATTTAATCTACTTCAAGATCCAAGCTACTTTACTTATATTAAATTGAGATAGGTGTATCACAAACTTAGGATAAGAGATGAGGATATACCAAAAAGGACATTTCTAAACAGATATGGTTATTATGAGTTCTTATTAATGTCCTTTGGTCGCACTAATGCGCGGAGGAATTTATTGATCTCATGAATATGGTGTTTCAATGATACCTATATTCATTTGTAATTGTCTTCAATGACGACATGTTGTTATATTCAAAAAATGAGGGTGAACACATAGACCATTTGAGGTGGTGTTACATGTTCTTAAGGAGAAATAACTATTTCATTGTAAAACAAATGTGATTTTTGGTTAAGATCGGTGAAAGTTTTTGGTCATATCATCTCTAGTGGGGGAGTTGAGCTTGATCACAGGAAAACTGAGGTGATCAACAATTGTCCTAGACCATTAACTCCAACAAACATTAGGAGTTTCTTGAGTTTAGTGGGTTATTAGAGAATGTTTATGTATTGTTTTTCATCCATTGATTCTCCATTGACTAATTTTACCCAAAAGAGTATTAATTTGAGTTGTTTGAGGCTCGTGAGAGAAGCTTCGAAATCTTGATTGATAGTATTACTTCCACTTCGGTGTTGACTTTACCGGAGTGTACCAAGGGGGTTCGTTGTATAATGTGATCCATCCTGAGTGGGTTTAGGGTGTGTTCTTATGCAACATGGAAAAATAGTAGCCTTTGCCTCTAGACAATGTAAGGTGCATGATAAAAATTATCCAAGTCATGATTTTTAATTAGAGATTTTGGTATCTGCCTTGAAAATATCGATACATTACTTATATGATGTCCATATTGATATGTATACCTACAACAAGAATCTACAATACGTGTTTAATCAAAAGGAGTTAAATCTCTGAAAAAGAAGGTGGTTAGAATTGTTGAAGGATTACGACATGAGTGTTCTCTACCTCCACGGCAAGGCCAATGTGGTTGCAGATTCTCTAAGTCCTATGAACATGGGTAGTGTGTCTCATGTAAAGGAACCCAAGAAAGACCTAGTTAAAGATGTTATTAGGTTGACTAGATTGGGTGTTAGATTGGAAGATACGACGAATTCTAGTTTTATCTTCCATCATAACTTCGAGTCATCTTTGGTGGTTGAGGTTAAGTAGAAACAATAAATTGATCAAAAATTGATGGAGTTGAAGAAATCGGTTCTTGGTAAGCTTAATGAGCAATTCTCCTTAAGGGGATGGTGTCTTGAGGTATCAACAAAGGTGTTGTGGAAGAATCACCTAGTCGAGGGTGCAACATAGGAGGTCGAGTCCTATATGAAGTCCCGTTACCCTAATCTATTTGATAACTAAACTTATTTTGTTCTACTAATATTGAAAATTATGACGGACAAACAGGATGGTTGGTCGCTCGGCCGTCATTTGACAAACGGGGTGTTAGTCGTGCTTTCATCTATTAACACACTATTTTTCTGCACATTTTTAAGTTTATTAAATTAATTAATTATGTGGTCAGTTAATTTGTTAGGGGTTTAGGGAGGTCTAATTAAGGTTTATAATGACCCATATAAAGACCCTAACCTAATTAAACTAACCTAAGCACTCATAATTCCAAAAACCCTAACCTAATTAAACTAACCTAAGCACTCATAATTCCAAAAACCAACTAGCTCCTCCTTCTATCTTCTTTCTCTCTCCAAAGTATAAGAACACCATATAAGTCAAGGTAAAGAGGGATTTAGGGCTTATAAAGGTCATGTTTATCCATAAAACTTCATCAATCAACAAGGTATGAGATTCCTCTCACCTTTGGGATCTATTTCCCCAAAGAGCTCCTCCAAATTGATTTCAAAAGTATTAAAATTTCAAGTGAATTTGCTTACAATACAAAATTAATATAGGAATTGCTTTGTTTATGAATTCTCTTTTTTGTTGTCAATAGATTAATATTTTTTATGGTTCCATTTTTCTAATTCTTTATTCATTGGCCTCTTTTGTGGAAGATGATCTTTTCCCCTTAACGCTAGGTTGTGAGGATGAATTGAATTGTAAAGTATTGACTTAATTGGTTTCTTTTGTATGTGAATTACTATCCTATGTTTTTGTCATGCTTATTATTAGTGTATTATGATAGATTGTAATCAAATTATTTCTTGTTCTTGAGTAATTTATAGAGGTTGTAAAATAGGTTATGAGTTTGACCTAATTCTCTAATTCTAGGTTATGAATTATTGATGAATATTTGTATAATCTAACACTTCGAAAGTCTAAGACATATTGTAGAGTCTAACAATGGACATAAAAGGTTTTTAAACTATTTTAAGATCAATTTTAATATATATAGTTCATTTAGGAATTTAAGGAATAAAAACGTCAAGGAACGTCCATGACGTTCGGAAACTAGTTCAAGGAGGTTCTAGTGTGCCTTAGCCTTTTTGACTAAGTTTTGGAGTCGGAAATTGATGAAATTTTGTGGAAGGGTGTATAACACGTAATAATGTTGATTCATAATAAAAATATCCGGCACGACTCCCCAAGGACTATGCAAGGGCCCTTGAGGAGGACCTTTGAATTTTTTGGTCAAAGGCTGCCCAAGGCAGTGTCCACTAACAAATGCAACCAACGATCCATTGTCCAATCGAAGGGACATGTAATTCATCCATCGATGTACACTAAGGAAAATATATAGTAGACTATTTTGAGAAGTCTCAGACCAAAAAGATGAGTGCGCAACACGGATGTGAACAGTGTTGTTTAACAAAATGACCATTTATCGTTGTCTTGTGTCTCAAGGGATTATTTAGTTGCACGTCTTTAAATCGGTTAAGATAATTAATTATGTTGTTAGTTAATTATTTAGGGGTTTAGGGAGGCCTAAGTTTGTTAGGAAAATATATAAAGACCCTAAATTTCGTATAATAACCTAACACTCATAATTCCCAAACCCAAATTCTCCTCGTTCTCTCTTTTTTCTCTCTCCCAAGTTGAAAAACAACTTAGAAGTCAATGTCAAGGTGGGTTATGGGGATGTAATAACAAAATTTTCACTATAAATAGTCATCAAACAACAAGGTATGTGATTCCTTTCACCTTTGGGACATCTTTGCCAAAAAGGTTCCATCAAATTGATTTCAAAAGTATGAAATTCTAGTGGGTCTTTTCTTATCTCGAAATTGATCATTTAAAATGCTTCATTTATTATTTATTTTGTATAGTATGAACAAATTAACATGTATTGTAACTTAATTATGTTATTTCTAGATTTATTTTTCTAGTTTGTAGAATATGACCTATTCCCCTTAACCCTAGCTTGTGATCTTGAACTAAATTGTATAGTAATGACTCAATTGACATGGATATTTTTGAATTGCTATATTAATGTAATACTGTATAAATTTATGAATATATTGAGTTGAATTGTAATCCAATCACTCTACTTCTTGAGAAATTTAACAATGTTATGAAGTAGATTATGAATTTGACCTAGGTCAATTATCTTAAGCAATGAACTAGTGATGGATCGTTATATAGTGATTAAATTTTCTTTTATATTATGTTGCTTATTATTGTGTGATGATATTACACCCTTATTGGATTGAGTTATGGGTTGATAGTAAGACCTTGATGATTGATTAAAAAGAAAACTTGGTAAGTCTTGTGTGCCCTATTCTTTACTTCAATTGTGATTAATTATGATTAAATAATGATGTTTCATTCAAGTAAAATTTTTATTAAGGTAGATAGGGTTGGTATGATGTTGCTATTGCCAAAGATGTAAATATTTTAAGGATGGTGATACTTACCAATGTGACATATTATGATGTGACTATGTAAATGTGCTAACTTCACTTTTATGAATTATAATGGAAGGACTAATTCATGCAATTCTTATCGAGATATGATGATGATGATTATACAAGGGATAGACCTTTTTACCTACATCCAGTTATGATGATTAATAAGGACATTAAAATCATTTCAAAAGGGACTCTAGCTTAGTGTCGAGTGAACTAGTGTGATGAGTGTCCCTTCACACATAAGGAAGTTATGATCACTAATGTACCCATTAGATTGGAGACTATAATGCATGTAGCATAAAGTGGGTCCCAACTATATCTCCTAGTTCTTTAACTATGTTGACCCCATACAAATACTATTTATTCAATCCACGTAGTTGGTATGTTAAGCTTTTTGTAAAACTTTGGCAAGTAGTTCACCTTTCTTCAGTGTAGGGTTCCTTGCTTAAATGCTGCATTAGTTATCTAGTGAGCATGTATTATTGTGTAGTAGTTGAAATTTTTTCTAAATTGTGTTTTCTTGAGAAATGGTTATGAATTTCTTAGAGATGATGTGTGTGAACTTGAAAATGTGTTGAGAAGGAAGTTCCTCTTATATAATGTGAAAAGATAGCGTCTTATTGGATGATGAGTTATAGGTGTTGTTCCTATTTGTTGTTGTGTTTTGAGTCCCTTGTTGTGTGGAGTTGATGTTCCTCCTATTTATATGTAATGTATATTGTGTGGTATTGTTATGACCATCTAGTATTGAGTATTTATCTCTTGATAGTTTTAATAGTGTACCAAGTATCATTCGAGGACGAATGTTATCCAAGTGGTGGAGAATGTAATATCCCTGAAAAGAACTAGGTGAAGCTAGAGCCTAACATGTTTCTCATGAGATTTTAAGGTCTTGAAATGGTTAATATATATATTGAGGAATTCTTTTGGGTTTGGAGGTTAAAGGTCCAAGAACGTCCAAGACATTCGAAAGTTAGACTTGATATATTCTTATGTGTGCTAGTGTGACTTCACATGTTTTAAGTGTTACTTTGAGTTCAAATTAGAGGTTACTAATATCTCGTTGAGTGGTTTTAAGCTTGAAACGTTCTAGCACGACTCTCCAAGAACCACCCTAAAGATTCATAATGAGGACAATTTTTTTTAATTGAAACTACATAAGCAAGTCCATAAATAAGAATGTTTAAACGATACCCCGTTATGCAAGGAATGGTCCATTAATGGGGGTCATTGCTCCACACCTAAGTGTGTGAGGTTAAGCCCCCAAAGAGGGGTTGACATACCCCAGAAATTTTATGACCTAGACTAGAGCTTCATAAAATTATAAATGATTATTTTACACCTAATTATGTGTAATAGAATTGTCTAGGAATTTTTATAACCAAAATGCTAAGAAACGTTCATGACCTTCGGAAAAAAGCAAAATTGAACTAGTGAACATCCTTAGGTCTTAAAATGATTTGGGAGTGTTGTATGAAATAAAAGAATTGTAAAAAGGATATAAATAGGTAAAATAATATTTATAAGGTTAAAACTTCCAGGTCCGACCTCCCAAGGATAGTCTGAGGGATCGATGAAAGGACTCCACTTGAGACCAAGCAATCTACCAAGATGTAAAGCATTTATGCTTGGGGGAACCAGTCCATGTCGCGTACATGGAAAACCCAAGGCCAAAAACCACTACACCATTTTAGGCCTACGGCCACCCCACTAAAGTGTAGTCTAAACTAGCAAAAAGTGTGGCCTTTGATAAAAGGCCACACTTTTGGACTTTAGGCAACACTTTTTAGGGGGTGGCCAAAAGAAGGGTAACCTTTGACATTAGGCAACACTTATTCAATGTCACCATTTTTGGATACACTTATAAAGCGTAGACAAAGAAATGTAAGGCCACGCTTTGTTGTGATGCATTAGCAACACCTATATTTTATTATACTACACTTAAAAGTGTTGCCTTTGCGGTTTTATTGGTCACACTTTAAAAGAGTTGCCTTTTATAGGTCATCCAGCGCAACACTTCAAAAGTGTTGCCTTTTATATCTCATATATAGCAACACTTATAAATTGTAATTTTATATCTCATATAGAGCAACACTTACAAAGTGTAACTTTATATCTCATCTAGAGCAACGCTATTGAATTGAATATATTCAATATATGATCACAAAATTAAATCGAAGCTATATATTTCAAATAAACTTCAAGAAACATGTTCAAAAACTCCAAAACTTAGAAAATAATTGCTTAAAGATCTCTAATATCAATAAATTCCAAAATACCAAATGCATACTAACGTATATGACAATAGTACAAAAACTCTTCATCGTTCACTATAAAAATAGATCGAGTTTACTTCTGCCACAATTCAAATTCAATTACCGGCATTTTCCTGCACATTGAAAATAAATATATAAGTAAGTTAAATAAATGTGAAAGTGCATAGTTGGAGAGTATTCATTGTAAGCCAACCAATCCAAATTAATATATACATACAAATCATATAGAACATTTATAATCACGTGAATTATGGATTACTGCATGTATTGTAAACACAAAGATATAACTAACACACATCATCTCAAATTCCATTCAGAGCATCTGTAAAATTTCCCTTTCTCTTCCCACGATTGCACGAAAAGCTGAGAAAAACCCTGCTGAGAAAAGGCCAGTAGCTGAAAAAACTCGCATAGCCGAGAAATCTCATGCAGAACATAATGCACAGGACGAAAAGAAGCTAACAAAGAACAGCACTGCAGCTGTCGGAGACAGAAAGAAGAAGAGATTGAAGAAGTTCAAACTGTTGTTTGTCTTGTTAATCTTGTTCAATTAGCTAAGCATGTACAAAAAAAATCTGCATTTTGAATGAAATTTTCCAATTTTGTACATAAAAAAAAGACCTCAATGGACTAGCTCTCCCAGTTCCTGCCTAATAAGTAACTCGGAGTTGACATTCAAAATTTGATATTGAGCAAAGACATGGAGGCTGCTAGGAAGAACAAAAACAAAGGGGAACAAGGCAAACCAAAAAGCCTTTACAAGTTTACATGTTTAACAAGTTAGGCATTTTTCCAACAATTTCAGAAACCTGAAAATGCAATACAGATTCTTTACATGTTTAACAAGTTGGGCATTTTCCCAACAATTGAATTGTTAGACATGAAAGCTTAACAAGTTTTGCAATATTGGCAAATACACTCAAATCAACATGAGTAACTCAATCCAAGTTATCAAGAACAACTCTTGCAACATTACCACACTCCAAGTTGACAGAATGTAACTATTTTTTCTAATAAAGTTTACAATAAGAGTGCATCAACAGATGAGAAGTACTATAGGGTTGATGTCATGAACCTATATGAAAAAACTACATTTCAAATACTAATAAACCAAAAAACTCCATGGAAGATGCATCACGTCATCAAAATAAGTAGCTCAGGAAAACTGCTGGAAAGCTGAAATTCTAGTGTCAACATGTCTACATTCTGCTAATTTTTTAGTAAAATAAAGCCATAAAGCTGACATAACTCAACAGTACTACACATATAAATAATTGTTTAATCTTGCTAAGGGCAGTTACCAATTGTAGGTGATTGAGACACTTCATAAGAAAGAATCAAATAACAAGGTTGTGCAGAAGGAGATAAAAAACACATGGCAGCAAGTATCCCACGTCTTTTGATTCACAAAATCAGATCTTGTAATGACATGCTATAATACAAAGCCAGAAAAACAAATTTTGCCTAACATATTTTTTCAAACCAGAAAAATATAGGTCATGTCTTCTTTTTTTCAATAACAAGCTCATAGATCTTCTGTTACCTTATTGTAATTCAATGTTTATCTCAAACTCACACTATTAATTTAAGAAGTGTCATTTATGGATCACCCACTATATCTACAATTATAACAGAGAGACCTAAATATGATCATCAGAATAACTGATCTTTCAATAGAATAAATCAGCCACTCAACAAGTTTCATTAATCTAAAGTAATGATGAGTTAGAATTGTTAGGCATACACAATTCTATTATAACAAGACTTATAATATTACTACAGAGGACAACTATGTCAAAGCAAGAGCCCAGATCCTTTCTCCACAAGAATAATTCCACAACCATACAAGGAAAAAAAGAAAACCAATAATGCAAGGCATGGCAGTAAATCAGAAAACATAGTTCCTCGTTCTAATAAAGTGATGCAATATACCTACAAATCTTATCCCTTTTATGTCATATACAGTGCAAGTAAACTGTCTGAAGAAACCAAGCAATCAAAACCGGAAATCCTCAGAAAAATAGGTGAAGAAAACACAATGGACAACTTCCAGAAAAACGTCAATCAAGTCAACACTGAGAGGAGATACGCAAGCAACAAAATCAAAACTACCTTGGATATCGATAACAATATGTAGACTATTAACATAGAATGTGAAATACAAGATACCTTTTGAAGAATAGAATCACGAGCTGATCCTGAAGAATGTGGAAGATTTGTGCCTCGTAGAGCTTGTGCGCTACTTGCATCAACGGGGAAGCATGGTTAGATCCAACACACCCTGGTATAACTTTAAAATTAATCCAGGGTTGATTTGCAATAATTGAGTGAATAAACATCACATTTCTTCTCTCATTTCTTCCTTTAGGAAGGTGATTTCATTGGCATGCTTTTGTTATAGCTTGTTAATTCTTCTTGTTGTCACTGATCTTCCATAGCAACTAAGTTGACCAGGCTGCTCCTTTCCAAACACTGTCCTAAATGCATCATCATCTGTTTCGCCAGATTTTTGGCGATTTTGAAGTTTAGCCTGTCGAATAAAATTGGCATCCGTAGTGAGCTGTTAGTACTATTTCAAGCTAAAATGAGTTTATGATTCATTTATTTTATGATTCATCGTCCTTATGATTATTCTTGAACAACATGCAATCATTGGGACATGCATTAATTTTCTCATAATCAAGATCGAGATTTTTAACAATAAGTTGATATATGCATAATAACAACTACAAAATTGTGTGTCATTATTTCATTATTGAAATATAGTCATTTTATTGTTAACAGATCAGTGATACTTGATTTTGGTGTCTGTATAATAATAATTTCCTCACAGCAAAACCTGAAATAGTTTAGAAGATTTCTTGGTTTACAAAAACATTTGATCAAAATATGCATACATAAAATTATAAAACTACAGGAAAAATAATATATACAGTTACAAAATGGGTTTACAATTTTGAAGAATCTACATCCAATAAATAAGAGTTTTTAATATATGACTTTATCTGGTTTCTTAAACTTATAAAGCCTTCAAATGTTATAGTAATGTATTTTTACAATTTGTTTTCCTTAGGGTGCACTAAAGCAAATGCAGGTGTTGTCTAACTTTTCAACATATCGGAATATGGTATAAAATCCCAACTCCCAAGCAATTGTAAAAGTACGACATTCAAACTCATTAAAATCTAGTGTATGCTTCACTTTGCCCAACTTCAACAAGGTCACATGATTCATCATTTTTTGCATAGTCTTTACACATTAAATAAAATCTAAGGGTCACCCTAAGATGTTAAATAAAAGGTACTAATATTTCTCTCAATAAAGCAGCGCCAAAAATGGCATACAAAGCAATGAGTGCCTACAGATTTGACAGTAACAATAACAATGAATGTAGGAACAAGAAACTTCTCATACACTGAAACAACCCTATTGTACTATTAAATCCCTTCATATAAATTTTTGGCATCTAGATTGTTAATAGAAGTGATCATACTTCAATAATATTGATATACCAATAACAACATACCCATAGACTGTCTCCAATAGACTCTCCGCTCAAGTAAAGAAAAAACACATAATTTATGAAAACATAAGCACTAAAAAAAGAGTAGGAGGATACCAAGAACCAAACTTTTCAGAAAATGCATAATCATCAAAAAATAAGTAGGAAAAAAGAAGCGCAAACTAAATAGTTGACTACCTCTCCAAATGGAATCACGGACTGGATGTTATTCATCAATACTACACAACAATACACTCTATTAGACTAATATTTAGTGCTAACATATTTACAGAACTCAAGTATGACAAATCCAGAGAAAAAAAATGCCACTCTTGCTAAAAGAAGGCAATAGAGATTAGTAGAACATGAACATGCTGGAGATCCAAACAGCAAGAGAAATCTGCCAGTAGTTGAATCTCAAGAAAAATGGCAAGAGAAATATGCCTTTGCGCAGTCCTATTCTAACAGATCTATTGAGGATTTTACTACTCGCATACAACAACAATGCTATTAGTTGAATCTACTGTATATGGGTACCAAAATGGACACACCATGATCAAAGAGGGGAGAGTAATTTGGGGAGAACAGTACCATATGCATGGCAATCGGTATAACTACAGCAAGAACATGACATGTAATGAAATTTTAAAGTTACTATCTATTTTCTCATCTTTGGGATCTAGTTCATCAAATAGGAACAAACTTTTGCATCATCCAAAGCTTTCTCTCCATTTAGTTTGCACCGGCTTCTCCTAATTCATCCAAATCTTAAATGAAGCAAGCTTCACTTTCAAGAATATCCAAAACTCAATAGGTTTTCCATGTTACGTAAACAAATCATAATCATCAAGTTGAATTTAGAAAAATCAATAAAGCAATTAAAGACATAGAAACGATTGTTTTACTAAGGATTTAAGTTATATACACTAAAATTTAAAGCATGTTACATTATCACTAATATATTGTATTTGTGAGGTCACCAATCAAACTTTGACATACACAGTTAGTTATTATTGTAAATCATAAGAAAATATGCATTGTCTATTCATAGAAGTTAAACTCTATTACTATTAGTTTGTTAATAGATTTCTTATAGGAAGAAATTGCCTATTTGTTCATAATTGTAATGTCTAGCTCTTGTATAACATGCTTAGAAATTACTGCTCCCTCCCCACCCCTTATGTTTCTGGACAATACTTCATCTTACTTGATCAACATGCATTACTTGACTGATGATATATTGGGATAAGAACAAATATACGAAGTTATATAAAGTGACATAGCATAATGTTCAAGAGGGGAAAAAACATGTGGCAATGAAACTTGTATATATGTAACATTATTTTCTCAAGTGCACCATAAAGTTCTATCAAAAACAAAAGGAAATTAAAGAAATTAAATAAAACTCTGAAGCATTCAGTATCAATTTTCTGAAATATCACATATTTATATTCAAAGAGAAAAGAATTCGGCTCAGGGCACCCAAAAATATCAAAACCCTAAAGCAAATATTTTGACTTTCAAAGATTAAATTCTTACCCGATAAACCCAATTAACACAAAATCTTTTTATTCAGCAAGAACTATTATGTAAATCGTATTTTCAAAAAGAGTAACTTCAACTCTTCAGCCATAAATCTTTCCGAAATCAAGTTCTTCAATGAGAAATCTAAGAAAAAAGTGTGACGGGAAGACTTAACTTCAGTTCATCTTGCCAACAACCCCAATCAATTCCTTCTAAAAAAAAAAACAAAAAATCATTCAATACCAAGAAGATTGTTTTTAGTACTTAGCTTGATGAAATCATTGTGGTAGAAGAGGATTGTACTTACCTTGACGAAATCTTCAGCTTGGAGAAGAGAAAGCTCGGTCAGTACGGTTAGTTCTTCAGCTCGATCTTCAATTCGATCTTCAGCTCGTCACTGAAAGAGAAATTGTGAGTTCTTCAATGAAAGAGCAAGTGTGACTTCAAGGAAAGAGAAAGTCATATCTTTTTGTCTTAATGTTTTATTATTAATTAATGTTAATTTTTTTGGCCAATAAAAATGGGAGGGATTTTTAAAAATATTGGAGGCAATATAATATTTTAGTGAAAAATTTTAAGGCAACACTTATAAAGTGTTGTGTTTTAAATTATAAAAATAGGACATTTTAGAAGTGTGGTCATATATGTAAATAGGTGTTGCCAATTATATCATATTTTAACAACACTTATAAAGTGTATCTTGTATTATTAAAGAGTACACTTTTGAAGTGTTGCCAAAATTATTGTAGCTAAAAGTTAATATTTTTGGCTACGCTTTAAAAGCGTTCCCAAAACTACTTCAGGCAACACTTTACAAGTGTAGTCCAGAATAAGTGTGGTCGTAGGCCTAAAATGGTGTAGTGAATATAGTCTTGGATTCAGACACATCACAAACTTTTAAGGTTCATATACTATTTTTTAAAATTTTGCGGGTGCAGCTCTGTGACACAGACTTGTTTCTAGACGAAAAATCTAAAATTTGAATTTGAATTTTGACTTCATTAATTGGTCAATTTAAGTGAGGTGTCTTTTTGGCATGTTAGGGGAGGGTTATATGTTAATTTCCTTTCCGGTTTCTCCCACAATCACACACTCAAATAAAAATGCCAAAAAAAATCCTTAACGTTCTCCCTTCTCTCTACATTCTCTCTCTACTCATTATCCATTTAAGAATCTTTGAAGGAGTTGAACAGGAAAACAAAGTTGTTCAAGTTTCTACTCAATTTCGTGGTGATTCATATTTAAGGTATGATTTCGTTCACTCTTAGAATTCTTTTTTCCAAGAGGTGCCAGTAAAAAGATGTTTTCTGAATCTCCCAAAACTAAGATTTTTCCTGTCTCATGGTTTTTCTTTGAAGAATAAAATTATAAATTAATTGTTTTAAAGTATGATGAATTAATTTTTTTTATATGTGTATTTGTCGTTAATTGATGATTTACTATTAGATTTAGATAGACCCATGTTTTTTCCCCAATTTCATGAATACATTGAATTGATATGATGATTTGTGAAGATCATGACCATCTATATTGAATACATTGTTGTTAATAATTTAATTGTTTCTGTAATGTAACTGGTTTCTGTAATTGGTAATATATTCTTTGTAATGGAAATATGAAGGTTCTTTGAAGGGCCTAAGAAATTATGTTAATTGGTTCTTCTTTGATTCAATTGTGAATTATGAGTTACTTAGATAGTAATGCTTCTATCTCTAATGTGTGGTTGTGATTTGAAGGTAGGTATTCCTCATCCTTAACCCTAATACGTTGAATTAGACATGAATTATGTATGCATGTCGTGATACGAATATTATATGATTGTAAGTCATGAGTATAATACAAATTAAGTTAAAGGTTTACTCATTTGTGAATTGATATCTAAAGTGAAAGGATTGTTCTCACTTATTATAACCTATGAGCTAATATACTAAAATGTTAACATAGGGGTCTATAGGAGGATAATGTGAACTTGTATTATAAAATAATATGATTACAAAAGGGATTAATTGATTAGAACAAAAAAGGCATGTAAATGAGATGGAGTTCTCACGTTAGTAAGTCCGACCTCACACATGGGTTTCTTTACATTTGCAAGTCTAGATTCCCAAGATATGTGTTGTTCCATTAGGTGGAAACCTTCATGTTTAGCAAGTCAACGTCTTTAGTAACAATCTCCTTGACCCTTAACTATGTGCCTCTAAAGGACTATATCTTACTGGATCCATCTAGAGAGCGATATACGAATAGTTTCACCTTATGCAAGTATTAACCCTCTCTTTTCGATGTGGGGGTAGAACACTAGATTACATGTAGCTCACATTGTCTGTTGTCTGTTATTTTATTTATTTAAGTAACGTTAATGTTAATAAACAAGTTAAGCAAGTGCAATTTTTTTAGGGTTCTCTTAAAGGCTACTACATAGTAAGAGGGATGGTATGGGACTTTTCTTACACATGGCACATAAGAAATCCTAATAGATAGTCGTAGTAGTATTCTCTTATGATTATATTGATAAGCTATTAGTTGTATTTAATTATGAATCAGGTTATTAAAATATGACAATATAATGTAAGTATGAAACATGTTTCTTAATGTAACACTTACTTTGGATGTGGTTTTGGGGATCTATTCTTGTCATTGCACAAGTGATTGATGAGTTTCGTATATGTTGGGTTGAATTATGATATTCCATATATGTGTATATTGAGTTGTTGGGTATAATGCATTGTTTTAACCAGATTGTGACTTTTCTCATGCATAAACCATTTTATGTATAGGGACCATAATTAGAACATATGGTTTGTACTAATCCATGTTTTTCCCTTTTTCCAAAACATTGTATATTCGGGTCATTGATGTTACTTGAGGATTAAACTAGTTGAATAAGGTACTAGTGTGCCTTAGCCTTTTTTACTACATTTCGGAGTCTTAAATAGATGAATTCTTGTGGAAGGGTGTTTAACATGTATTAGATTACATTAATAGTGGAAAATTATAGGTGCGACCCCCCAAGGATCAACCAAGGTCACTTGAGGAGGACCCTAGCATTTTGGAGTAAAAGGCTGCCCAATACAGTGATCACCAATGGATACAACCCATGATATGTTGTCCATTCGATGGGGAGTGTAATGCCACCGTTGATGAAAACTTAACCAAAATTTTGGAAGCCTGCCAATGTAACGTTTCTGAACCAATCAGCGAATGTGAAGCACGGAGGAGAACAGTACCCGTCAATGGACACATGATCCGTCGATAGTGGTGTATCATCTATGGAGCCATTGTTTTGCTGCACGTGTTTATATAATTCAATTAATTAATTTTCTTAGTTAGGATGTTAAATAGTTGTTAGGGGAGTTCTAATCAAGTTAAATAACAAGTTATATAAAGAGCATAATCTATTTAGACTAACCAAAGCTCTCATTATTCCCAAAATCCAAACTCTCTTTTGTCTCTGTTGTTTCTCTCTCCCAAGTTGAATAACACCATAGAAGGTCTAATTCAAGGGGGGTCTGCGGGTTTAATCACCAAGGTTTTTCCATTAATCTTCATCAAACAGTAAGGTATGGTATTCTTTTTACCATTGAGACTTGTTTCCGCAAAGGGTTCCATCAAATTGATTTCAAAAGTTTGAAATTCAAGTGGGTCTTTTCAAATCCCAAAATTTATCTTCTGAATTGCTTTGTTTATGATTTATTATTTATAATATGAATCTATTAACATGTGTTATAACTCAATTATGTTACTTCTTGATCTATTGGTTTACTTTGTAGAAGATGACCTTTTCCTCTAAACTCTAGGTTGTGATCTTGATGTAAATTGTCCTGTCCTTGTTCAATTAACTTAGTTGTTGGTTGAATTAGTATACTATGATGTTGTATCAATTATAAATAGATTAAGTTTAATTTTAGTCCTATCATGCTAGTTCTTGAGTAATTGATCTAGATTGTGATTTTGACCTGTCTTTGATCTTAAGCTATGAACTGGTGATTGATTGTGATGTTGTGATTCAATTGGATTTTATTCATGTTTGTTTTTGATGTATAATGATATTACACCCTTTTTATTTTTATTTATTTTTTTATAGTAATACCTTGATGATGGATTATAAAGGATACTTATTAAGTTTTGTAATCCCAACTCTTTACTTCAATTGTGGTTGCTTAAGATTAAGTGGTGAAGTTGCATTGATGTATATTGTATAATAGGATTGATAGGGTTCGTATGATGTTTAATTGAAATATCTTGACTATGGTTTTTGAGGTGTTGGCTAAGATGTAAATGATATAAGGATGGTGATAACTTACCAATGTACCTTATCATGACATGAATGTCTAAATGTGCTAACCTCAATTATATGAATTGTAATGAGAGGACCATAATATTGCAATTCTTATTGAGGTATGATGATGCTGATGATTATACCAGGGATATACCCCATGACATACATTAAGACATGTTTGTTAATAAAGACATTCAATACATTTTAAAAGAGACTCTAGCTTAGCACTGAGTGAATGAGAGTGAGGAGTGTCCCTTCACACAGATGGAAGGTATGATCACTAATGTACTCTTTAGATTGGAGACCTTAATGTATGTAGCATAAAGAGGGTCCCAACTATATCTCCTACTCTTCAACTATGTTTCCCCCATAGGAATACATGCTAGTGGACCCACATAGTTTTATGTTCATGTTTTGGCACTACTTTTGCAAGTGGTCCACCTTCTTTCAGTGTAGGGTTCAATGACACCAGATTCCACATTTTTTTCATGGTGTATATATATTATGGTAAGATATTCCAAAAAATTAAAATGAACTAATGTAATTCTTAATCTAGGTAGGAGTATAGGACTCAACCTAAATATAGTAATAGTTATACTTGATAGAAGATTTAGGAGGATGTTCATGTATATGAATATTCTTATGATTGTACATGTTATGTGTATGATAATGTTGCACATTGATGATACTACATGATGATTTGTTTCACTTATGATCATGTGTTGATCTCTATCGCTAATGTATGATGATATGTACTCTTAATGATATACTATGTTAAGTTAGACATTGGTTATGAGTCTAGTTGTGCTTACTTGATTGAGTAAGGTTATGGGGCTTTGCTAGGTAATTGCACTTGTTGACATAATGAGGGTTCATGGGTAGTTGTCTTGATTTGGTTATGTTGTGATGAACTCTTGTTTATTCTTGTGGCTATTATAACTTGATGATAGAGTTTCCTCGGCTAGTGTTGAATTATATTATATGCATGTTGACTTGACTAGACTTAGCATTATTGTTCTTGAAATGTACATGTTCATGAGTTAACGAATATGTCTTAATGAATTGGTATGGTCTTCTTGAATGTGCATGGGGATTTTCAAAGTAAATTGCAAACTTTAATAGATTTTCCCTTCTTAGCATTATTTCATGATATGTGTGAAAATTGTCTCATACTTAGCACAGGTGGTGTACTAACCGGATTTTCTCCCTTTTCCCTTATATTTTAGTTTTCAGTTTTTTAAGGGCTTTAAGACGACTCTGAAGAAGTCTTGCAATTCTAATCATCCATGTTTTATAGGTCCTCACTTTTAGAGGGCAATAGAAATATCAAGCTTATGAAGTTGTTCTAGTTTTAACAGTTCTATGTTATTTCATTTTCATTTGGTGTACTAACCCTATTTTATTAATTTTCTCCAACATTTTAGGTCTCCGTCATTGAACGTCTTTGAGAAGACATTGTAAAAGACATGGAATTCTCATTCATCCAAGCTAGATATATAATAACTTTTTGATGGTAATGCCAATATCAAGCTTATGAAGTTGTTCTAGTTTTAATACATCTATGTTATTTCCTTTTCATTTATTACATCCATTTGATACTATGTTATATATTATATATTTATGTGCAACAAAAGTAGAAAATTATGTAATTTTCATATATGAAGGGTCTCTCTATACTGAATATAAATATTATGTGTATGCAGAGGTGTATGCAAACCTCAATTTTTATGTAATTAAAAGATCTCAATTTTTTTGTATTTTTTACCTATGAATGTAATGATGTAGCTAAGAGACTAGTCTTATTCCTCAAAGAGGACGGCGACCCCGGTTACGTCTAGAGGGTGCTCCTCGGATGTGATAAACATGGTATCAGAGCATGAGGTTGAATATCCTTTAGTCAATATCTCTCTTACCAATGTTTATGTAGATTCATATTGATAATTTTGAAGCGTTCCACACTTATGTATAGGAACCTATACGATGCCTAGGAGACTCTCACCTTCTTGGAAGTACAATATCGCGCCTCTAGACTTTTGACTGTACGTCATTTTAGCATATTGTCCTCTTTTTATTATGATTATAGGCAATGAATACTTGAAGAAACGCAGCACGAAGACATTATGAAGAGATTGCCAATGCTGAAGTTCCTCCCTGTGGTTATCAAGTTCTTTCTCTTGCAGAAGATGTTAATGATGACCAAGCTCTGATTAGTCTTGTTCTTTTGATGGAAGGTGACATAAGGGATTCTTCTTTCCACATGGCCAAGCCACTACTACTGAAGCATAAGCCGCTACTACCCAAGCTTAAGGAATGTCGATCCAAGCTAATCAGGAGGTTGTAAGCTGAGCAAACCAACAATTCGTACCATAGCCTCTCGTTTGAGGGATTTCAGTAGGTTGAATCCCCCCACTTTCTATGGGTCCAAGGTTGCAGAAGACCTCCAAGAGTTCATTGATGAAATCTATAAAATCTTCTATGCTATGGTGTTTACTAGTAGTAAGAATATGGAGTTAGCCACTCAGAAAATTAAGAAAATGTCCCAAACATGGTACGTCCAATGCAGAGACAATAGTCATTTGAGAGGTGGGTGTGTCACTTGGGAAGTGTTCAAAAAGGCTTAACTTAATAGATTCTTTCTCAGGGTTTTTCGAAGATACCTAGAATCATTTGTAATGGTCTTCAACGACGACATCTTGGTATATTAAAAAAATAAGGGTGAATACAAAGACCATTTGAGGGTTGTGTTACAAGTGCGTAAGGAGAATCAAATATTTTCTGTTTATAGAAAATGTCAGTTTTGGTTAAGGTCTGTGGCATTTTGCCTAAACCATTGACTCCAACAGACATTAATAGTTTCTTGGGTTTTGTGAGTTATTAGAGAATATTTATGGATTGTTTTGCATCCATTGCTTCTCCATTACTACTCTAACCCAAAAGAGTATTAAATTTGAGTGGTCTGGGGCTTGTGAAAGAAGATTCCAAATCTTTAAAGATAGGCTTCTTCCGCTCTGGTATTGACTTAATTGAAGGGTACCAAGGGCTTCATTGTATATTGTGATTCATCCCATGTAGGTTTAGGGTGTGTGCTTATTCAATATGGAAAAGTAGTAGCCTGTGACTCTAGAAAGCGTAAGGTGCATGAGACAAATTATCCAACTCATGATTATGAAATAGCGGCCGTGGTATTTGCCTTGAAAATATGGATACATTACTTGTACGATGTCCATGTTTATGTGTATGCCCACCACATAATTCTATAGTACGTGTTTACTCAAAAGAAGTTAAATCTCTAACAAAGAAGGTGGTTCGAATTGTTGAAGGATGATGACATGAGCATTCTCTACCACCCCGGCAAGGCCAATGTGGTTGTGGATGCTCTAAGTCGTATGATGATGCATAGTGTGTCTTATTTAAATGAAGCACTAAAAGACCGAGAGAAAGATGTTTATAGGTTGTCTGGATTGGGTGTTAGATTAAAATATTCTACGAATGGTGGTTTTATGATCTATCATAACTTCAACTCATATTTGGTGGTGGATGTGAATTCCAAAAAACAATTTGATAATACATTGATGGAGTTGAAGAAATCAATTCTTGGTAAGCTTAATGAGTCATTCTCTTTAAGAAGGATGGTGTCTTGAGGTATGAATGAAAGTTGTGTGTTCCTTATGTAAATGGTTTGAGGAACCGGATTCTTGAGAAAGCTCATCGGTCTAGTTACTCCATTCATCCAATTTGTACAAAGATGTATCATCACCTTGGGGATGTGTTTTGGTGGGAAGGCTTGATGGAGGACATAACAGATTTTTTTGCAAAGTGTCCAAATTGAAAACAAGTGAAAGCCGAAATCCAAAAGTCGAGTGGTTTACTCAAATAAATCGAACTTCCTACTTGGAAGTAGGAAGACATTAAAATAGGGTTTTTTGTCGTTTTACCTCAGGCACAAAAGCAATATCACTACATATTGGTGGTTGTGCATATATTGACCAAGTCTAGTTATTCGGTGGAGGAGTATGCAAGGATCTTTATATATGACATTGTGTGTGGCCATGGTATTCCGTTATCCAAAATATTGAATAGGGGTGGACAATTCAAATCTAGGTTTTAAAGGTAAATCCAAAAAGTGTTTGGTACTAAGGTGAAGTTAAGCACCGCTTTTCACTCTCAAACAGATGGTCAAGCGGTGCTTACTATTAAAACACTTGATTATATGATTAGAGCATATATAGTTGATTTCAAGCAAAATTGGTATAAGCATTTGCCTTTGGTTGAGTTTGCTTACAATAACACTTACCATTAATATATATCGATTGCTACTTATGAAGCCTTGTATGGTAGTAGATATTTATCTACAATTGGATGGTTCTAATTGTGTGAGTCTTCACTTATGCATGCTGATTTAATTTATTAGGCGTTTGAGAAGGTTCATATCATAAGACATTTCTTAAAAACATCCAATTGGCGGCAAAAGACTTATGTCGACCATAGGATAAGGGAATTAGAGTTTCAAGAAGGTGATAAAATGTATCTAAAAATTTCACATATGGAAGGAGTGGTGAGATTTTGCAAGAAAGGTAAGTTGATTCCGCGTTATATCGGTCTCTATGAAATATTGCAAAAGATAGGTAAGGTTTCACATGAGTTGAGGTTTCCTAGTTATTTGGATTTGGTTCATCCGGTGTTTCATGTTTCCATGCTTAAGAAATGTATCGGTGATGCCGAGTAAATTCTTCCTATTGAAGGTCTAATTTTCAAAGGAACATCTCTTATGAGGAAGTTAATGTTCAAATCCTTGATAGATAAGTAAAGGGGTTAAGAAACAAAGAGGTTGCTTCCGTAAAATGTGTTATGGAAGAATCACCTTGTTGAGGGTGCAAGATGGGATGCCGAGGTCCACATGAACTTCTGTTACCCTAATATATTTGATATCTAATCTTAGTTATTTCTACTAATAATTAAAATAATGACTAAATTTGAACTTACTTTGATTTTTTTTAAAGTTATGCAAAAATGTTCATGTTACAGTGAATTACAATGAAATTGTGCCATTAGACTTTAAAATTGTAAATATTTCTATTTTGAGTTATGTTTTGTATGTTTATATAGTGAATCTTTATGAAATTATATTGATCATGTTGATAGATTGAGTTTTGGATAATAGACTCTGTAGTGATATGTTTAACTGATGTTGTTGTGAAATGAAATTCCTCATACTGTGATGATTGAGCTACATGTGAATTAACTGAATTTTTGAATTTCTATGTGTAAATTCGATGATTGATGTTGTAACTCATGTTGTTATTTGTTGTTGGTTGGACTACTAGTCTTGAGTCTATTTTTTTTTGTAGGAATTTTAGTGACATTCAAGGACGAATATTCCTAAAAGGGTAATAATGTAATACACAAAAGTCAAAGACGTGTTCTAGAAAATAAGTTGAGTGTGTAAAAGTTGTGTCACTGTATTAAGGTCAAAAACGATGAATATAAGTCATTTAGGAAATTTAGGAATTAAAACATCATGGAACGTTCATGACATCCAGAAACTAGTTCAACGAGGTTGTAGTTTACCTTAGCCTATTTTACTATGTTTTAAGAGTTAGAAAATGATGAGTTTTTGTTGAAGAGTGTCTAACTCGTATTATCGTTAGTTTATAGTAAAAATGTCAAGGTACGACTCCCCAAGAAGCAACAAAGGACCCTTAAGGAGGATCCTTGCAATTTGGCAAAAATCCTCCAAAAGGCATTGTCCATAAACGAGTGCAAATGACAGATCATGGGCCAATCAATGGGGTGTCGATGGACACTTAGAAAAATTCGAGAAGGTCCTGTTGGATAGCCTCAGTCAAAAATGACAGACCAACAGGATGGTTGGTCCCTTGGCCGTGATTTGCCAAACGGGATGTCAGTCGTGCTTTAATCTATGAGCACATGATTTTGCTTCATGTTTTTAAGTTTACTAAATTAATTAATTATCTGGTGAGTTAATTAGTTAGGGGTTTAGGGAGGTCTAGTTATGGTATATAATACTTATATAAAGACCCTTACCTAAGTAAACTAACCTAAGCCCTCATAATTCCCAAAACGAAATAACTCCTCCTTCTCTCTTCTTTCTCTGTTCGAAGTAGAATAACACCATCGAAGTAAAGGTAAAGAGTGTTTTAGGTCTGATAAAGGTCATATTTATCCATCAAACTTCATAACTAAACAAGGTATGGGATTGCTTTTATCTTTGGGATCTATTTCCCCAAAGGGCTCCACCAAATCGATTTCAAAAGTATGAAGTTCATGTTAGTTTACTTCCAATACAAAATGTATCAAGGAATTGCTTTGTTTATGATATCTGTTGGTTATTGTGAGTAGATTAACATGTGTTATTGTTATATTATGATAATTATTGATTCATTGGCCTAGTTTTTGAAAGAAAGGTCCCTTGAGGAGGACCCTTGAATTTTTGGGTCAAAGGCTGCCCAAGGCAGTGTCCACCAACGGATGCAACCAATGATCCATTGTACAATCGACGGGGCGTGGACTGCTTCTATCGATGGAATATTAGACAAATCCTTGGTAGACTTTTTTGAGAAGTATCATACCAAAATTACAGGTGTGCACCACGGATGTGAATAGTGCCCGTCATTTCACAAAATGACCATTTGTCATGGTCTCTTCTTTCAAAGGACTGTTTTGTTGTACGTTTTCATATTGGTTAAGTTAATTAATAAGGTTGTTAGTTAATTATTTAGGGTTTTAGGGAGGAATATGTTTTTCAAGTACCTATATAAAGACCCTAACCTTATTAGACAAACCTAACTCTCATAATTCTCAAACCCAAATTCTCCTCCTTCTCTCTTTTTTATCTCTCCCAAGTTGAAGAACACCTTAGAAGACAATGTCGAGGTCGGTTATAGGGCTTCAGTAACAAAATTTTCTCCCTCAATCTTCATCAAACAATAAGGTATGTGATTCCTTTACCTTTAGGGACTTCTTTGCCCAAAAGGTTCCGTCAAATTGATTTTAAAAGTATGAAATTCAAGTGGGCCTTTTTTAATCTCGAAATTGATCATTGAAATTTCTTTTTATATTATTTATTTTTGATACTATGAATAGATTAACATGTATTGTAACCTAATTATGTTATTCCTTGATTTATTTGTCTAGTTTGTAGAATATGACCTATTCGCCTTAATCCTATCTTGTGATCTTGAATTTAATTGTATATTAATGGCTGAATTGACATGATTAATGGTTGTAAAATATCCAAAGGAGTTATTGTAAAAAATTATTAATTTATTGAGGTGAATTGTAATCCAATCATTCTACTTCTTGAGAAATTTATCTATGTTATGAAGTAGATTATGGATTTGAAGTAGTTCTCTTATTTTAAGAAATGACCTAGTGATGGATTATGATGTAGTGGTTCAATGGGCTATTATATCGTGTTGGTTGTTGTTGTTTGATTATATTACAACCTTATCGATTTGAGTTATGGGTTGATGGTAAGACCTTGATGAAGGCTTGTGAATGAAACTTGGTAAGTCTTGTGATCCTTATTCTTTACTTCAATTATGATTAAGTCTGATTTAATTATGATGATGCATTCAATTATACTTTGTATTAAGATTGATAAGGTTGGTATGGTTCTTAATTTAAATCTCTTTACTATGGTTTGTGAGGTGTTGTCTAAGATGTAAATCTTATAACGATGGTAATACTTACCAATGTGCAATATTATGATGTGACTGTGTAAATGTGCTAACCTCACTTATATGAATTGTAATGGAAGGACTATACCCATTCAATTCTTTTTAAGCTATTATGAAGATGATCAGTAGATTGGAGAGTATAATGCATGTAGCATTAAAAGGGTCCCCCATAGGAATACTAGTTATTCGATACACATAGATGCTATGTTCATGTTTTTGTACTACCTTGGCAAGTAGTCCGCCTTCCTTCGGTGTAGGATTCCATGACACCACATTTCACGGTTAAGGAATGATTTTCCCAAATATATGATTAAATGAATGGACTCTAACTTTGATAAGCTAAGGGGTTTAGCTCTTTGTAGGTAGGGGTAAGGGACACTACCTAAATATTGCACTAGTTAGCCTTTAGGGATGTCTTATGAGGATGTTCATATATATGTATATGCTTATAATGATTGATGATATGCATATAATGATATTTCACATTGATGGTATCTTATGATGTTGAATTCCCTTGTGAATATTTGATTGGACTCTATGGTTAAAGTATAACGATATGTACTCTTAACGATATGCATTGAAAAGTTTGATGTTGGTCATGATTCTTGTTGGGTTTACTTGATTTAATAAGGATATGGGTGTTGCTTCATCGTTGTACTAGTTTAATTATTAAGGGTTAATGGTTAATTGCCTTGCTTTGATTATGTTGTAATCAACTCTTATTCATGAATGTTGTTAGTATAACTTTATTATAGGGTTGTCATGACTATGTACTAAATTATGTGATATATATGTTGACTTGACTAGACTTAGTATTGTTTGTCTTCTAATGTACATGCTTTTAACTTAATGAATATGTTTTATTGATTGGTATAGTATGTTACAATATGCATAAAGCTTTCTAAAGGAAATTACAACTTTATTAAAAATTTCCATTTTAGCATGATTTCATGATATTAGTGCATATGGTCTCATTATTAGTACACGTGGTATTCTAACCCCATTTTCTTCCTTTTTCCCACACATTTTAGGTTCACGTCGTTGAAGGACTTTTGATACGACTTTCAAGCAAGAACTATTAAGGAAGAAGACTTGGAACTCTCACTCATCCATGTTGATTAGGTCCTCACTTTCCGAGGTCAATGCCACTATCAAACATAAAATGTTCTTCTAGTCATAAGACTTCTATGTTCTTTCCTTTTCATAAGAATACCAAACATCGTATATCTTATATGTTGCTTTATTACATTAATTTATGGTCTAGGACAAAATGTTACACTCTTGTTAGATGGTTATGACATTGAGATATCAATTTTAGACTATGTTATATCTTATGTATCTATGTGCAATAAAAGAATAATACTACGTAATCTTCCTATACGAAGGGCCTATGTATACTCGATATAAATATTATATGTATTTGGAGGTCTATGAAACCTCATTGTAGAAGTAATGAGAAGTTTTAAATTATTCGCATTTCTAACCAATGAATGTATTGATATAAGCTAAGAGACTAGTATTAGTCCTCAAAGAGGACGACGACGCTTGTTACGTCTAGAGGGTGTTCCTAGGATGTGACATATAAAGATTTAATTGGAATTATTATTATGTAGTTTACTAAAATGTGATGCTATTATACCATTGTTTAGTTAAGTTGGAGGTTTATGGTTAAACCTTGATAATGGCGTCGTGAAGGTGATTGAGCAAGTTTTGTGATATCTATTGTCTATTTAAATTATGATTACTTGTGATTAAGTGATGATGTTTTATAAAGGTATACCTTATATTAAGATTGATAGTGTTTGTATGATGTTGAATTGAAATGTCTTTACTATGATTTGTGAGGTTTTTTCTAAGATATAAATGTTATATGGGTGGTGATAACTTTTAAATGTGCCTTATTATGCTATGATTATGTAAATGTGCTAACGTCAATTGTATGAATTATAATGAAAGGACAATACTCATGCAATTCTAATGGAGCTATGACGATGATGATTATATAAGTTATAGACCCTATTACCTACATTAAGCTATGACAATTAATGAAGACATTAAAGACATTTCAAAACAAACTCTAGCTTATCACCTATAGAACTAGAGTGAGGAGTGTCCCTGCACACATATGGAAGATAGGGTCCCAACTATATATCCTTGCACTCTAACTTTGTTTCCCCTATAGGAATACTAGCTAGTGGATCCACCTAGATGTTATGTACATGTTCTGATACTACCTTGTCAAGTAGTCCTCCTTCCTTTGGATTAGGGTTCCATGACGCCGGATTCCACATTAGCTCACTTGGTCTAAGTCGGTTAAGGAAAGATGATCTTAAAAGGTAAAATAAAATAATGTAACAAACTCTAACTAGGATGACCTAAGGTGTTTAGCTTTTTCTAGGTGTGGGCATGGGACTCTACCTAAATATTGTACTAGTTAGCATTGAGGGGAGTCTTAGGAGGATTTTCTTTTTTATATATAATACATACATATATATATATATATGCTTACGATTGTACATGATATGTATATGATGATGTTGCATACTGATTATATTATATGATCATTGGTTTCACTTATGAATATGTATTTCGTCTCTATTGCTAAAATATAATGATATGTACTGTTAATGATATGCTATGTGAAGTTGGACATTGGTTATGATTCTTGTTGGGTCTAATTCATTGAGTAAGGTTATGGGGCTTTGGTTAGTCATTGCACTAGTATACTTAATGATGAATCATGAGTAATGTTCTTGCTTTGGTTACAACTTTAGGAATTCTTTATCAAGCTTATTGTTATTATAACTTGATGATATAGTTGTCTTGACTAGTTGTGCAATTATGTGATATGCATGTTGTCTTGATTAGACTTAGTTTTGTTGGTCTTGTGATGTACATGCTCTTGACTTAATGAATAAGTCTTATTGATTTGTATGGTCTTGATGAATGTGCCTAAGGCTTTTCAAAGTACAATGTATACCATAACGAAAGGTCCCTTTTAGCATGATTTTATATTGTGTGTGCATATGGACTCATATTTAGTACAAATGATATGCTAAACCAATTTTCTCCCTTTTCCCCAACATTTAAGGTTCCGGCCCTTGAAGGGATTTTGAAACAACTTTGAAGGAAGAATTGGAATTCTCATTCATCCAACCTGGGTAGGTACTCACTTTAAGAGGGCAATGTCACTATCTAGATTTTTATGTTGTTCTAGTCATAAAATTTCTAATTATTCCATTTTATTTTAGTTCTAAAGTTTGTATAGCTTATAGTGTCTTTATTATATTGATGTATGAGACATGCAAAATTGTTATACTCATGTTTAGATAGTTATGAGATGAGATATCCAATTTTAAGACTATGTTATATCTTATATATATATTCAATAAATGTAAAAGACTAAGTAATCTTCTTATACCAAGGTTCTATATATACTTGATATTATTTTGTGTATGCGAGAGGTCTATGTAAACCTCATGATAGATAGAAGAAAAGTTTTAAATATTCTGCATTTTTAACCTATTAATGGAATGATGTAAGCTAAGAGGCTAGTCATAGTCCTCGATGAGGACGATGATGTCGGTTACGTCTAGGGGGTGCTCCCACATGTTTCATAAACCTAAAGAGCTTATCATTATTTTTATACAAGGATTTCATCTCCTATGACCTATGATATGTTTTATGATAAATTATAACTTAAAGGTTATTCAAAAAGGGACTTTAGCTTAGCATCGAGTGAACTAGATATGAGAGGTGTTCCTTTCCTAGTTGGAAGGTAAGTTAACAATGACCCTCATTAGATAGAAGCATCCATGTACTATGGAACTATGAGTTTATAATATATCTCCTAGTTCTTTAACTATGTTACCTTCAAAGGAATATTAGCTAGTGGATCCACCTAAAATGCGACGTTCATGTTTTTGTGCTACCTTGCCAAGTAGACCACCTTCTTTCGGCGTGCGGATTACATGTTTAGCACACATGGTCTAATGTCGGTTGACGCGATTGTTCCCTAAATTAATAAAAATGAAGACGATTAAAAGGACTTTGACTAGGATGATTTGAGGAGTCTTCTTAGTATAGGTAGGGGCATAGGACTCCACATAGACGTTGCACAAGTTTACTCTAAGGGAAGTCCTAGGAAATTATTCTCATGTAATATGAATATGAAATGTATAATGCTTATGATATATTATGTTGCCCTTACATAATGTTGACTATGTAAATGAACATTAAATGATGTATAGTTCTATATGTGTTGATGACTACTTATGATGTAAGTTGTATGAAGCAAAACATTACTTATGGCCTCCTATGTTGTTTACTTGATTATGTGTACTAATGGGGCTTCACATGATCATGGCACTTGTAGGCTTGGGATGGTATTTATCTGGTTATGATCATTCCTTATGTTTTTGTGATCCTTATATTGTATGTCCGTAACGGTTTTAAAATTACTTAACATGCTTTCTAAAAAAATGTTTTTTTTCCATGCATGTCCTTAAATGTTTATGTGCATACACACATAGTTAGTACATGTGGCGTACTAACCCCTTACATTATATAACTACAAATGTCGAGTCCGGATATTGAAGATTAATAACGATTAAGAAGCTTGGAACTCTTTCTCCAAGTGTTATTAGGTCTTCATGTTCATGGATGCTATCTTTTCTCCATTGTAGATTATGAATATTTTACTAGTTTTAAGAGATACTTTTATTTCCTATTATCATTTGGATTCTATTGTAGTAAGGCCTATATGGCGTTATTATTTTGTATTGGCCAAATTGAAGACTCGTATTCTTTAGATGGTTTTTATGTGAGACAACATTTATAATTTCATATGTAAGTTTATAATATTGCTATAAGAAGAGACTAAGTAATATTTTATGCAAGAGATCTAAATATACCTTACTTTGTATATGTTTTAGTTTTTAATTTTTTTGCATTTTAAACTAATTATATGTTATGACAAATGCTAAAGGTTTGAATGAGTCCTCTAAGAGGATGATGACACTAATCGTGATTGAGGTGTTGTTCGGTCATTAAAATGTCCATATTTGGTGTCTTACCCTAGTGATAAGATGAGTACATTCTTGTTTGATTTGTCAGATATTGTTAAGGAAGAGTGTAATACAACTATTCTCCTTGGTGACATGACTCTGTGTACGTTATTGGTGTATGCTCAATCATTTAAGATTCTAATCTTTGGAGGATAAGTACAGATGATAAGAGGAGAATAACCGACGATGAAGTGAAACCAAGGTTTAAGAAGAGTGTTCTAAATCAATATTGTTCTAGTGCTCCTAAGACAATCTATGAGAAAGGTAGTTCTCATGTTTATAAGACTACTTGTTCACCTTGTTTGAAAAGGCACTTTGGGAAGAGTCTAGCCGGTATCGGTGGTTGTTTTTTGTTTTTTTAAGGATGACCGCAAAGTGAGAGATTGTACTACTATTGCGGCTAGAGGAGGAGATGCAAATCAAGTTCCTCCTCATGTTCCAGATGGTGGTGCACCAAAGAGGAATCACTTTTATGTTCTCAAAGCTAAGGCAAATTCCGGTGAATATGTGGTAAGTTATAGTTTTTTCTCTTATGTTTTAATGGTTCCTTCTATGTTGGGGAGTATGTGAGTAGTTGGGTTTTAGATTGTGATATCTTCTCTTTTATTCCATCCAAGCATTAGAGTTAGAATGTTATAGTAGCATGTTGCATTTTTTTAAGTATTAAGTGAATATTATATTTTTGATCTCTATGCATTTTCAATTTTAATGAGGTTATGTTTATTTCATGAAATGAGTTTATATGATTTTTTTCTATCATATTTTCATGCATTTTTTAATAAATTGCTTAAATTTTGAATTAGTGATCTTGTGAGCATTTATTTTTGTGTAGTACTTGAAATTTTTTCTACGTTGTGTTTTCTTGAGAAAAGGTTATGAGGTTCTTAAAAACAATGTGTGTAAGCATGATAATGTGTGGAGAAGCAAGTTCCTCTTATATCATATGAAATAGAGAGTTATTTTTTGATGAGTTATATGTTTTGTTCCTATTTCTTGTTGTGTTTTGAGTCTCTTGTTATGTGAAGTTGATGTTCCTCCTATTTATTTGTAATGTATATTGTGTGGTATGGTTATGAGATTCTACTTTTTTTTCTTAATCTCATGATAGTTTTAATGTTGTTGCAAGTGTCATTCAATGACGAATGTTGTCCAAGTAGTGGAGAATGTATAATCCCTAAAATGAACAAGGTGAATCTAGAGCCTAACCTGTTTCTCATGAGATTTTAAGCTATTGAAATTAATAGTATAGTGTTATGAGGAAGTTTTTAAAGTTTTGAAGCGAAAGTTCCAAGAACGTCCAAGACGTTCAAAAATTAGCCTTGACTTATTTTTATGTGTGCTAGTGTGACTTCACACGTTTTAAGTGTTGCCTTGAGTTCAAATTCATGGGAGAGCTTACTAACATCTAGTCGAGCATGTTTAAGGTTGAAACATTCCAGAACGGTTCTCCAATGACCACCCTAAGATTCTTGAGTAGAACAAAAGTTTTTAATTGAAACTGCCTAACGCAGTCCATAAATAAGATTGCACAAACGAAACCCCATCGTCCAAGGAATGGTCCATCAATGGGGGCCATTACTCCACACTAAGCATGTGAGCTTAATACACCTAACAGGATTTGACATACCCCGTAAATTCAATGACATAGACTAGAGCTTCACAACATTTCAAATGATAATTTTAGACCTAAGTACGTGTAAGATACTTGTCTAAGATGTTTTAGAACCAAAATGCTATGAAACGACCATGACGTCAGGAAACTAGCGATATTGAACTAGTGAACGTCCTTAGGTTTTGGGAAGGATTGGGAGTGTTTTATGATGTACAAGTCTAGTATAATAGATTTAAATAGGTAAAAAAATATTTATAGGGTTAAAAAGTCCAGGTCCGACCCCTCAAATATAGCCCGAGAGGTCCATGAAGGGATGCCACTTTAGACCAAGCAATCTGCCAAGAAGTAGCAGCTTTTGTGCACGGGGGATCTAGTCCATGTCGCATACATGTTACCCAAGGAAAAAAACATAGTCTCTAATGTGTACACATCACAGAATCTTCAGGTTTATAAATTTTTATTCTGAAATTTTGCAGGAGCATCCGTGGGACGCGGACTTATTTCTCGACGAAAAATCGGTAATTTGAATTTTAGTTTTGACTTCATTAAATGGTCAATTTAAGTGATGGATATTTTTGGCATATTAAGGGAGGGTTATATATATGTTTTCCTTCAGTTTTCTCCCACAATCACTCACTCAAATAAAAACCCCAAAACAAATGCTAAAGGTTCTCCCTTCTCTCTACATTCTCTCTCTACTCATCCTCCATTGAAGAAGTTTTATAGGTTGAACAAGCAGTCAAAGTTCTTAATTTTTCTACTCAATTTTGTTGAGATTAATATTTAAGGTATGATTTCTATCACTCTTGGGATTTTTTTCCTCAAGACGTCCCTTTTAAAAGATGATTTCTGAATCTTCCAAAACTAGGGTTTTTCCTCTCACATGGTTCTTCTTTGAAAAATTAAATTACGAATTAATTGTGTTGAACTATTATCAATTAATGTTGTTTAAGTGTATATTGATGGTTAATTGATTATTTCCAATGGGATTTACTTAGACCAATGTTCTTTCCCCAATTTCATGAATACCTTAAATTGATATGAGGAATTATGAAGATCATAAACATGTATATTGAATACATTGTTGTTAAAAATATAATTGTTTCTCCAATATACCTTCTTTATGTAATTCGTTATGTATTCTTTGTAATGGAAGTCTGAAGGTTCTTGGAAGGGCCAAAGAAGTTATATTGATTGGTTTTTTGATTGAATTGTGAATTATGAGTTACTTAGATAGTAATGCTTCTATATTTAATGAGTGGTTGTGATGTGATGCTAGGTATTCCTCATCCTTAACCGTAAGACAATTAATTAGATGTGAATTATGTATGCATGTTGTGATACGAATATTATATGAGTGTAAGTCATGAGTATAATAGAATTTAAGTAAAAGTCTTAATCATTTGTGAAATGGTATCTAATGTGAAAGGATTGTTCTCAATTAAGATAACATATAAGCTAATATAATAAGATGTTTACATAGGGCTCTAGAGGAGGATAATGTGAACTTTTATGATTAGATATTATGATTACAACAGGGATTAATTTCATAACACCAAAAGGGCATGTAAATGAGATGGAGTTTTCACGTTAGTCAGTCTGGCCTCCCAGATGGGTTTTATTACATTAGCAAGTATGGATTCCCAAGATATGTTTTGCTTCATGAGATGGAAATCTTCACTTTTATCAAGTCAACGTCTTTAGCAAAAATATCTTTGACCCTTAACTATTTGCCCACATAGGACTCAATCTTAATTGATTCATCTAGAGAGATATATACGAATTGTTGCACCTTAGGAAAGTGTTAACGCTCTCTTTTCGATGTGGGGGTAGAACACTAGATTTTATGTAGCTCATATGGTTTCAAGTCGGTTGTTGCATTTATTTCGGTAATGTAAAAGTAAATTAGCAAGTTAAGAATGTGTACTCTTTTTAGGGTTGTCTTAAAGGCTACTACAGATTTGAGGGATGGTATGGACTTCTCTTTACGTATTGCTCTTAACGGCTCCTAATGAATTGTCCTAGTAGTTTTTTCTTATGATTATGATTATGGTTATGTTGATAATATATGAGTAGCATTGATGTGTTAAGCATGTTATTAAAATATGACACTATGATGTTAGTATGAAACAGGTTGCTTAATGTGACACTTACTTTGGATGTGGTTATGGGGATCTATTCTTCGTATTGCTCAAGTGCTGCATTAGTCTCTTATATGTTGGTTTGACTTATGATATTCTATATATGTGTATATTGATTTGTTGGGTATTATGCATTCCTTTAACTAGATTGTGCCTTTTCTCATTCATAAATTATTTTATGCATAGGGACCATACATAGAACATGTGGTTTGTACTAACACATATTTTTTCCCTTTTTCCAAACATTGTATGTTCGGGCCATTGAAGTGTCTTGAGGATAAAGAAAGAAGGCTTTGACTAGACTCTCCAAGTTTTGGTAGGACCTCTAGTTCGAGGATGCTACTACATATTCTACCTTAATCGTAGTTTTATTTTCTAACAACATTCTTTTATATTTTATTGTTGAAGTTTTTTATGTAAGCCCTATTTAGCACTTATGAATTTTTAGAAGGGCTACACCCGGAGGTTTTACTTCATTTTGATGATTTAATAAGAGACAGTATTAGACTGAATTCTTATGTATTGTAATGTTTATTAAGCAAGAGGCATATGTAAGTTTCCTATGTGAGAGGTCTATGTAAACCTCACTACTTATATGCATGAAATATTTAAATGTTTCCGCACTATGACCTATGATATGTGATGACAAATGCTAAGGGATTTTCTAAGTCTTTTTCGAGGATGAAGATGCCAGTTACGCCGAGAAGGGTACTTTTGGTGGTAACAAACATGTTATAAGAGCTTGAGGTTGAGTAACCTTAGGGTTGATGTCTAACTAAACCATGTCTATGTATGGTCGTATTCATAATTATTAATTGTGCCATACTTATGTGCAATAAATCTAAAGTGTAAGACGTGTTCTAAAGCGTAACATAAGTGTCAAAAGGTTTAGACACTATTTGATGGTAAATTTTAATGAATATATTTCATTTAAGAAGTCTATGCACCAAAACTTCAAGGAACCTCCGTGACGTTCGAAAACTAGTTCAATGAGGCACTAGTGTTCCTTAGCCTATTTGACTACGTTTAGGAGTCTTAAATAGATGAATTTTTGTGGAAGTGTGTCTGTCATGTATAAGGTTTGATTAATAGTTGAAACGTTGAGGTGTGACTACCCATGTTCCAACCCATGTCCCTTGAGGATGACCCTAGCATTTTTAGGTCAAAAGGATGCCCCACGTAGTGTTAAAAAATGGATCCACGATCTGTTGTCCAATCATCAGGGAGTGGACTGACTCCGTCAATGGAACGATAGCCAAAATTTTGGAAGCCTTCAAATGGACAGTCCCATAACTTATCGACGAATGTGAAGCACGGAGGAGAACAATGTTTGTCGATGGACACACGATCCGTCGGTAGTAGTCTCGTCTATGGAGGCTTTGTTTTGCTTGACGTGTTTATGTTATTCATTTAACTATTTTGCATATTTATGAGGTTACAGGATCTAGGGGAGGCGTAATTATGTTAAAAACAAGCTATATAATGATCATAACCTATTTAGACTAACCTAACTTCTCATTATTCCGTAAACCCAAACTATCTTCTGTCTCTCTTCTTTTTCTCTCCCAAATTTAAGAACAATATATAAGTTCAAATTCAAGGGAGTTATTTGGGTGATATCACCATGGTTTTGACATTATTATTTATCAAACATTAATATATTGTATTGTTTTTACCTTTGGGACTTGGTTCCCCAAAGAGTTCCATCAAATTGATTTCAAAAGTATGAAATTCAAGTGTGTCTTTTCCAATTTTAAAATTGATGTTGTGAATTGCTTTGTTTATTATTTATTTTGTCTATTATTAATCTATTAACATGTATTATAACTCAATTATATTACTTCTTGATGGATTGGTGTACTCTGTAGAAGATGACCTATTCCCCTTAACCATAGGTTGTGATCTTGATGTAAATTTTCGTGTCTTTGTTCAACAGACTTGGATATTGGTTGAATTACTATCTTATAATGTTACTGTATGGATTATAATTTAATTAATATGAATTTTAGTCCTATCATTCTAGTTCTTTAGTATTGATCTTGATTATGACTTTGACCTAAGTATGTTATCTTAAGCTAAGAACTAGTGATGGATTGTAATGTTGTGATTCAATTGTCTTTGTTTTCATGTTTTTTATTGATGTGTAATGATATTAATTACTTTTTATGTATATTTAATTTTTGATATTAAGACCTTGATAATGGATTATGAAGTAGGCTTGGTAAGTCGTGTAATCCCAACTCTTTACTTTATTTGTTGTTAATTGTGATTAAGTGGTGATGTTTCATTGAACTATATCTTGTATTCGGATTGATAGGGTTCGTATGATGTTGAATTGAAATTTATTTACTATGGTTTGTAAGGTGTAGTCTATGATGTAAGTGATATAAAGATGCTGATAACTTACCAATGTGCCTTATCATGACGTGAATGTGTAAATGTGCTAACCTCACTTTTATCAATTGTAATGAGTGGACTATAATAATTCAGTACATATTTAGGTATTATGCTGATGGTGATAAATATACAAGGAATATACCTTAGGACCTACATTAATCTATGATTATTAATAAAGACATTAAATACATTTCAAAAGGGACTCTAGCTTATCAATGAGAGAACTAGAGTGAGGAGTGTTCCTTCGGACATAGGGAAGGTAGGATCACTAATGTACTCTTGCGATTGGAGACCATAATGCATGTAACATAAAGAGGGTCCCAACTATATCTCTTAGTTCTTGGACTATGTTTCCCCCATAGTAACTAACTAGGGGATCCACATAATTGTTATGTTCATGTTTTGGTACTACTTTTGCAAGTAGTCTGACTTCCTTCAGTGTAGGGTTCCATGACACCTGATTCCACATTAGCTCATGGTCTATGTCAGTAAGGAAATATGTTCCCCAATATTAAAATGAATTAATGAAATGAACTCTCACTAGGATGACCTAAGGGGTTTACCTTAGTCTATGTAGGGGTATGGGACTCTACCTAAACATGGCAATCAGTTCGCCTTGAGAGAAGTCATAGGAGGATGTTCTTTTATATGAATATGCTTATGATTATACATGTTATGTATATATTGATATTGCACATTAATGATGCTACATGATGATTGGTTTCACTTATGATCATGTGTTGATCTCTATTGCAAAAGTATGATGATATGTATTCTCAATTATATACTATGTGAAGTTCGACATTGGTTATGAGTCTTGTTAGGTTTACTTGATTGAGTAAAGTTATGGGGCTTTGCTAGGTAATTGCACCTATTGACTTAATGAGGGTTCGTAAGAAATTGTCTTGCTTTGGTTATGTTTTAATGAACTCTTATTTATGCTTGTGGCTATTATAACATGATTATAGAATTTCCTTGACTAGTGGTCAATTACATGATATGCATGTTGACTTGACTAGATATAGAATTGTTTGTCTCGGGATGTACAGGTTTATGATGACAAATATGTCTTAGTTAATTTTATGTTCTTCTTGAATGTGCACAGGGCTTTTCAAAGTAAATTTCACACTTTAATGGATTGTCCCTTCTTAGCATGATTTCATGATATATGTGCAAATGCTCTCATACTTAGTACAATTGGTGTACTAACCCCATTTTATCCCTTTTCCCCATCATTTTAGGTTTTAGTTGTTGAAGGGATTTATGATAACTTGGAAGAAGACTTGCAATTCTTATTCATTCAAGTTGGGTTGGTTTTCACTTTCCGAGGGAAATGCCAATATCGAGCTTATGAAGTTGTTCTAGTATTAAGAGTTCTATGTTTTTTCCTTTTCATTTGGTGTACTAACCCTATTTTCTCTATTTTCTCGAACATTTTAGGTTTTGGTCATTGAAGGACCCTAAGACGAATTTGAAGAAGACTCGGAATTCTCATTCATCAAAGTTGGGTAGGTCCTCACTATTTGAGGGTAATGCCAATATCAAGATTATGAGGTTGTTCTAGTTTTAAGACTTCTATGTTATTTCCTTTTAATTTAAGACATCCATTTGAGACCATATTATATATTATATTTCTATGTGCAATAAAAGTTGAAAACTATGTAATTTTCATATATGAAGGGTCTCTGTAAACTTGATATAAATATTATGTCTATGTAGAGGTCTATGCAAACTTCAATGTAGATGTAATGAAAAAATTTCAATTTTTTCTTATTTTTTACCAATGAATGTGATGATGTAATCTAAGAGGTTAGTCTTAGTCCTCAAAAGAGACGGTGATGCCGGTTACGTCTAAAGGGTGCTTCCCTATTGTGAGAAACTTTGTATCAGAGCATGAGTTTGAATATCTTATAGTCAATGTCTCTCTTAACAACGTCTATGTTGCTTCGTGTTTGTAATTGTGAAGCGCGCCACACTTATGTATAGGAATCTATGTTATGCTTAGGAAACTCTCACTTTCTTGGAAGTCCAATATGCGCCTCTAGAGTTTTGAATCTACGTGCTATTTGCATTTATTCCTTTAATTATGATGATAGGAAATTAATACTCAAAGGAACGTGGCACTAAGACTTTAATAAGAGATTTCCAATGCGGGAGTTCCTCCACGTGGTGATCAAGTCCCTTCTATTGAAGAAGATGTTATTGATGACAAAACTCCGGTCAGTCCTCCTCTTTTGACGGATGGTGACATAAGGGCTTCTCTTCTCCACATGGCCCCAGCCAATACTTCTCAAGCACAAACAACCACTACCCAAGATCAAGATATGACGACCCATGCTAATCGGGAAGTTGTAACCTGAGCAAACCAACATATTGGTAACATAGCCTCCTATTTTTGAGTGATTTTTATAGGATGAATCCCCGTATTTTCTATATTTCAAAGGTTGAAGAATACCCCTAAGAGTTCACTGATGAACTCTATAAAATCCTCTATGTTATAGGGTTGATCAATAGTGAGAAAACAAAGTTAGCCACTAACAAACTTAAGAATGTTGCCCAAACATGGTACGTCTAATGGAGAGTCAATAGGACCTTCAGAGGTAGGACAGTGACTTGAGATGTGTTCAAAAAGGCATATCTTGATAGATTCTTATTTAGGGAGAAGCGAGAAGCTAAAGTGGTGAAGTTCAACCTTCATCAAGGAGGTATAAGTGAGCTTGAACACTCCTTGAAATTAACTATATTTTCAAAATATGCTCCTTCTTTTGTTTTTCATCATACAGATGAAATGAACCGCTTTGTTAGGAGATTTTTGGATGACTTGCAAGAGGAATAGCAGTCAGTTGTGCTACATGAAAATATGAACATTTCTCATCTCATGTTTCAAGCTCAACAAGTGGAAGAGAAAAGGGCTAAAAAAAATATTAGAGATGCCAAGACAGCAAGATCTTTTGATAGTGGTTGTTCAAAAGGTAGGCTTGATATCCAAGATAAGCCTAGGTTCATGAAGAGGGTTTATAATCATGTTACAACCAATACCCTAAGGCTTGTTATGATAGGTTGTATAACCCTAAGCCTCAAGACGGAAGAGGTCCTACCTAACCTAACAAGAAGACAACTTGTGGAATAGTGGCAAGAAGCGCTATGGTGAATGACTTAAAGGAACAAATAATTGTTTTTGTTGTGAAAAGGTGGGCAAAAAGTGAGAGATTTCTCAAAATGTAAAGGATCAAGACAAGGAGAGCGCAAAATCAAGGGGTTCAAATGATGATCCAAAGAAGAATCACTTTTATGCTCTCTACTCTAGGGTGAGAAAGAAACTTCCCCCCATGTGGTGATCGGTATGTTTAAAGTCTTCTCTATTGATGTATATGCTTTACTTGAGCCCGGTGCTACCTTGTCATTTGTTACACCTGTAGTAGCTAAAAAGTTTGAAATTTTGCCCGATATCTTGAGTTAAACTTTTAAACTATCTACCCCGGTGGGTGAGTCTATAGTTGCAAAAAGGTTGTATAGAAATTGTCTTATATTGTTGCCCAATAGAGTTACTCATGTGGAAGTAGTAGAACTTTATATGTTTGATTTTTATGTCATATCAGGTATGGATTGGTTGTATGCTTACATTGCCTCTATAGATTGTAGAATGTGGGTGGTGAAGTTTAACTTTCCAAATGAGCTCGTTTAAGAGTGGAAGGGGTGAAATTTTATTCTTAGAGGTCGTATTATTTCTTTTTTGAAAGCTTGTAGGTTGATCTCTAAAGGGTGTCTATTCTATTTAGTAAGAGTCCAAGATTTAGACTTCGAAATTCCTCACATCGAGTCAGTCTTCATGGCGAGGCAATTTTTGAAGGTTTTTCCTAATGATCTTCCCGTTGTTCTTCTCGAAAGGGAAATCGATTTTTGTTTCAACTTGATACCAGATACAAATCCCATTTCAATTCTTCCTTATTTAATGGCTACGGCCGAATTAAAAGTGTTGAAGTCTCAACTCAAAGATTTACTAGACAAAGTCTTCATTAGTCCTAGTATTTGTAAATGGGGTTTTTCGTTTTTATTTTTGAAGAAGAAGGATGGGTCCCTCAAAATGTTCATTTATACTCACCAACTCAATAAAGTAAAAATGAAGAACAAGTATCCTCTCTCTCAGATAAAAATCTTCTTTGATGGCAATCTACTTTTCTATGATTGACTTGAGGTTGGGGTATCACCAAGTTAGGGTGAGAGGTGAGGATATACGAAAAATGGAATTTCGTACTAAATATGGTCACTTTGAGTTCTTAGTAATGTCGTTTGGTCTCACAAATGCCCCGATTGAATTTATGAATCTCATGAATAGGGTGTTTCAAATTTACCTCTATTCATTTGTCATTGTCTTTATTGACCACATCTTTGTCTATCAAAAAATGAGGGTGACCACATGGACATTTTGAGGGTGGTGTTACAAATGCTTAAGGAGAACCAATTATTTTCAATGTATAGAAAATGTGAGTTTTAGTTGAGGTTGGTTGCGTTTCTTGGTCATATCATCTCTAGTGAGGGAGTTGAGGTTGATCCAAGGAAAACCAAAGCGGTGAAAAATTGTCCTAGACCATTGATTCAAACAGACATTAGGTGTTTGTTGGGTCTACTGGTTATTATCAGAGTTTTGTGGATAGTTTTGCGTCCATTACATCTCCCCTAATTTGTTTGACGCAAAACAGTATGAAATTTGAGTGGTCAGAGACATGTGAGAGAAGCATCAAAATATTGAAAGATAGGCTTACTTCCGCTCAGGTGTTGACTTTAACGGAGAGTACAATGGGTTTCATTGTGTATTGTGATGCATCCTGAGTAAGTTTATGATGTGTGCTTATGCAACGTGGGAAAGTAATAGCCTATACCTGTAGTCAACATAAGGTGCATGAGAGGAACTATCCAACTCATGATCTTGAGTTAGTGGCCATGGTATTTTCCTTGAAAATATGGAGGGATTACTTTTATGGTTCATGTAGATGAGTATACCAACCACACGAGTCCTCAATATGTTTTGTCTCAAAATGAGTTGAATCAACGACAAGGAAGTTGGTTGGAAATGTTGAAAGATTTTGACATGAGTGTTCTCTATCACCCCAGCAAGGCCAATGTGGTTTCGGATGCTCTAAGTCGTATGACAATGGGTTGTGTGTCTCATCTAGAGGAAGATAAGAAAGACCTAGTTAAAGATGTTCATAGGTTTGCTAGATTGGGTGTTAAAGAATGGTGGTCTTAGGGTCCATCAAAACTCCGAGTAATCTTTATTGGTTGAGGTGAAGTCCAAACAACACCTTGATCAACCTTTGATGAGGCTCAAGAATACGGTTCTTGGAAAGCTTAATAAGTCATTCTCTTTAGGGGTATGGTGTCTTGAGGTATAAAGGAAGGTTTTGTGTTCCAAATGTAGATTGTTTGATGAATTGTAATTTTGAGGAAGATCATGGGTCCTGTTACTCCATTTATCTGTGTTTGAAAAAGATGTACCATGACCTTAGAGAATTTTTTTGGTCTAAACGTTTGAAGAATGACGTAGGGGAATTTGTAGCAAAGTGTCTAAATTTCCAAAAAGCGAAACCCAAACAACAAAAGTGGGGTGGTTTACTTAATGAAAACGTAGTTATTACTTTGGAATGGGAAAACATTAATATGACTCTATATGGGTGGTTGTGGATGGGTTGACAAAACCTGTCATTTTATTCTTGTCAAGTCTACTTACTCGACTGAGGATTATGCGAAAATATTCATAAATGAGATTATATGCCGTCATGGTATTCCGTTATCCATCACATCAGAAAGGGTTGCACAGATCACATCATTGTTTGGAGGTCATTCTAAGCAGGGTTGGGTATCATGGTGAAATTAAGCACCTCTTTTCATCCTCAAACGGATGGTTAATCAAAGCGTAGTATTCAAACCCTTCAAGATTTTCTTAAAGCTTGTATCATTCATTTCAAGGGAAATTGGAATAAGCTTTTGACTTTTGTGGAGTTTGCTTACAACAATAACTATCATTCATCTATATCTATGGCTCCTTATAAAGCCTTGCATGGAAGGAGATGTAGATCTCCCATTGGATTGTTTGGAGTGGGTGAGTTTTAACTTTTGCTTACCGATTTGATTTATAAGACTTTGGAGAAGTTTCATATCATAAGGAATCACTTGTAAATAGCCTATAGCCGGCAAAAGTATTATGCCTACCGTAGGAGAAAGGAATTAGAATTAGAAGAAAGTGATGAAGTGCATCAAAATATTTCAACTATGAAAGGGGTTTTTAGATTGGGCAAGAAAGGAAAGTTGAGTCTTTATTATGTGGGTTCCTAATAAATCTTGCATAAGGTTTGTAAGGTTGCCTATGAGTTGAAACTCCCTAGTGAATTGGCTTCAGTTCATTCGGTTTGTATGTTTCTACAAATAAGAAGTGTATCGGTTATCCTTAGTCCTCTTCCTATTGAAGAGGTTTTGGTTCGAATCCTCTATAGACTAGTAAAGAATTTAAGGAACTGAGAGGTTTCTTCTGTAAAGGTGTTATGGAAGAACAACCTGGTTGAGGGTTCAACACGGGATGCCGAAACCGACAAGAATTCCCATTACCCTCATCTATTTTATAAATAAGGTTATTCATTCCTATTAACAATAAAAATAATAACTAAAGTTAAAGTTGCTTTGATATTTTGTAATGTTTTTCAAAAACGTGCATTTTTGGTGTCATTACAGTAAACTTTTAGTTAATTGTTCATATTGACTTGAAAAATTATAATTCTTCTTGTTTTGATTTATGTTCTATATTTTGCTATGGTGAGCCTTTAGGAAATTATATTGAGCATCTGTTAAGTTTAGTTTTAGAATAATTGAGTCATATATGGTATGTTGAACTCATGTTGTTGTGAGAAGGAAATTACTCATAATGTGATTTTTGAGCCTTATAGTGTGTAATTGAATCTTGAATTGCTATGTTTAAATACCATGATTGTTATTGTATTTTAAGTTTTCTGTATTTTTGATTGGTTGAGATGCTAGTCTTGAGTCTATTCCTTCCTTTTGAATGATTATAGTGTCATTCAGGGACGAATGTTCCTAAGGGGGGATAATGTAACACTTCAAAATTCTAAGACGTTTTCTAAAGCCTAACATAAGTATAAAAAGGTTAAGACAATGTTTTATGATCAGTTTTAATAAAGATAAGTTATTTTGGAAGTATAGGTATTAAAACGTCAAGGAACGTCCACGCCGTCTAGAACTAGTTCGATAAGGTATTAGTGTTCCTTAAATATTTTACTAGCTTTTCGTTGTCGAAAATATATGAATTTTGGTGGATCGGTATCTAAAAGTAATTAAGGTTGATTTATAGTAAAAAATTCCCGATCCCACTCCCCAGGGACAAACCAAGGACCCTTCAAGAGGACCCTATCATTTTGGGGACAAAGGTTGTCCAAGGCATTGTCCACAATAGATGCAACATACGATCCGTTGTCCAATCGACGGGGCTTGGACTGCTTACATCGATGGAAACTTAGACAAATTTTTGTAAGCCCTCAAAGGGACATTCTCTTAACTTATCGACGACTGTGCATCACAGAGTAGACCAGTGCCCGTCGATGGACACGTGATCTGTCGATCGTAGTCTCGTCTATAGCGCAATTATTTTGCTGCACGTTTTTATTTAATTCGTTTAATTAGTTTTATTAGTTATGAGATTAATTAGGGGTTACGTGAGGTCTAATTAAGTTACTTAACAACCCATATAAAAGACCTTAACCTAATTATACTAACCTAAGCTCTCATAGTTCCCAAAATCCAAACTCTCTTTCTTCTCTCTCTTAAGTAGAAGAACACCATAGAAAGTAAAATTCAAATGGGTTATTGGGCTGAATTAACCAATATTTCTAAATCAATCTTCATAAAACATTAAGGTATGATATTCCTTTCACCTTTCTGTTTTCTTTCCCCAAAAAGGTTCAATCAAATTTATTTCAAAAGTATGAAATTCAAGTCGGCCTTTTCCAATCTTTAAATTGATCTTGTGAATTGCTTTGTTTATGATATATTTTTGATATTACGAATATCTTAACATGTATTATAACTCAATTATGTTACTTCTTGATGGATTGGTCTAACTGATAGAAGATTACCTTTTCCCCTTAACCCTAGGTTATGATCTTGATGTAAATTGTACATTGTTGGTTGAATTGACATGGTTTTTTGTTCAATTAATATACTATGATAATATTTTCTCAATTATGAATGAACTAAGATTAATTTTAGTCCTATCATCCTATTTTTTGTCTAATTGATCTAGATGTGACTTAGACCTAAGTCTCTTTATCATAAACTATAAACTAGTGATGGATTGTGATATCGTGATTCAATTTGCTTTGTTTTCTTGTTCTTTATTGATGTTTAATTATATTAAAAACTTTTTGGGTTGAGTTAAGGGTTGATTCTAAGACCTTGATGATGAATTATGAAGAATACTTGGTAAGTCTTATGGTCCTAACTCTTTTCTTTAATTGTGGTTACTGGAGATTAGTGATGATATTGCATTGAAGTATATCTCTTATTAGGATTGATAGGGTTGGTGTGATGTTAAATTAAAATCTATTGAATATGGTTTGTGATGTGTTGGATCATATGTAATTGATATAAGGATGGTGATATCTTTAAAATGTCCCTTATCATGATGTGAATGTGTAAATATGCTAATCTCACTTATATGAATTGTAATTATACGACTATACTTATGCAATTATTATTGAGGTATGATGATGATTATTATTATACTAGGGATAGACCCTATGACCTAAATTAAACTATGATGATTAATAAATACATTAAAGACATTTCAAAAGGGACTCTAGCATAACACTCAGTGAACTAGAGTGAAGAGTGTCCCTTCCACATAGGGAAGGTAGGATCAGTAATGTAATCTTGCGATGTGAGACCTAATTCATGTAGCATAAAGAGGGTCCCAACTATATATTCTACTTCTTGATCTATGTTGCCCTCATGGGAATACTAGGTAGTGGAATGTAGCGTTCCATGACACCGGATTCCACATTAGATAATGTGGTCTATGTCTGTTTAGGCAAGATGTTCAAAAAGAGTAAAATTAACTAAAGGAACTCAAACTAGTATGACATAAAAGATTTATCTTAGTCTAGGTAGGGGTATCAGACTCCACCTAAACATTGCACTAGTTATCCTTGAGAAATATCTTAGGAAAATGTACTTATATATGACTATGCTTATGATTGTACATTTTATGTATATGATGATCTTGCACATTAATGATACTACATGATGATTGGTTTAACTGGTGAACATGTGTTGATCTCGATTGTTAATGTGTGATGATATGTACTCTTAATGATATACAATGTCAAGATAGGCATTTGTTATGAGTCTTGTAGAGTTTACTGGTTTTACTAAGTTTATGGGGTTTTGCTTGGCCATTGCACTTGTTGACTTAATAAGGGTTTATGGGTAAATATCTTGCTTTGGTTATGTTGTAATGAATTCTTATTCATGCTTGTGGCTATTATAATTTGATGATAGAGTTGCCTTCATTATCTTTTTAAATATATGATATTCATGTTGACTAGACTAGACTTAGCATTGGTTGTCTTGTGATGTACATGTTTATGACTTAATAAATATGTCTTAATTATTGTTCCGGTCTTCTTGAATGTGCATAAGGCTTTTTAAAGTAAATTGCATACTTTGATGGATTGCCCCTTCTTAGCTTGATTTCATGATATGTGTACATATGGTCTCATACTATAAGTGGTGTACTAACTCTATTTTCTCCCTTTTCCCCAACATTTTAGGTTCCGGTCGTTAATGGGATTTGATAGAACTTTCAAGAATACTTGGAATTCTCATTCATTCAAGTTGGGATATCTGATCTTGTAGTTAATAAGTGTAGGTATGCTATGTTGATTCCTAGAATGGAAATCTCTCGCCTAATGGTTTATGCCAAACAAATTTACTAGAAAAAGCTTATGCAAGTTGGTAAAGAGTTCAACAACGTGAGAATCGAAGATGCAAATTCTTCAAATAGTTAATTTGAGGTTCAAAACAAACAAAGGTTTAAGAAGAGTTTTTCCAATTAAGGCCCTCCTAATTCTCCAAGGGTCAACAAGAGTAAGGTTCCTACTCCCAATCCCCAAGGGGGGAAAAGTCATATATATTATGTTGATAATCCTCTTTGTGCCAAATATGTAAGAGAGAAATTGTTATTGTTTTTGCAACAGTTATCACATGAAGAGAGATTTCCCAATGGTTATGAATCAATGAAAGGAAAATACTCAAGCACAAGCAAGTACCCCAAATTCGGATGCTGCTAAAAAGAATGTGGTTGCCGGTTTGTTAAAGTTATTTTTCTTTGATTTATATGCTTTACTTTATCCTGGAGATACATTATCATTTGTGACCTTCCTTGCAGCCATGATATTTTATCGACATACTAGACAAACCTTTTTTTGTTTCTACCCTCGTGGGTGATTCTGTGGTGACTAAAAGAATCTATAAAGGTTGCCCTATTTATTTGCCCAATAACGTTATATTAGTTGACTCAATCTAACATGATATGCTAGATTTTGATGTCATATTGGGAATGGATTGGTTGCATGCTTTATTTGACTCTAGTGATTGTAGGAAAAGGGTAGTAAAATTTCAATTTCGAAATGAACACATTTTACAGTGGAAGCGAGGAAACTCAAATCCTAGGGGTGAGATCATTTCATGTCTAAAAGCTTGCAAGTTGATTTCAAAGGGTTGTGTCTATCACATAGTTAGAGAAAAGGATCTAGAATCCAAAGTCCTTCCATTAGAGTCGTTACTCATAGTGAAGGAATTCCCCAAGGTATTTTCTACTAACAAACACCAAAATCATCCCGAGCGGGAAATCCACTTGTGTATAGATATATTACTTGATGAATAACCTATTTCAAGCCCTTCTTATCGAATGTCCCCGTCCGAGTTGAAGGAGAAAAAGGCTCAAGTCAAAACTTTGTTAGATAACAGCTTTATTCGACCGATCATATCTCCATGGGATTCTCCGGTATTGTTTGAAAAGAACAAGATTGGGTCATTTAGAATGTGCATAGGTTATCGTCAATTTGACAGAGTCAACATAAAAAATAAGTACCCGCTCCCTAGGATTGATGACCTATTTGATAAACTTCAAGGAGCGAGTTTATTTTCCAAAGATTGATTTTAGATTGGGTTATCACAACCATAGGGTGAGGGACGTTTATTTTTCAAAAATGGCATTCTGAAAAAGATATGGTCACTTTGAATTTCTAGTTACATCATTTTTTCTAACTGATGCCCCGGCGACTTTCATAGTTCTGCAAGTTGATATACCGTGGTTTCACGGTATAACTAATACTTTTTCCTTAAGTTTAGTGCGTCCAAAAGCCTTTTTGTGCTAATTTTTATATAAGTTTCTCTTTGTTTTGCAGAAAATCCGTCCAAAGCCAAATGCGGAGATTTTGAGAGAAGAAATGTAGAAAAGACCCCCTACGGAGCAGATGACGGTCTGTCGTGCTTGTGACGGTCCGTAGGTGGAAGTGTAGAGAAGCTGCTGAAGGAAGATGGGGAAGTCTGACCAAGTGTGGTATTACGGAGCTTGCGACGGTCCGTCATGTATATGACGGTCCGTTCTGCAGGTTCGTCGTGGAGTTCAAAGAAGTGATCCCAGTACCCAGATTCCGAAAGTTGAAGTATTTTGAAACGAAGACCCTCGACGGAACGTTGTGCCTATGACGGTCCGTCATACTTGCCGTCAAGGGGAATGAAGAATGCAGCAGAAGAAAGTGTACAAGTATGGGACGACGGAGTCCATGACGGTCCGTCATGACAACGACTGTCCGTCGCATGGTCCGTCGACCCAGCCGCGTTTTGGCAGATTTCCAGCAATTAGAATTCTTGTCTAATTAGGTTTTTATTTTTATATAAATAGTTCGAAAAACCTCGTTTTTGAGGTTAGACACCAGATAGTTAGACATCATATTATTAGACTCTTTGTATTAGTGTTAGATTTTTTGATTATCATTGATTGCAAGTGATTTTTGGTGATTAATCAAGAAACCTTTTGGATTTTAATCTTTCTCATTGAAGTAAGTACATGAATTCTTATTTGATATATTTGAATATTGTGTTTATGGCTATGAGTAACTAAACTCCATAACTAGGGTTGTGGGAACCATAGGCATATAATGAGATAAACCCTAGCTAAAATAACAATTCTAGAATAGTGTCTTGCATGTATTAATTATTCTTTCGCTTAGAAGTCTTTTTAACGGATGATCAACGTTAGAACTCGCCTTAATGCTACTTGCCGTACCAAGGAGGTAGATAATAGGAAAAGAATTATTAACATAGATTTACTGTATACTATCTAATAGGCTATTATTGATTGGTACGAGGTAATAATGTAGTCAAATATCGAATACGATTCTTAATATGAGGTAAAGATAAGGGTTAGGAAAGCAACACACGTAGCCGGACCAAGGTGCGGAGTGAGATTTTCTAGATGCCGGACCAAGGATTTAGAAATACATAACTTATCACTTTGCATGCAAGATACTAGGAAAGAATTGTTATAGTTAGAATTATCAAGTTATGAACCTGTGGGGAACACGTAAACCCTAGTTACTTTGATTAATTTATTAAAACCCAACATTCAAAACTGTTAAGTGTCTCTTTCAATTTCATTAGTTATTTTTACTCATTAGGAAATAGAAACCCCCCATTTTAATGTTTTTACTTTCTAAGGAAGTCATCAACCGGACAATAGTAATAACAAGTTGAAGTTAAGTCTAGACTATTTTCCTCGTGGGAACGATTCTAACCTCACTAGTTGGGTTATTTACTTGACGCGACCGCTTTACTTCTTATTTGAGAAGTAAGTTTGAGCGTATCACAAGTTCTCAAGGATAACAAGCTTTTCACTAAATTAAGTAAATGTAAGTTTTTGGTGAGGTTGGTTGCGTTTCTTGGCAACATTGTCTTTGGTGAAGCGGTAGAGTTTGATCAGAGTAAGACGTAAGTGGTCATGAATTGGCAAAGACATTTGAATCCTACCGAGATATGAAGTTTTCTAGGATTATTCAGTTACTATAGGAGGTTTGTTGAGGGATTTTTGTCCATTGCATCTCCATTAACGGCATTAAACCAAAAGAAAACAAAAATGGAATGGTCGGAGCCATGTGAAGAGAGTTTAAAATTATTTAAAGATAAACTCACCTTTTCTCTGCTATTGACTTTTCCGGAGGGTACTGATGGGTATGTGGCTATTTGTGATGCCTACAAAGTAGATCTAGTGTGTGTACTTATGCATCATTGCAAAGTAATAGTGTATGCCTCTAGGAAACTCAAGCATCATGAGAAGAATTATCCAACTTATTACCTTGAACTTGTGGACGTTGTATTTCCATTGAAAATTTTGTGACATTATCTCTAAGGAGAACATGTTGATGTATTCACCTATCGCAAGCGTTTACAATGTGTTTACATAAAAAAATTTGAATCTACGTCAAAAAAGATGATGAGAACTTTTGAAGAACTATGACATTAGTGTCCTTTAACATCCCGAAAAAGATAACGTGGTAGTGGATGCCTTGAGTATAGTGTCCATAGGTAGTGTGATTCACATGGTTGATGATATGAAAGAGTAAGTAAAAAAGGTTCATAGGTTCGACTCTCCAAAGGGTGGTTTCATGGTTCAACACAAATCCGAGTCGTCTTTAGTTGTTGGGGTGAAATCCAAGCAACACATTGATCCTCTATTGATGGAGTTAAAGGAAAAGATCCTATGTAAATCTAATAAGTCCTTCTCTCAAGGAGAAGATTGTATGCTTAGGAACAAAAGAAAATTATGTTTCCCAGATATGGATGGATTGAGGGAATTGATCATGGAAGAGGCTCATGGATCCTGATACTTTATTCACTAAGGTGCCACAAAGATGTACCATGACTTACGAGAAACTTATTGGTGGAATGGTATTGAAAGAGAATAGCGGATTTTGTTGCTAAGTGTCTGAATTAACAACATGTAAAAGCGGAACACTAAAGGTCGGGATGCTTAACTCAAAATATAGATACTCCAAAGCAGCACGAATCTATATGGGTCATTGTGGATAGATTGACAAGTCGTCATATTTTCTTCCCGTCAAAGTCACTCTTCCGGCGGAAGATTATCCAAAGTGTTCCTCAATGAAATAGTGATGTTAGATGGAGAAATTTTATTCATAATTTTTGATAGAGGTACTCAATTTACCTCTAATTTTTGCAATGCTTTCCAAAGTGGGATTTGTATGAAGGTGAACCTTAGTTCCACTTTTCATCCTAAGATATTTGGTGAAGGGAAAAAAACAATTCAAACTCTTGAAGGCATGTTTGGAGAATGTGATATCGACTTCAAAGGTAATTCGGTTGACCACCTACCTTTGATAGAATTCTCATATAACAATAACTTCCATTCGATTGTCTCTATGGTACCGTTCGAGGCACTTTATGGGAGGAGGTATAGATCCTACTTGGTGGTATTAAATAGGTGAGTTTTATCTACTTTTTTCTGATTTGGTTTATAAAGCGCTCAAGAAGGTTCCTGTTATAAGGGATATGCTAAAAATGGCTCAAAGTCGGCAAAAATCTTTTTCCGCCAATAGAAAGAGTGACCTTTTATTTTAAGTAGGAGATTGGGTTTATTTTAAAATTTCACTCATTAAAGGGGTGATGAGGTTCGAAAAGTAGGGGAAACTTAGTCCTCAATATGTGGGACCGTATGAAATTTTTTACAAGAGTTGAAGTGTGGCCTATGAGTTGAAACTACCAATGAGTTATCCATGATTCACCTTGTATTGCATGTTCCCATGCTCAAAAATTTTATAGGGACCCGGTTCCCATTTTTCCTCTAGAAGGTTTAGGGGTAAAAAAGGACCTTTCTTCTGAAGAGGTCCCGGTTGAGATGTTGGATCGTCAAGTTAAGAAATTAAGGAATAAGAACGTTGTCTCTATAAAAGTTCTATGGAGGAACGACCTTGTTGACAAAGTTACATGGGAGGCCCAGGACAACATGAAGTCCCGTTATCTTCACCTTTTTCCTTATAACTCCTAGCTAATGCTCAGGTTTGTAGTTATTTATATGATTATTATGAATAATATTGGACTTATCATGTTTTTCTAATCTATGCATATTGATGTAAAAATTCATACTTTAGATGAGTTCTGTTTCTTTTCAATGAAATGTGTTTCTTATGGTTGGATTTTACTTAAGTATGTGGTGTTTTTTAAGTATTCATGGAAGTTTTATTGAGCATATTTAGTGTGTTTTTTAAATATTCATGGAAGTTTTATTGAGCATATTTACATGACAACTCTTATGTTCATATGGAGCTCACATTGAAATGGTGAAGGTAGGTACTCCTTATATGATATGAATAGTTGTGATTATGTACGTGCTATGTTGGGGATTAAGTTCCTACCTGTTAATGCTATATTCATATGGTAAAAGGACTGAGAATTCCTCCAATGAGATCTGGATCATTTGACATATATCATTTTTAGTTTGGCTGCTAGTCTTGAATCTCTTCTTCCTACAAAAATCAAAAGGTGTCATTCTTGGACGAACATTCCTAAGGGGGTGAGTATTGACAGTACGTGAAAATTCTATGACCTATACTTGATCTTGACAAAATTAGTAATGATTATTTTTTACCGAAATAAGTGTAATAGACTTGTCTAAGAAGTTTTAGAACCAAAACGCTAACAAACGACCATGACGTACTGAAACTAGAGAAACTGAACATGTGAACGTCTTCTGGACTTCGGAAGGTTTGGGAGTGTTTTATGAAGTCTATGACTTTTAAAAAGTCTTTAAATAGGTAAACTAATGTATATTAGGTTAAAAAGTCTACGTCCGAATTCCCAAGGATTTCCCTAGGGGTTTACAAACAGACCCCACTTTGGAGTTTGCACCAAGCAATCTGTCAAGAAGTAGCAACTTTTGTGCATGGAGGGACCCATTTCGTGTCGCGTACATGGAAAACCCAAAACCAAAAACATGGTCTGTGACGCGAGCATATCACATAAACTTCTGGTTCAAAAAATATTTCTATAAATTTTGTGGGAGCAGCTCCGCGACGCAGACTTATTTCCAAAAAAAAAAAATCTAAAATTTAAATTCTAGTTTGACTTCATTAAATTGTCAATAAATGAGGGGTCTTTTGGGTATTTTATGGCAGGATTATATATTGAATTTCCTTTAGTTTTGCCTCACAATCACTCACTCAAATCAAAACCCCAAAGAAAATCCATAAAGCTCTCACTTTTCTCTATCATCCTCCTTTAAAAAACCTTTGAAGGTTGAAGAAGATGACGAAATCTTCAAGTTTCTACTACATTTCGAGGAAATTCAACTTTAAGTTATGGTTTATTTCACTCTTAGGATTCCTTTCCCCAACATGTCCCTTTAACAACCCTACACCATTTTATTTCTATGGCTACAACAAATCTGAACAACGCTTGTAAAGTCTTGCCTAAAACATTTTTTGGGACGCTTTTAAAGTGTATCCTATGTTTTGAATTTTTAGTTATTTTAATATTAGAAAACATTTTTATTGTGGACTCTTGAATGGTATAAGCTACACTTTATAAGTGTTGTTATAATTGGCAACAACTATTTATATAAATGGCTGCACTTTTTATGTGTCGTATTTTAAAAATAGGAAAATTGAAAAGTAACAGTTTACGATGTGGCCTTAGTGTTTTGGTGTTTTCACAAAAAATTTATATTCCTCTAACATTTTGACATTAAAATTTGTTCTCCCTCCCATTTTTATTAGGCAACAAAAATTAAAACAATGAAGCTATTATTTTCAGCTAAAGAAAGACAATGTATCTTTTTCCCCAACACATAACAATTCCCTAAAACATGAACTGAAGTTTCCATTATCGGTTGAAGGTGCCCATTTTGCAAGAAATTCGGAAGAATACCATTGAAGAACTTAAGGGAGCGATAGATTAACTATACATTTTCGTCCTAAACGACCCTCAAACATTAGTTGAAGAACACGACTTTCAGCTGAAGAACTTAAGAACGGAAAAGAAATACTATTTCTCTGAAGAAGACGAACTATACATTTTCGTCACAAATTTCCCTCAAACATCAGTTGAAGAACACGACTTTCAGATGAATAACTAAAGAACTGAAGAGCAATATGATTTCTCTGAAGAAGAAGATTTTTCTCCCACATCTTCCTTGTTTAAGATTGAAGAGATCAAAAACATGATTTTATTCAAAGATTTCTCATTGAACAAATGTTCCATAAGATTTCCTATTAAAAATTAAAAGAAAATGCTTCACAAATGAACTTGCCTCATGTCCTAATGCTTTTGGGTTGTTGGAATAGAGTTTATTAGGTAAGCGATTTTATCTTCAAAAGACTAAATTCTAGCTTTAAGATTAGGATATTCTTTGGTCAGTAAAAATTTCAACTTAGGTTTCCTATAATCTTGTGTTGTTGATAGGAATTTGTTGATTTTTGTATGTTTAGCTTGTACTTATATTATGTATAAATTGGATGAATATTATTGACAATATATTTTTTTATTCTCTTTAATATTCAATGTACCAGGTAAAGCTAAGTCGCCTTTCTCCAAAGAACTGAGGAAAAACTAAGTTGTCATTCTTCGAAGAATTGATGTGTTAAAGATGGCGATACCTACAATATTATGTCCATAATATAGACTTTTTTAAGCGTAAGTAGCTACTTTACAGGAATTTCGAAAGAATTTAGTGCTTGTTTTAATCTTTTTTCACTGCTTTTTTTACTTTGCTCGCCAGAAGCTTGGTTTGTTCGTTTGTTAATTATAATGATTTTGTCTTTTCTCTATTTGTTGGAACAATTTTCTAGTTTTCGAATATATCTCTTGAAGAGTCAATAACTTATTTTATTGTTTCTCTAGTTCTTTTTCATGTATAGATTATTATCTTTAATTCAGTATTCCTAAATGTTTTGGCATCATCTCATAGTATGAAGTTGTTAGAATCATTTTGTAGCATTTTGATTACTACATGTTGCTTGGACTTTTTTGTTCAACCTAGTAAATTGAGTTGTTTTGTCTATACGCACAAAGTGATTATTATACTAGCATGAGTTGGCTGCCTATATACTTCATATTTTCTTCTCTTTAAGTCCATGTTTAAAAGTCTTAAAGATTACATTCTCTATTTTTCTTTAATGATTTTCAGAGTATCTGTCGCTACTGGCAAGATTGAGATAATTTCAGTTTAAAGTTAATGTTTAGTTTTGCGAGATTTTAATCCTTGTTTGGACAGTTGTAGATCATGCTTTTTTTGGATTTTCATATTCATTGATTTGACCTCATAATTTTTTTTGAATCACTAATTTTGATACATCACGTCTTGAGAAATCAGTTCCCTTTTGTTAGTATTTCCAAAATCATGATAGCCCATTAAGGTGATTAATTGCTTTTTGTTTTCATTTATTTTATACAAGTTTCCTTAGTTGTAGTCCTTGTTTAACATTTTTAACCATCTGTAGTTTTTTACTTCTTTTGGATATCAATTTTTTGAAGAAAGATGAAAGTCAGTTTGAACCATAGGTTTAAGTTAAAAAATCTTACTATCATGGATTATTTTTACATTCCCTGCCATGTCTTTTAATTACTCATTATTGTGACTAAAATAGTGAGTTTCTAGTTAGCCTCTGTTTCTTACTTCTCCTGAATTTGGTATACTCTTTCCACTAATTCACGAGGAGTTATCCAGTTTCTAACCAATATGATTTGCAAAGGTAGAAAGTGTCGAAGATTGTGAACCCTAGGCATATTCAACTGTCAAGATAGAGGGAATTACTACTCCAAATTATTTAATTAAGTTAGTATCTATCGTTAATATATTTTGTTAACTTTTTATATAAAATCCTCTGAACAAATTACAAATCACATTGTAGAATTGTAGTATTAAATATGAAACAACTGAACTTCTCTTTATTCTCTAAATATGTTTTGGTATTATTGTAGCCATGTTTGATCTCGTATGGTCTTTCAAATGTTTCAACATCGTCATTTAATAGGATGTTGTGTGAATGTCTTTGCTAGAATGTTTATCATTGTGTTCCTTTTTTTACATCTTTAGCTAATAAATGTAGCTAGATCAAATGTTATTTTTAGAATTTCTTTCCAAGTGTCCTCTTCTATGGACTTATTCACAGTATTGTACTTGAGATATCTATGATTGTAAAGTACTTCTCTAAAAAGATCCTAAGTAGTATATGGAGGAATCTTGTGATGGAAGGAAGTCTAGCAGTTATTGAAGATACGACTTCCTTTCCATTAGCATAGTCACTGTCTCCTGAACCTTGAACCAGTCCACAAACTTTGCATACGGTAGTTGATATTCTTACACAAAAAATTTTACCAGTCACAGAGTACTTCTTAGTATCACTCCTTTATGTAGCCAACAAAAGAAGTTTAGAAACATGATTTTCTAGCTTTCTTTTGTTCTCTTCATGTTTATCCTACACAAAAATAACTATGTCAGATAATCCTTTGCCCTTTCTTTTAAATATTCTCTCAATGTGTATCTATCTTATTGTCACCCCAACAAATGATTCGTTCAACACAATCCCACAATCCCTACACAAATTCTCAGATACTAACTTTCTTCTGTTACTAAACCTCAACCTATATTCACACCATTTGCAGAATTAGCTTATGAATATATATTTTCTCTTTTTCTGTTTTTTGTCTTGTTATTGCTCTTTTACTGTATATTTTGTTGCTGACAGTGGAGGTATTTTATTTGTTAAGTAAGGATTTTTCTCAGTTTCACTCTTGTGGAACCTCTCGACTGTATTATCCTCAATTTGTCTAGTTTTTCTTCATTCAAATAATCAGTTAAATTGTTTGTTGATGTATTTCCTTTATTGCTGTATCAAATAGTGAACGTGGTTCTTTTTTTCTTGTTGGTTGTTGGTTTGATCCTATAATAAAGATCATTATAGTAATTATTAGTAGAATAGTAGATTTAATTGTCTTACTTGACTGTTTCTTCCCAAAGTGTGTCGGTTCAACCTGTAATTGTCCTACTTTCAAACTTTCCATTGATCATCTCATAAATCATTTGCCTTCTCCATATATTTTTTGCTGATTTGTGTGTAGTGTGCCTCCAGACGACAATACTTTCATGGTAGTGATAATAGGAGTTTCCTGGTCAATTGGGGTATCATTTTTATCTTGATTTCTTCTTATTCGAGCAGCAAATGATTGGATAATAGTGTAGGAAGTTGGTTCGTCCTTGTGACTAGACAGCTGATTCATCATATTTCTATGTTTTTGTAAATTTGGAATAGGTTAATCAATGTATGTCATCTTCCCCCTTTTCCACCTTGAGGTTGGAGATCACTAACCCGCAACTTTGTGTTAGCTTGAAATCTTAAGGCAAATTGATGTATCAAACATCAGTTTAGTTGAAGAATTTTGTACAACTATCAACTTAAAATTTCGGACATGTACATAAATAGGAACACAAACATTTTTAGTTCGTTAGTCATCATTAGATGTCTTAGAATTTCCCCTTTCTGTAATTGGCTTGCGAGAGATTTTGAACCTTAGTAGATGAAACATTAGTTTGGTTGATGAACTTTTGAACAACTATCCAAGTAAATCTAAAGGCATGTTTTGTAAAAAAAAAAAGTGATTATTTTAGTCCTAAACATGTCTCATTTTTTCTTCTTATAAATAACGAAACTTCCTTCTTTTTTTATCTTTATCAAATAAAATGAAATTCTTCGTTAATTTTCTAAATTTTATGTTCCACGCATATCATATGTCATTTAGTTAGTAGATATAAATCACGAAATCTGTAATCTACTAGAATATATAGTAAAAGACATGTTTTCTATAAAAAAAATTTAATCTATTAACATTTTTATTTAAAATAGCTGAAAAGGACCACCCTCTAAAGATTGAAAATGGTACAAAATTACCCTCCATCCACCTATTGGTTCCAAAATACCCTTATCACCAATCTATTTGCTCAAAAATACACTTGTCATCCACCTTTGAGATCAAAATTGACCACTTATTTAACGGTTTTAAATCTAAACTATTTAAATATAATTAAGTGACACTGAACTATTTGTTATAATTTAACTTATTAATATAATTTATAAATCAATCCATTACCCACACATTACTAATTAGCTCAACCAAATTAATAAATCTGTCACATTAATAATGCAACAGCAAGAAAGCTACTTCCAATGACTGTTTCTAAAAATTTGAGGCGAAAATATCTATAGACGTAAATTATCATACATTCTAGTGTCAAAATAAATATTAAGGATAAATTTAAAAGTTTGACTATGTTCATCTTAATTACTCTTTCATCTCAATTATGTGATGTTACTTCTTAAATAATTGTTTTAAAATAATATATTAAAGGTTTTAACACAAATAATGAATATTTATAAAATTATATCAAAAAAGTGCATAAATTAATTCGGATGTACCACATCTATACAATAAATCATGAATTTCGTATTCAAGTTTTAAATAGAAATGTATTGAAACTGTCATCATTAAAATAGGCGGCTCAACAAAAATATAATTAGCGCTTTGATTCAGACTTGAATAATTTTGGGCTTTATTTTCAAGAATCTATAATGTGTTTTAGGAGTGTTTATGGCGATTTTGATATTATAATTGGTTAGTAATTTTGTAGGCTTTAGTTCGTAATGTGTGGGTAGTGGGTTGATTTATAAATTATATTAATAAATTATAACCAAAAGTTTAGCGCCAAGTAATTTAAATTTTTTTAAATAATTCAATTTTAAAATAGTTAAATAAGTAGTCAATTTGACACGCAAAGGTGGATGAGAAGGGTATTTTGGATCCAATAGATTGATGAGAAGGGAATTTTCGAGCAAAAGGTGGATGAAGGGTAATTGGGTACCATTTCCAATACATTGAGGGTATTTTAGGTATTTCTCCATTAAAATTGTATTTATGTAGTAGTGAAAAACATTTGTATTACATTGCAGCTGCCCAGTAAAGTAGCAATGTAAGAAGACATGTCTCATAGTCTCATTAGCCTTCTCAAATAGTATGTTGCAGTTTGTACTTTTCCACTTAAAGAAATAAAATTTCTTGTTGCCTAAAGATACTGTTTCTGTACTTTAAACATTTTTATACGAACATTTTGATCAATATTTTTTCAAAATCAAGGAATCTTCTCATCTAATTCAGGTTTTGTTAAGAGTAAACTAACATTATGCCAACACAAAAATAAAGGTATTTCAAATATCTTAACTGTTAAATGATTATATATAATCCTTAAAATAATGACTTACAATGTCATATAGTTGTGTAGTTATTAGTATGTATTTATTCGAAACAAGAATGGTAATAAGGTACTAAAAACTCACAATGATTCTGATCATCTCATAACATATGATTCTAATTCTGATTATTTGAGGGCTCAAGGTTGCTCATTATGATGTGTGCTTCATTTTCTTTAGCTTCCTCATACTGCAGTTTTCCATCTCCATTTCCTCTAACAAAAAGCATCCCTTAGAAGTAGAGGGTATTGCTTCTCTGTGTAGTATTGATGAATCATGTCCATTATGTGTCTTTATTTGGATAGTTAGTTAGGTGTTTAGTTGTTCCCTATAAATATGTTCGCACCAAAAGAGTTCAAACCTATAAATAAGTTGCTGGGGCTTTTGCACTAGATGCTGCATTTCCGGTGACTGTTGTAATTTAACTTCCTGACTACTGTAGTATTGATAAATAATGTCCAGTATGTGGCTTCATTTGATTGCAGTAATTTTACTTCGTGTTTGCATTTTTACACGAAGAATATCAGGTGTGTCCAACTGTTTGACCATTTAATATATGAGAAGACTATGGTGAGAATGTGTTCAATATCTTTGAAACATAAGAAGTTCACCCTCACTATATTGCACTATTGTACTTCATATTTAGCCGTGCATCTATATTATCCATAAAATCCAATTAATAAAAATATGTACGAAATGAATCGTGATCTTTTGAACCTCATTATACTGCATCATATTACATCAGCTCATTAAATATATTTTCAAACCAATATGTTTGTGAACTTTCAAAAAAGAAAACAAAGAATCTCCAACTTTGAACCTTGAAGGGATTGTGTATTTTACTTAATTTGGTTTCTAATTGTAACGACCTGTTTAGTCGTTTTGAGCAACAAATTTTATTCTGGAAAAACTGGCAGAGGTGACGGAGGCCACGACGGACCGTCACGGGCATGATGGACTGTCACGGGCACGACGGACCGTCGTGGAGGTGTCGTTTCAAAACACTTAGAAAATCTGAAATTGGGTACTAAAAATCGACTCTCTGAACGTCGTGACGGAGTGGCAGGACGGACCGTCGCAGGCTCTACGGCCCGTCACAGGCCATCCACTTAAAAATGAGTCTCTGTAGCATGCGACGGACAGCAGGAAGGACAGTCGCAGGCGCGACGGCCCGTCAAGGGCTACGCAATCCCAGTTCGGGTCGGATTTCTTTATACGTTTTAAGGGACGTTTTTGACTATTCCTTCTTTAATTATAAAGTTATAGGGTTAATGTTAATAAGTCTAATTACTTGGGGGTTAAAAGAGGTAACCTTAAGTTAATTAGTGGATTATTAGTGGCATCTTTTAAAACTTAATTATATAATAATTAGGGTAAAAGAAAGAGGGTTTGAATAAAGAAAATAGAAAGAACAAGAGAAGGAGAGAGAAAGTCGAACGAGAAAGAGGAGAAACGAAGAGAAACAAAGCTTGGGAAATTGCTTGCTTGATCACTAATCTTCGGTGGAGGTAGGTTATGGTTTTTACACTATTCGTAGTAAACTCTTAATAGCGAATGATATGTGTTGAGTAGTATTATTAAGTCTTCTATATGCTTAATTGTGTGTATGCATGATTGCTCTTATATATATATATATATGATTGTGATAAAATAAGCATGATGAAGCTATTGAATCTTAAATCTTGAAGAAACCCTAATCTACTTTGTTAATGATGATGCCTTGGTATAAAAGAAGGCTTAATGAACGAAAGTAGTGAGATTAGGGGATCGGGTGCCACGTTCCGGTACCAGGATAGAATATGAGGATCGGAGTGTCACGTTCCGACACTAGGATAGAATATGAGGATCGGAGTGTCACGTTCCGACACCAGGATAGAATATGAGGATCGGAGTGTCACGTTCCGACACCAGGATAGAATATGAGGATTGGAGTGTCACGTTCCGACACCAGGATAGTATATGGATCGGGTGCCACGTTCCGGTACCAGGATAGAATATGAGGATCGGAGTGTCACGTTCCGACACCAGGATAGTATATGGATCGGGTGCCACGTTCCGGTACCAGGATAGAATGAGGAGCGGAGTGTCACGTACCGACACGAGAGTAAATAATATAATGAATCTTGAAAGATACTAATATACTCAATCTAAAGAACATGTTTCCCAAACGAGTATGATGAGGAGGCGTGAGTCCTCATTGATGTGCTTGGTGTTGTAACCAAGGATTATGGTAATTGTAAATGCTGCATGCTAAGGATATTAGTTGATTTTATGATGTTACTTGATATATACTGTTTTCTATTTTGAGTTGGCCGATGATACCTACTCAGTACTTGTGGTTGTACAGACCCCCTACTTTTATGTTTTCCTTTTGTTTATTTGTGGAGTGCAGCAAACGTGCCGTCATCTTCGATTCAACAGTAGTTCAAGCCAGTCTTCGTTACACCGGATCTTCAGGGTGAGCTAATGCTTCTAGCTTGGACAGGATCTCCTTCCTCACGTCTTGATGCCTTGAAGTTTCGGCATAGAATAGCTTTTATTTGTTTTAGCTTCTTAGAATATTCTTAGTTTAGTAAATTGATCATAGATGTTCTTGTGGTGATGACTTCCAGATTTTGGGGAAATTAATAGATGTTGAATTTTAGAAGTTATTGAATTGTCTTTCATTTATGAGTTTAAGTCTTCCGCATTGCTTTATGTTGATATTAAATTGAAATGATAAGGTTTAGATTGGTTGGTTCGCTCACATAGGAGGGTAAATGTGGGTGCTAGTCGCGGCTCGGTTTTGGGTCATGACAAACTTGGTATCAGAGCATTAGGTTCGTTGGTCTCATCACACAAGAACAGGTCTAGTAGGGTCTTAAAGAACGGTAGGGGGACGCCTTTACTTTTCTTTGAGAGGCTATAAGACTTTAGGAAAATTCTATTCTTTCATTCCTTCTTTCGTGCTATTAATATGATCCAATTGGTATCTAGGTGATACAAATTGGTATCTGACCATCTTCACTCTATTTCGCAGATGGTTAGAACTAGAGCAACGACTACGCCCACATCAACATCAGCAAGACAAGATGCATTTGAGCCAGCCACTGGGTCTGTAGCTCGAAGTGGAACAGTGGCAAGAGGCCGCGGTAGAGGTCGTGGGAGGACGTCCTCTAGAGGGAGAGGACGAGCACCTAGCCCATCTGGTGCTAGGGCGGTGACTCCTCCACCGAATGAGGAGGTAGTAAGAGAAGGGGAGGATGGGGAGGATGCACAAGTACAGAATGAAGAAATGCCACCCCAACCTACCCCAGAGATGATCAATCAGGTTCTCGCTTATCTTAGTGGGTTGTCTGATCAGGGACAGGAACCACCAATGTTTTCTGCACCAACACCTCCGGTTTTAGAAGTATGACATGCAGCCACTATGGCCCCTCGTATGGATGCCTCATTGGACATAGGCACGTTTCCACGCCTGACTACTGGGCCTATAATGACAAATGATCAACATGAACTTTTTAGTAAGTTCTTGAAATTGAAACCTCCAGTCTTCAAGGGTGCAGAATCTGAGGATGCTTACGATTTTCTGGTTGACTGTCATGAGCTACTACACAAGATGGGTATAGTAGAACGGTTTGGGGTTGAGTTCGTGAGTTATCAGTTTCAAGGGAGCGCCAAAATGTGGTGGCGGTCACATGTTGAATGTCAACCAACAGAGGCACCACCTATGACTTGGGCCTCATTCTCTAGTTTGTTTATGGAGAAGTATATCCCCCGGACTTTGCGGGATATGAAAAGGGATGAGTTCTTGAGCCTAGAGCAAGGTAGAATGTCGGTCAATGCATATGAGGCTAAGTTTCGTGCACTATCAAGATATGCCACCCAACTTTGTTTCAGTCCATAAGAACGGATTCGACGTTTTGTGAAGGGGTTGAGATCAGAGTTGCGAATTTCATCCTTACAGGTAGCGGCTACGGCAAAATCCTTCCAAGAAGTGGTAGATTTCGTGGTAGAGGTGGAAGGAGTGAATCTAGATGAATTCACCATGGCATCGGCATCAAAGAGGTTTCGAAAGGGAGGTGAGTTTAATGGTTCTTACTCTAGAGGACAGGGTTCCGGAGGTTACTCAGTTCGACCCATTCAGTCTTCACTACAGACTGTAGTTGGGGGTCCACCTCAGACCGGTCAACATTTCTCTGAGAGACCTATGCGTGAATCTAGAGAGTGTTATGGGTGTGGGGAGACTGGGCATATCAAGAGGTATTGTCCAAAACAGAGTGATAGACCCCCAATAGCTAGAGGTAGAGGTGGTCATGGCAGAGGCCGTTATTCCGGAGGACGAGGTGGCCGAGGCAATGTTGGTCACCAAAACGGCCGGGGTGATGGGCAAACTGGAGCCACTACATCACAACATGGTAGGGGAAACAGACAAACAAACGAAAGGGCCCATTGTTATGCTTTCCCTGGGAGATCGGAGGCGGAGACATCTAATGCTGTCATCACAGGTAATCTTCTGGTTTGTGATTGCATGGCTTCTGTATTGTTTGATCCTGGATCAACATTTTCTTATGTATCTTCCTCATTTGCTAATGGTCTAAATTTACATTGTGAATTACTTGATACGCCTATCCGTGTTTCTACTCCGGTGGGTGAGTCTGTGGTAGTTGAAAAGGTATATAGGTCTTGTTTGGTGAACTTTGTGGGGAGTAACACTTATGTAGATTTGGTTATCTTAGAGATGGTTGATTTTGATGTAATTCAGGGTATGACTTGGCTTTCTCCGCAATTTGCAATCTTGGATTGTAATGCTAAAACAGTGACGTTAGCCAAGCCTGGGACAGATCCGTTAGTGTGGGAGGGTGACTACACTTCCAATCCGGTGCGTATCATCTCCTTTCTTCGTGCTAAGAAAATGGTTAGTAAAGGGTGTTTAGCTTTCTTGGAACATCTCAAGGATGACACTACCCAAGTACCTTCGATTGAGTCGGTTTCGGTGGTCCGTGAGTTTCTTGATGTATTCCCTGCAGATCTTCCGGATATGCCCCCAGATAGGGATATTGACTTCTGTATTGATCTTGAACCGGGTACTCGCCCCATTTCTATTGTCACGACCCAAATCAGGGACGCGACTGGCACCCACATTTACCCTCCTATGTGAGCGAACCAACCCATCTAAACCTTAACATTTCAAGATATATCAACAGAAAATAATGCGGAAGACTTAAACTCATTAATAAAAACAATTCAATACTATTATTATTTTCCCCCCAAATCTGGAAGTCCATCACAAGAACATCTATCTCAAATTACTTAACTAAGAATGTCTAAGAACAAAATAACTAAAAAGCTAAGCTAGTCCATGCCGGAAGTTCAAGGCATCAAGACTTGAAGAAGGAGACCCAGTCCCAAGCTAGACGCATTAGCTCACCCTGAATTTCCGATGAAGTGAAGACTGGCTAGATCTGCTGTGAGTTTGAAGTTGACAGAACGTTTGCTGCATTACAAAAATAACAAAGAGGAAAACATAAAAGTAGGGGGTCAGTACAACCACACGTACTGAGTAGATATCATCGGCCAACTCAAAATAGGAACAGTATATATCAATAATAATGTAAATCAACTACAATACTCAACATGTAGCAATAACAACATGAATTCATCAATAACTACAACCGAGTTCACACATGAGGGCTCAAGCCTCAATACCATACTCATTTGGGAATTAAGTTCATTAGATTGAGTATATTCATTATCTTTCAATATTCATTATCTTTCTTCCTCTTGTGTCGGTACGTGACACTCCGATCCTCTATTTCTATCCTGGTGCCGGAACGTGGCACTCCGATCCTCATTCTATCCTGGTACCGGAACGTGGCACCCGATCCATTTATCTATCCTGGTGTCGGAACGTGACACTCCGATCCTCATATTCTATCCTGGTACCGGAACGTGGCACCCGATCCATATTCTATCCATGTGTCGGAACGTGACACTCCGATCCTCATATTCTATCCTGGTACCGGAACGTGGTACCCGATCCCCTAATTCATCAAGCCTTCTTTTACACTAAGGAATCATCATTCTCATTATATAATTTATCAAGCCTTCTTTCATACTAAGGCATCATCATTCGCATTATATAATATATCAAGTGAATTAGGTTCTTTCAAGATTTGGGATTCATAACTTCATCATGCTTTGTTAATTCATCACAATTTTATAATCATAATCATGCAAGCATACAACTTAAGCACATAGCAGGGTTTACAATATTATCAACACATAATATTCACTATTAAGAGTTCACTATGAATATCGTAACATAAACCATAACCTACCTCCACCGAAGAATTGAATCAACAAGCTATCTTCTTCGTCTTCTCTCTCTTGATCTCGATTTTCTCTCTCTCTTGCTGTTCTTTCTATTTTTCTTTATTCAAACCCTCTTTATTTTACCCTAATTATTATATAATTAAGTTTTGAAAGATGGCACTAATAATCCACTAATTAACTTAAGGTTACCTCTTTTAACCACCAAGTAATTAGACTTATTAATTAAACCTCTAACTTTATAATTAAAGCAGGAATAGTCAAAACGTCTCTTAAAACGTGTAAGAAATCCGACCCGAACTGGGATTACGTAGCCCGTGACGGGCCGTCGCGCCTGCGACGGTCCGTCCCTGTCCTCACAAGGTCCAGAGACTTATTTTTAAGTGGATGGCCTGTGACGGGCCGTCGAGCCTGCGACGGTCCGTCCTGCCATTCCGTCATGACGTTCAGAGAGTCGATTTTCAGTACCCAATTTCAGATTTTCTAAGTGTTTTGAAACGACACCCTCCACGACGGTCCGTCGTGCCCTTGACGGTCCGTCGTGGCCTCCGTCACATCTGCCAGTTTTTCCAGAATAAAATTTGTTGCTCAAAACGACTAAACAGGTCGTTACAATAGATACCAATTTACCCATCGTTCGTCCCCGAACGATCAAAAGAAGAAAAACAATGGCGAAAAGGAGTACCTGAATCTGTAAACAGATGTGGGTATTTTTCTTGTATATCCGCCTCCTTCTCCCAAGTAGCCTCTTCAACCGGTCGATTCTTCCATTGCACCTTGATGGATGCAATCTCTCTTGACCTCAACTTGCGAACTTCTCTATCTAAAATAGCAACAGGTTCCTCCTCATAAGACAAATTCTCATCCAACAACACTGAGTCCCAACGGATAATGTAGTTTCCATCTCCATGGTATCTTTTCAACATGGACACATGAAATACCGGATGCACTCCGGACAGCCCTGGGGGCAAGGCTAATTCATAAGCCACCTCCCCTATTCGCTTTAGTACCTCAAATGGTCCAATATACTTGGACTTAACTTACCTCTTTTGCCAAACCGCATCACCCCTTTCATGGGTGAAACCTTCAACAAGACTTGTTCACCTTCCATGAACTCCAAGTCTCTAACCTCCGGTCTGCATACTCCTTTTGTCTACTTTGCGCCGCTAGAAGCTTTTCTTGAATGCCCTTCACACCTTTTCTAACGAATCCCTCAAGAGATCGGTACCCCAAGGTCTAACCTCGAATGCATCAAACCACCAATGGGAGATCTACACCTCCTCCCATACAATGCTTCAAATGGAGCCATATCAATACTGGAGTGATAGCTATTATTGTACGAAAACTCTGCCAAAGGTAAGAAGCTATCCCAATGGCCACCAAACTCTATCACGCATGCGCGAAGCATATCCTCCAACACTTGAATCGTTCGCTCAGACTGACCATCGGTCTGAGGATGGAACGCGGTACTAAGGTCCACCTAGTACCCAATTCTGCATGCAATGTTTTCCAAAACTTAGAAGTAAACTGCGTACCTCTATCTGATATAATGGATAGTGGAACCCCATGCAATCGAACGATTTCTGAGATGTAGATTTTTGCTAACTTCTCTGCATTGTAAGTCACCTTAACCGGAATGAAATGAGCAGACTTAGTTAATCTGTCCACAATCACCCAAATGGAGTCGAACATGCCCAATGTCTTTGGAAGACCAACCACAAAGTCCATTGCAATTCTCTCCCACTTCCATTCAGGAATGGGCATTCTTTGAAGTGTTCCTCCGGGCCTTTGGTGTTCATATTTCACTTGTTGACAGTTGGACACTTGGCAATAAAGTCAACAATATTGCGCTTCATTCTACTCCACCAAAAGTGTTGTTTTAGGTCGCGATACATCTTGGTTGCACCCGGATGTATAGAATACCTTGAACTATGAGCTTCTGCCAGAATAGTGTTGATCAAATCATCAATGCGGGGTACACATACCCTTCCCTTAATCCTCAACACACCTTCCTCGTCGATTGTTGCTTCCTTAGCCTCTCTCTCGAACACTTTATATCTCGGATTCGCCTTAGTTTCTCATCATCAAACTGTTTTCCCTTAACCTTGTCAAGAAAAGAAGATCTTGACTCCACACTAGCCAACAATCCTCCCTTCTCATTTATTTCCAACCTCATCAAGTCGTTAGCCAGAGTCTGAACCTCTCTAGCCAATGGGCGTCTAGAGGCTTGCAAATGAGCTAGACTTCCCATGCTTCCCGCCTTTCTACTCAAGGCATCTGCCACAACATTCGCCTTCCCCGGATGATACAAAATAGTGATGTCGTAGTCCTTCAGTAGTTCCATCCATCTCCTCTGTCTCAAATTCAAATCTCTCTGAGTGAAGACATACTGTAGACTACGATGATCCGTATAGACCTCACACTTAACCCCATATAAATAGTGTCTCCATTGTTTTAGTGCAAACACTACCACCGCGGCCAATTCCAAATCATGAGTTGGATAGTTACGCTCATGCACTTTTAATTGTCTTGAAGCATAAGCAATCACGTTCTTCTCTTGCATTAGCACTGCACCCAAACCCGAATAAGATGCATCACAATAAACAATGAAGTTCTTACCTTCCACTGGCAAGGTGAGAATTGGTGCAGTAGTCAACAGAGTCTTGAGCTTCTGAAAGCTTTCCTCACACTCATCCGACCATACAAATGGAACATTTTGCTTAGTCAAGTTCGTCAGTTGGGAAGCAATAGAAGAGAATCCTTGACAAATCGGCGGTAGTAGCTAGCTAACCCAACAAAGCTCCTTATTTCTGACACATTATGTGTCTTACCCAATTCTTCACTACTTCGATCTTAGAAGGATCCACCATCATCACTCCATCCTTAGAAACCACGTGCCCCAAGAAGGACACTGCATCTAGCCAAACTCACACTTAGAGAACTTGGCATAAAGCTTTTTCTCCCTCAACATTTCTAACACAACCCTCAAATGCTCCTCATGTTCCTTCTTACTTTTAGAATATACCAGTATATCATCTATAAATACGATCACAAAGAGATCCAAATACGGCTTAAATATCCCGTTCATCAAGATCATGAACGCAGCAGGGGCGTTCGTAAGACCAAAAGACATCACCACAAATTCGTAATGTCCATACCTCGTTCGAAAAGCAGTCTTTGGCACATCCGTTGCCCGTATTTTCAATTGATGATAACCGGATCTCAAGTCAATCTTAGAGAAGACACAAGCACCTTGTAATTGATCGAATAAGTCATCAATGCGAGGAAGAGGATACTTGTTCTTAATAGTTACCTTGTTCAACTGTCGGTAGTCTATGCACATCCGAAAACTCCCATCTTTCTTCTTTACAAACAAAACCGGAGCACCCCAAGGAGATGCACTTGGTCTAATGAAGCCCTTGCTCAACAACTCTTGAAGTTGAGCCTTTAACTCTCTTAACTCCGCGGGAGCCATTCTATACGGGGGTATAGAAATGGGGCGTGTGCCCGGTTCAAGATCGATACAGAAATCAATATCCCTATCTGGTGGCATCCAGGAAGATCTGCAGGGAACACATCAAGAAACTCACGGACCACCGAAACCGACTCAATCGAAGGTACTTGGGTAGTGTCATCCTTGAGATGGGCCAAGAAAGCTAAACACCCTTTACTAACCATTTTCTTAGCACGAAGAAATGAGATGATACGCACCGATTGGAAGTGTAGTCACCCTCCCACACTAACGGATCTGTCCCAGGCTTGGCCAATGTCACGGTTTTAGCATTACAATCCAAGATCGCAAAATTTGGAGAAAGCCAAGTCATACCCAGAATTACATCAAAGTCACCCATTTCTAAATAACCAAATCTACATAAGTGTTGCTCCCCACAAAGTTCACCAACAAGACCTATGTACCTTTTCAACTACCACAGACTCACCCACCGGTGTAGAAACACGAATAGGCATGTCAAGTAATTCACAATGCAATTTTAGACCATTAGCAAATGATGAAGATACATATGAAAACGTGGAGCCAGGGTCAAATAATACAGATGCCATGCAATCACAAACCAAAAATTACCTGTGATAACAGCATCAGACGCCTCCGCTTCAGATCTCCCAGGAAAAGCGTAACAATGGGCCCTATCGTTTGTCTGTCCATTGCCCCTACCATGTTGCGTAGTAGTGGCTCCATTTTGCCCATCACCTCTGCCGTTGTGATGACCACCATTACCTCGACCACCACGTCCTCCAGAAAAGCGGCCTCTACCATGACCACCTCTACCTCTAGCTAGTGGGGTTCTGTAACTCTGGTTTGGACAATACCTCTTGATGTGTCCAACCTCCCCACATCCATAACACTCTCGGGGTTCATGCATAGGTCTCTCGGAGTAGTGTTGACCGTTCTGAGGTGGACCCCCAACTACAGTCTGTAGTGAAGACTGAATTGGTCGATTTGAGTAACCTCCGGAGCTCTGTCCTCTAGAGTGAGAACCATTAAACTCGCCTCCCCTTCGAAACCTTTTCGATGTCGATGTCGTGGTGAAGTCGTCTGGCTTCACTCCTTCTACCTCTATCACAAAGTCTACCACCTCTTGGAAGGATGTTGCCGTAGCCGCTACCTGTAAGGCTGAAATCCGCAACTCTGACCTCAACCCCTTCACAAAACGGCGAATCCGTTCTTGTGGACTGAAACAAAGTTGGGTGGCGTATCTGGATAGTGCGCGAAATTTAGCCTCATACGCGTTAACTGTCATCCTCCCTTGCTCTAGACTCAAGAACTCGTCCCTTTTTCTATCTCTCAAAGTCCTTGGGATATACTTCTCCATAAAGGTAGAGAATGATTCCCAAGTCATAGGTGGTGCCTCTGTTGGTTGACACTCAACATGTGACCGCCACCACGTTTTGGCGTTCCCTTGAAACTGATAGCTCACGAACTCAACGCCAAACCGTTCTACTATACCCATCTTGTGTAGTAGCTCATGACAATCAACCAGAAAATCGTAGGCATCCTCTGATTCTGCGCCCCTAAAGACTGGAGGTTTCAATTTCAAGAACTTACTGAAAAGTTCATGCTGATCATTTGTCATAATAGGCCCAGTAGTCAGACGTGGAAATGTGCCTATTCCCAATGATGCATCCATGCGGGGAGCCATAGTAGCCGCATGTCGTACCTCTGAAACCGGAGGTGTTGGTGCAGAAACCACTGGAGGTGCCTGACCCTGATCGGATAACCCACTAAGATAAGTAAGTACTTGGTTGATCATCTCTGGGGTAGGTTGGGGTGGCATTTCCTCATTCTGCCCTTGTTCATTCTCCCCTTCCTCCCCCTCTCTTATCACCTCCTCGGTCGGTGGAGGAGTCACCGCCCTAGTATCAGATGGGCTAGGTGCTTGTCCTCTTCCCTAGAGGACGTCCTCCCCACGACCTCTCCCACGGCCTCTTGCCGTTGCTCTTCCTCGAGCTACAGCCCCAGTGGCTGGCTCAGTCGTTTCTTGTCTTTCCGTTGTTGCTGCTGCTGGTGCGGTCGTTGCTCTAGTTCTAACCATCTGCGAAATAGAGTGAAGATGGTCAGATACCAATTCGTATCGCCCAGATACCAATTGGACTCAAGTAGTAGCACGAAAGAAGAATGAAAGAGTGAAATTTTCCTAAAGTCTTATAGCCTCTCAAAAAAGTAAAGGCGTCCCCCTACCGTTCTTTAAGACCCTACTAGACCTGTTCTTGTGTGATGAGACCAACGAACCTAATGCTCTGATACCAAGTTTGTCACGACCCAAATCAGGGACGCGACTGGCACCCACATTTACCCTCCTATGTGAGCGAACCAACCCATCTAAACCTTAACATTTCAAGATATATCAACAGAAAATAATGCGGAAGACTTAAACTCATTAATAAAAACAATTCAATACTATTATTATTATCCCCAAAATCTGGAAGTCATCATCACAAGAACATCTATCTCAAATTACTTAACTAAGAATGTCTAAGAACAAAATAACTAAAAAGCTAGTCCATGCCGGAAGTTCAAGGCATCAAGACTTGAAGAAGGAGACCCAGTCCAAGCTAGACGCATTAGCTCACCCTGAATTTCCGATGAAGTGAAGACTGGCTAGATCTGCTGTTGAGTTGAAGTTGACAGAACGTTTGCTGCATTACACAATAACAAAGAGGAAAACATAAAAGTAGGGGGTCAGTACAACCACACGTACTGAGTAGATATCATCGGCCAACTCAAATAGGGAACAGTATATATCAATAATAATGTAAATCAACTACAATACTCAACATGTAGCAATAACAACATGAATTCATCAATAACTACAACCGAGTTCACACATGAGGACTCAAGCCTCAATACCATACTCATTTGGGAATTAAGTTCATTAGATTGAGTATATTCATTATCTTTCAAGATTCATTATCTTTCTTCCTCTTGTGTCGGTACGTGACACTCCGATCCTCTATTTCTATCTTGGTGCCGGAACGTGGCACTCCGATCCTCATTCTATCCTGGTACCGGAACGTGGCACCCGATCCATTTATATCCTGGTGTCGGAACGTGACACTCCGATCCTCATATTCTATCCTGGTACCGGAACGTGGCACCCGATCCATATTCTATCTATCCTGGTGTCGGAACGTGACACTCTGATCCTCATATTCTATCCGGTACCGGAACGTGTACCCGATCCCCCTAATTCATCAAGCCTTCTTTTACACTAAGGCATCATCATTCTCATTATATAATTTATCAAGCCTTCTTCATACTAAGGCATCATCATTCTCATTATATAATATATCAAGTGAATTAGGGTTCTTTCAAGATTTGGGATTCAATAACTTCATCATGCTTTGTTAATTCATCACAATTTTATAATCATAATCATGCAAGCATACAACTTAAGCACATAGCAGGGTTTACAATATTATCACACATAATATTCACTATTAAGAGTTCACTACGAATATCGTAACATAAACCATACCCTACCTACCTCCACCGAAGAATTGAATCAACAAGCTATCTCTTCGTCTCTCTCTCTTGATCGATTTTCTCTCTCTCTTGCTGTTCTTTCTATTTTTCTTTATTCAAACCCCTCTTTCTTTACCCTAATTATTATATAATTAAGTTTTGAAAGATGGCACTAATAATCCACTAATTAACTTAAGGTTACCTCTTTTAACCCCCAAGTAATTAGACTTATTAACATTAACCCTCTAACTTTATAATTAAAGCAGGAATAGTCAAAAACGTCCCTTAAAACGTGTAAAGAAATCCGACCCGAACTGGGATTGCGTAGCCCGTGACGGGCCGTCGCGCCTGCGACGGTCCGTCTTGCTGTCCGTCACAAGGTCCAGAGACTTATTTTTAAGTGGATGGCCTGTGACGGGCCGTCGAGCCTGCGACGGTCCGTCCTGCCATTCCGTCATGACGTTCAGAGAGTCGATTTTCAGTACCCAATTTCAGATTTTCTAAGTTTTTTGAAACGACACCCTCCACGACGGTCCGTCGTGCCCTTGACGGTCCGTCGTGGCCTCCGTCACATCTGCCAGTTTTTCCAGAATAAAATCTGTTGCTCAAAACGACTAAACAGGTCGTTACATCTATACTCCCTTATAGAATGGCTCCCGCGGAGTTAAGAGAGTTAAAAGCCCAACTTCAAGAGTTGTTGAGCAAAGGCTTCATTAGACCAGTGCATCTCCTTGGGGTGCTCCGTTTTGTTTTGTAAAGAAGAAAGATGGGAGTTTTCGATGTGCATAGACTACCGGCGTTGAACAAGGTGATTATAAAGAACAAGTATCCTCTTCTCGCATTGATGACTTGTTCGATCAGTTACAAGGTACTATTGTGTCTTCTCTAAGATTGACTTGAGATCCGGTTATCATCAATTGAAAAATCCGGGCAACGGATGTGCCAAAGACTGCTTTCAGAACCAGGTATGGGCATTATGAATTTGTAGTGATGTCTTTTGGTCTACGAATGCCCTTGCTGCGCTTCATGAGTTTGATGAATGGGATTTTTAAGCCATATTTAGATCTCTTGTGATCGTATTTATTGATGATATACTGATATACTCCAAGAGTAAGAAGGAACATGAGGAGCATTTGAGATGGTATTGGAAATGTTGAGGAGAAAAAAGCTTTATGCCCATTCTCTAAGTGTGAGTTTTGGCTAGATGCAGTGTCCTTCTTGGGGCACGTAGTTTCTAAAGGATGAGTGATGGTGGATCCTTCGAAGATCGAAGTAGTGAAGAATTGGGTAAGAACTACTAATGTGTCAGAAATAAGGAGCTTTTGTTGGGTTAGCTAGCTACTACCGCTGATTTGTCAAGGGATTCTCTTCTATTGCTTCCCAACTGAAGAACTTGACTAAGCAAAATGTTCCATTTGTATGGTCGGATGAGTGTGAGGAAAGCTTTCAGAAGCTCAAGACTCTGTTGACTACTGCACCAATTCTCACCTACCAGTGGAAGCAAGAATTTCATTGTGTATTGTGATGCATCTATTCTGGTTTGGGCGCTTACTAATGCAAGAGAAAATGTGATTGCTTATGCTTCGAGGCAATTTAAAGGTGCATGAACTTAACTATCCAACTCATGATTTGGAATTGGCCGCGGTAGTGTTTGCACTAAAGCAATGGAGACACTATTTATATGGGGTTAAGTGTGAGGTCTATACGGATCATCGTAGTCTACAGTACGTCTTCACTCAGAGAGATTTGAATTTGAGACAAGGAGATGGATGGAACTACTGAAGGACTACGACATCACTATTTTGTATCATCCGGGGAAGGCGAATGTTGTAGCGGATGCTTTAAGTAGAAAAGCGGGAGCATGGGAAGTCTAGCTCACTTGCAAGCTTCTAGACGCCATTAGCTAGGGAGGTTCAGTTTCTGGCTAACGACTTTGAGATTAGAAGTAATGAGAAGGGAGAATTTTTAGCTTGTGTGGAGGCAAGATCTTCCTTTTCTTGAAAGATCAGGGAAAACATTTTGTTGATGACAGAAACTAAGACGAATCCGAGATAAGGTGTTTGCAAGGAGAGGCTAAAGAAGCGACAATTGATGAGGAAGGGTTTTGAGGATTAAGGGAAGGGTATGTGTACCCCGCGTCGATGATTTGATCAACACTATTCTGACAGAGGCTCATAGTTCAAGGTATTCGATACATCCGGGTGCAACCAAGATGTACCGTGACCTTCAATCAACCGGCTGAACTTCAAAATTGCCAAATTCTGGGGAAACAGCTGATGATGCATTTACGGCAGTCTATTTGTTAGGTTACAGTGAATAATCTCCAGTTATGCACATTCATATTTATTTCACTAACTTATAATTTTATTTTCAATGTGCATGAAAATGCCAATAATTGAATTTGAATTGTGCCATAAGTAAACTCTATTTATTACACTGAATGATGAAGAGTTTTTGTCCTATTGTAACAAATGTTTGTATGCATTTGCTTTTTTTAAAATTTATCCCTATTAGAGATCTTTAAATAATTACTTTAAATGTATCGGAACTTTGACGTGTTTCTCGATGTTTATTTGAAATATATATCTTCGATTTAATTACGTAATCATATATTGAATATATGCAATTCAATAGTATTTCTTTAGATAAGATATAAATTTATACTTTATAAGTGTTTCTCTAGATGAGATATAAAGTTACAGTTTATAAGTATTGTTTTAGATTAGATGTAAAATTATACTATATAAGTGTTGCTCTAGATGATATATAAAGTTACACTTTGTAATTGTTGCTCATGAGATATAATATTAAACTTTATAACTGTAGATCTAGATGAGATATAAAATTACACTTTATAAGTATTGCACAAGATTAAATTAAAAGGCAACACTTTTGAAGTGTTGCGCTAGATGACCTATAAAAGGAAACATATTTTAAGTGTGACCAATAAAACCATAAAGGCAACACTTTTAAGTGTAGTATAGGAAAATATAGGTGTCAATAATGCATCACAAGAAAGTGTACCCCTATACTTCTTTGGCTACACCTTATAAGTGTAGACAAAAGTGGCGACATTAAATAAGTGTTGCCCAATGTCAAAGGTTACGGTTCTTTAAGTCACCCCCTAAAAGGTGTTGATTAATGTCAAAAAGTGTAGCCTTTTATTTTGTTTAGGCTATAGTTTAGTGGGATGGCCATAAGTCTAAACTTCTGTAGTGAAAGATGATTTCTAAATCTTCCAAAACTATGGTTTTTCCTCTCATGTGGGTCTTCTTTGAAAAAAAAATTACGAATCAATTGTGCTGAATTATGATGAATTAATGTTGTTTAAGTTTATATTGAATTTTAATTCATGATTTCCTATGAGATTTCATTACACCATAAACTTCCTCCAATTTCATAAAAACCTTAAATTAATAGGATGAATTGTCATGATCATGAACATGTAGATTGTATACATTGTTGTTAATTATGTAATTGCTTCTTCAATTTACCTTTTTTTTTTACTTGGTAATGGAAATATGAAGGATCTTTGAAGGGGAAAAGAAGGTATGTTGATTGATTCTTCTTTGATTCAACTGTGAATTATGAGTAACTTAAATAGTATTGGTTCTATGATTAATATGTAGTGTGATGCGATGTTCTGTATTCCTCATCCTTCACCCTAAGACATTGAATTAGACATGAATAATGTATGGATGTTATGATACAAATATTATATGATTGAAAGATTTTTCTCATGAGTATAGAAAATGTTAAGTGAAAGGTTTACTCACTAGTGAATTAGTGTCAAAAGTGGAAGGATTGTTCTCACTTATGATAACCTATGAGCTAATATAATAAGGGTCTAGAAGAGGATAATATGAACTTGTATGATGAATTATTATGATTTCAAAAGGGACAAATTGCTTAGCACTGAAAGGGCATGTAAGTTAGATGGAGGTGTCAAGTTAGTAAGTCCGTCCTCCCATATGGGTATCTTCATGTTAGTAAGTCTGGACTCCCAAGATATGTGATATCTTATGAAATGGAAGCCTTCACGTTCATCAAGTGAAGGTCTCTAGAAACAATCTCCTTGACCCTGAACTATTTACCAAAATAGGATACTAACTTAGTGGATCAACCTATATAACTATGTTACGAATGGTTCCACCATAGGCAAATGTTAACCTTCACTTTTTAGTGTTGCGATAGAACACCGGAATGCATGTATCTCACATGGTCTTATGTTGGTTGTTGCACTTATTTCCCTATTGTAAAAGTAAAAGAACAAGTTAAGTAGTGAACTCTTTTTAAGGTTGTCTTAAAGGCTACAACGTAGTGTGATGGAGGGTATGAAGCATATTATGAAAATATGAGAATATGATGTAAGTATGAAATGGGTTGCTTAATGTGACACTTAGCTTTGGATGAGGTTATGGGGCTCTATTCTTTGCATTGCACAAGTGATGCATGAGTTTATTATATTTTTGGTTGACTTATGATACTCAATATATGTGTATATTGAGTTGTTGGTTATATTCATGGTTTTGACTAAATTGTGCTTTTTCTCATGCATTATTGTTTTTATGTATAGGGACCATATTTAGTGTATGTGGTTCGTACAAATCCGTATTTCTTCACTTTTTCCCAAAATTGTAGGTTCGGGCCATTGAAATGTCTTAAGGCTAAAGCAAGAAGGCTTGGACTAGACTCTTTATGTTTTGGTAGGTCCTCTAGTTCGAGGATGCTACTACATATTCTACGTTAGTAGTAATTGTATTGTTTAAAGACATTTTTTCTTACGTATTGTTGAAGTTATTGATGTAAGCCCTATATGGCAACTATGAATTTTATAAGGCATTACTGGATTTTTACTAGGTTTTAGTTAATTAGATCATAATTCAGTTGATATTCTATTTATTGAACAAAGTATTAGACATAATTCTTATATATTGTTATGTTTCTTAAGAGAGAATCCCACGTGAGAGGATAGGTAAACCTCATTATGTATATACATAAAAGTTTTAAATTTTTCCACACTTTGACTTATGATTTGTGTGACAAATTCTAAGGGCTTGTCTAAGTCCTCTTTCAGTATGAAGATACCGGCTATGCCTATGGAGTACATTGGTTTGTAACAAGACACTCTGGCCAAAACAATGGGTGCCAGTACATTTTGTCCCCCTTGTCAATACCCTGTAAGTAGGATCGTCTCTTGGCACCTAAAACATCGTCCAGGTGTCTTGGCTAAGTGAGGGGTAATTAGAGAAATTCATCGAAAATCCAAATAATATATTGGGTTTTTATTTTATGGTTTTTTTGTGTATTTAAGTTACTTTATATGTCTAGAATCTAATGTTTACTTCAATATTTAAAATCAAAGCCGAAGACCTCAAATAGGATCCTCTATAACTCCATTGAAGTTAGGACCAAGGTTGAAGATAGTAGATTGATTTGTTTGCTGAATCTTCATCATTTTCGTGTATTATCACCAATCAAGGTATAGTGTTTCATCCTTGAATCTTCTGTCTTCAAGGAGCCATGTTTAAAAGGCTTTTCGAAGACTTTCAAAGCATAGATTTTCCTAAATTGAATTCTAACCATATGTTCTTGCATAAATCGTTTAAATAAATGATTTATGTTATAGTTTATTTTTATTGAATGATTTCATATCAATATTCCTATGAAACTAGGTTGTTCATGATTTCCTCATTTTTGCTCTAACATGGGTTATTTGATAATTAATTAATATTATTGAATTCTTATGTAGATTGTATCAGGCTCTTGAAATATGTATCAATTATGTTAGAATTGTATGTATTATTATGTAGATTGTATTGGGCTCTTGAAATATGTATGAATTATGTTAGAATTGTATGTAGGCTGTCTTAATTTAATGGTTTCCATATTGTCTATTGTTAGATCATTGAGTAATTTTTTTCTTCGTTTGAAATGGTATATATGGCTATTGGTAAGAGACTTTTTGAATGAGTAAGATGACCTTATATGCTTATATTATGTAGTATGTGTATTGATTTTTTATATCGTGTAACACTCTATATCTATTCCTTAATCTAGATCATCAATGATGCACCAAGACTTGAAACACTTTTTATAGGCCTAGAATATCGTATTGAAACTATTTAGGAAGTTTAAAAGTCAAAACGTTCATAAAACGACCATGACGTGTAGAGAGTGGTGGAATATGTACTAATGTGTCTTGGCATGTTTCATGGGTTTTAAGTGTTGGGATTTAATGAAAAATTGTAATTATATGTTATTTATGTGTTATAGTGCTTTGAGGGTTGAAACGTCCACCTATGATTCTCCAAGGACCAAAGGCTCTACCATTTAACCCAAAAAATGTGCATTGACTATAGCCAAACAACGAGCCAATTGACGAGTCGTTAATGGGTCAATGGACCGTCGATGGTGGTCATAGACAAAATCATATATTTTTCAATAAAGGGTCCAAAAACAGAGTTTCTGTCTCAATTACATGCCAGTAGGACGGTCCGTGGTCTAGTCGATGGATCGCAAGTCTGTGTTTTCTGTTTGGGGGTTAAAGTTCACTATTATGTTTTTAGGCTAGAGAATTAAATTAGATAGTTAGTTAGGTAATAATTAATTTTGAAGGGGTGGTTAATTAAGTTTTTTTGGATACTATATAAAGTCTAACCTTCATTTAACTAACATAACACCCATATTTTCAAAACCCAAAATCTCTCCAACTACTCTCTACTTTGTCTTTCTATTGCAAGACAACATTGTAGACCAACTCTAACATTTACTAGATATTCAAGAAGTCATATTTTTTAAATTAAACTCTTAGAATCCTAAGTTATTCAAGCTATTCATTCTTGGCATATCTTTCCCGATGAGGCTCTTAAAAAATGTTTTCTAATAAAGTCAAAAACATGTGTTTCCTTTTTGATACAAAATGGATCATTAAATTTTATTTTATATTGGTTTATTTTGATTATTATTGATATAATATGATTATATATTGTTTAATTAGTGTAATTGTTAGCCTTTGACCTAGTTTTATGGATGAATTTATGATTGAACCATTTTCCCCTAACCCTAGGTTATGAATTGATTGTACAATTGACTTAGTTCTTGTATATATACTATTATATGATGTTATTTAGTAGATTCATGGATTAATATTGATGTATTAGTTGTAATATCATAAAGGAGGCTTGTGAAGGTAAATTGGTAAGACTTTGTGATCTTGAGTTCTTTACCTCATTGATGGTGGCTTATATTTAATAATGGTATTCAATTTAATATGATGATGATATATTGATTATGATAAATTGTCTTGACTATCTAAATTCTGAGATCATGTTAAAGGTTTGACCGTACAAGGTTGAATGTGAATCACTTGTATGCCTTACTATGATATGATTATGATTTGTTGATCCCATAAATTAAGGGTTGTTATGAAAGGAAATCCTCATGCAATACCTAATGAGATAATGATATGATATACACGGGGTTATACTTCTATGGCCTGTATTAAGCTATGATGATTAAGAATGACTTAACGTCATAAAAAGGGGGAGTTTAGGTTAGAACCGTGTGAACATGACAATTGGAGGTATCGAATCTGCATAACAGGAAGATTCACAAAATGTTTTCGTGAGATGAGTGCTGCAATTTCTAATGCCATGTAGAGGCTTCAATGCATATCTCCTAGATCCTTAACTATGTTGCCTCCATGGGAATACTAGCTAGTGGATCCACCCAGAATTCTATGTTCATTCTTTTTTCCTACCTTGGCAACTAGACTACGTTCTTTCATTGTATGTTTTCATGACACCGGATTCTATGTTTAGCTCACGTGGTATTTTTTTTATTAAGGTGCTTGTTCCCCAAAGTAAAACAAAATTAATAAAGTGAACACTAACTAGGGTTACTTAAAGGGTTATATTTAGTATAGGTAGGGGTTTGGGACTTCAGTTATACACGACACAATTTGACCTTGGTGGATTTCCTAGGACGTTGTTCTTATGTACTTATGATATGAATGAAATGTATACTATGACTTTACATGTTGATTATCCTATATGATGATAGTTTTATTAATAAACATGCTATTGGTCTATTCTTATTTAATGATTATGAATATGCATGATATGAATATATGTGTAAGTTAGACATTTATTATCATCCTTTATTTCGTTTACTTGATTATGTGGGGTAATGGGGCTTCACGTAAGCATTATACTTGCAGGGTTAGAGAAGGGGTTGTGAGAAAGGGTCTTGTATAGTGTGATTATATGAAATCTTGTTCATGAATTTTTACTATGACATTATGTTGGAGTTGTTATTCTTATATCATATTGGTGTGATTCCATTCATTTTTATATGACGTATGTTGATAATATCCATGTTTACTTGACTTTATCATTATATTGGTCCTGTGTTGAATATGGACTGTTCTTGACTGATGTTCTTCCTAATCGCTTGTATATATTCTTAATTGTTCATAAAGGCATTTGAAAGTAACTTCGTATTGTTTTGAACTAAATATTTTACTAAGCATGATTTCAATTGTTTTACGCGCATATGTTTCCATACTTAGTACATGTGGTTGTACTAATCCATATTCTTTCACTTTTCCCAAACAATGTATGTTCGGCCATTGAGTTATCAAGGTTGCTTTTCAAGAAGGATTTGACATTTCCAAAATTTTTGTAGGACCTCTAGTTCGAGGATGGTGCCTTGTATTCTATTTTAGTAGATTTTCGATTGTTTTAAAGACATTTATTTCTTCTCTATTCTTGAATATATTTGTTGTAAGTTGTACATTTCGATATGATTTTTCATAAGGGTTATNCTAAAGCAACACTTTGGTGGAGAAGATAAGCGTGATATTGTGGTTTTATTGCCAAATGTCCAAATTGTCAACAGTAAAGTATGAACACCAAAGGCCCGGAGGAAAACTTCGAGAATGCCCATTCCGGAATGGAAATGGGAGAGAATAGAGGACTTCTGTGGTTGGTCTTCCAAAGACATTGGGCAAGTTCGACTCCATTTGGGTGATTGTGGACAGATTAACTAGTTGCTCATTTCATTCCGGTTAAGGTGACTTACAATGTAGAGAAGGTAGCCAAACTTTACATCTCAGAGATTGTTCGGTTGCATGGGGTTCCACTTCCATCATATCAGATAGAGGAACGCAGTTTACTTCTAAGGTTGGAAGACATTGCATGCCGAATTGGGTACTAGGTTGGACCTTAGTACCGCGTTCCATCCTCAGACCGATGGTCAGTCTGAGCGAACGATTCAGGGGTTGGAGATATGCTTCGTGTGCATGTGTGATAGAATCGGTGGCCATTGGGATAGCTTCTTACCCTTAGCAGAGTTTTCAACAAATAGCTATCCACTAACGCATTGATATGGAAGGGTTTAGGCCCGAATGTTCTACTGATTTTAGATTTAGATTGTGCCTATACGTTAGAAATCCTATTCAACTAATTATTACGGACTAAGTTGCCCTAAAGCGAGCCTATGTAAGCTTCATATCCGAGGAGTCTTAAGTAAACTCCATATTTAGTATGTGAGAGGTCAATGTATACCTCAATATTTAGAAAGTTTTAATTTTTCGCATTTTGACCTATGATATGTTATGACGAAAGCCAAGGGCTGGTCCAAGTCCTCTATGAGGGTGACGACATCGGTTACTTCTAGGGATGCTCCCAGGTCATAATAAACTTTGTATCAGAGCATGAGGTTGAAGTAATATAATAATTGATGTCTCACTAAACCATATCTACGTAAAGTCTTGTTCGTGGGTGTGAAGCGCGCCACACTTATGATTGAGAGATTATGTGACACTTAGGAATCTTCACTTATTGTTAATATTGATAGTCATGCCTTAAGACTGATAATTTTTTGTGTCCCCTTTTTGTCCTAATCATTTTCTTAAGGGTATAGGAGATGACTACGAGAAGGGCAGCTGCAAGGAGAGTGGAGAGTAGATTTAGCTAATGCGAGAGTTCCTCCCCATGAGAAACTAGTCCCTCCACAAGAAAATCATGTCCCTACGCAAGGCCATGTTTTGGTCATTCCTCCACCCATGATGGATACAGAGATAAGGTCCACTTTTCTATGTTTGTCCCAAGCTTTGACTTCCCAACCCCAAGCGGTAACTACTAAAGCTCAAGACATGACGACTCAAGCAAACCGGGAGGTTAGACCCTGTGTTCGACAAAATGTTAGTACCACGACTTCTCGCTTTAGGGACTTCACAAGGATGAACCCTCCTATCATCTTTGGGTCTTAGTGAATCAAGATCCCCAGAACGTTTTTTGTGAAGTAGATAAGATCCTCTATGTTATGCGAGTGAGTTTTAATGAGAAGGACGAGCTAGCCTCATATAACCTCAACGATGTGGGTCAAACTTAGTATACCCAATAGAGAGATAATAAAGCTTCTAGAGCAGGTCCTATAACTAGGGACTTGATTAGAAGGGATTTCCTTGATAGGTTCTTTCAGTGGGAGAAAAGGGGAGGCTAAGGAGTAAGGATTTATCAAACTTCGACAAGGAGGTACGATTTTACAAGAGTACTATTCGAGTCTCATTAAATTGTCCAAGTATGCTCCTTCCTTGATATCCTATCTTAGGGATGAGATGAGCAACTTTTTGATGGGGTCTCGGATGATCTAGTTGAGAATTGTTGTTCAGAGATGCTTCATGATAACATGGATATTTCATATTTCATAGTTCATGGTAAAAAAGGTGAGGAGACTAGACTCAAGAGCTTAAATGGGTATTTTAAGAGGGCAAGTCTTTTTATAGAGGTACATCCAAGGGTAGGCTTAAAATTCAAGACAAGCCTACGTTTAAGAAGAGGGTCTTCAGCCAAGTTCCTTCAAACATCTCTAAGGCTAACAAGGATTTGGTGTCTAACCCTAAGTCCCAAAAGGTAAGAAGTGGAAATTCACCTAGTGAGAAACCTACTTGTGCCATGTGTTGTAATATACGTAGGGGTGAATTTATGGTGGCAAGGGGAAATTTGTTTGGTCGTGAAAAATAGGACAATAAGGCTAAGGATTGTCCTAATGTTAGGAGTCAAGAGAGGGGGAGTAGTCTAGCACACGGAAGTGGTCCTAGTTCTAATGTTAGAAAGAGCAACCACTTTTATACTCTCTCCCTTAGGGGTGATCGAGGGAAATCTCCTTATGTGGTCATAGTGTGTTACAAGTCCTCCCTATTGATATTTATTCTTTTAGATCCCGGTTCTACATTATCTTTTGCAATTCCTCTAGTACCTATAAAGTATGATGTTCTACCCAATATGTTAGTTGAACCTTTAAGGTTACTACCTTTGTACCTTACTCCGTTATAGCTAGAAAAGTCTCAATGAGTTGTCCTATATCATTCCAATAGAGTTACATGGGTGGATTTTGTAGAACTAGATATGGTAGATTTTTTATGTCATTTTGTGAATGGATTGGTTTCATGCTTGATTTGCTTAAATTTATTGTAGAATGAGGGTAGTGAATTTAATTTTTCCGAATAAACCCGTCTTAGAGTGGTAGGGGGTTAACTCAATTCCTAGAGGTCGTATCATTTCTTCTCAAAAAGCTTTTATATTATCTCAAAGGGGTGTCTTTACCATATTGTGAGGATTAAAGATTTTGAGTCCAACAATCCTCTTTTATAGTCAGTACTCGTGGTGACAAATTTTGTGAAGTCTTTCCTGATGACTTCACAATAATACTTCCCGAAGGGAAATAGACTTTGGTATTGACTTATTACAGAATAAGAATCCCATTTAAATGCCTTCTTATCGGATGGCTCCGAACGAATTAAAAGAGTTGAAAGATGAACTCAAAGATATACGAGACAAAGTTTTCATTCAACCTACTATTACTCCATGGGGTGCTCTTTTATTGTATGTAAAGAAGAAAGATGGGTTCCTTAGGATGTTCATTGATTATCATCAACTTAATAAGGTAACCATTAGCAACAAGTATCCTCTCCCTTAGGTTGATGACTTGTTTGATCAACTCCCATGGGCAAGCTACTTTTCAAAAATTGATTAAGATTATGGTATCACCAACTGAGGGTGAGAGGTGAAGATATACCTAAAATGGCTTACCGAAATAGGTATGGTAACTATGAGTTTCTACTGATGTCTTTTGGTCTCACTAATTCCCCGACGTCTTATATGGACCTTATGAATAGAGTGTTCTAGAAGTATGTTTATTCCTATGTGATTGTCCTTATTAACAACATCTTGTTATATTCAAAAAAATGAGGTTCAATATATAGACCATTGCCAAATATAGTAACCGTGAGTTTTGGTTGAGATTGGTGGCGTTTGTTGGTCATATTATCTCAAGTGAGGGTATAAAGGTTGATCCAATGTAAACCAAAGCAGTTAAGAATTTCTCTAGACCTTTGACCCCAACTTACATTAGAAGTTTCTTGGATTTAGCCGGGTACTATAGAATGTTTGTGGATAGGTTTTCATCCATTGCTTATTCTTTGACTACCTTGACCCAAAATAGTGTTAAATTTAAGTGGTCAGATTCATGTGAAAGGAGATTCAAAATATTCAACCATTGGCTTACCTCCACTTTGGTGTTGACATTATCGGAGAATACCAAAGGTTTTTTAGTATATTGTGACGCTTCCCGAGTAGGTTTGGGTTGTGTCCTTCTACAATATTGGAAGTTTGTAGCCTATGCCTCTAGACATCTCAAAGTGCATGAGAAGAATTATCAAAATCATGATCTTGAATTGGCAGTCGTAGTGTTTGATTTTAATATATGGAGGCATTATTTGTATAATGTTCATGTGAATGTGTATACTGACCATAAGAGTATTCAATATATGTTCACTCAAAAGTAGTTGACTCTCCGAAAAAAAGTTGGAAATATTGAAAAATTACAATATGAGTGTTCCCTACAACCCTAGCATGGCCAATGAGGTTGCAGATACTCTATGCCATATGATAATTTGTAGTGTCTCTCATGTAGAATAAGCAAAGAAAGACCTAGTGAATGATGTTCGTAGGTTGGCTCGATTGAGTGTTCGGTTGGAAGATTTCACAAATGTTGGTTTTATGGTCATAATAACTCCAACTCATCTTTAGTGGTTGAGGTGAAGTCTAAGCAACATCTTGATCCGCTATTGATGGAGTTGTAAAAATCGGCACTTAGCAACTTTAATGAGTCATTCTCCCAAGGGGGTATGTTGTGCTTAACTACCAAGGTAGATTGTGTTACCGGATGTTGATGATTTGAGGGGAATGATATTGCAAGAATCTCATGGTTTGTGATATTCTATTTGTATGGGTGCCATAAAAATATATCATCGTCTTACAGAGGTATATTGATGGTATTTCTTTAAAAAGAACATAGCGAAGTTTGTAGCTATATCTAAATTTCCAAAAACATAAAGTCAAGTGGTTTGACTCAAATAATAGAAGTTCCTACTTTGAAGGGAGAAGAAGTTAATATGGATATTGTTGTTAGGTTGTTCCGATTATACTTATTTGGCAGAGGATTACACAAGAATATATATTGTTTAGATACTAACCTTTGAAGGGATCCCTTTGTTCATTATATTGGATAGAGGTGCTCAATTCCTTTTCATTTTTTGAAGTATTTTATAAAAGGGTTAGTTACTCAAGTGAATCTTAGCACTGCTTTTAATCCTCAAATGGATGGTCAAGCGTAGCGTACTATTTAAACCCTAGGAGATGCGTTGAGAGCTTGTGTAATAGATTTTAAAGTTAATTCAAAAAACACCTATCGTTGATTGAGTTCAAATATTATAATAAGTACCATTCGAGTATATCTATGGCACCTTTTGAGGTACTCCATGGTAGGTTGTTTAGGTCTCTGGTTGAGTGGTTCGAGGTTAATAAGTCTTCACTGCTTGGTCATGAAATAAATTATTATGCTTTAAAGAAGGTACGAGTGATAAGTGATAGATTGAAAATAACCTATAGTCGGCAAAGATCCTATGTCGACAATGGAAAAGAGACCTTTAATTCAAAGAAGGTTAGATTGTGTGTTCGAAGATTTCACCTAAAAAAGGGGTGATGAGAATCAGCAAAAAAGGGAAAGTAAAGTCCCTACTATATAGGTCCCTATGAGGTTTTACAACGGGTCAGAAAATTAGCATATGAGTTTACTTACCTAGTGAACTAGCTTCCATTTATTTGGTATTCCATGTCTCCATGCATAAGAAGTTTATTGGCGACCCTATATCTATTATTCCAGTTGAACGGTTAGGTGCGGATGTGAATCTTTCCTATGAAGTGGTCCCTGTGGAATTCCTAGATCACCCAGTCAAGAAGTTTAGGGACAAAGAGGTGGCATTCGTAAAATTCCAATCGAGAAACAATCTAGTTAGGGGAGAAAGACAAGAAGTCGAGGCCGACATGAAGTCCTGTTATCCTCAATTTTTTTTCCTTATAATTCTAGCCAAAGTTAAGGTTAGTAATAATAATCTTTAAAATAATAAATAAATTTACATTTTTTCTTGCTTTGCTAAAATATGAATTTTTATGGTAAAGGTTCATGCTAAAATGTTTTTCATGTGAAAATGCTCTTTTGCTTACATCCACTTAATTGTGTTTTGTGTATTTTTACGTTTATCAAATAGTATTGAGCATGTTAATGTGTTTTGGAAGAAGGTTGGCATTACTTACTCTTAATTATCATGTTGAGCTCATGTTGATATTGAGAAGGTAGTTTCTCATGTTGTATGGTTTAGCTCTTATATGTGATAAATTTTGATTTGAGATGCGTTGTTTAAATGCCTTTTTATATGTTGAATGGAGTTATGAATTACTCATTTTAGTTGTCACTCATGTTTATTGTATGTTGTTGGTTGGACTATTACTATTGAGTCTTCTACATTCACCTTTAAAAGATTTTAGTTCCATTTGAAGACAAATGTTCCTAGTGGGGGGGGGGGGATAATACAATACTCCAGAAGTCTATAACTTAATCTAGAGCCTCACACGATGAACGATCACTTTAAACACTTGTTATAGACCTAAAATGATGTATTGAACCTAATTAGAATGATAGATTCAGACGTTAAGAACGAATGAGATGCCTAGCAGAGTGTGTAATGTGTGCTTATTGCTGCCATGTTTTTTAAGGTTTCGAGTTGGATTTAATTAATAATGGTAGAAAGGTATTAAATATGAATTAGAGTGAAGAGAGGGTCAAAAAATTCGAGTACAACTCCTTGGGAACCCTTCAGTTTTACCAAAAATTTTCAAATTGACAGTGTCCAAATGACGAGCCAATCTATGAGTCGTCGTTGGGTAAATGTCCCATCGATAGTGGTAATTTTCCAAAATGTAGATTTTTTTAAAAAAAATGGTCCAAAAATAAAGTCTCTTCAGCAATGAATAGACCAGCAGGAAGGTCGGTGGTCAATTCAATTGACCGTAGGTTAGGGTCTAGTGTTTGGGGTTCAAGGTTCACTATTCATTTTTTATGTTAGGAAATTAATTAGTTATTTTGTTAGGTAGTTAATTTTTAGTTAAGGGGTGGTTAGTTATGTATGTTGGGGGAATATATAAATACTAACCCTCATTAAATTAACATAACACCCCATATTTACCAAACCCAAATTCCGTCAAACTTCTATCTACTTTCTCTCTCTATAGCAAGACTCCATTGAGTACCAAATAAAAGATTGATTAGGGATTCATGAATTTAAATTTTCTTCCTAATGATCTAAGAAGTCCTATAGTATGGAATATATTCACTCTTGGGATCTCTTTCCCTAAAAGGCTCTTCAAAATTGTTTTCTAATAAAGTCAAAAACACGGGTCTCCTTCAAATTACAAAATTGATTTGATATTGGTTTATTTTTATTATTATTAATACATTATGAATATGTATTTTTAATTCTTTTAATTCATAGCCTTTGACCTTGTTTTATGACAGAGTTCATAATTTAACCATTTTTCGCAAATCCTAGGTTATGAATTGAGGTTGAATTGATTAGTGATGGTACAATCCTACATGTGATGTTTCCTAGTTCTACCCTTCACAAGTAGAACATCCTCCATCGGAGTAGGGTAGATTTTGGATTCCATGCTTAGCTAGTCTGGTCTATGTAGGTTAATGTCTATTCTCATAATTTGGGATACATTATTGTGTTGGAGATGTTCTACAACTGTTAGGTAGTCTAATGGGTCTATATCTAGACATGGCACGAGTAGGCTTTGAGGATATTAAGATGTAGGTTCCTTAGGTATTTTCCGAGACTATTATGTGAATTCCTTAAATTGACAAAGTGTCTCTGAATTGACTTTATAAATATTGTTGACCTAGGTTGATGTATGGTTAATCGAATGATCCCCATCTAACGTAGCTTTGAGGGTTGCTTATGTAGGCTTGAAGATGGTGTGTGGGCGATCTCTTCATGTCTTCCTCAAGTAAATTTTAAAGTAACCTAAGGTGGTAATGTAAACGTTTAAAAGCGAATAAAGTTATCTTAGATAGTCTTAAGGATGATTTAGGTTTTCTTGAAGAAGGTGTATGGGCGTTCTCATATTGTCTAACTTAAGTAAGTCTTTGGATAACTTTGGTATAAGGTTTATATGTTATATGGTTTAAAGTGATGTTAATGCTATATTGTGGATTATTTTGAATGTGTCTTATATGTGGAGTTTGTGTTAAAATAGTTTATAAACTTATTTTATGAAGTTTTTATCCAAAAAGACTAAGAGAGCATATTTAATATAAATGTCCATTTTATCATGGTTTTATTGCATATCACCATACTTAGTGCATTTAATGTACTAACTACATATGTTGTTTTATCTTTAGTGGTGTAAGGGGAAATTGAGAGGAGTCTCTTAAAGCATGGAATTGGCATGCATTAAAGAATGTTTTGGTATGTCCTCAATTAATTCGAGGATATCACTATGTTTAGATTTTCTATTCAATAGAAATTGTATTATACATTAATATTTGTTATTTTAATGATATATGGGATGTGACCAATGATATTCGTATGTATGACATGGTTACGATAGACTTAATATTTCCTACCTTTTTCAATAAAAGTTATTTAAGATTATGTTGTGAAAATTATTAATTCTTTTTATATATATATGCGATGAATTATGTCTAAGGGCTTATATAAGACCTCTGCGATGTTGAATACGTTCTGCCAAAATTTGAGAATACCATTTCTTGTAGGGTATACTCTTGGGTCTCTCTAATTTTAAGATGCAGGCAAGTGGTATGGTCGATGAACCAGATGAAGGAGTTCCTATAGATGAACTTAGAGTTGGACAATCGGCCTGTAAAGAAGAAGTTGCATTCAATATAGTCCCATCTCCCTGCATTTTCTCTAATGCCTCAACCACATCATCACTTATCGACATATACACTTGGTGTCCTCTCTTTGGTGCTGCAACATTGGCGTCATCCTGAATGACCCCAGAATCCAAGCTCCCTTTAGGATGGACCAATTTATCAGAATTCCATACACGCACTATGATCTCTCTTAAAATTTGACAAATAATGCATGGGAAATGTTTCGTTATAGTTGTTTTGAATTCCCTCTAGTGTATCTCCACGAGTAAAATATGGCAACATTTTTCTCAATTCTTGAAACCAAGGCCGCCGCCATAACTTCCATGTTCAAAGTGACAAGGTTATTGTCTTTATCATCAAAATTATTTTATGCACAAACAGCCAAAAGAACTTTTCTACAAAGTTAAAGGTGTCTTTTCTAATACCCAACCGAGGTGATAAAACCTACTTTCCTTTGTCGCGATCTAGGGCCATGTGCCTATCAAACATATATATGACTACTTCCACCTTCTGTACAATCCTCATGAATCAAATTTGGTTGTATGGGTTGCCTATCAAGGGTGATGGAACCCACACTTCTATAACTCCTATATCAATTAAAGTCAATTGTATTGGTTGCCAACATGTTGTCGGCCATAAAAGAACCATTTTATTGTTGTGTAGGAGGGGTTCACATGAACTTCTCGAACCTTAGTGGAACTTTGGGGGTCCTGGGTTTTCGATTTGGACTTCTTAGGTATGGACCCCTTAGAGTGGGTGATTATGAAGCATAGAACTCTCACACAATCTTCTTAATTTACGTGCCGGGGATAACAGGACATCCGTTCACACATGTTCTTTTATAAATAGCCAATGTATCAATCTCTTGTAGTGTGTGGAAATTCCTTGCTAGGATTCAGCGGTCCTTTGTGATAATTCTAGTCATATTCACCTTTGCATTAGGGATCTTGGCATCCCGATAGATCTAACATTGCCCAACTATGCATCATTAAATTGTTCATCTTCTACTGCGTGAGGTGTAGAGTATTGAGGAATGTCTGAGTTGGTTACCTTATTAAAACGGGCCTCTTAATTGTGCTAACTAGTCCTAGATGTACAACTTTCTCCACACCCACCAATAAGGTTTTTTGAGGAACCGAACGAATAACTTACAAGTCAGTCAGATCAGTGTATCCTCCTCATAATATTGGAAGGCAGTGACTGCATCGATATTACTTGTAGTGGTATGCTTCTTATTAGGACAAGCTAAAACGGTTTGAGTCCGTTTAGGAATGTACTCAGGATCATTGTCTCGCTACCTGTCATTGAAGGCCAATTTACGGGAAGGTCATGTTGATTTCTAACTCCCTTTTGCAGTGGGTGCCTTCTTTGGTTCCATCGTAATTGTAGAAGAGTTCTTAGAACCCAGAAAAGACTTAGAACATACGCTACTAAATTATCGAATGAGAACTGAAGAAGACAAATAATTACAAAAACTTCTACTGTGGCTTTATACTAAGGGTACCTACATTTCGTAATGAGAGATATGGTTTGTCAGTCCCTTCGTATGTCAAGTTAAACCATGTAACGGGGATCTTGGAAAGAAAGTACAAGCATGCAAACGGTCTTTAGATCAAACTACGAAACATATTCCATTTCTTTAGTCTCACACTTAGCCTTTTCCAAACTTCACTACTACCTACAGACCTTACCTATGGTCTGTAACTTGACTTACGATCGGTAGATGGGGTCTTATAGATTGTGTCTGTGAAAGATCCATGTCGTTTTATGTTTATATACAAAATTTTATATGTTTTAATACACACATTTTCTACTAGAATATAGTGTTTCAATGTTCAATTATGAAAGTTCTCCATCTCGAGGATTCAAGTAATTAAGTTTAGTTTTTTAGACAAATCATGGAACCCTAGGTCGGAACTTGCCAAAATATTTTTCGGATATGATGGATTTGAACCCATGACTACACGATCTTAGTCCATTATCACAAGAGTAATTTACATTCAATTGTAGTATGCGATTAAGGATAATGAAACAGCCCTTCAAGACCCACTCCCGACGTCCAAAGTGTTAATCTATGCAACACAAATTGAATATATGAAGATGAAGTTAATTACCTTACACGAGACAAGGAGTGGGGTGGACTTTCAACAACACCAATGAATCCAAATAACCACCCACAAAAGCTGATCAAAACGCGGGGACCATATTGGTTGCGAATGGAGGGTAGAGGGATTTTTAATGAATTTGAGGAAATTGGGATGTTGGAGGATGATATAATGTGGTTGAGGATGGATTGGTGGTGAATGGGAGGGAATTGGGTAGATTATTGAGAGAATTTACTTATTTGGATGAGTAATTAATTTGTTGGAGGGTTTAAAATAGGTGTAAAATGATTTTTAAATTTATCGATTTTTAATATGAGGTTGTCCGGCTCGGGTTAGGAAGACTAGGATTTGGACCTACCAGACCCTTCTTACTGTCCGCTGATCGAGTTACAGTTTTTATATTTGGACCTTAACTTTGACACTTATAAAAATCAGCGGGACATACCTATGACCTAGGGGCACCATCTACAATCCGTAGATCGAAAGACGGATCATTATTGGCGTTCGTAGATATCTGCACCAGAGAAGTTTGGCAAATTTTTACATTGCGTACCTGCACATGTAGCAAGCTTCAATTTATTTTTTTTTGGTTTTCTTGACAGTTATTAGACACTATCTCTATTCTATCAACACTAAAACATAAAGAAAAAAAATGTAACACCTACTTACAGAAAAAAAGAGACTATTACAACACTGAAAATAAAACCTATCGCTGGCTACAATTTACATCATGGGTCTCCTTACAAGAAGTGCTTGTTTTTATGTCGCGACATGATGCAGACCACTTGATTACTGAGACTTCACTAATATTATATGGGTCAACCACTTCATGCACTGTATTCCCATTTCATAGATAGATCTTAATTCTTTAAACTGCTCCATATGGGAACACTTTGGTAAGGCGAAATGTCCCGGTCTATTTGGAATTGAGTTTTACAAGAAATAAGTGAATCCTCGATTTAATTATAAGTACAAGATCATCGGTCAAAGATTCTCGCTTTTCAATTCTTTGATCATCATACCTCTTCATATTATCTTTGTAGATTGTTGAACTTTCATAGGCTTTTAGGAGAAACTCATCAAGTATATTCTATTCCTTTAACCTCTAGTGTGATGATCCTTTCCAATCAAAGTTTAGTCTCTTTATTGCAAACATCGCCTTGTGATCCAACTCGATTGGAAGTTACAAGACTTCCCATATATAAATTGGTATAAATACGTACCTATCCGTGACTCTCATACAGTGCGTTAGGCTCATAGATCATCGTCAAGCTTCCAGACCAATCCATTCTATTGGCATTTCGCCAAAATCTATTTAATCTCTCGGTTAGAAACATCAACTTGCCTGCAAGTCTTTGAATGGTAAGGAGTAGCCACATCGTGGCGAACACCTTATTTTTCCTGCAGAGCCTTGAAAAATATAGTACAAAAGTGAGAACGTCTGTTGGTAATAATTGCTCTAGGTTTTCAAAATGCGGGGAAAATATTATTTTTCAAGAACATCGTGACACTCTTTCCTTCATTGTAGGGTAACGTAATTGCTTTTACCATTTTTGACACATATTAAACCACCAGAAGATATACTTCATCTCATTAGTATTCACAAACGGGCCCATGAAGTCAATTCCTTATACATCAAATAACTCAATCACAAAAATAGAATTCATGGCTTCCTTCCTAAAATCCCACTGTTTCATTGACAATGGTCACATGATTTCGTGAAATCATGAGCATCATGGTGGATGGTGGGACAATAGTACCCACATTATAAGGTCATATGCGCAGCCCAAATGTCACTATGGTACCCACCAATGGGCAAGGAATAACATGACACAAGAACACTAAACATTTCAACTTGCCAACAAAATGACTAATAATACTATTTGCATAACTCTGATACGAGTTAGGCTCATCAAAAAAGAACTTCTTCACATCATGCACAAGTATCTTCCTTTGGTGGAAAGTGAAATCCGATGGAGCCAAATCATTTGCCAAATAGTTAGCTAACTCGGCGAACTAAATAATCGGATAATGAGAAGTATACAATACATTTTCATCTAGAAACACATCATTAAAATCTAGACAAGTAGTCCGCCACTTGATTTTTTGTCCCCTTTCTATCTTTCGCAACAAAATAAAACCCTTAAATCAATAATACCTATATGTTCTACATTTGCTTTGCATCATTCTTTGAAAAAACATACCTCAACGCAGAATGGTCATTATGCACTATGACCTTAGTTTATAAAAAACAGGACTGAAATTTCTCAACTACCAATAACACTACCAGAAGCTCCTATTTAGTCACAATGTTATTTTTTGGAAACATTCAGGCTTTTATCGCATTAAAAATAAGATATAGGATTTATCTCTCCTCAATCCCAATACTACATCATGCGCAACCTCGCTCTCACAGTACATAACCTCAAGTGGCTCACCCCTATCTAATGAAATAATAATGGGCGCAAAAACTATTTTCCCGCTCAACTCACCAAATGCATTCAAATAAGACTCATCAATATATAACATACATTTCTTCTTATGAATTTAGCACAAAAAATGTGCATTTTTTGAAAATTCATTTATTAAACTCCGATGAAATCCAACATTCCCAAGAAAACTTCTAACACCCTTGACAAACTGGGTGGTGAAAGCTTCACTATCACCTCAACTTTTGCCCTATAATTCTCTATAACCTTTTCTATGATTCAATGACCTTACACTATACTTTCTTTCACTATAAAGTAGAACTTCTACGAATTTAGCACCAAACTACAATATTCACATCGCTGGATAACCTTGGCGGGATTGTCCAACCAAACATCAAAGGAGTAAACCAGAATAGAAAAATCACCCATCAAAACCTCTATAGTTTCCTTCACAATATCTTAAATTACTGACATCATATAACGCTGAAAGGTCGCGGGTGCACTACACAAATGAAATAGAATCCTTTTTAATGCAAAAGTCCTACTAGGTCAAGTCAAGGTTGTCTTTTCTTGGTCTTACAGAACGATATAGATCAGACTGTAGCCAAAACAACAATAAAATTAGAAATACCAAACCTTCCCTGCAAGTCTATCTAGTATCTGGTCAATGAAGGGCATGGGAAAACGCTCTTTTTCTGTCTATGCATTAAACTTCCAATAATACATGTAAATTCTCCATCCTTTCACGGACCACATCACAACAAGTTGATTCCTTTTATTTTATACCACGATCATACCACCCTTTTTAGGCACCCACTTAACAAGGCATACACAATTTTTGTCCGCAAAAGGATAAATGACCCCTACATCCAACAACTTGCAGATCTACTTATTAACAATTTGTTACATATGTGGATTCCACCTACTTTGGTGCTCAATACTAGCGTTGTAATTTTTCATGAGTTGGATTTTTTGAGAACAAATAGCAGGAGGGATCCCAATTATACTCGCAATAGTCCATCCAATGGCTCTCTTTAACAAATTAAACACCTGCACTAAGAACTACACTTAATTCCCATTTAAATCTAATGCAGTAATCACCGCCTAGGTGTCATCTACACCCAGAAACACATGCCTCAAGTGTAGTGGTAGATCCGTAAGCTCTAATTTAGGTGCCTCCACATTAGATGGTCTTGCAAATGGGGAATTGCGATGCTTCATGTCCAACTATAAATTCTTCATCTTTGATCGTGCACGATCGAGAAGCACTCCCTAGACGTAACCTGCATCTTCTTTCTCAAAGAAGCCTTAGACAAGACCTTATCATGCATTATCATCATGTCTAGTAAATAAATATTAAAGGAGGATTTTAAAAACCTTTAAACATTAAAGTTAACATAGGACCTAATCATATATCAAACCAGTTACAATCGTTCCTCACCAAACCATCTGATAAGAGTGTAAAAGATTTGGGACATAGCTATTACAACAATACAATATGTCTTTATATATATTTTTAAAAAAATTATTTGGAATATAAAATATGAAAACTAGAGTTAAGCTTCTTCATCCTCAAAATTGAGTAATAACCAACTTGGGGTTATTTAGCAAAGTTCTTCAAGAAAGAGTGGAATATGTTCAATGGACCGAACCTATATTTAGTGTAGAAAATAGTAGATAATTAGTACAAACCACATGTACTAAGTGTAACATACCATAAAATATACTTGTGTAGTGATGAGCCTATTAAGTTTTAAGAATAGGTATTGGGGGTAAATAGGCATACCAATGCCCAATATTTTGAAATATTGGCATAGTAGAAAATATTGGCTTAAAGGGTGTAAGCAAAAATTATAAGTATTAATGATATTGTTAAATAAATGTAACTGCAATAAAGGCCCTAAGTTAAAATCATATGTTTTATAGTATTTTCATAATATATATGAGGCATCCATGTGTCATGCCTTGGCGCCATAGCACATGACTAATTAAAATAGGCATGTAGATTAAGTTGTGCCCAGGGACATAGTGAGGATCCTTGGGACAATAAGTAAACATTAAAAATTAAAAATCAATTCTAGTTAGATAGGAAAGTACAAGCAACACATGTGCAAGCACATGGGAGGAAACGGCCAAGGGAGTTGTTATGGGGAAGGTGTGCACAAGGGTCCAACCATGTAGAGCCTAAGCCTCTCACCAACTCTAGACTCTGACTAGCTTACTTAACTACCTAACTAACTCATGGAAAACAAAATTAAACCACCTGTTTCACCCGACAACCTACGACTTAATAGGGTTACATTAACCTAGTAACTAGTTAAAGAAACATCCTAGTACCTAACCTATAATTGTCCAAAAGGGTTCATTATGGTCTGAATGACTTAAGCGTATTTTATTAATTACCCTAGTTACCTAAATTAATTAAATTGAGAAATTAATTAATTAAGGAAAATTCAAAAACAAGGCCGACATTCTTAGGAAAAAAATTTCATATTTGTTTAATTGAATATTTTCCTATTTTTAGTCAATCTTGGAAGGGCGTTTTAGTAATGAACTAATTAATTTATTTAGATTACTTTTTTAAATGAGTCAAGATCAGTTCCTAAGACTTATACTCACGTTCAAACACTAGAAAAATTCACGACGCAAAACAGTAATCAAACGAATGAAAAACATATATGTTTCTCTCGATTATCTTAGGCTTTTTAAAGGTTTTCTTCAAGATTTATTGCAACGGATCTTCGTAGATTCAATTATAAAAAAGGTATGGGTTTTTCTCCTGGAATTCTTTCTCCAAGAGACCTTTCAAACTTTTTGATTTCATGAATTTCGAAACTAGGGTTGTTCCCCAATGATATTTTTGAACGTCCACGTCCCTAGTTATCCTTGTTTTCGATTCTATAAGTATATATATGTAATCTTGTACATGTTGGTGGTATGTGGTGATAATTGATTATTAACTGTAGGTTCTTTATTTATTAATGACTAATGAGGCCTATATACTTGATTCCAATGATTAGGTTATTAGTTATATGATGTATAGAATGATGTAATGCTTAGTTTTGTTTCGAAAATATGAAATTTGATTTAAAGCCGACTATGAAGTTTAGTTATTGCGAAATATTAAAGTGTCGACTTCTTTATTTAGATGAGATCACTACAGTACTCTCTTGAAACTAATTGATTTTGTTGGTGATAACATAATGAAAATGATTTAAGTAATGTTTGGTTTATGCAAATAAAATTGGCTAACAATATATTGTCCAAAAAGATTAATGGAATTGGCGTAAAATGTTGTTACAAAGATATGATGAAAAAAATTGTTAATGACTAATCTTAACCAAATTAAGCATGACCAATGTAACTTTGAATTCATATCCAAGGGTATGCCAATCATTGAGAAATGTCAGAACATACTCTTCCATATGAACTATAAACATTAGGTTTAGGTTTTAGGGTTTAGGGTTAGTAACTATATTTAAAAAAGTTCTTAACGTTTATATTGAATTGTATAAATCTAAAAAAAGGCATGGAACGCGTATGTGGGTAATAAAATATTAAAATCTTGAATTAAACAAGGTTTTACAAGGGAAAAAGTTTTTTTGTTGGGGGTGTTACAGAAAGTGAGACAAGTCTCACTTACACCTCAAACAACTATGTTAAAGGTACTCACATAAGATGGTGTTAGTAATCGTGAGAAAAGTCTCATTAACACTAATATTATAATGTAAGTTTAAAATCACATTTCATCTAGTAAAGAAAGGGATGCTTACTTATCCAAACAGTTAAGTAACCTCATAACTAGAAGCAACCTTCCATAATGTTTGAGTCAACTCTAAAGGTTATAAAGAAAAAGAAGTTCAGTAATGCATCAATAGAGTAGCAATGAGCTTTTGCCAGCACATGTAAGCCTCATGATATGCGTCTCCACCAAGGTGGATAGGTGTTACTGAAAATCTTCAACTCTTCGTACTATGTTTCCATCATAGGAACTTGGAAATGGATTCCACCTAAGAGAGCTAGTTATGATGCAGTTTCACTTTGGCGGGTGAAACCACCCTTTTCCATTTGGGAAAGACACTAAATTTCAGGTTTATCTGACATTATTATGTCGGTTAATGAACAAATAAAGTATTCCGTTCACTTTATCCATGAACTACCTATTTTTCGAGTGGGGCAGACACTGAATTTAATTTTAGCAAACATTATTTAAATTCTCTTTGATCGGTCAATCACGTTTTGTGTGTGGAAGGACACAACTGTATTCCTGTAGCTCGCCCATGATCTAATTGCAAAAGATTTGTTACAAAGTAGTAAGAAAGAAAGAAGAAGGAATGTAAATTCAAAGTAAGCTAAGGAAGAAAGAGCTTAAGAATATTAACCATCTTTATTTTGTAAGAATGAAATTTTCATCAATTAATGCCCATAGACAATATTGACTTCTTTTATTATGAAAAGATTAAAGCCAAATAAAATTGTCTTATAATGGCTTATTATAGTATGCATATGATTATACCCAAATAATATTGACTTATAATGATTTCTTATATTATTTAAAGAATTACTTAATAGGAATAACAAATGAAAATTGGCTAAATAAGATTTCATGCCAAATTCTTGTTAAATGATTTCCTTAGTCCTTCGGATTACATACATGATTTATTGTAGGTGTGGGACTACAATGAATCATTGCACTTGTAAGTACGATATACGATCAAAGGACATCATTTATTTACACAACAAGAAGATGAAAAAGATTGAAAAATAAACTAAATGTTGAAAAAGGATCTCTTGGGTTGGAGAGGATCAAAATTCAAAATTTTCGCTCGAGTTGTTCTTAAATTATATTCATGATCCAAGTTCTTATGTTCATATAGGAAATAAGTTGTGTTCTTTGAATGCATTAAAATATGTTATATTCATACCATAATTCACAAATAACGAATTTAGAAAGTCTAGTGTATTAACTTTGAAGAAATGACATGTTTTTATAGGAAGAAAATTTCTTGATCATGTGTAGTCCTTAGTGTTTATGTGCATACACTCATACTTAGTACAAGTTTGTACTAACCCTATACTATTATTATTTTATAGGAGCAGGTAAGAGAGTAGATTGAAGACTCATCGAAGCTGTTTGGATTAGTGATCTCCAAACATTGGTAGGTCCTCTTGAGTTCGAGGATTCTACATTTATCTTTTTGGCCTAGCACTATAGACCTAGATTGTGGATGTTATCCCTAGAATTTATTTCGAGACTTTTTATTTGAAGCTTTGTATTAAGGCCATTTTGGTAAATTATTACGTTATATATTGATCTTTCCATTTTAATTGTTTCATAAATTGTAAATAGTTGTTAGTCTTTGAGCTCATTAGAATATGATTCTATCTAATGATCATCTGATGTCTATGTATACTTCACGATGTTTTAAATTTTTTTAAATTTTCCGCAAATTTAACTAAATGATTGTGATGAAAGAAAAAAAGAGACTTGTTTTCGACCTCTGGGAGGTTAATGATGATGGTTGCATTTGGATTCTAGAATCCGGGTGTGACACTAAGTATGGAAACATATGCAATTATGTCCTGTGGAAATATGCACAAAGGGACATTTATTTTATATGAATGCCAAGTTACTTAAATTCTTTCGTGCACATTCCAACAAAATAGAAAAACCCATAACATAACCAAAATAAGACATTTTCATATTACATGTTCATGAGGAACATCTTAGTCAAGCCATAAGAGACATTTCATCATCATATCATAAAACCTTACCCATAATCCAATTCAACTAAACAAGTGCAATGTCTACGTGAAGCCCTATAACCCCACATAAACTAACTACACTAGAAAAAACACCATAAGCATTGCCTTTACATCATACAACATCATAATAAGTGTATTCAACCTCATACATAATAATCTAGACAAATAACATGAATATCAAGTTAATGCACCATCATATGAGACCAATATTACATTGAATCATCATTATGTATTTCATTCATAACATATGTATATAAAAAAATCACCCTAGAAATCCCCTTAAGGTCGAAATGTGCAATGTATAGGTAAATTTATGTCCTCTTACCTACTCTGGTATGCCTTAGAAGTCAGCGTAGTTATTATGAAGCTTTTTACTTTCATTATTTCATTCTACTTATGACAATTTTCCATAAGCGACATGAGCCCATGTGATGCATACATGGAATAATGTCTCAACCCCTAATACGAAAAGGAGGGTATCCTACGTACCAAGGTAGGACATATATATCATTATAACATATATGTGGATTCACTACATAGTTTTACTATGGTGGATATAGTAAAGGAACTAGGGGATTATTACTACAAACTCCCTTTATGATGATTCGCATTGTGGTTTCCACCTCATGAGATCTTTGGTGAACCTACCTTCCTCATTAGAAGGGCACCTCACATTACCTAATTCGCTCGATGCTAAGCTAAATTCCCTTTTAGCATTGTTTGTATGTCTCCATTAATATTACTTTATAACATAGTTCTTAGGAGACTAACTTATTGTATAACATGATCAGAACTCCTAAGGATGAGAAATTCCTTTCATCACATCCCGACATTAAATCATATCATAGTAATAACATGCACAAGATAATCCCTTGAAAATTCTCATAATCATACACCTATTATAATCTCACATCAATTATTTTCATATCCCAATAAAACATTAATAACTTCATCACTAATACTTTAATTGAACAATATTACAAAGAATAGACCAACATTAATACAATAGAGTATTCATGATCTTTAAAGACTTTCCAATGTCTTCAAATATTCTCATCAAATATCTCACCCACAATTCCATGGTATTCACCTATCAATCGAATCATTACCATTATGTAATTGTAAATTATATAAGAACATATTCAATTTCATCTCCCTTAATCATAATAATCCAATTCACAAGTTAGTGTTAGGAGAACAAGATATATATGGGTCTTTAAATATATATAGGTCAAATCTATAATGGATACATCAAACCACACATAAATATACTTAAATCATCACTAATAATAAAATTAAGACTAAACAATTTTTTTTACACACTCAAAATGAGCTAGGTTGGATTAGATCCTTACATGTTGGTTATGTTTTTATTAAGACCTTAAATGCCTGATTATAGTGCTTATAGGTTTTTTATGATTTTTTGATGAGTTTTGCGGAAAAAATTCAAAGAACGTCGAAAACATTCGGATTTTTTCCTCGAGACGTGCTTGCATGTCCTAGTATGTATTTTCATGTTTAATGTATTTTTGGTGATAAATTTGATGTGGTATGTTCCTAACATGTATACAATAGTATTTGAGGTGGAAAAGTCAAGGCACGACTCATCAAGGAAAGCATAAATATCATTGAGGAAGACCAAGCCTTGAGCAAGCAAGCCGCCCAAGGCAACAACAACTTAGGCCTTGAGTGAGCCAGTCTACGTCGCGGATGCAGTATGCCAAAAGCAAAACTTTGCCCCGTGTCTCATAGACAAGGCGGACTATAATTTTTTGAGATTTTATTTCAAAAATCAAGAGGGAGAAGATCCTTGTTGCGAACTTCTTTCACGACGAATGTTTCGGAATTTTAAGTTTAGTTTGACTTGGTTAAAAGGTCCTATAAGTACATGCATCTTTTTGGTACTATTTATTTGCGGTTATTAAGTCTATTAAACCCCAATTCACAGTTCAATTAAAAACCCTCATATCCAAAAAAAACCTCTCTATCACTTCTCTACAAAAACCTCCATTGATGAAGAATTGAAGCCCCGAGGAAGAAGATTGATTTTCAAAAAAAAATTCCATTAACTTAGTGTGATTTTCCTCACAATTAAGGTATGTTTTTTCATCCTTGAAACCTCTTTCTTTATGGATTCAATTTCAATGGTTTTCAAAGATGATCAAAAAAATGAAATCTTGTATTTTTAAAAGCCATGGGTTCTTGCATAAAATGATTTGAATAAATTATTCTATGATTGATATGATGTTAAATTGATGATTTTACATCAAAATTCCTATGAACCCATTATAATCATGAAATCCTAATTTTGAATACATTATGGGTGATTTGATTATGTCTCCATTGTATTGAATTCTTATGTGGATTATATTGGTCTATTTTTATATGTATGAATTATGTTAGAAGTGTATATAGATTGTTTCAATTTTATGATTTTCACATTGGGTCTTGTTGAATTAATTGCATGGTTTAAGTATTGGTTTTAATTGGTGACTATGGCTATTGGTAAGAGCCTTTTTAGATTGAATTTCTCAAATTGGCTATGGGTTGGAGGTATTCTGAATGTAATTGTGGTATGTTGAACTAACTCCTTCTTTATTGTGTAGCATTGGCATTTAATGGTGTTTATTGGTATGGTCCTCTTCTGGTGGCGGTGCTTATATGCTATAATTGTGAAGAATGTGTCCTTGTCGTAATTACATTATGATTAATGATATTATCATGTCATACCTTTAATATGTGAGTATTGTGAAGGTATATATGGCTTCGGTGTATATGTGAAGTCAAGTATGTGTTTTTCTAATTGAATATAAGTGATCATGATAGGCTATTGTGATGCCTTATATGTGTAAACTTGATGTTAGAGTGTGAATCTTCCTAGTTGACTATATGAACATTATGATGCGTTATATTTATGATTCTATAGTAGTGTGTAGGGTGAATAGCAATATACTTAGTTTTCCCTATGTGTTTCTTGAATGACATGCAATATGTGAAACGTAAAGTATGTGTGTTTTGCTTTGGTATAGTTGTGTCCCTTACTTGATATATAAGGGTTATGATATGGAACCTTTACTTAGTATGCTAAAGAACCTTTGTGATGAATGTATATGTGTGAATAAAGTATCACCTTGAATTAAAAAAAAAAAAGAGGGAACTTTTGTGTAAGCTTTAACAAAGATGGAAGGTTATGATATCCTTTAATTTTAAAGTCGTAATGGTATTCTTCTTGTGTGAATCGTGGACTTAGGGGTGGTTGGTTGGGAAGAGAAGAATTCAACCTTAGGAAAGTCATTCAGCTATCCTAGTAATCATTGTAGAAGTAGTGGACGTTCCTTGGTAAGGTGTGTTATGATTTTCTTATGAACAATATATGGTACTCTTTCATATGCTACTTTATTTAATTACTCTATCAAAACAAAGTCTAGCACTGAGTTAGTATGCTTGGATAGTAGCGCTATTTAATATGATATTAGAGTACAAAGAAACACTCGATATTCCTTAACAATGTCCCTATATGGTATGTGTCCTTGTTCTAACATTGGAAAGTAAAACACCTTCCATCGGAGTAGTGTACACTCTATATCCCATGACTTGCGAGTTGGTCTATGTCGGTTATTGCCTATTATAATCATGTAACTATGTGGGATACATTCTAGTGTTGGATAAGTTCTATGAAGTTTAGGTAGTTGAATGGGATGCTATCTAGGCAATGCACGAGTAGTCTTTGAAGTTGTTTGTATGTGTGTTCCCTAGGTCTTCTCCAAGACCATATTTTGAATGGCTTTAAGTGTACAATGTCTCCTAAATGACATGATTAACATAGTGACTTATGTTAGTGGTATGCAAATGGATAAGTTCTTATCTAGAGTAGCTTTAATGATTCATTAGGTAGGCTTGGAGAAGGTGTACGGTAGGTCTCTTCATGTATTACTTAGGGGAGTCTTAGAGTAATTCTCGGTATAGAGTTAAATGTATGAAATGGGAATAATCTTATGTTAGGTAATCTTTAGGATCACTTTAGTGTGTGTGAAGGGGTTGTATGGGCGGTCGCTTCATAACTCACTTAAATGAGACATAGAATCACCTTTGGTAGGGGAGTTTTATGTTTATGTGTTTTGAAGTGTTCTTGATATTGTTTTGTGGGAGTGTGACTTATATGTGGTGTTGGTGTTACATGTAGTACTTATACTTATGCTATGAGGTTTACTCAAAAAGGTCATGTTTTATAAAAATATATGTTTATCGTGATTTTATACTTTTTGTCTATCTCTAAAGGTGTATGTGACATTTGATATGAGTCTCAATGTGGAAGCTTGGATTAGTGTTCATTTAAGAAATTGTTGGTATGCCCTCACTAGATTCGAGGACATCATGATTTTTACATTTCCTTGTCGAATGTATTCTAATACACTTAACTATTTATATATAATTTTGTGTGGCCCGTCTCCAAAGATATTTGTGTGTCTAAGATTAAGACTTTTAGACTTATTTTTATTCCTTATGTTTCCTATGAAAGATATTTGAAGTACCATTTCATGTGAAATGTTTTAATTCCCACTACCTTTCATACATGTATTTAAGAAATGATGTCAAAGGGCTTGTATAAGACCTCCTAGACGTCAAGTACGTCGTTCAACGGTTCGAGAATACCATATATTTTAGGGTATAGTCTTAGGTCATGGCAAATTCAAATTATAAAGTAGACCCACATTATTTGATGAAAACTAGAGTTTCAAAGAACATTAAAAACAAAACATTGAAGAACCTCTTGGGGAAAGGAGTCCCAAGATTTAATAGCTTCCATACCTTCATAATTCTTACATTTTTTAGAATGAATGCCTTGACATGGAGTCGCAAGAGAAATCTTGGTGTTCCTATTCAAAGGAGGTATTTGGAGTAGAGAGAGAAACTAGAGAGAAGTGGAAGCTATTTGGGTTTTGGGATTTATGTGGTGTTAGGTTATTTTAATGATTTAGGGTTCTTAAATATTCCTAAACTAAGATATTATAACCATCCCTAATCTTTAATTAATTAATTACCTAACCACCCAAACATAAGCCATGTGGAGGAAGTGAGAAGGGGTCTATCGATGAGACCCCGTCGACGCCCCATCGTCCCAACCATGGACCGTACTGGTCAAATGTTGTTCGAGAAACAGACTGCATTTTTGAGGAAATGAGGGAGCATTCTAAGAATATAATCATAAGAACCATCAATGGGGTATGAAACCAACGACGGCTAGTCTATCCCCTCGGGGTTACATAGTTTTTTTTTGGACTGCTTTTAGGGTCAAATGTTTGGGTTCTCCTCAAGGGCCGCTATGGTTGTCCTTACGGAGTCGAATCTAGACGGTTTGACACTAAACATGCATTTACGTGTACCCTAGGTATTCTTACAATTTTTTACCCTCATACGACACTTCAAACCCGTACAAAACCCAAAGGCACACTAAGTCACTTTCACTAGTGTCCGGATGTCGCAGTCGTTCCTAAGGCTTTTTCACTTCCTAATGCATTTTATTACCTTTATTTATTCGTGGAAACATTGTTTTACACCTTAGACGATAGGTGAGACTCTAGTCTAGGTCCTTAGATTTATGAGGTATAACAATATACCCCCTCCCCAAGGTAACATCATCCTCAAATAACACTTTAAACAACACTTTTGAACTATACTCAAGACTGGCAACCCAACAAACCTATGATACCTCAAAAGAATTCAAGAACAAAGGAGGAAACATTTACTCCATTCTCAATAACAACAAAGCACCATTTATGAGATAGAAACCATGACAACCATAAATTTTTCACCACTTTACAATTTTACATTTTACAAGGAGGAATGTCCTACTCTTTTCCATATGACTCCACATTTTCATCAAGAAGCACTACATATTTTTATTACTTCACACTTGAGCAATTTCACAAGAAAATTCTCATAACTCAATATACTAAATATGTAATCATGTATGAAGACACATAGTTCAAGACATATATGAAATACGGATTTTCACAAGATGATGTATAATGTGGGGAAAATCATAAATGTTTCAAGACACATTTAATACCCTTCAAAACAAAAAAAAAATAGGAGAAGTTACTAACCTACACCTAGACTAGAAGAGGTGTAACGACCCGCAATTACACCCCATAAGAAAGGAGCACTATTGAGTGGTCACAAGGTGTACATGACCATTCGGATGTCTTGTACAAGCCTCTTAGATATTATTATATAAATAATAAATGAAAATTGGTACAAAATTAAAACTTTTCACAATAATACTAATCAAAATTTCTTCGATAAAATACTAAGGAATAAGTTTCAAAGCAACAAGCAAACATAATGACACATCGTAAATATCTTAGGTTCACATAGGAATAAGTCTCATACAAGTCTTAATGATGTACTAAGAAACATAGACAATCTCTTCAAATATATGAGGACATACCAAGTCCTAAGAGAGTGAAGTTCCCAAGCGTTGCCTTCTAGGAACCTTCACTTGCCTTCAACCTATACTTTTATAGTGTAGAAATGTATGTAGTTGGTAAAAACATTGGACTAAGTAAGGCATTATGCAAAATCATGCAAAAGAGGACATTTGAGTTGAAATAAATCTTTCATGCTATTTTAAGTGAAACGATCATGAATATAGTTACAAAACATCAATTACATCATCATTTAACACATAAAGTAAAACTTCAATAAATTAACGTAAGATAACACTTTATAGTGAACTCATCAATCATAAAGACTTAATTTTAACATAAGATTACAGTTTACAGTTAACTCATCAATCATATAGACTATTCCTATTGAAAGTTATTTTAAGCCTCACTCAAGTAAGATACAAATAAGCTGCCCATAGAATCTATTCAATACAAACCCAAGTGATTCTTAAGGAAACCAAGGATTGTAATGATTGATCTAATTTTACAAGATAACATTCAATACTTAAGAACAATTCTCAAACATAACCCACAAATTAAACTTAGAACAATGTGAAAGTAACTTCCCATAATACAACTTCCACCTTAGTTCTTCTGAGGATTCACTTAGACTAGGCACGCCACATTTATATTTACATGATCTTTGTCAATCTTACACATAAATCATCATAGTTCATGAATTATAGACATAGAATCAACATGCTTCACTTTCATTGGTCATAAAGTCTCATTAATTCATTAATCACATAATAACCCATTCATTCATATTCATATAGAGACACACCAAGACTCCCTCAAAATGCTTACTTGTTCAATGTCAAACATCGTCTTATTCCACCTACCCTAAGTTCTAAACTCTTTAGAAGACATAGTTCATTTCATTCATTTGTGGGGGGATAGATTAAAATGACATAGACCATGAGAGATAGACATGGAATCTCGGTATTAAATTCTAGCTGATGAGGGATACGTATTTATCTAAGTTGAGGTCATTTAGGTGCCTTATCATCGATTTTACAATAGCTACTCCTATCCCGAAGAATAGTTAAGGGATAAGGAGATTGCTACTAAGTAACTCGTTATCTACTAACAAGGAATAATCATCTCAAAAGGTAAATTAGATACGAAATATCTACTCACGAAGTGTACCCTCTCCATCTTCATATCCCTCTCCATCTTCATATCCTCTATGTGCTAAGCATAACTCCCCTACATAGTTTTAAACATTCATTAGGTATAGGTTACATATTAACTATTTATCACCACATCATAACTGATGAAGGGTACTTATCCCTAGAAGTATCTTTTTGAACACCACATCTCAACTCATGAGTAGTGGTCAACCTCCAACTATCTTATAAAACTCTTTGGAATAGGAAGGTTTTTACTAAACACTTCATCTCAACTTACGAAGACTGTTCACCCCGAAATTCCCCATTTACATTTATTTAAATTCCTTACTAAAAGTAGGGAATAATCTATACTGTTAATCTCTACTCTCGAAGAGTGTTCAACCTGCAATCCCCCATTCACATTTATTAACTTTATTCATTCATTCAATGAGATTGTGAGCATATGTGAGCACACCATTCATACAATCACAAGTTTCATAACATTGACTTTTAAACATATTTACACCTTTATTCATAATAATTCACACACCATCATGCTTCATAGACTATCATGCTTCACATATACATATACTTCATTTGGACATGATATCTTAAAGTCACACATTATCAACTTCAAAAGAGTATCACATGCATATCATTCAAAATCATCATTTCACTTCACATGTTATGCCTTCAAGGCTATAATTACAATACAAATATTCATACATATATTCATATACTTCAAGAAACACCGCCTCAAAAGGGGACCATACCACTAAAAATCACTCCAATAAGAATTAAACAACATAAATCAACTTACCATTAATCCAAGTCTTTATTACCTTTTCTCAAAAATTCATCAAAACATCATATTAAAGCATGAACAGGAAGTAGTTAACTCAAAATATAACAAGAAACTCAACTCTAACATTATTTAGACATAAGCAGTAAACCAATTTAATAAGATAAAATGTGGAAATATAATAATCATGGGTTAATTGGGGTTTTGACATTAAAATAATCAACTTACACAAAATAACATATTTCAATCCTTAAAATGTGTTCATGCAATGACCAATGCTTAGAGTCCATGATAGAAGAATTTGGAGTTTGATACTCTTTTTTTAAATCTCTTTGAAATAGCTCCGTGAATGAAACAAGTTTCAACAATGAAATTCCATGCCTAAATATGAATAATCCCACGAAATTTTGTGTAGAAAACGTCCAAAAACTAAACTCCTAGCCCTTCCTTGATTTCTCTCTTCTATGGAGTTTGTGAGAGTCTTTATTGAAAAAGGTGATTTGATATTTGAAAAATTAAAGTCTAACCTAGTTCTAGTAAAAAACCCACTTAAAATATACTAAAGACCCTAAAATAATTTTCCAAGCTTCATAAAATACTTGGGGCAAGTTGACTAAAACACGCCAAGCTAGGTCGTTTCTTAAAAGCTTTTGTAGGCCACCATCAACGCCATAAACAACGGAGGGTTGATGGATCGACATACTGTTGATGAGGGCTTGCTGTTCGTGTTTATAACTATAAAATCCTTCAAAGTAGAAGTTCAAATCGATGAACCAAGTAGAGGAGTCGTCGATAGGTCGACTAGTCGTCATTTGGTTCATTGGTTGGCACAGTTTTGTGCTATTTCTTCCTAAAAGTTGGGGTCCTTTTCTATGGCCCCTCATGAGTCCTTAGGTGGAGTCATAACTGAAAGATAAAACCCTAAACATAGCCATCTAGGTCTTAGGGTACTCCCAAATAAATTTGAACCCCAAACAACTCCATAAACAAGAAAAGGCACACCAAAACACATACAAGCACATAGACGTCTAGTTGTCCAATGTTTGACCTCTAAACTTACCAAACCGAATTAAAAAATTAAAATTAACTATTTTAACACATTATTAATTACTGAAACACTTGATAATCTATAGTTCAACCTAGTTAATTATGATGGTCGTTACATTCTCCCCCATATACGAAAACATTCATCCGCGAGTTGTAGTAAACACTTTCAAGGACATCAGCTACTCAATTAACCCGGAAAACACATAAAATCATGGACATAACATTCATTGTCAATGCACAAAACTTACAAGTAACACAAACTTCATATTATTAATCATTTTAAGCAATACAAGCCAATTTGGAATTATTTGTACAAGTCAAATCTACACTCACTTCTTCATTTTTAATTTAATTTATGGAGGAACTACCTTATCCAACAATAGACTTGCTCATCACATTATTTCTAAGATCAAATAATTAAGAAAATATTATTAGCTACTCATAAACATGGAAAATTATAGATTAACTACCCATCTATTCATATAACCATTGTAACATTAGGAGCATTCAAAAATCATATTATCATTGAAACTCATGAAATCAGAAGACATGCAACTCATATTCAAAAGCAAGACTCTACAACATAACAAATCTACTAAGAATTTTTTTCTCAAGCTTAATTATGAATAGAAGGAAAATATAAAGATATCTAACAACTTACTACTCAACTCATTCTCCCCCACTTAGGTCAAACCTATGTAAGACATAACAAAAGAATCACAATAGAATAAAGGAGCATTACTGAATCGTCATAAGGGGTACTTGACCTTTCAGAGGTCTTTTACAAGCTTGTTAGCTATCATTCATTACATAACATATGAATAGTAGTACGGAATTCAAACTTTTCAAAACAATAATAATAGGAAACTTCTTTTGTAAAATACTAAAGAATAATTCTCAATTCCACAAGACAACTGAAAGACATATCTTAAATATCATAGGGTCACAACCCTTTACATTGAAAAAAATACATAAAAGCCTCATAAAATTCTTAAAGAATAACTAAGGAAATATAGACTATTTCCTCGAATATATGAGGACATACGAAGTTTAAATAGACTTATCTTTTAGCATAAAAAATCATATAAGACTTTAAAGTCTTATCTCATATATAAACCATCTACAAGAGTATGAATGCTTGTCTTAGTAATCTGCTAGGACGACGACGCTGGTAATTACTACGGGTCACTTTGTATTGTTACAAACATGTTATCAGAGCATGAGGTTGAGTAATCTTAGGATTTATGTCTGAATCAACCATGCCTACATTTGGTCTTATTCATAATGGTGAAGCGTTCAACACTTATGAATGAGAGATTATGTGATACTTAGTTACTTTCACTCTCTTTTTGTTCCTTAGACATGCCTAAGCATCTTCAATCTATCTACTCTTTTCTTCTTATCCTTTAATTGTGCGTATAGGCAATGAATACAAAGAGTAACATTTATTGAAGGGTCGAGGAGGAGAATTTGAATAAAGCGGTTCTCCGTGAAGATCCTCAAAACCCTCATGTTCTTATTGAAGAATGGGTTATGTATAAATTGGAGATAATGGTGGCTATTTATATCTTGACTCAAGTATTGTCTAATAATTTTTCTACGAATACAAGGGTATTGCTGAACCAAAATGCTAAGACCCTTGCTTCAATAAATAAGGATTTCACAAGGATGAATCCCCCTACTTTCTATGTTCATAAGGTTGAGGAGGACACACAAGGGTTCATCAATGAAGTATTCAAGGCACTAAATTCTCTGTGGGTGTCTTCTCAACAAATGGCAGAACTAGTAACCTACAAACTCAAAGACCTGGCTCAAGTTTGATATGACCAATGTAAGGATGAAAGAACTGTAAGAGAAGGTTTTATTAGTCGGAGAGCTTTCAAGACGACTTTACTTAATAGGGTATGTCCCTTGGATTTAAGGGAGATAAAAATGCAAGAATTCATCAACTATCTAAGAATGATCTACTATGGTTGCGGATTCTAATGCTAAGATGAACAAATTTGGTATGGGGATATCCTACCTTGTGGTTAATTAATGTATGTTTGCTATGTTGATTCCTAGCATGGAAATCTCTCAGCTCATGGTTCATGTCAAATAAATTAAGAAGCAAAATCTTAAGAAAGTTGGTAGAGAGTTGAAGAAGGTGAGAACCGAAGATAGGAATTATTCTAAGACTATATTTGAGGTTCAAGACAGGAACATGTTCTGAAAAGGTTTTACAACGAAGGCCCTCTTATTATACAAGGGTCAACAAGGGTAAGGTTCCTACTCCTAAGCCCCAAGAGGTTAAAGGTTGTGGTTCTTATCTTGAGAAACCTCATTCTTCAAAATGTGGTAGAAAATATGATGGTAAGTGCTTATTTGACACGGGTAATTTATGTGATTGTGGAAAGAGTGGTCACATGAAGAAAGATTTCCCTGTGATAAAGGTTCAAGGAAGGGAAAATTCTCAAGCATAAGCAAATTCCCCAAATTTGGATGCTCCTAATAATAATCTCTTTTATTCTATCCATTATCGATAATAAAAGTGTAAAATCTCAATTTTCAAATGAACCCATTTTTGAATATAAAGAAGGAACTCAAATCCTAGGGGTAAAATCATTTCGTGTATCAAGGCTTGAATTTTGATTGCAAAGGGTTGTCTCTGCCACATAGTTAGAGGTACGGATCTCAAATCCGAGGTCCCTCCCTTTGAATAGGTACCCGTAGTGAGGGAACTTCCTAAGGTCTTTCCCGATGACATGCCTAAAATACCTCTCGAACGAGAGATTGACTTTAACAAAGATTTATGGCCGGATAAAAACATATTTAAATACCACTTTATCTGATGACTTTGGCCGAGTTGAAAGATATGAAGGCTCAAATCAAATATTTTCTATATAAGAAATTTATTAACCAAGTATATCTCTATGGGGTGCCCCAGTATTGTTTGTGAATATGAAGGATGGATCTTTTAGAATGTGTATCAACTATCTTCCATTAAAGAAGGACATTATAATAATAAGTACCTACTCCTTAGGATTTTTGACTTGTTAAATCTACTCCAGGGAGCGAGTTACTTTTAAAAGAATTACTTGAGATCTTGTTATCACCAACTCAAAGTGAGGTAGGTTGATATTCCGTAAATGGCATTCCAAATAAGATATGATCAATTTGCCTTCCTATTTATGTCATTTTGTCTTTAAAATTCCCCTTCAGCTTTCATGGAACTTGTGAATCGATTTTATATAAAGTATCTTTATTATCTTGTGATTGGATTCTTTGATGACATTTGATATACTTTAGGAGTGATAATGGCCATATGAACCATTTGACGATAGTTTTGCCAGCTCTAAAGGATAACCATCTTTTTGGTATGTTTAGTAGATGTAATTTTTTGTTGAGATCGTTTGCATTCCTCGGTCAGATTCTCTTTAGGGAAGCGGTAGAGGTTTATTCGAGGAAGAGAGAAATGGTCAAATGTTTGCCTAGAACTTTGTGTCCTACCGACATCCAAAGGTTTCTAGGGTTTTTTGGTTACTACAGGTGGTTTGTTGAGGGATTTTCATCTATCACATATTTATTAACGAACTTAACCCAGAAGAAGTCAAAGTTTGAATGGTTGGAATCTTGTGAAATATCTTCCAATTAATCAAAGATAGACTAGCATCCTCTACAATGTTGACCTTGTTGGAGGGTACTAAAGGGTTTGTGGTTTATTGTGATGCCACCCGAGTAGGTCTATGTTATGTTCTCAAGCATCATGGCAAAGTTAAAGTGTATGCCTCTAGGAAACTCAAACCTTATGAAAAGAATTAGCAAACTCATGAACTTAAGCTTGTGTCCGTGGTGTTTTCCTTGACAATTTGGAGGCATTATCTCTATTGGGTACATGTCGATGTGTTCTCGATTACAAAAGTCTAAAATATGTATTTACTCAAAAAGACTTGAATCTACAGGAAAGAAAATAGTTAGAACTTTAAAAGGATTATGACAAGAGTGTCCTTTACCATCCCGAGAAAGCCAATGTGGTAGTAGATGCACTAAGTTAAGTGTCGTTTGATAGTGTGGCTCATGTGGTTGATACTAAGAACAAATGGGTGAAACAGGTTCATAGGTTGGCCCGGTTTGTTGTACGACTACAAGAATCTTCAAAGGGTAATTTCATGGTCCATCATAACTGTGAGTCATCTCTAGTAGTTAATGTGAAGTCCAAGCAACATCTTTATCCTCTAGTGATGGGGTTGAAAGAATTGGTCCTTAAGAAGAATAATTAATCTTTCTCCCAAGGGGAGAATGGGGTACTTCTTTACCAAGGGACGTTATGTGTGCCGGATGTGGATTGTTTAAGGTATAAAATCATTTAAGAGGCTCATGGTTCCCGATACTCCATCCATTTAGGGTACACAAAGATGTATCATGGCTTACATGATATTTATTAGTTAAATAAAATTAAAATAGATGTAGCTAAGTTTGTATTGAGATGCCCAAATTTCCAATAAGTCAAAGTTGTGCATCAAAGGACGGGAGGTCTAACCAAAGATATTGACATCCCTACTTGGAAGTGGGAAGATGTAAATATGGACTTTGTGGTAGGTTTGCCTCGCATAGTCGACAAAATGACTCCATTTGGGTCATAGTGGATAGGTTGACTAACTTAGCCCACTTCCTTCCCATAAATGTTTCTTACTTGGCGGAGGAGTATGGTAAATTGTATGTTAAGGAAATTGTGAAGTTATATGTGGCTGCCGTGTCGATCATTTCGGATAGTGGAGCCCAATTCACTTCACATTTTTGGAGATATTTCAAAAGTGGGTTTGGTAGTCAAGTAAATCTTAGCACCACTTTCTACCACGAAATGGATGGGCAAGTATAAAGCACTATTCAAACTGTAAAATACATGTTGGCGACTTGTATGATGGATTTCAAAGGGAATTGTGATGATCACCTTCCATTTATAGGGTTCTCAAATAACAATAGCTACCATGCGAGTATAGGTATGACACCTTTGAAGAACTTTATTGTGTGATATTTCAGTGCCTGATTGAATGGTTTATAGTGGGAAAGTTTGCTCTTTTAAGACCCCAAACAGTTAATGAGGCCATGGATAAGGTTCGAGTCATAAAAGAGAGTTTTAAACGACTTATAGTCGGTAAAAATGGTATGCCAACAACAGAAAGAGGGACTTTGAATTCGAAGTATGAGATTGGGTCTATTGAAAATTTTACCCATGAAAGATGTGATGAGGTTACAAAGGAAAAGGAAGTTTAGTCCTCGTTATGTACCCTTATAAGGTTTTGAAAAGGCTAGAGGAAATGGCATGCGTGTTAGAGTTGCAAAATGAATTGGCCTTAGTTCATCTGGCGTTCCATGTCTCTATGCCCAAGAAGTATATAGGTTATCCGGTGTCAATTATCCCTCTAGAAGGTTTAGGGGGTAAAAGATGACTTTTCTTTTTAAGAGGTCCCGGTTGTGATATTTGATAGTCAAGTTAAGAAATTTAAGAATAAGGAGGTTGCCTCCAAAAAAGTTCAACTGAGGAACAACTTTGTGGAGGGTTCAACATTGGATGCCAAGACCAACATGAAGTCCTGCTATCCTCATATATTTCCTCCTACTCCTAGACAAAGTTAATCTTAGTATTTTTTTCGTAAAATAAATTCTATGAATAATGTTTAACTTACCATGTTCTCTAATATGTGAATGTTTTTTTGTAGAAATTCATGCCTAAATTGAGTTTTCATAAGTATGTTTATTATGGCTAGTTTACACTTAAATACGTAGAGTGTTATATTGCTTTAATGAAAGTGGTGTTGCACAGGTTTAGTACGGTTGTGATGAGAAACGTTCATATCAACTCTTTGAAGGTGTTCATATTGACCTGATGTTAATATGTAGAAGGTAGTTCGTCCTTATGTGATGTAAATGATATGCTCTTACGTGTTATGAAATGTGGGGTAAGATCCTTTATGTTGATGTTATTTGTATATTTTGAAAAGGAGTTTACATTTACTCCTATGATCTGTGACTCATTATGATATTGTTTGTTATTGTGGTTCTAGTAATGAGTATACTTCTTTTTTCCAAATAGAAGGCTTAAGATGTCATTCGGGGATGAATGTTCCTAAGGGGGGAATATTGTAACACCCTGTAATTTCCATGACCTATACTAGAGACTCATATGTTGAATAATGATTTTTTATTCCTAAAATGACATTAGTAAACCTGATTAGGTTGTATTAGAACGAAATGCTAAAACAATGACCTTGAAATTCGGGAACTAGTGAAAGTTGAACTAGTAAACTTCTATTGATCTTGTAAAGTCTTAGGAGTGTCATATGACGGCTAAAACCTGTGAAATGACTCTAAATAGTTAAAATTCAGTAAATAGGATCAAAACGCCCAGGTCCGACACAACAACGATCGCCCTAGGGGTCAGAAGGGACCCCACATTGGACCAAGCTAGCTACCAAGTGGCAGCAAGCTTTTGCTGTTGGAGGGAGCCAATCCACGTCGCAGACATGGCACACCCAAGGAAAAAAGTTTGGTCTGTTATGCTGTCATATCGCGAACTCTACCATTTCAATACTTATTTTCAATAATCATACGATAATAGCTCCGTGACCCAGATTCGTTTCCCGATGAAAAATCTGAAATTTTAAATCGGCTTTGACTTCATTAAAAGGTCACTTTATGTGAGGGGTATTTTCGGTATTTTAAGGGTTTATTTTGAATCATTTTTTACCATAATTTCCAAAAAAAAAAAACCCAAAAGCTCTCACCTCTCTCTACTTTCTCTCTCTATTCATCCTACATTGAAGAAGCTTTGAAAGTTGAAAAAAAGGACCAAATCCTACACGGTTCTACTATAATTTTGTGCCTATTAATTTTTTAAGGTATGGTTTCGTTCATCTTTTTTTCTTTTCCCCAAGAGGTCCTTCAAAAGATGTTTTCTAAATCTCCGAAAAGTATGGATCTTCTTCTCACATGGGCCTTCTTTGAAATTGTTTTTTAATTAATTGTGTTTAATTATATTGAATTATTGTAAGGATCCATGTCGTTCTCCCAATTTCATGAAAACCTCTAATGATATGGTTAGTTGTAAGGATTATGAATGTAATACCCCCAAAATGAGTTAGAGTGTATAAGAGCCTCACAATAAACTATAAGCTTGTTAACATGTTAATAGAGTGTTTTAAAGTATGATTGATTGATTTGAAGTCATTTGGAAGTTAAACGTCAAGGGAAAACCAACATGTTCAAAAGTTGGCCCTTGAGACATGCTTGTATGTGTCTTGATGGTGTCTAGCATGTTTGGACGTGTTTTGTGTAATTTTTTTGGATAAAACTTATTCTGAAGGTCCTTGACTTATTGATTTTAATATTTATGTTGGAATCTGCCGGGTACGACTCCCCAAGGGCCCCTCTAAAAGGCCCTACAGAAGGACCCAAAAGATATCGAGACACTGCCTTTGGAGTGTCAATTGAGAAGCCAAGTTGACACCCCATTTCCCAATCGATTCCCCGTCGAGTGGAGGCGTATCTAAACTCATAGATTGGTGAGTCTTATATCTCAAAGAAGGAGCTGCAGTCACCAAAGACGGAGCAGCAGGACGCCCCGTCGTCTAGTCGATGTTGTCCGTCGATGGTTCCCTGCAACTGCATGGCCTACGACTGTTTTACTTAAGGGGTGAATGGGAAATTCACCCCACGTGTAAAACTGACCCTACATGGTTTATTTGGTTATTTTGGGAGTATTTAATTTATCAACCCGTTCTCAATCCATTTTTCACAAATTAGACTTTCCCTCAAAAAAATTTCTCTCAAGAACCTCCATTGAAGGTAAAGCTCTAGAACAGTTTGGAGCTAGGATTTATATTGGTTATTCATATGGTATTACATATTTTCACACATTAAGCTATGGTGATCCTTCATCTCTCGTTATTCTTCTATCTAGAGAGTTCTTCTAAAAGTTTACAAAAGAGATGTCATGATCAAACTTCTTCATTTTCAATCTAGCCGTGGATTATTTCTTAAAACGTTTTAAAAGGTTTAATAATGATGAATTTATGATAATATATTGGCTTAAACGTTAACTTCAATTAAATTTCATTGTGATCCCATGCGCCCTTCCCAAATTATATTTAGCATATGCATGGGTTTTGTGATCGTGGCTTGTTATTGGTGGATTTGAGATTTTATTACATTCAATTTCTTATGTCTACTATTTATTATGTATATTTATGGTGAATTGTTAATGAATGATCCATGTGAATCATTATATTAAGATTTGAATAAGACTAACCTATGTCATTATGTGTTCACTATAATATTGACCTTATAATGTATGAATGTGGAATTCGATTATGTTAAGATAATTGTCGCTACTGCGTTAGTTTAATATAATTGTTGAATTGTGGGTATAAATCTTGTATGACCAAAGTAAAGAAGGCTTAGTATGAAATTATCTAGGTTCTTCTAGTCTATTGATTTATGATGCTATGTCTGTGATGTGCTCTCGATTTTAGGTTAGATGAAGCATGATTATTTTGAGTAATAATCTCTTTAGCTACTGACAAACATGTACATTATTGATAAAATATGATTGATGATCTAGGATTTAGGGAATTAGTATAATTTCCTATTTCCTCTACTCTATATTGAATTGATTCATTAGTGCCTATGTTTGTATCTTTATCTTGCAGGGATATATGTATGATTTCCTTATGTTCAGTATATATTAAGTTATTGACCTGTAATGTATTTTTAATAAAAAAATTTGTATTGATCAATGATGATCAAAGTAAGATAAATTGGTAAGGATATTTTTTTCCTCTACTTTTCTATAATATTTTTAGTTGATGATACCTTATATGGCATAGTATGGTATGGTCCAGTTATGGTGGAGGTATTTATTTTATTGTCGTTATATATATGTGTTGACTATTTCCTTGAAGTCAAATAAATGAATATATGAGAGTGTGGTTGTGATGATCGCACTATGCTCATCTTGTGCCTAGTCTTCTATTCTAGTCATGGATCTAGGTTATGTAGCTACTTTTAAAGGCATGTAAAAGGTTATGTTAAGATTGTGTGTGGGTGCTGCAATTAATGAACTGTTAAGGATTAATGAGACCTAACCATGTACACCCATGTGGATATGTAAATAGCTAATGTTAGCAGTCTAAAAGTGTAATATAAAGTTAGCTTGCCTCCTATGCTAAATTGTGTTGTGTGGTCTATGTTCAGTTGTGCATTGTGGTCTTAAGAGGGCGTATGAATAAAGATGTAGTTGATAGAAATTATGTGGTCAGGTTGAACAATGTAGGCGCACACACTCACACATTATGCATGCTTACAATGTTGTAACGGTTCATAGTGTCTAATGAAAGGTTGATCCCATATTCACTAAATGTCTACTACTATGTATGTAAGGTATATGTATGTGAAACATGTTATAAATTCCATTAACCAGGATGACTTGATAGGTGTACTAGTATGGAAGAGGGTATAAGACCTTGTCTATAGATTACACATGTGTACCTTGATAGGATAGTTCCTAGGTTTGATTTTCTATGTACATGAATGTGAATGCATGAGTATGTTATGAACAGGTGTGGTCTAGAGATGTTATGTAAAAGGGTTTTTTACATGTATGACGATATAGTCAATAGAGGCCTTGAAAGGTGTGCTCAAGTGTACCCTAAAAGTAGATAAATGCTCGAATATACTATAAGCATATAAGGAGTCAATACCCAATCCTATTTTTGTGAAATAATGTTTTAAACGATTTTTAATCAAAAAGGAACTTATCTTAGCACCGAGTGAACTTTACCATGAGAGGTTTTGGCTTGCCTTGAAGGAAGAATCACCATTGGGTTCCCATAAGGTGTTGACTTTCCTTTGAGGAACATTCACATATGGTTCAACATGAGGTGTTGACTTCCCTTGAGGAAGATTCACCGATGGTTTCTCATGAGAAGAGGCTCCAATACAATGAGCATGTAGAGGGTTATGTATATCTCCAAGTTCCATAATGTTGCGCGCCACAAATGATCTAGCAAGTGCATTTATTTAGTATGCTAACATGTTTTAATGTTCTACCTTGGCTAGGTAAGAAAACTTTCCATTAGTGTAAGTCTATACATCACATAATTCCATGTAGCACCCATGGTCTTAGTTTTGGTTAAGACTATAGTTTCCCTGAAGTAAAATGGAGAGTTAAAGTAAAATAAGGACCCTAACTAGGATAACCTAAGGGTAGTTTCTAAGTGTAGATGGGGGTATGGGACTTCACCTATGTTTTGCACAAGTGGCTCTTAAGGGAAGTCCTAGGAAGGTGTCTTATGGATGTGTCTATGTATATGTTCCTTATGCATGATATTGTAGTATTTGTCTAGTTGTTATGAAGTTGTGCATGGTATGAGTCTATATGAAATGGTCATATCCTTATGTGCATAAGTTGGTCTTAATGACTATATGATGAAGGTATTGTTGACATAAATTATGTTGTTTATATGGTTTTGTTGATGCATGAAATTGAGTGTTAAGGCTTGTGATCTCATGATAAGTTTACTAATTATGTGAGAGATTATGGGGTCTCACATGTTCATTGCACCTGCGGACTTAGGTGGGATTGTGAGTAAGGTTTTATAATTCTATATGTGAAGATTAGTAAATAGATGTGCAAGTTTATGTAACTTATTTTAAAGCCATTAGAGTATTGACTTAAATGTGTCTATGATGTATTATACTTCTACGATGGTATGTGTTGGCTTATGTAGATTATATGTATGACATCCTTGTGTCCTTAAGGTGATATATTTCACAAAGTATAACTAGAGGGTTAGTTTGTGGGCATAAGGAATTATTAAGAAAAAAGATTTACTCTAATAGTAACAAGCTCACTGTAAAGAGAAACATGCTTACAGTAAAGTGCTTATAAAAATTCCTTAAATACATTGTATGATATTATATTGTGTTTGAGCATGATTTATGATTGTATTAAGTAAGTATATGATATAGTATTTATTGTATAATGGTTTTATGAAGCTTTAAGAAAAAGGACATGAAGTATGATTTCAAGAAACTGTCCCATTTAAATACTATAACATTCCAGAAAATCACACGTTTAATGAAAAACCCAATAGGTTTTTAAGAATGCATATCAGGGGTAGATAGGTATCCCAATGCTCAATATTTAGAATCATTGGTCATAGTAAAAAAAATTATGGGCATAGTAGAAAATGTTGGCTTGGAGAGTGTTAGCAAAATTTTCAAGACTAGGTATCCAAGTGTCAAGCCTAGTGTCATTTTACATGAACATTTAGAATGATCATGTAAATTAAGGAGTGCCCAAGGACATATTTTGGATCCTTGCGGCAATAAGTAAACATTCCAAAATGACAATAAATAATAGTTAGTTGGGGAAGTACAACCAACCGATGTACAAGAACATGTAGAACACATGTGAAGAAACTGCCAAAGGAGGGGACCACCCTAACCGAATTTGGTTAATGTAGTTAGGGGGGGGGGGAAACATGCAAAAGGTACAATCCATGTGGGTCCTAACTTCCTAAGCAAATATAGGTCCTAAGATTTCCTAACTAGCTAAATAACCTAGGCCTAACCGAAATTGATCCATTAGTGCACCCGACAATCTACGCACGAAACTAGGTTGCCACTAACCTAGTTCTAGTTAATAGACAACCTATTACCTAACCTAGGATGGTCAAAAAGGTTAGTTATGGTCCTAAAATACTGGGGGTAATTTAGTAATACCCTTTGGTTACCTAATTAATTAACTTAGAAAATTAATTAATTACCTTTAAAGGGCTAGAAACGAAAATAAAAAGGAAATTTTCAGATTCCGGTTAAGACAAGAAAAGGACAACATAGTACCCAACCTAGGATGGTCCAAAGTGTTAGTTAAGATCCTAACGATTTAAGGGTACTTTAGTAATTAATCTAAGATAATTAATTAATTAATATAGAAATATAATTTATTAATTTAAATGGTAAAACCGAAATCACAAAACAATTTCACGATTTTGGTTAAAACAATAAAAAGACAACCTAGTACCTAATGTAAGATGGTTCAAATGATTGGTTATGGTCCTAAGGAGTTAACAGTACTTTACTAATTAACTTAGTCAGCCTAAATAATAAATTAGCGATTTAATTTATTGGTGGAAATGATCAAAACGATATCCTTACACTAACCTAGTATAATTCAAGAAACATCCTAGTACTTAATCTAGGATGGTCCTAAATGGTTGATTATAGTTCCAATGACTTAGGGGGTACTTTTTTACTTACCCTAGGCCCCTAAATTAATTAAATTAGGAATTAATTAATTAATATAAAGTCAAAATATTGACCGAAACCATAGTCAACACTAATTTCCAAATTTGACTAAATGTTATGTTCTCCTAACTTTAATCAACTTAGGAGGGGTGTTTTGATAATTGCTTAGTTAGTTTATTAAATTAACTTATAAACCAAAGTTGTATAATTAAAGATAAGTTTTTAAAACAAAAAATCACGTTCAAATATAACAAAAAGTAACGCAAAAACACTAAGCAACGAACGCAAGAAAAAGGCAAAAAATTTATCTATTTCTCTAGGGCGATTTCATGGTTTCTTCAATGTTTAGTTCAAGGTGATATTTCTAGGTTATGTTCTACATAAGGTATGGTTTTATATGTTGTACTTCTTTCTTCATGAGAATTTTCTACCGAATGATTCAAAGATCCTGAAAACTATGGTTGTTTCCCGTTGTTCTTGTTGAACTCCTTTCTCTAGTATCCTTGTTACGATTTCAATGTTGAATAGGTTAGAAATCATGTTTTTAATATGTGGTGCTGGATTAAAGATTATGATTTTTGATTCAATAATCATCGAATGAACCTATTAATTGGACTTGTTTTAATGCTAAGTGTTATTATGTGAAATAAAAAAATGATAATATTTTAAAGATATGTCCGAAAATGTTATGTATGAATATGTTGTGGTATGTTGTGCATACTTGGTGTTAATATGACATTATAAAGATGATATATTTATCAAATTCTAATATAATTCTGTCCAAGATGTTTAAAAAAATGTTATTACTAAAGTTATGTTATAAGGTTAGATAAAAAGATCTCCGTGAAATCATAATTTGAGTGAATGTTTGGCTTATGTCAATAAAATGGCGAACAAAAAAATTATTCAAAATTTATAAGGGAATTGGCTATAATATTTTCTCTAAATAAGCAAAATATTGGCTAATGAATAATGTATCCCAAATGGATCATGATTGAATGAAACTTTTGCTTTTGCCAACAAAACAGTTATTAAATCTATAGCCAATTGCTTATGCCGATACTAATCATATACCAATAAATTGGCTAACATTACATTGTAAAACAAGTTGTAGGGAATTGGATATAATATTATGTTAAATAACTAATATATTAATTAATGTATAATGTTAAAAACATAAAAATGTCGAACATGAAAATTTGCTTAGCAAAACAAATATGATTATGAAATCTATGCCCAATTGTTCATGCCAATACTTATCGTATACCAATAAATTTGCTAACAATACATTGTCTAAAAGTGATGCGTGTAAATGACTATAATATTATGTTAAATAATTAAAAGATGGGCTAATGGTTGATGCATATTAAATTTAAATATGAACATACGTAAAATAGGCACATGCCAAAAAAATGGTTATGTACTTTAATATTAATAGGTTGAGCCAAATACTAATCATATGACAATCTTGTGTAGTTAGAGTATCAAATGATAATATAAGAACTTCTAAAATAATTTAATGAACTCATAATCAAGGGTGTGCCACTCATTGAGACAACTCCCAAAATGCGCTAAAATAATGAGGTATGAACATATAAAACTTATTGAATGAATTGCTAATCGTCCATAAACAATTATATAAATATACTACATTAAAGTAAGTAAGTAACATGTTTTATAACATAATTAAAGGGGTCTAATATAAGTAAGTGACCATAATGGAGTATTAAAGGAAGTGAGACAAGTCCCACTTAAATTTAAGCTGCTATGTTAAAAGAATACTCACATATCAAGGTGTTATAATGTATGAGCCTGTCTCATTAATACCAAAACATGATATGTAAGGAAAATTCACATTTCACCAATGTAAAGTTAGCATGACGATTAATCAATAGAGTAAGTAAATCTCAATCTAGAAGCAAACCTCCATTATGCTTGAGTCAACACTGAAAGATAAAAAAGAAATGAACATTCACGTAATGAGGTCAGTGATTATGCTAATGTATGATGCTAATGAAAATCGTGAGAACATGATAAGAGACTAAGATGAATGGTGAGAAAACTTTAAACCAAGCCTAAGTAAAGGTCACTAAAAGTACTAACCTAAGATAGTGTTCAATATAAATAGACAAGTCTCAGTCATACTCTATATATAAGTATAAGGACAATTCACACTCAATACTAATGATGAGATGAGAAATCATCTAATGAGAAATGACTCCCTCATTCTAGAAGCTAACTTCTATGATGTTTGAGATGAAACTAATTGAACTTTATACTGAGCACCGATAGGCTATCTATGAGTCAAAATTCCTTATTTAGGGAAGGTAGAGGTTTGTGTAAATCTCATTAGATGAGACTGTCTGTTAAGGCGCGCATGGGTATCCCTATATCTCCTAGTCTTTGAACCTATACTTCCAACATAGGGTTCTAGTTGGGTTCAATTCCCTAGATACGCTAGAATGTTTTGGTTTCACCTTGGCCAGTGACTCCACCTATTTACGGTGTGGGAAAGACACCGGATTTCATGATGCTCACATGATCTATGTTAGTTACAGTTGGAGTTCCTCAAATTTTTAATGATAATGAAATGAACTATATTGAAGGTTTTTGTACTAGACAATCAGGAGGTGAAATCAGATTCAAGAGATGATATTAGGTCATTCTTGGTCATTGCACTTCATGATCCCAATGAGTATCTTAAACTTCATCCTAGGTATAGCTTGTGTTTACATCATCCTATGAATGAATTAAATGAATAATGTGAAGTACGAATGAATGAATGAAGCAGACCCTGTGTTTTCTAAAGAGTCCTTCGAGTTAAGGACCTATATGTTGAGCCCTCACTTGAGATGTCTTAATGATAGAATAAAAATTCCAAGGTCTCGTAGATATGAAATGTATAATAAATAAAACATGAAAAAGTGAAATAAATTATTCATAACCTCCCTAACTTAAAGTAATGAAATCAATGGAAACATCCAATAGACAATGGCTTTGGAAATGTAGTGAATATATATTGTAATGAATGACATGCTATAAGAATAATCAAAGCATGTCCAATGAAGTTTACAATAAGTAAAAGGTATAGCTAATAATGAATCTTCATGTAATGAAAATGAACAAATCCAAATAAAATTGCCTTATAATGGCTTCCTTTATTAGGAAAATATCAAAGACAATAATGAATTCAAATATTCTTATCCAACATCCTTAACAGTGTATTTAGCCAATAAGATGTCTTTATAATGATTTAATGGCCCAAAGTAAGCAAGATCATAACGTTTTAATGATATTCCCAAGAACTATGCACATTATGCAATCAACTAAGAATAAGTATATCTAAGTATTGAACTTTTAAATCTATTCATAGCCACAAATTAATAGTTTAAGTCCTTTTCTTTAAAATCTTTTGAACCACTTACTTGATTCATTGTTGGTATGCGACTACAATGAATAATTTCACTTGTAAGTAAAACATAGGACCAAAGGAGTTATTTCACTACACAACAACAAGAAGAAAAACTCTGAAAAATAATCTAAGTGTTTAAAGAGGTGCTCTCGACATAAGTTGATCAAAATTTCAAATCTTCGCCTCAGTTATTATAAATTTTGTTTATGATACTAATATATTGTAATCATTTATAAAATGAGTTCTGTGCTTTGAATGCATAAAAGACATCAATATTCGACAAATTCCACACCCATGGACAATTGAAATGAAATATATATTGACTAGACTTTCAAGTATATAGCATGTATTGTAGGAGATCTTTCTTTTATTATGGCATAGCCTAGTTATATGTGTGCCTACACTCATACTTAGTACACGTAGTGGTCTAACCCCCTACTTTTTAAAGTATTTTATAGATGCCAGGTTAAGGGAACAATATTGACGACTCTTTGCGATGCGTTGACAACACGTTTCGCTAAATTTGGTAGGGTCCTCTGATTTTGTATGCTACTAACAGATTTAGTTTAGCCTTAGTTTTAGACAAATCTAGTGGATGTTGTCCCTAGAATTTTTTTCGTAGTTTCATTTCAATCATTTTGTAACAAGGTCTTGTTTGGCAAACATATTTATTATGTATTCTTAATCTATTTTGCATTGATTCTTATGATAGATGGTTGTTAAATATATGTTAAGATTAGTATATGATGAATCCATGAAATAATAATATGAAGTCTATGCATAATTCATACGTTTAAATTTTTCTGCTAAAATTAACCATATGAATTTGATGAATGCGAGATGAGGCTTGTGTGCGACATCAAAGAGGTCAATGACGTTGGTTGCAAACTGGATTCCAAAATCCGAGTCATTACAAACATGGTATCAGAGCATGAGGTTAAAGTACCTAGAAACTAATCTCAACACAACCACATTACGTAGTTTATTACTTATGGTTGTGAAGCACGACACAATCATGACTTAGAGACTACACGATGATAGAAAATTTTCTATTTTACTACTCTTTATCGTGCTATCTAGAGCTTTGACATTTTGTTTCAATATAAGTGTATTAATTTCTTCTTATGTGAATGTGTTGAAGAATACACACAACAATTAGGATGACAAAGTGGTCTAAGGCGCCAGACTCAATATCTGGCCTTCCGACGAAGGGGCTGAAATGGAAATGCCCAACGTGGACGAAAGACGTGTGGTGAGTGTGATTGTGCACATGGATTTGAAAGCATGGTATTATCTAAAAGACTACTATGAGTATTTATGAGGAGGACAAGGCTAAGTTGGTTGCATACCAACTCAAGAATATGTCTTAGACATGGATTTGATTCATAAGTGTTATGTTATATTAGACTATTAGAAATAGGGAAGTAAGGCTTCAATTTCCAAATAAGTTAGGCTAGAATGAGAAGGGTGTGGTTCAAATCCAACAGGACAAGGCAAATGCTCACATTCTGAAAATTTTTGTAGTGAAAACCCTCGAGAGAAACAAGTTCTATGCGTTTAAAGAAAGAGAGGAACAAGAGAATTCCACGGATGTGGATAATGGTAACTTTCTTGTCTTCTCCTTTCCTGTTTATGTAATATTAGACCAAGATCTACCTTGTCTATGGTAACGCTTTGTGATATGAATTTAACTACATACCTGAGATCTTAACATTAACCGTTCTATTTAGAGTACTCCATAGAGACTTTGTTAGGGCCAAGGGGTATGTAGAAGTAGATGGCATATTGACCAACTCCCTTTGAAATAAGTTGAGCGTCATTAGGTCAATAATCTTCAGCCAGATAAGATGTTTATCTAAGAGGTTATATAGACTCTTTCCTAAGTGTTGTTTACTTTAAGAAACTCTAAATTTAAATACTCTAGTGGATTTGGGTGTGGTATGTCCCTATCTTATGTCGATAATCAGGCACTATGTGAGTTAAACACGAAGTTATGTTTTGCATTTTATGTTGTTTGTTTTTGTGTATCCTGGGCAATTTTTTCTGTGTTGCCTTATTTGTTGATGTGCATTCAAGGTAAGTTTGATTGAGAAGGACATTCTCAATCTAAATATGACGCTTCCAAACAAGCTTGAAAGATATGCAATATCCAATTATGTGAATGAATATAAACAAAAGAGAAACCATTAAGTATGTGACACTGTACTTTCGAAAGTCACCCTCTTTGTTTAAATAATGTTACGTGTCGTTCGGGGGAGAATGTTTCTAAGGGTGGGATAATGTAACATTATGGAAAATCGTACGTTTAATGAAAAGACCAAGATATTCTTAAGAATGCGTATCAGGGGTAAATACACATCCCAATGCCCAATTTTTAGAAACATTAGGCATATTACAAAATTATGTGCATAGTAGAAAATGTTGGCATAGAGAGTGTTAGCGAAATTTTAAAGTATATACGAGTCTGTGTAATGGATATACCTTAAATGAAAATGATGTGTTTACAAATGACATGACCTACTAGGCATCCAAGTGTCAAGCCTAATACCATTCCAAATGACAATTTAAAATGATCATGTAAATTAAAAAGTTCCTAAGGACATAATAAGGATCCTTAGGACAATAAGTAAATATTCCCAAATGAACCATAAATAATGGTTAGTTAGGGAAGTACAACAAACCCATATGCAAGCACATGTGCAAGACATGTGAAGAAGCTGCCAAAGGAAGGGACCACCCTAACGGAATTAGGTTAGTGTAGTTAGTGGGGGCCAAAACACTGCACAACTAACCTAGACTCCTTAACTGACCCGCTTACTCAGTTCTCTGTAAACGCGGTCTCTGCATGACCGTCCCGGGCAGACCGTTTTAGTAACAGGCTTCTCTCGGTCATTGAGAGCAAATGTACGCCCTGACGCCTGGCCGGTTCCGGGGGGGGTAAGGGACAACTCATATGGGGCATAACTTCCTAGAAACTCTACGTCCTAATAACTCTCATAACTAGATAAATAACCTATTTACTAAACGAAATAACTCTTTTGTACCCGACAACTAAGGACCATAAACCGGGTGACACTAATCCTAGTACTAGTTTAGAGATCAACCTAGTACCACCTACCTAGGATGTCAAAAATATTATTACGGTTTCTTAACCAACCGAAGGGTACTTGAGTAATTCCCCCTTGGTTAAGTATAATTAGTATTTTAAAAAAGCTCTTAAACCAAAATAAAAACGAATGTCAAATTTCGGTTAGAAAGCAAGGGACAACCGAGTATCCTAACTAGAATGGTCCGAGAGCGTTATTAAGATCCCTATGATTTTAATAAGGTAATTTTAGTAATATTACCCTAGGATAATTAATTAATTAATTTAGAAACTTATTTTATTAATTTAATGGGGCAAAACCGAAATCACAAAACAATATCAAGATTTCGGTTAAAACTATAAAAAGACAACCTAGTACCTAACTTAGGATTGTTCAAATGAATGGTTATTGTCCTAACGAATTAAGGGTACTTTAGTAATAAACTTAGGTCACCTAATTAATTAAATTATAAATTTAAATAAATTGTTTAAATGATCAAAACGATACACTAACCTAGTATAATTCAAGAAATATCTTTGTACTGAACCTAGAATAGTCCTAAAGGGTTGATTATTGTTCCAATGGCTTAGGGGTACTTTAGTACTTACCCTAGGTACATAAATTAATTTAAATAAGGAGTTAAGTAATTAATATAAAGTCAAAATGTTGACCGAAACCATAGTCAACATCAAATTCTAGTCAACTTAGAAGGGGCATTTTGGTAATTGGTTATTAGTTTACTAAATTAAATTATTAAACCTAAGTGGTACAATTCAAGATTATTCATTTAACCTAAAAAACACGTTAAAACTCCAAGAAAAGGCGACGCCAATAAAGTAAGCAATGAACGCAAGAAAAAGGCAGAAAATTCATCGATTTCTCTAGGGCTATTTCAAGGTTTCTTCAAACTTTTGTTCAAGGTTTTATCTGTAGATTAATTTCTAATTAACGTATGGCTTTCTAAACTTAACTTTTTTCCTCCAAGAGAACTTTCTTTTGAATGATTCAAATATCTTGAGAACAAGGGTTGTTTCCCATCATTCTTGTCAAACTCCTTTCCCTTGTATCCTTGTTACGGTTTCAACGTTGAGTAGGTTAGAAATCATGTTGATGGTATGTTGTTCGGGATCGATATAATGTGTATGGTTTTTGATTAAATAATTATTGAATGAACCTATTTTGCCCTTTGATGCTATGTTTTTTATGTGAATTAAAAAGAATGATACTATTAAAGATATGTCGAAAATGGTTATTGTGTATGAAGATAATAACGGTCTTTGTGCATACTAGCTGTTATATGATCTTATAAGAATATATATTTATCATATTCTAATATTATGTCTGTCTAAGATGTCTTAAAAAACCGTTATGCCTAAGTTATGTTTATAAAAGTTAGTACAACATATCCGTGAGGTCCATAATTTTAGTGACTGTTTGGCTTATGTCAATAAAATGGCTAAAAAAACATTGCTTCAAATTAAATGGAATTGACTATAAGTTTTCGCTAAATCATTAATATTGTCTAATTAATTATGGTATCCCAAATGGATCATGATTTAATGAAACTTTTGCTTATTACACAAAATAGTATGAAATCTAGCCATTGATTAACTGCCAATACAATTTATTCAAGAAATTGTTTTATACACTACATTGTAAACAATTTATACTGAATTGGCATTAATATTATGTTCAATACTAAAATATTGACTTAATGTATATCTTATAAAACTTAAGAATGTTGACGTAAAATTAGCTTATGCCACCAAATATGGTATAATAAAATCTATGCAATTGTTTACCTAATTACTAATTGTTAATGCCAATACAATTGCTAACGGTACATTGTCCCCTAAAAGTGCATGCCTGTAAATGAAACTAAAAATAATATCTTAATAATTTAAATGATTGGCTAATATTTCATACATATTAAATTACTCTGAAAATAATAAAATTTGACACTGCCAACAAAAATGGTTATATAGTTTAATATTGAAAGATTGAGGCCAATACTAATCATATGCCAATATTGTGTAGTTAGAGTATCAAATGGTAATATAAGCACTTCTAAACTAATTCAATAAACCCATAATAAAGGTCATCCCACTGATTGGGATAACTCCAAACATTCTCTAAATAATGACATATAAACTCATGAAACTCATTGAATGAAGTGCTCATCGTCCATAAACGATGATATGAATCTACTACACTAAATTAAGTAAGTAATGTGAGTTAAATCATAATTAAAGGGATCTAAAGTAAGTAAGTGACTAGAATGGGGTGTTACAGGAAGTGAGATAAGTCTCACTTACACCTAAGATACTATGTTAAAAGAATACTCATGTGTGAAGGTGTTAAAATGTGTGAGCAGGTTTCATTAAAACCAAATGATGAGATGTAAGTAAAATTTATATTTCATCAATGTAAAGTAAGGATGACCAGTCATCAATAGAGTAAGTAAGTCTCAATCTTGAAGCATGCCTCCACAATTTTCTAGTCAACACTAAATGATATAAAAGAAATGAACATTCACGTAATGAGGTGAGTAATTATGTTAATATATGATGCAAATTAAAATCATGAGAAAATGATAAGAGGCTATGGTGAGGCAAGTCTAAACAAAGCCTAAGTAAAGGTCGCTAAAAGTACTTACCTAAGAGAGTGTTCAATATCTAGAGACAAGTTTAAGACATACTCTATATGTAAGTGTAAGGACAATTCACACTTAATACTAATATTGACATGAGAAATCATCAAATTAGAAATTAGTCCCTCATGTGTAACGACCTATTTAGTCGTTTTGAGCAACAAATTTTATTCTGGAAAAACGGGCAGAGGTGACGGAGGCCACGACGGACCGTCAAGGGCACGACGGACCTTCGTGGAGGGTGTCCGTTTCAAACACTTGGAAATTCTGAATTGGGTACTGAAAATCGACTCTCTGTAACGTCGTGACGATGGCAGGACGACTCGTCACAGACTCTCTGGTGGAAATGAGATCCTTTGACGGTTGCGACGACCTGCAGGGACGGACTTTCCGCAAAGGCACGATTGCCCGTCACGGGCTACGCAATCCAGTTTCGGTGTCGATTTCTTACACGCTTTAAGGGACCTTTTTGACTATCCTGCTTTAATTACTAACGTTAGAGGGTTACTGGTTATAAGTCTAATTAACTTGGGGGTTAAAAGAGGTAACCTTAAGTTATTAGTGGGTTATATTTCCATCTTTCATCCTTAATTACATACTAATTGGGTAAAAGAAAGAGGGTTTGACTAGAAAATAGAAAGAACAAAGACAAAAGAAAAAAGAGAGGAGAACGAGTAGAGAGAGAGAGGAAACGAAGAGGACATCAAGAAATTGAGGAATTTGCTGCTTGTCACATTCTTCTTGGAGGTAGGTTATGGTTTCTTTTACACTATTCGTAGTAAACTCTTAATAGTCGAATGATAGTGTTTGGTAGTATTATAGAGTCCTTTTTATGCTTAATTGTGTGTATGCATGAGGTGATTTTATATATTGATTGTGATGAACAAGCATGATAAGCTATTGATCCATCTTGATAAAACCTATCTCCCTTGTTAATGATGATGCCTGTGGTATAAAAGAAGGCTTGATGAACGAAAGTGATGAGATTATGACGCCTTTGTATAAAGAAGGCTTGAATAGAAATTAATAGAAGAGATTAGTGGACGGAGTGGCACGCCGCCACATAGAATTAGTGGGACGCGGGTGTCACGAACCGACACGTCGATGTAGGGGGATCGAGTGTCACTACCGAACATAGATTAGTGGGACGGGTGTTCACGAACCGACACTTAGATGTAGGGGATCGGAGTGTCACGTACCGACCCATAAATTATGGGACGGGTGTCCAACGAACCGACACGTAGATGTAGTGATCGAGTTACATCACTCCGACACATAGTATTAGGAGGATCGGAGTTGCAGTAACCGACACCAAGAGGAATAAAGATAAATGAATCTTGAAAGATACTAATAGACTCATCTAAAGAACATGTATCCCAAATAAGTATGGCATGGAGGCTTGAGTCTCATAGTATGATCGGTGAATATTATAAAATGATGTTGTAATTCTTGTTTGCCTATCACATGTTAAGAATATTAATTTGTTTTATGATGTTATCTGATATATGACATTGTTTTTCTATTTTGATTGGCACGATGATACCTACTCAGTACTTTGTTGTACTGACCCCCTACTTTTATGTTTTCCTTTTTGTTTATTTGTGGAGTGCAGCAAACGTGCCGTCATCTTCGACTCAACAGTAGTTCAAGCCAGTCTTCGTCACAACAACCGCACCGGGATATTCAGGGTAGCCTAAATGCTTCTAGCTTGGACTGGATCTCCTTTCCTCATTTCCTGATGCCTTGAAGTTTCGGCATAGACTAGCTTTTATTATTTAGGCTTCTAGAATACTCTAGTTAGTAAATTGATCATAATGTTCTGTGGTGTGACTTCCAGATTTTGGGAATTAATAGATGTTGAATTTAGCAGTTATTGAATTGTCTTTTTTTTTATAGAGTTTAAGTCTCCGCATTGCTTTCATGTTGATATTAAATTGAAATGATCAGGTTCAGTTGGGTTGGTTTTCCGCTCACATGGAGGGTAAATGTGGGTGCCAGTCGCGGCTCGTTTTTGGGGCTCGTGACATACTTTGGTATCAGAGCATTAGGTTCGTTGTCTCAATCACACAATAAAAGAACAGTGCTAGTAGGGTCTTAAAGACGTAGGGTGGAGCCTTTACGTTATGTGCTTTGACGGCTATCAGACCTTAGGGAAATTCCATTCTTTTCTTCGTTCGTGCTATAACTTGGATCCATTGGTATCTAGGTGATACAAATTGGTATCTGACCATCTTCTTCCTCTATTTCGCAGATGGTAGAACTAGGCAATGACTATACGCCACATCAACAGTCAGCAGACAAGATGGCCTCTGAACAGCCACTTTGGCTGTAGCTCGGAGTGGAACAAGTGGCAAGAGGCCGCGGTAGAGGTTCGTGGGAGGACGTCCGCTAGAGGAGAGTACTGAGCACCTAGCCCATCTGGTGCTGAGCGGTGACTCCTCCACCACTGAGGAGGTAGTAAGATAAGGGGAAGATGTGGGGAGAATGAACACGCACAGAACGAGGAAATGCCACCCAACCTAACCCCAGAGATGATCAATCAGGGTGCTCGCTTATCTTAGTGGGTTGTCGAGCAGGGTCCTCACCCCAATGTTTTCTGCACCACAAAACCTCGGTTTCAGAGGTAACGACATGCAGCCACTAGGCCCCTCGTATGGATGCCTCATTGGACATAGGCCAACCTTTTCCACGCCTGACTACTTGGGCCTATAATGCCAATGATCAGCATGAACTTTTTGAGTAAGTTCTGAAATTGAAACCTCCAGTCTCAGGGGTGCAGAATCATGAAGATGCTTACGATTTTCTGGTTGACTGTCATGATCTACTACTACACAAGATGGGTATAGTAGAACGGTTTGGTGGTTGAAGTTCGTGAAGTCTCCAGTTTCAAGGGAACGCCAAAAATTGGGGTGGCGGTCACAATGTTGAGTGTCAACCCACATAGGCCCACTATGACTTGGGCCTCATTCCTAGCTTGTTATGGAGAAATCTATGCCCCGGACCTTGAGAGTATAGAAAAGGGACATTTCTTGAGCCTTGAGCAAGGGAGGATTTCGGTCAATGCATATGAGGCTAGTTTCGTGCACTATCCAGATATTCCACCGAACGAGTTCAGTCCACACGAGCGGATTCGCCATTTTGTGAAGGGGTTGAGATCAGAATGTGCTAATTTCACCTTACAGGTAGCGGCTAACGGCAAATATCCTTCCAAGAGTGGGTAGATTTCATTGTGAGGTTGGAAGGAGTGAACCGAGAATGATTCACCACGGCATCGACATCAGAGGTTTTCGAAAAGGGGGTGAGTTTAATGGTTTTCTACTCTAGAGACAGGGTTCCGGAGGTTACTCAGTCCGACCCATTCAGTCTCACTACAGACTGTAGTTGGGGGTCCACCTAAGACCCGGTCACATTTCCTTCTGAGAGAACCCATGCGTGATCTAAAGAGTGTTATGGATGTGGGGAGACTGGACATTAGGAGGGAATTGTCCAAGACAGAGTATAGACCCCCATAGCTAGAGGTAGAGGTGGTCAGGGTAGAGGCCGTTTTTCCTGGAGAACCGTTGGTCGAGTAATATGGTGGTCCCAAAAACGGCCCGGGATGATGGGAAACTGGAGCCACTACATCACACATGGTAAGGCAACGGACAAACAAACGAAAGGGCCCATTTGTTATGCTTCCCTGGAGACACTAGCGGAGACATGTGGATGCTGTCATCACAAAGGTAATCTTCTTGTTTGTGTATTGCAATGGCCTTCTGTATTGTTTGATCCTGGGATCCACATTTTTTTTCTTATGTATCCTTCCTCGTTTTGCTAATGGTCTACATCTACATTGTTGAATTATGGTGACTGATCCTATTCGGTTCTAACTTCCGGTTGTGTGAGTCTGTGGTAGTTGAAACAGGTTTAAGGGTCTTGTTTGGTGGAACTTTGGGGGAGTACACTTTGTCTATTTGGTATCTTGAATGGTTTGAATTTGCTGTAATTCTGGGTATGACTTGGCTTCTCTCCGCAATTCCGCGATCTTGTTGTAATGCTAAAACGTTGACGTTAGCCAAGCCTGGACAGATCAATTATGGCGGGAGGGACTACACTTTCCAATCCGGTGCGTATCATCTCCTTCTTCTGCTAAGAAAATGGTTAGGAAGGGTGTTTAGCTTTTCTTTGGCAACATCTCAGGACTTACACTACCCAAGTACCTTTGATTAGCGCGGGTCGGTGGTCCGTGAGTTTCTTGATGTATTCCCCTGCAGATCTTCGGGTATGCCCCCGTCAGGGATATTGACTTCTATTCTGTATTGAACTTGAACCGGGTACACGCCCCAATTTCCTATACCCCCTTATCGAATGGGCCCCACGCGGATTTAAGAGGAATTAAAAGCCCAACTTCAAGAATGTTGATCAAAGGCTTTAATTGACCAAGTGCATCTCCTTGGGGTGTCTCCCGGTTGTGTTTGTACAGAAGAAGATGGGAGTTTTCGGATGTGCATAGACTATCGGCAGTTGAACAGGGTGACATAAAGAACAGGTATCCTCTTCCTCGCATTGATGACTTGTTCGAAATCATTACAAGGTGCTTGTATATCTTCTCTAAGATGACTTTAGATCCGGTTATCACCCATCAATTGGAAAATCACGTGCAACGGATTGCCAAATACTGCTTTTATTACCCCAGGTATGGGCATTAACGAATTTGACTGATGTCCTTTTGGTCTTAACGAATGCCCCTGCTGCGGCGTTCAATGAGTTGGATGAACGGGATTTTTAAAAAGCCATATTTAGAATCTCTTTGTGATCGTATTTATTGATGTATCTGATATAACTCCAAGAGTAAAAGAAAGGAACTGAGGAGCATTTTGGAGTGGTATTGGAAACTGTTGGGGGAAACAGCTTTTATGCCAGTTTCTCAAGTTGGTTTTGGCTAGATGCAGTGTCCTTCTTGGGCACGTAGTTCTAAGGATGGAAGTAATGGTGGAATCCTTCTAAGATCGAAGTAGTGAATAATTGGGTAGGACCTACAAATTGTGTCCGGAAATAAGGAGCAAATTTTTGGGTTAGCTAGCTACTACTCTACCCAGCCGATTGTCAAGGGATTCCTTCTATTGCTTCCCACCTGACGAACTTGACTAAGCAAAATGTTCCATTTTTATGGTCGATGAGTGTGAGGAAAGCTTCAGAAGCTCAAGACTCTGTTGACCCCTCAACCTGCAACCAATTCTCACCTTTGGCCAGTGGGGGAAGGCAAGAGTTTCATTGTGTATTGTGCTGCTCTTATTCGGGTTTGGTGGCATGCTAATGCAAGAGAAGAATGTGATTGTCCTTATGCTTCAACACAATGAAAAATGCATGAACGTAACTATCCACTCATGATTTGGAATTGGTTCGCGGTAGTGTTTGCACTAAACATGAGACACTATTTATATGGGGTTAAGTGTGAGGTCTACACGATCATCGTGTCTACAGTATGTCTTCACACTCGAGAGATTTGAATTTGAGACATGGAGATGGATGAATTACTGAAGGACTACTACATCAACATTTTTACCATCCTGGGAAGGAGAATGTTTTAGGCATCTTTAAGTAGAAAGGCGGGAAGCATTGGGAATTCTAGCTCACTTTGCAAGCTTCTAGTGAGCCCATTGCTATAGAAGTTCAGATCTGCTTAAAGACCTTATGAGAGTTAGAAGTAAATGAGAAAGGGAGGATTTTTTAGCTTGTGTGGAGGCAAGATCTTCCTTCCTTGATAATTAAGGGAAAAGCAGTTTAAATGAGGAAAAATTTGTCCGGAGCCGAGATAAACTGTTGCAAGGAGAGGCTAACGAAGCGAAAGTCGATGAAAGGTGTTTTGAGAGGATTAGGGAAGGTATGTGTCCTTCGCGTCGATTTTTGATCAACACTGATTCTGACAAGGCTCATAGTTCCAAGGTTCTTCGATACATCCGGTGCAACCAAGATGTCCGGACCTAAGCAACACTTTTGGCTGGAAAGAATTAAGCGTGAATATTGTGATTTATTGCCAACTGTCCAAATTGTCACCAAGTAAACGTATGAACCCAGAGGCCCGGAGGAACACGTCAGAGATGCTCATTCCGGAATGGGAAATGGGAGAGAATCGCAATGGACTTCGTGGTTGGTCTTCCAGACTTGGGCAGTATGACTCTTTTGGTTGATTGTTGATATGTAACTAAGTCTGCTCATTTCATTCCGGTTAAGTGACTTACAAGCAGAAGTTAGCCAAACTTTTACCATCTCACAGTTGTTCGATGCTGGATTCCACTAGCTATCATATCAGATAAGGTACGCAAGTTTACTTCTAAGTTTTGGAAAACATTGCATGCCATTGGGTACTACTAGGTTGGACCTTAGTCCGCGTCCATCCTCAGGACCGAGTGGTCATGGTTTTTGTGTCTGAGCGAACGATTCAAGTGTTGGAGGGTATGCTTCGTGCGAATTGTGATAAATTCGTTGGCCATGTGGGATAGCTTCTTACCCGTAGCGAGTTTTCATACATAATATGTCTATCACTGCAATAGTATTGATGGGATGGCTCCCCCCTTTGAAGCATTGTAGGTAGGAGTGTTGGTCTCGCCAATTGTGTTTGGGTTTGTGATGGCGAGGGTTTATGACCTTTTTTGTGTTGACTGTTCTTTACTGGCGTGAGCGTGTGTTTTCTTTTTGAGGGGGATCAGGACAAAGTGAAATCTAATTCTCAGAAAAGCGTCTAATAGCGTCGCAAAGTAATAAAATGAATACGCAATCGAAAGGTGTAGAGACTTAGAGTTCATGAGGGTGAACAGGTCGTGTTGACAGTTTCACCAATTAGAAGGGGTGATGCGGTTTGGGGTTAAAAGAGGCAAGCTAAGCCCAAGTATATTTGGAGAGGGGGGCCCCTTTGAAGCCTTAAGCGAGTGAGGGGGAGGTGGCTTTATGAGTTGCCTTGCCTCCAGGGCCGTGGGGGGGTCGCGGAGTGCACGAGTTGTCCTATGTGGTTGCACTTGTTCTGTATGGTTTTTTGGTTTAGACACCGTGATCCCCAGTGTGTCTTGGGGGGGAATGTGAAATTACATTATCCTGTTGGGGGGTTCGTTGTGGCCGTCTGCTGTGTTTTCGGTGTGTGTTTATTTTCTTTTTTTTTTCATTTCTTCGTTGACCACAAAACACGTATACTGTGTTTTCTTTTGTTTGTGTTTTTCTACCATTCCTTGTCATATGTTTGTATTCTCTTGTTTTTGTTTTTGTTTTTGTCCTACCTTTGTTGTTTTGTTTTGTTTTAGATAGATCGAAGTTCGCAGTTGAGGTCGAAGCTAGATTGCCGTCGCGATTCAAATGTGCATATTTGGAATATATCGACCGTGTTCTGGCCACTTGGGAGAAGGAGGCAGATATGTCGAGACAGATTAACCCACATCTGTTTACCGATTCCGTAATTCCTTTTCGCCTTGTTTCCCTTCTTGTGATCGGTTTCTGTGTTGGTGGGTTGTTTTGTACTTACGTGGTTTACTGTTTGTTGTTGTGTGTCGAAGTTTTTGTTTTTGTTGGCTGTGTATTTGTGTTTCTTCTCCTTTTTTTTGTCTTCGTCTTTGTTTTTTTTTTTTTCATTTTTTTTTTTTTTTTCTTCACGTTACTTTTTTTCTAGCCCCCTCTTCTCCTCCTTTTCCTTTTTTTTTTCAACGTTTATTTATTCCTCTCCTCTTTTTTTCGTTTTTTATTTTTTTTGTTTTCTTTGTCTTCTTTTTTCTTGTGTTACCAATCTTTTCTTTTTTGTCCCACCTTTTTATTTTGATACCTCTGTTTTTGCTATAGGGGGGTCAATGACGCAGTCCGGGGTTGTGGCGGGTGTCGTTTCAAACCTTTGCCGACTTCGCCTTCAGAAACGGGGTACTGAAACTCGCTCTCTGAAACGTCGTGACGAAATGGCAGGATGGTCTTTTCCGGGGTTTTTGTCTTCGTAGGGTTTTGTTTTGGGTGTCGTGGGACGTGTACCGGTTGGCTGAAATTACTCGATGGGTGGAAATTGGGTCTCGACGGTTGCGACGACCTGCAGACGGACCGTCGCAGGCACACGGCGCCTCACGGGCTACACGCCAATCCCAAGTTCGGGATTGGATTTCTTGGGGGGGGGGGGGTACACGTTTTATATGTCTGTTTTATGTTTGTATCTCTGTGCCTGCTTTATTATAAATTTACAGGTAGTGGTTAATGTTGGTAAGTGGTTGATAGTCGTTAAGGTTACTTTGGGGGTTTGAGAAGAGGTAACCTTAAGTTAATTATGTATTGGGTTATTCATTTCCACTTTCATCCTTAATTACATAATATTGGGTAAAGAAAGAGGGTTTGAATAAGAAAAATAGAAGAACAAAGACCGAAAGAAAGAAGGAGAACGAGTAGATAGAAGAGAGGAACGCCAGACTGACAACAAAATTGGAGGATTTGCTGCTTGTCACGATGCTTCCTTCGTTGGATTTAGGTTTTTTCTTTACACCTCTTCGTAGGAACCTCTTAATAGCGAATGAATGTGTTGGGTTAAGTATTAATAGAGTCTTCTTTATGCTTAATTGTGTGTATGCATGATGTCGACTTTTTTATTATGATTGTGATGAAACAATCATGATGAAGCTATTGAATCCCCAATCTTGATAAAACCTATCTATTGTTAATGATGATGGCTGGTATAAAAAGAAGGCCTTGATGAACTAAAGTATGAGATGATGACGCCTTGGTAAAAGAAGGCTTGATGAATTAATAGAATGAGATTAGGGATCGAGTGTCACGTGGCCGACACATAGACTTATGGGACGGGTTGTCACGACCGACACGTAGATGTAGGGATCGGAGTGTCACGTACCGACACCTAATTAGTGGACTGGTTGTCAACGAACCGACACGTAGATGTAGGGGATAGAGTGTCACGTACCAGAACATAGAATTAGGGGGACGGGGGGGGTTTTGTGTTGTGGGGTTTTGTTGTATTTGATTCTGCGTTTTCTGCTTTGGTCTTGTTTTTCTTTTTTTTTTTTTTTTTGTTTTCTCTCTCTCTTAGTTTTTTAATGTTTTTGTTTTTTTTTTTTTTTGTTTTGTTTCGTTGTTTTTGTTTCTGGTTTTTTCTTTCTGCTGTTTTTGTTTGTTGTTTTTTTTTTGTTTTTTTTTGTTTTGTGTTTTGTGTGTGTTTTTGGTTGTAGTTTTGGGTTTTGGGGTTTGTTTGGTTTTGTTTGTGTGGTTGTTTTGGTTTTTGTTGTGTGTGTGTGTGGTGTGGTGGTTGGATGTGGGGGGGTTTTTTGAGTTGGCGTTTATTGAGTGTTGGGAGTTGTTGGTAGGGGTGGTTTGTGTTGGTGGTGTTGGGTTTTGGGTTGGGTCGGGGTGTGTTGTTGTGTTGTTGTGGGATTGTGGTGTGGACGGTGGGTGTGGGCGGGTTTGGTGTGTTGGTGTGGGATGGTTTGGGGGTGTTGTGGGTGGGGGAGGGGGTGGTAGGGGTGGTTGTGGGGACCAAACAGACCGGGTAAAGAAGTGCGTGTGGTTGGGCTTCAAAAAGGGTCTAACAACTTAGGGCGTGTGGTGTCACAACCGACACTTAGATGTAGGGATCGGAGTGTCACGGTTCCGCACATAGTAGTTGGGATCGGAGTGGTCACTACCGACACAAGAGGAATAAAGATAATGAATCTTGAAATGATAACTAATATAACTCAATCTAAAGAACATGTATCCCAAATAAGTAATGCATGGAGGCTTGAGTCCTCAGAGAATGATCGGTGATTATTATAATGATGTTTGTACTTGTTGCTATCATGGTTAAGAATATTAGTTTATTTTTGATGTTTCTGAGATATATTGTTTTCTATTTTGAGTTGGCCGATGATCCTCTCAGTAACTTGTGGTTGTCACTGACCCCACTACTACTTTTATGTTTTTCTTTATGTTTATTGTGGGAGTGGCAGCAAACGTGCCCGTCATCTCGACTCAAAGTATTCCAAAGCCATTCTTCGTCACACAAACATGGATCTTCAGGGTAGCTAAGCTTCTAGCTTGGACTGGATTCCTTCCTCATGTCTTGATGCTTGAAGTTTCGGCATAGACTATCTTTTATTTATTTTAGGCTTTCTTAAATACTCTTAATTTAGTAAATTGATCATAGATTTTCTATTGGTGATGACTTCAGATTTTGGGGAATTAATAGATGTTGAATTTAGAGCAGTTTTGAATTGTCTTTTATTTATGAGTTTAAGTCTTCCGGCCTTGCTTTAGGTTGAGTGAATTGAAATATAAGTTTAGATTTGGTTGGTGTTCCTCACATAGGAGGGTAAATATGGGTGCCAGTCGCGGCTCGGTTTTGGGTCGTGACATCATGCTACAACGCATCTTCTATAATATGTGAGATGAGTGTAATGGAACTTTATACTGAGCAACGACATGCTAGTTATAAGTCACGATTCCTTATTTCGGGTAGGAGGAGGTTCGTGTAAATCTAATGATCTAAGACTGTGCATTTAGGCGGGTATGGGTCTCCACATATCTCATAGTCGTTAAACCTATGCTGCCAACATAGGGTTCTAGAAGGGTTCAATTCCCTATATAGGATAGAATGTTTTAGTTTCACCTTGGCCAGTGACTCCACCTCTTTACGGTGTGGGCAAGTCACCAGATTTCATGAAGCTCACATGATCTATGTCAGTTAAGGTTGGAGTTCCTAAAATTATAGAAGATAATGAAATGAACTATACTTAAGGTGTTTGTGCAACCCAATCAGGAGGTCAAATCAATTTCAAGTAATGACATTATGTCATTCTTGGTCATAGCACTTCATGATCCCGATGAGAGTCTTAAACTTCATCATAGGTATATATCGTGCTTACATCAGCCCGTGAATGAATGAAATGAATAATATGAAGTACGAGTGAACGAATGAAGTAGACTATGTGTTTCCTAAAGAGGCCCTAAGGTTGAGGTCCCATATGTTGGGCCCTGACTTGGGATATCTTAATTCTACATCAAAAATTCCAAGGTCTCGTAGATATCTAATGTATAATATATAAAACATGAAAACGTTAACTAAATAACTCATAACATCCCTAACGTGAAAGTAATGAAATCAATGGAACGATCAATAGAGAATGGCTTTTGAAATGTAGTGAATATATTGTGTAATAAATGACTTTCTATAAGAATAATCAATGTATGTCCAATGATGTTTACAATAAATAAAGGGTATAGTTAATAATGAATATTCATCTCATGAAAATGAACAAAGCCAAATAAAATTTGTTTTTAATGGCTTCCTTTATTAGAAAATATCCAAGACAATAATAAATTCAAATATGCTTATCCAAAATGAATAAATAATGTATTTAGCCAATAATAATTGGCTTATAAATAATTCATGCCCAATGTAAGAAAGATCATAAGCTTTAATGATAGCCCAAAGACCTATGACATTACGCAATCAACTAAAGAATGAGTATAGTCAATCAGTATTGACTTATAAATATATATTCATTCCCCCAATTGTAGGTACTTCATTTCCTTAATCTCTTGAATTCTTATTTGTTGCATTTTTCATTTTTTTGTTTTTTGTTTTGGGGGGGGTTCGTTTTTTTTCTTTTTTTTTTTTTTGTTTTTTTTTTTTTTTTCTTGGATGTTGTTTGTCATCTTGTGTCCGTTATTCATCTCTGCCTAAGTTACTGTCTTTGTTGTATCCTTAGGGTTTTTATGTTTTGTTTTTGTCTTTTTGGCTGTTTATGGTGAACTTGATTCTCTTATTGTCAACGGACTACTTTCTTTTGTTTTTTTAGTTCGTTTCCTAGTTTTGTCTTCTTTGTTTTGTTTTTTGTTTGTGTTCTCTGTTTCCTTTTTAATGTCATTCAATTTTCTTTTTTTTTGTTTTGCTTCAGGTTTGTTTGTGTATATTTTGTTTATTGTTTATTATAACTTTTCATTTTTTTTTTTTGTTTTTTTTATTGTCTATTCGTATTGTTATAGTTGTGTAGTATGTGTCATTTTATTAACTCAGTTTGGTGTGTTTTTTGGGGTTGATTTTTTAAAATAAATTTCATTTGTTATACTCTTATCGAGCTTGGTTGTCGGACTTTCTTCTGAAGTCGGTTTTAATTTCTTCTGGGGGCCGTAATTGAAAAAACTTTCAGAAAGTAGCATTGTGGGTTTTGAGGAGAGCTTTCTTTGATCATGCATAACCCTATGTGTATGTGTGAATATACCAATACTTTGTACAAGTGGTCTACTAACCCCTACAATTTACTATTTTATAGATGCAAGATAAGGGACAGATTCTTGCAAATGTTTTGACATTAGTGTTTTTCCAGACGATTTTGTAGGTCCTCTTGATTTTGAGGATGCTATAGTTTTAGTATATGATGAATTAATGAAATAATTATATGATAGATGGTTGTTACATTTATGTTTACATAGATATGGGTGTTTTTTTTTGTTTTTTTTGTTGGTTTGTGTTGTTTGTTTTTTTTTGTTTTTTGGTTGGTTTTTTTGGTTTTGTGGGTTTTTGTGTTTTTTTGTGTATGATTACTGTGGATCAATAGATTTGTTGTAATATGAGTCTCTTGTTTGTGTATGTTTTTGCTTGTTTTTTGTGTTGTCTTGTGTGTTGGTGGTTTTGGTGTTTCTCGTGTGTAAAGTTTTAATGTTGGTCTTTTATCTTTGTGTGTGTGGGTCTGGAGTTTGTGAGGGTTTTGCTATGTCTATCTTTGGTTGTTTTCATATGATAGGGTGGGTCCTTGGTTGGGGTGGCTGCAGGCTGTTAGGGTGTGGTAGTCAGGGAGCTCTGGCTCGCGGTTTCGCATATACCGTTCCTACTTAAGCCGTAGGGTCGGGACAAAGAGCTGAATTGGGTCAGGTGGGGGGGCAGACGGCGGGCAGGCGGGGACGAACGCCGGTCGGGGCGTCGACGGGGGGTGTGTACACAAAGGACAGGGGAAGGGAGGAGAAAAGGGAGGGTCGGGGAAAAATGATTAGGGGAAGGGAGAGGGGAGGGGCCCCACATCAGGGAATAAGGAACCGGAGGGCCAAGGAAGGTGTCCGGACCGGTAGGCGGCCAGTGAGGGGGGGGGTGGTTCTAAAAGGAGAGGAGGAGGGAGGGAGAGGTCAGGGGCCTCACAGACGCGGCGGATGAGGGGGAGGCCGAGGGGGGGGCAGGTAAGTCAGAGGAGAAAAAGGGGGAGGGCGAGAGGTAGGGACGAGGGGATATTTAAGATATAAAAAAAGGAAGGGGCTAGCAGCAGAGGGTTGATAAAAAAAAAAAAAAAGGCCGCTAATGTACCGATGACCAAGGCAGAGGATAACTAGGGGGCGGGCAGATAATGCCGATAGGTCAAGTAGGCCAGGTTGAGGGCTAGGGGGGGGGGTGCGCGCTAGTCAGAAAAACATAGTTTTCAAAGCAGGAGTTTAGGAAATGATGTGTTGAGGCGCGATATTTTTTTTTTTTGTTGGCAAAAAGGGGGGGGCCACATACAGGTAGAGGAATCGAGCATTGGGGTGGTTGGTCGACCCAGGGGGGGTATAGTGAGAGGAATAAGCAAATAGAGTTTTCTTCTTCTCGTAATCCCCCCCCGCTCATGTCTGTTCCATGAAGTCTTAACTAAGTGCAGATCTGCTCTGTGCGTCGTTAGTTTTCTTTTACAGCAGTCTTTTATATGAGATTGCTTGGATGAGATGGTTTCTCAATGTTTGAGGGAGAAAAGTGAGTTTTGATGCTTAACTTTGTTTTATAGTTTCATGAGTATGTGTGAGGGTGAACATTGCAACGATATGTTTATATGATAACCTTTGTGGCTATGTATGAGAAATATGTGAAATAACATGTAATGTTTAGAAAGTATTTCATGATATAGTTAAAGCATGTTAGAAGTTGTTATGCTTAAAATGAGCATCTTGTGGAATGGTATGTTACTATATGAATTTCCATGATGATAGTCTTATAATATGGTTAAACTTTAAATGCTTTAGGAATATTATAAATCATAAAGATGCATGTTCCCTAAGTATATGTGTTTAAAACTATTAAATGTTGCTATTCGTATATGTGTGCATCTTCATAGTTTCCCTTTATGGATTAGAGTCCTTTGTTTAGGCTAGATTCTAGAAGTGAGGGTTGAATTTTTATCTTTGTAGGGTGATTATTTTTGTATGATTGGCAAAGAAATCACCTTACTGTAAGGTCTAATGAAAAGGAAGAGTTTGCCTATGGAAAGGGAGCTGTATCTCACTGTTGTTGTCCTGCCTTAAGGTTGTTGATATAACCTTGGTGCCTATTTTGGTATTTGTTTAATAAACAAACCTATGTGTTTGAAGCGTCTGACATCATCCAATCTTGGGGTATAATTTTAATAGATGAAGGTTTAGAATTCCTTGGTTATCCGATGTTGACATAATGTAATTCCTTCCAAAGTGGTAATAACTTTTAAGTGATGAAAATGTAGGCTGTTAAGTATACATCCTCTTGAGATTGCCTTATGTTTATCTTTATTGGGTTTACCCTGAGTGGGGGGATGGGATGTGGCTCTGTGTGTAGTAGTATGTAGAGGTTGCTACTTTGTCCGTGTATTCTTACTTGGATCCGGAAACTAGTGAATTTTTAGTACGAGGGTTCTGATGAAAAAAGGCTAATCAGAGTAACACTGCATGAACGCTAAACGGGAGCTATTTCATAAGTGACCTAAGGGTAAGAGTAGTTTGAAGAGGCGAAAGGACATGAAAATATTGTGGAGCAAAGCCAGGGTGTTCTATGTGGAGTGGGCAGATGAATCGAGTTGGTGCCTTAACTTAAGGGGGAACGGGGGGTGGTTTGTGGGGAGAAAGATGTGGGTAGGCACACTGAAGGGGTAAGGGCCAAGGGTTCTGTCATTATAATTTAAGAAGCGGGCTCCCTGAAAATAAAAATAGGAAGTGCTGAAAACGTAGTGATGGGTGGGTTTTGGAAAGAATGATGTAGGTCACTTTTAACAGTGGAAGGCGTGGTTAGACATTGTCCTTGGTGGCTTGTAAATCGTAAGACTTTCCCTAAATGATGTATGTTTTATGAAAGATAAGGTAGATAGTGGGAGAGAATTGAAATTGGGTGTGTCTTGACTGTTGACTTTCCTATGGTGTAGGGTCATTGGGGGGTGATCGGGTCTGGTAGGTGTGCGTTCTTGATGGGTAGAGAATGAGGTTAGTGATCTCGTCATGCGTTGGGGATAGTTGAGAATTCAGGGGTTACAGTAAAATTCACTTTATATGCCTTGCGGGGGGTGTGGAATCATGAGACAGGGAAGGGGGGTTTTGTGTATTTACCTTTCGCCTTTCCATAGACAGTTGGGGACAGTTTTTTGTGTTTTATGGGGGGGAGGAGGACCCTCAGGAAGCACTGGAGTTTTTTGTTGTTTTGTCGGATCAGTTGTTTTCTGGGTTCGTGTTTCTTTGTGTGTTTGTTTCTGTTGTTGTGGTTTTTTGTTTTCAAGTGACTCAGGTCGATTTGCCTTGAAGGTGGTGCCTACTTGTTCTTCGAGTTTGTTTGAACGACGTTGGGTGCCTCACGGGTGGGTTGTTCTTGCTGTTGAGCTCAATTGTGGTTGCAAAGAAAGAAAATGTGAGACAAAAATGTGGGGGAATAAGATATAGTGTACCATGGGTGTTATGATGTGGGGATAGGAGGGTGGTCTACTTTGAACAATGGCACTATCCTATGTGTTTGATACATTAATGAGGGAGTGAATAATGGTTTTTCTACTTAGGTTTGCATTGAGTGCTAAATTGTGTAAGTTGTTCAGTAAGTTTTGTCAATGAAGCTTATATGTCACGGACCAAAATGAGCACGATGGCCAACCCACCTTTATTTCTAGGTGAGCGAACCCACAAATCTAAACCCCAGAACATTTAGAACAACATTTCAACCATAGTAACAAAAATAAAATGCGGAAGACTCAAACTCATTAATATACCAATAAACAACAAGCTTCAAAAGTTTTTCAACTTCATCCCCAAAATATGGAAGTCATCACATCCAGACCAAGAACTCTATCCTCAAATTTCTAAATCTAAGAGTTCTGGTAAGAAAATAAGTAAAGAAGTCCATGTAAGAACTTCAAAGACAATCAAGAGACGTGTCAGAGGAGAATCCAGCCCGAGCTATATTATAGCTTCACCCTGAAATCTGACGGCTAAGACTGGCTGAGTTGAGGACGAGTCGAGTCGATGGCACGCTTTGCTTCTCTACACTCCACGAAATACAAATAAGAAATAACAAGTAGGGGCCAATACAAGGAAACCTGTCTGAGTGGTATCATGGCCAACTCAAGAAAGAAAGCAATATTATAAAGTCATATTATCATAAAATCAACTACAATACTCACACAAAGGTGGCACAACATACATATCATAGCAACAACATCAAGTGCACCTATAAGACTCAAGCCTCCACACCATACTCATATGGGACATAGGTTCTTCAAAATTGAGTATATTAAAATGATTCAATATAACCTCTCTTATTCTTATCGTGTCGGAACGTGACACTCCGATCCTACTTTCTTGTTCTATTTTCAGTATCTTGTTTATGTGGAATTAATGTTCCTCTTATGTATGTGTAATTTATATGATGTGGTATAGTTATGATTTTTTAGTCTTGAGTTCTTATCTCTTGAGAGTGTTGTAATATTTTAAAGTGTGAAAACAGTCATTCGAGGATGAATGTTGTCAAAGTTGGGGAGATTGTTAAAACCCTCAAAATGAAGTAGGCTAAACTAGAGCCTATGATGTTTGATAATATTTAATAAAATGATGAATATATGCATTATCAGTTTATAGAGTTTGCAAGTGAAACGTCCAAGAACGACGAAGACATCCATAAGTTAGCCTTGGTGTGTGCTAGTACGTTCTAGTGTTACTTCGCATGTTTTATGTATTCTTTGGTATAAAAATTTATAGGAGAGATTTTTAAAACCTTTATGAACATTTTTAGGGTTTAAACGTCTGAGCACGACTCCAAAATGACCACCTATGTGTCCTTGAGGATAACCCAAATTTTAACACTACGAAAATCAAACAAATGTTATAGATACTAACATAGGTGTCATAAGGTTTAGACACTGTTATAAGCTCTATTTTAATGAATATATGTCTTTTAGAAATCCTTGAAATAAAAACATCCAATAACGTCCATGACGTCTGAAATCTAGTTCAATGGGGTTCTAGCATGTGTTAGCCTACTTCACAAGCTTTTAAGAGTCGGAAAATGATGAAGATTAGTGGCAGAGTGTCTAACATGCGTTTAAGTTGATTCATAGTCGAAATATCCTTGCATGACTCCCCAAGGACCAACCAAGGTCCTTTGAGGAGGACATTTGAAAAAGTTGGCAAGAGATATCAAGAGAAACTGTCACTAACAGATGCCATAGACGGGTCTTTGGTGAATCAACGGGGCATCGATGCCACGCTTCGATGAAGACTTAAAAAAATTTTGGGAAGTAATTTTTGCAATGTTCTGACCCGAATCACGGATGTGCAGCACAAAATGATTGACTAACCTTCGATGGACCAACGATCCGTTGATGGACAAACGATCATCGATGAACCAACAATCGTCGATCGTGTTCTCGTCGATGGGCATGTGTTTTGCTGCACGTTTTGACTTTTTCCTTTTAATTAGCTTAATTATTAAAGAAGTTAATCATTTTTTAGGGAAATTATAATAAATTGAGTTAACCCCCTATATAAAGTCCTAACCTAATTAAGACTTATTAAACTCTAATAACTCACAAACCCAAACTCTCTTGTTTCTCTCTTCTTTCTCTCTCTAGTGAAGAACACCACTGAAGTCCAAGATAGAGAAAGGTTTAAGGTCTAAAAAATGTCAATTTTCAACACCAATTTTCATCAATTAACAAGGTATGGGATGTAATTCACCTTTGAGACATCTTTCCTCAAATAGTTCCATCAAGTGGATTTCAAAAGTTGGGTTTTCAAGTGGGTCTTTTCCAATGTCGAAATTCATCTTATGAATTGATTTGTTTGTAATTTATTTTCTATATTATGGATATATTAACATGTATTTTAACTCAATCATGTTCTTTCTTGATGAATTTTCCTTGTTTTTAGAGGATGATTTTTACTCCTTAACCCTAGGTGATGATCTTGATATGAATTGTATTGTATTGGTTAAAATTACTTGGTTATTGGTTGAATTTCTACTCGATGATTTTATGCTAATCATAAGAATAGGTGTTTATTGTCCCTCATGTATTTCTTGAGATTTTTTCTATCAAGGATAAAAGTATTTTTTCTTATTTGACTATTTATCTTAATCGGTTAAGCAATGATATAGTATTGTATTGTGATGTAGACCTTGATGATTAAATATGAAGGAGACTTAATAGTTTTCTTGTTTACTTATTCTTTTTAACTCAACTATGTTAAATTTGTGATAAGTCAGGATGTTTATTTAGAGTATTCATTGTATAGATTTATTATATAGGGTTGATGAGGAGTTAATTTAAATGTCTTGATTATGTTTGTGAAGTTTTGTCTAAGATGTAAACGTTTTAAAGATGGTGATTGATTTACCAATGTTATTTGTTATGAAGTGATAAGTAAATGTGCAAACCACAATTATATGAATTATGATGAAAGGATTTACTCATGCAATTTTTATTGATCTATGACGTTGATGTTTATACAAGGGTTAGAACCTATGACCTATGATAAGTTGTGATGATTAACAAAGACATTAAAAAAATTTTAAAAAGGGACTCCAGCTAAGAATCGAGTGAACTAGAGTGGGGAGTGTCTCTTCCCACATATGGAAGGTAGGATCACTAACTTACTATTAAGATGAAGACTACAATTCATGTATCATAAAGAGGGTCCCAAATGTATCTCCTAGTTCTTGAATTAAGTTGCCCCCATAATAATACTAGCTAGTTGATCTACATAGTTGCTATGTTCATGTTTTGGTACTACCTTGGCGAGTTGTCCGCTTTCTTTTGGTGTAGGGTTCTATGACGCTTGATTCCACGTTAGCTCATGTGGTCTATGTAAGTTAGATGAAGATGTTTCCAAACAAAAAAAATTAACTAAAGGATTGAACTCTAACTAAGATGACGCGAGGGATTTAGCTTATTCTAGGTAGGGGTAAGGGACTCTATCTATACCTTGCACTAGTTAGCCTTAAGAAAATACTTAGAAGGATGTTATTATGTATGTATATTCCTTATATGTAGATGAATATGTATCTTGATCTTACTGTATATTAATATGTATGTCCATTACTCAAAAACAATGAACAGTCATATGGGCTACATTGTTAAAGTATGGATGATATGTGAACTCTGTAATGCTATACTTGTGAAGTAAAAGGTTGGTCCATGAGTTTTGTTGAGTTACATGATTGGTAAGTTTGGGGTTTTTTATTGTCATTGGCACTTGTTGGATTGATAGGGTTGTGGGTAATTTTTTTTCTTGGTTATGAATATGGAACCCTATACATGCTATTGAGGGTTCTGGACTTGATGGTAGAGTTGCTTTGACTATACATCTAGTTACATTATATGTATGTTCAATTGATTAGTTTTGATGTTATTAGTCTTGTTATGTAAATGCCTATGACTTAGTGAATATGCATTGTTGATTTGTTATGTTGTTGTTGAATATTCATAAAGGTTATTTAATGAAAAATGCATACTTAATGAAATTTCCCTTTTCTTAGCATTATTTCAAACGATATGTGTATATGGTCTCATACTTAATTCAAGTGGTGTACTCACCCAATTTCTTCCTTTTCTCCAACATTTTAGGTTTTGGTCGTTGAAAGGAATTTTGGAGATGACATTGAAGATGACTTGGATCTCTCAATCATCAAAGTAGGGTAGGTCCTCAATTTTCGAGGGCGATCCCACTATCTAGCTAATGGAGTTATTTTAGTTAAATACTTCTACTATTCTTCATTTTCCATTAGCATGAAACATTGTATACCCAATGTAAGGTGTTCTTACTTTGACCTATGAATGCAATGATGTAAGCTAAAAGGCTAGTCTTAGTCATCAAATAATATGACGATGCCGGTTAAGTCAAGGGGCTATTTCCGGATGTGACAAACATGGTATGAGAGCATGAGGTTAAATATATTTGAGTCGACGTCTCTTTCTACCATGTTTACATAGGTTTTTGTTAATCATTGTTAAGCGTGTCATACTTATGAATAGGAATCTATGAGATTTTTAGGAAACACTCACTTTCTTGGAAGTCAAATATCATGCCTATAGATTGTAAGCTCTATATGCTTTTTCATTTGATACTCTTATATTATAGGTAATGAATACTCGAAAGAATTCGAAACGAAGACTTGAAGAATAGATTGTCTATGCGGCAGTTCCTCCAAGTGGTTATTCTGTTGAAGAAAAAGCTATTGATGACAAAGCTCCGCTCAATCCTTTTCCTTTTATGGATGAGAACAGAAGGTCCACTATTTTACAAATGTCCCAAGATATTACTACCCAAGCACAAGCCACCAGTACTCAATCCCAATCCATGATGTGCGAAGCTTATCGGGAGGTTGTACCTAGGGAAACAAAATTAGTTGCTACCATGCACTTTTTTCTAAGGGATTTCGCTAAGATACATCGTCCTACTTTCTATGGGTCAAGGTTGGAAGAAGATCACAATGAGTTCATTGATGAAATCGACTAGATTATTTATGATATGGGGTTGTCTACTAGTAAGAATGCTGAGTTTACCACTTGCCAATTAAAAGATGTGGCCCAAACTTAGTATGTCCGATAGAGGGAGAATAGGTTGTTAATGGGTTTAATGATGACTTAGAAAGTGTTGAAGAAGAAATTTCTTGATAGGTTCTTTCCTAGGTAAAAGAGTGAAGCCAAGGTGGTGGAGTTCATTAACTTTCGCCAAGGAGGTATAAGTCTTCTTGAATACTCTTTGAAATTCACTAAATTGTCAAAATATGCTCCTTCCTTTCTATCTGGGAGTAATACCCATAGCATCCACCACCTTGAACACCTCATCTATGAATCCTTGTGGATATTTATCAACCTTATGGCCATGGAAATTAGGAGGGTTCATTGTCATAAAATCCCATATTGTAGAAGCGGGAGTACTTGCATTGGGTTGAGGTCCATATCCTAAGTTAGCTTGGGAAAACACATGATTAGTGACGACATGAGCTTGAGTCTATGCAACCTTCTAAAAAACGCCTACTGGAAATATATTATTTGAATGTACACATTTCTCTTTCAGTGAAATACATCCATCGATTTTTATCCGAACCTCCTTATCTAACTTCATTTGCAAAAATAATAGGCAATGAATCATAATATCAAAAAATGAAGGAGGAAAATCTTACTCCAACAGATTTATTGTTTCAATGATCTCTATTTCTAAGTAATCTAGTTCCTCTAATGTGATTACTTTTTGACACAAACGGTGGAAGAAGGAACATAGAAAAATCAAAGAAACATGAGCTACCTGGATCCATAGGCTACCCTCTTACTACTGTGCATAAGAACACAACTGAAACAAACCCTAGATGCGTCACAATGAATAGTGTAATTCTTACGACATTTAGGTAACATAAGTACCGGGGTTTATATTAGTCTGTCTTTGAGTTCCTGCAAACTCTCCTCACAAGTCTCCGCGTATTCAAACTTGGCCTTCTTCTTAGTCAAAGATGTCAATGGTAAAGCAATGGAAGAAAAACCCTCCATGAACTTGCGGGATTTCTGCAAAGACTGTAAGACACTTTCAATTAGTTCCAAGAGTCAAAAGGCTATTTATGTTCTCAAATATGGAAGATGGTTTGAGGTGGCATCAAGAGGATCGTTCTAATGATGGAAAGTTAAGGCATCTCGCTGATGGTCTAGTGTGGCAAGACTTTGATAGACTGCATCAAGATTTCGAACTAGATTGTCGCATTGTGAGACTTTGCTTATCAAGTGGTGGATTCAATCAATTTCAAACTATCATTATATTACATAGCACATGGCTAGTTATGTTTATGATGTATAATTGTCGCCTTTGATGTGCATGAAATTTGAATAGTCTGGGATTCTAAAGTTTAAATTTATGATGCTGCAAGAAATTAAACTTTTATAATGCGGATAGCTCTTATGTGGAAAATTAGTGACTTTGCTGCATATTATATGTTACCTGATTGAAATACAAAAAGAAAATTTGCTTTTCTTTGTTGTAACTATGGCATTAATTCATGCTATCCTAAACATAGTAGGAAAATGTTTAGTATGGATCAGCGTGTCTTTGTACCCATGGAACATCCATCCAGATCTAACAAAAGATCTTTCAATTGAAATATAGAACTTATTTCTCCTCCACCTTCTTTAAAGGGAACTTATGTACTAAAAAGCTTACATGATTTTAAAAATGTGTTTGGTAAGAAGAGAGAGATCAAATGATGTTCCCTAGAAAAAGAAGTAATTTTTTTTAAAAATTAATATTCATGTCCTATGAACACAAGAGAAGAGGAACATAAAAAACTCAAGTCTATAGCGACACTAGTGTAATGAAGAAAGTTAAGCTTCTACTTCCTTATAATCTCCTGATCATATATGTTTCATGTCTCACACCAATGAACAAGACTATACTAGATGTGGCTTGTTAGACTTTGGACTCTAAACTATTTCACTGAGGTCTTGCACAAGCCTCTTATCTATCATTCAATACATAAGATATGAAGAGTGGTTCGAAATTTAAAACATTTCACAACAATTACAATGAGAAACTGCTTTTATAAAATACTAAAGAGCAACTCTCATCGTCACAAGCCAATTTAAAGATACATCAAACATATCATAGGTACATGGCCTTTTAAATTGACATAAATACATAATATTTATTTACAAGTCTTAAAAGAAGAATCTAAAGAAACATAGATTGTGCCCTCAAATATATGAGGACCTTCTTAGTCTTGAGAGAGTTGATTCCCAAGCTTTCCTTCTACCTTCAACTTGCCTCCAACATATACTTATAGAGTATAGATCACGATTAGTACAAACATTATACTAATCATGACATTCTACAAAAATCAAGCAAAAAGAAACAAATTTAGTAGAAACATACAAGTCATGCTATTTTTGATAAAACCTTCATGAATGATGTTATAAAACCTCATAGAGTGTTATTATTTGGCACAGAAGGTAAAACTTCAATTTTCTTAACATAAGAGCATACTTATAGTAAACCCAAAATTATACATGAACAACTCCTATCCTAAGTAATGCTAAGGCTCCCCTACGTAACACATAAGGAGATAACCCATGCATAGACCTCAATGCCTACCTAAGAGATCCTTGAGACTAGTAAAGATAAGCATACTTCATTTCATTTATACAAGTAACCATTCAATACCAATGACAGTATGGAAACATATAAATTCTTAGGAAATTCACATAACAACCATCCTCCAAGAGAACTCCCAAGTAAAACTTAGTACAATGTCAAAGTAGCATCCCATACTACTACTTCCACTTAGTGTTCATCATGAATTACCTTAGATGACGCACTTCACATAAATCATATAAATAGCTTTCATCATGCAAAACATAATATCAACATTATTCCTTAACATTAGACATAAGTCGCAATACTTTCATTTACATCATGTAATTACCCATTCATAAATTTCATATAAGGACATACAAAGACTCCCTCCGATTGTCTACCTGTGGAACGGATAGGTAACATATCATTCCACGACCTACCCTAAGTAATACTTTCTTAACAAGGCTTAGTTCATTTGCATGAATTTGTAGGGGCTAGCTTTAACCGATAAAGAGTAGGAGATCTAGACATGGAATCTTTATATTATGCTTATTAGGTGACAAATCCCTACCTGCCTAAAGTAGGGTCATATTCATTAGCGTTTACATGGATTCTCCAATAGCTACAACTACACGGGCGCATAGTTATGGGATAAGGAGATTGCTTCTCATTAACCCATTATCTACAAACAAGGAGAACCCATTTCAAGAGGTACATTGGATACAACATCTTTACTCATGAAGTGTACCCACATCTTCTTCAAATCCTCTCGGTGCTAAAAATGCCTCCCCGGTGGAGTCTTAAACATTCATTGACCATAGGTTAAGAGATACCTATTGAACAACCCATCTCAAATCACAAAGGGAATCCAACCTCCATCCTATGTTTGGAAAGCTCATCGGGAATATTGAGATGGCTACTTAACAATTAATCTTAACTCATGAAGATTGTTCACCCCAAAATCCCCCATTTAATACATAGGAATTGTAAGGATGGTCTAGACACTTCATATCTACTCACGAAGAGTGTGTATCCTACAATCCCCTATTTTTATTCATTGACTTTATTCATTTATTGAAGTGTGTGTCTGAGAATAAGCGAACACACCTTTCACATAATATCCAACATTTATAACATTTATTTCTAGACATGCTCATACCATTATTTATCACAATTTACATATTATCATACTTAACATATAAAGTACATACTTTATTTCAACCATCTAACATATGTACTACATATGCATATCAAATCAGATCTTAACTTCACAGATAATTCCCTCAAGTACATTCTGACAATACACATATAACTTCTTATACTTCCAAATAAACACCCCCACCAAAGGTTGACCATACCACTCAAGAGTTACTTAAATATAACTTCACCAAGATAGAGCAAATTACACCTCATCGAAGCCTTTACAACCTTTTCAACATTTCACCTAATACATCATAAGTAATCATATTAATTCATTGTTAAATCACATCGCAAGGTAGAGAAAACCATAGCTCTAACATTATCAAACCAAGCACCTCAAACCCACTTCACAAGACAAAAGTTGAGAAATTGGATTGAGCATAGGTTCATTGAGTTTGTAACATTAAATCATCAAATAACATTGGAAAATGTTATACTTCTATCACTAATTTTTTTTCATTCAAGACCCATGATTAGAGTTCAAAGTGGAAAAATTTTGAGTTTCAAAACCCTTTTAGAAATGCCTTGAAATGGTATCCTCAAATGGAAGAAGAGTAAAGTATGAACTACCATACCTCAATAAGAAGGAATCCACGAGATTTTTGATGAAGAAAATGTGAAGAACTTTGTCCTTTGCCTTGGAGCTTGAAACTTCTACAATGGAAGATTTTGGAGGAAGAGTTTTGGATAAATTTAATTTGATCTGTAGGGTTTGAATGGGTGAGTTAAATGAGGTTTAAAATTACCTATGTCAGTCCATAAACTTTTCTCAAAAGACCCATACACTATTTGGACCCTTTTCCAAGTTCTAATTTTACTTTAAAATGACACAACCAAAAGTGTTAATTAGCTGCGCGTCAAGGAGGGGGCTGCAATTTATTCATTTGTAGAAATTTAAGGAAGTGGAACTCATGCCACTCGCGCGATGAACAGGAAACTTAAGTTCCAGGCATGTGATGTGAGGCAAGCTTCAATTTCTATCCCTGAATGCCGCCTTGGGTAGCTCCTTTGTCAAACGTTTGTGTCCTTCTTGGGGATCCTTAGGGTTGTCTCGAGGAGTCGTACTCTAACGTTTTTACAATTGGTACATACCTATAGGTACTAGGGTCATACACAACAGTTTTGGACACCAAACACTACCTAAAAGCATGCATCAAAATTAAGGACAAACTAGCACATTCCAAGCCACATATTCCGAACGTTATGAAAGTTCTTGGACGTTTGACTTCCAAACACTCCCAAACTTTGCCAACTGACTTATAATGATAAAATAAACTATTTTAATACATTATTAACTCATCAAACACATGAAAATATCTAGTTTGACCAATTTTATTTCGATGGTGTAACATGACTAGACTTGGTATTGTTGGTCTTATGATGTACATGGTCTTGACTTGAGGAATATGTTCTTATCGAGTGGCATTGTTGTTCAATGCGCAAAATTTGTTTTAAAAGTAAATTTTCATTCTTCAATGAAATGTCCCTTTTTAGTATGATTTCTATGTTGTGTGTTCATATGTGCCAATACGAAGTACAAGTGATGTGCTAACCCCATTTTTACCTTTAGTCCCAAATATTTTACGTTCTAGTCATTAAATGGTTTGTGAATACTTTTTAACGAAGGCTTGGAATCATTCTCTAAGTGTGGGTATGTCCTAAAGTCTGAGGATGATGCCTAGTTGTTACCTTAGATATGGTTCTTTGTTATAATCTAAAGACAATTATTTCATTTTTGTTGTTTCAAGATATTGTTTTATGCCCTCAGTGCTATGTCTACATTGTGTAAGGGCTTACTCCCATGTTGATTTGACTCCGTTTAAATGGTTTAATATGAGACATCCCTTTTTGAGACTATGTTATGTATCTTATATATATATATATATATATGTGCCATAAGTTAGAAGACTCTTTAATATTCTTATACGAAGGGTCTATGTATACTCGATATCAATATATTATGTGTAAGCGAGACGTCTAAGTAAACCTCAAGAAGTATTATCGATGAAAATTTTTAAACTTTCCACATTTTTAACCTATGAATGTAATGATGAATGGTAAGAGGCTAGTCTTAGTCTTCTCCGACGACAATGACGCCCGTTACGTCTATTGGGTACTTCCCGGATGTGACAAAACTTATATCAGAGCATGATGCTGAAAATCTTTAGGATTAATGTCTCACTAAACAACATGTATGTAGGTTCTTATTCATAATTGTGAAGCGCACCACAATTATTAGTTGGAAGCTATATGTTGCTTTAGATATTCTCATTTTCTTGGAAATCCAATGTTGTGCCTCTAGAGTCTACTTTATGGGTGCTTTCACCTAAAAATTGCATTGTTGTTAGAGGTATGAATATTCGAACGACAACCGAATGATGATTTAATGAAGAGGTTGCTAAAGCGGGAGTTCCTACCCGTGGAAATCAAGATTCTCCTCTTTATGAAGTTGCTAATAATGATAAGACTCTTTCCAATCGCCCATCCTTGTCGGATGAGGACATAAGGGAATGATTTCTACAAATGTCCCAAGCCAATATTACTGAAGCATAATCCGTCACTACTCAAACTCAAGCCGTGACGGCCCAAGCTAACCCTGAGGTGGTACCCTAAAGAATCCTGCATGTTAGCACCACGGCGTAGAGGAATCCGTCTACTTTATATGGGTCCAAAGTAGAGGAAGACCCCCAAGAGTTTATTGATGAAGTCTAAAAATTCCTCTATGTTATGGGGTTGATTACTGTTTAAAAGGCCGAGTTATCCACCTACGAACTCCAGGACGTGGACTAAACTTTGAAAATTAAATGGAGAGACAATAGGACTTTGAGGGGTGGTTCGATGACATGGAAGATTTTCAAGATGAATGTTCTTGATAGGTTCTTTCAAAGGTTAAAGAGAGAAGCTAAGGTGGAAGAATTCATAAACCTTCTTAAAGGAGGTATGAGTATGCTTGACTACTCTTTGCAATTTACTAAGTTGTCTAAATATGCTCCTTCTTTTGTTTCTAACGCGAGGGATGAGATGAGTCTCTTTGTGGCGGGAGTGTCCGATAACTTGAAAGACAATATTATTCGGCTATGATACGTGATAATATAAAGTTTTCTCATCTCATGGTTGATGCTCAACATATGGAGAAGGCAAGGGTAAAGAATAATAGTAGAGATTCTTATAGGGCAATGTCATATGATAGTGGTTCTTCAGAGGGTAGGTTTTATATCCAAGTCAAACAAAGATTCAAAAAGAGGTTTTGCAATAAAGTTCCTTCCAAATTTATCAAGGCTCATGATTATAGGGTATCTAACCCTAAACATTAAAAGGGATGAGGTACTATATCACCAAGTAACAAGAAAACTTTTGGAAAGTTTCGCAAAAATCATTATAGTGATTGCCTTGCTAGGAAGGACAATTTATTTGGGTGTGGCAAGAGTGGCCCCAAGGTTAGGGATTGACCTAATTTAAAGGGGCAAGAGAAAGTAAGTGGGCAAGCTCAAACTAGTGATTCTAATGTCTATTCTCCAAAGAAGAATCAATTTTATGCACTTCGCTCTAGGAGTGAACAAGAGAGTTCTCCCGATGTGGTAACTGGTATGAAACAAGACTTGTCTATTAATTTATATGATTTTCTTGAACAGAGATCTACATTATCGTTTGTTAATCCCTTTATATCTACAAAGTTTGATATTTGGTCGATATTCTAAATGAACCTTTCGTGGTAAGTACCCCGATAGGTGAGTTGGTGGTTGCAAAGAGGGTATATAAAAATTGTCTTATAATGTTTCCCAATAGAGCTACTCATGTTTAATTAATAGAACTTGATATGGTCGATTTTGACTTCATTTGGGGGATGGATTGGTTGCATGATTGTTTTGTTTCTATAGATTGTAGAACAAGAATTGTCTAGTTCAATTTACCAAATGAACCCATCTTACAGTGGAACTAGGAAAATTTTATTCCTAGAGGTCATATTATCTCTTGTATTAAGGCTTGTAAAATGATCCCAAAAGGGTGTTTATACAATATTATAAGAGTCGATGAGTTAGACTTCAAAAATCCTCCCTTTGAGTTAGTCCCCATTGTAAGGGAATTTCCATAGGTCTTTCCTAATGATTTTCCCAAGATCCCTTCGGAACGGGAGATCAATTTTTGTATTGACATTGTACAGTATACTAATCCCATTTTATTTCCTCCTTATCAGATGGCTCCGGCCGAATTGAAAGAGTTGAAGGCTCAACTCAAGGAATTACTAGACAAAGGCTTCATTATACCTAGTATTTCTCCATGGGGTGCTCCGCTATTGTTTGTCAAGAAAAAGGATGGGTCCCTTAGAATGTGTTTTGATTATTCCTAACTAAATAAAGTCACTATCAAGAACAAGTATCCTCTCCCTCATAATGAGGACTTGTTTGACCTACTCTAAGGGGAAAGCTACTTTTATAATATTGAATTGATAGCGGGGCATCACCAACATAGGGTGAGAGATGAGGATATACAAAAAAGGTCATTTCAGATAAGATATGGTCACTATGAGTTCTTAGTGATGTCCTTTGCTCTAACTAATGCCCCGGCGACATTGATGGATCTCATGAATAAGGTGTTTTGAGGTTACCTAGATTCATTTTTCATTGTCTTCATTGAAGCAATCTTGGTATATTTAAAAATGAGGGTGAACACATGGACCATTTTAGAGTGGTGTTACAAGTACATAAGGAACACGAACTATTCTCCAAGTATAGCACATGTATTTTTTTCGTTGAAGCCGGTGAAATCTCATTGTTATATCATATCTAATGAAGGAATTGAGGCTAAACCATGTAAAACCAAGAAGGTGAAAAAATTTTCCTCGGCCATTGACCCCAACCGACATTAGCAATTTCTCAAGTCTAGCGGGATACTATAGGAGGTTTGTTGATGTTTTTTCATCAAATGCACCTCCCTTGACTACTTTGACCCAAAAGAGAGTAAAATTTTAATAGACGAAGGCATGTGAAAGAAACTTCAAAATCTTGAAAGAGAGGCTTACCTTTATATCAGTGTTGACTCTACCGGAGGGTACCAAGGGCTTCGTTGCATATTCTGATGAATCTCGAGTAGGCTTGGAGTGAGGGCTTATGCAATTGGGAAAGTATTAGCTTTTCCTTCTAGACAAATTAAAATGCATGATAAGAATTGTCAATCTCATGATCATAAATTAGCAGCGGTGGTATTTGCCTTGAAAATACGGAGACATTATTTGTATGGTTTCCATGTTGATTTGTATAGCAACCACAAGAGTCTTCACTATGTGTTTACTCAAAAAATATTGAATTTTCGACAAAGAAGGTGGTTGGAATTGTTTAAATATTACGACATGAGTGTTCTCTACCACCTCAGCAAGGCCAATGTGCTTGTGGATGCTCTAAGTTGAATGACCATTAGTAGTGTGTCTCATGTAGAAGAAGCCATGAAAGACCTAGTAAAAGATGTTCATGGTTAGGCTTAATTGGGTGTTAGATTGGAAGATTCTCCAAGTGGTTGTATTATGGTCCATCATAATCATAATCATATTTGGTTGTTTGAGGTGAAGTCTAAGAAATATCTTTATCACTTATTTAAGGAGTTGAAAGAATCAGTTATTTGTAAGCTTAATGAGTCATTCTCATTAGATGGGTATATTGAGGTATCAAGGAAGGTTGTTTGTGACCAATGTTGATTACTTAGAGAAACCGAATCACTAAAGAATCTCATGGTTCCCATTATTCGATTGATTTGGGATCTAGTAAGATGTATCATGACCTTAGAAAAGTGTTTTAATGGGAAGGCTTTAAAGGGGACAAAGCGGAATTTGTTGCAAAATGTCACAATTTTAAACAGGTTAAAGCCGAGCACCAAAAGTGGGTGGCTTACTTCATGAAATCCAAGTTCCTACTTTTAAGTTGGAAGAAATTAAGATGGATTTCTTGGCATGGTTTCCTTCGACACAAAAGCAACATCACTCCATATGGGTGGTTGTGGATTTGTTGACCAAATCTAAGCGTTTTATGCTCCTCAAGTTAACTTACTAAGTGTAGGATAATGCAATGATCTTTACAAATGAGATTGTGTGTTTCCATGATATTTATTTATCGATCAAATCGGATAGGGGTACACAACTCACATCTTGGTTTTGGAGGTCATTCTAAAAAGGGTTGGGTACAAGGGTGAAGCTAAGTACCGTTTTTATTCCCCAAACGGATGGTCAAGAGGAACATACTGTTCAAACCCTTGAGGATACATTTAGAGCTTGTATGATTGACTTTAAGGAAAATTTGTATAAAATTTTCCTTTGGTTTACTTTGCTTACAACAATAGTTACCATTCATCTATATCTATTTCTCCATTTGAGGCCTTGTATGGTAGGACATGTAGATATCTAATTGCATAGTTTGAAGTGGGCGCGTCTTCAGTTTTTGGTCTTGATTTGATTTACATGACTTATGAGAAAGTTCTTATGATAAAAAATCTCTTGAAAAAAACTTACAGCTATCAAAAGTCTTTTGTCGAATACAGGAGAAGAGATTTAAAGTTAGACCAAGCTGATCTGGTGTATCTAAAAATTTCACCAATGAAAGGAGGGGTGAGATTTGTACATAAAGGGAAGTTAAGTCATGTGAGTCCCCATGAAATTTTTCAAAGGTTTGGTAAGGTTTCATATGAGTTGAAGTTATTTTATATATTGCCTTTGGTTTATCCGGTGTTCCATGTGTACATGCTGAAGAAGTGCAGTTATCCCGAGAAGATTCTTCCTATTGAGGGTCTAGGTGTTCAAGATAACCTATCCTAAGAGGAGTTTGTAGTTAAAATCCTTGATAGACAAGTGAAATGGTTAAGGAACAAGGAGGTGTCTTCCGTAAACGTGTTATCGAAGAACCACCTAGTTGAGGGTGAAACATGGGAGGTTGTTCTCGTTACCCTCATTTATTTTATATCTAAGATTAGTTATTCCTATTTATAGTTATTCCTATTTATAGTTAAAATAATGAGTTTATTTTAAGTTGCCTTGAATTTTTGCAAAATATTTAACTATGTATTATGTTACAGTGAATTGCAGTGAACTATGCCTATTGAAGTGAAAAAGTTTTCAAAAAAAATAAATGCTCTTTTACTTGATTTGAACTTATGTTGTATACTCTAGTATGTTTTTCCTTCATGTGTTGTATTAGGCATGTTGATGTGTATTGAAGAAACCTTTGGCACATGTGAATACGTATATAGTGAATGTTAAACTCTTATGAGTTTAAAATGATGCTCGGAATTGCATTGTGTAAGCGGTTATTTGGTTATGTTGGTTTGAGTTGTAACTTATAATTTGATATGTTGTTGTTGGTTGGACTTCTAGTCTTGAGTCTATTCCTTTCTTTCAAAGAATTTTTGTGTCATTCGGGGATGAATGTTCCTAAGGAGGGAATAATTTAATACTCAAAAAGTCTAAAGCCTAATATAGTTCTTAACATGAGAGTCTAAAAGTTTTAAAATTGTTTAGAATCAAAACGTCATGGAACATCCATGACGTCCGAAAACTAGCTAAATTGAACTAGTTGACGTACCTATGTTGTGATAAAGTTTGGGAGGGTCTTATGAAGTCCAAATCTTTAAAAAAAGATATTAAATAGATTTAATGTAGTACAAAGGGTCCAAGCTTCCAGTAACAACTCCCCAAGGACCGCTTGAAGGAACCTTGAGGAGGACCCAAACCATAGCGAGCAAGCTGCCAAGGAAGCATGCGGCAGCCTATATTGTAGGTCACAGCGCGACGCTCAGCTGACACGTGGAGTGGAAAAATTTGCCTTACGATGCGTGCACTTCACGAGGTCCACTTTTTCAACCCTAATTTTAAAAATAAAATGTTAAATTTACCCCGCAACACACAGCCACTTCTCAGAGTCGTTGAACTCGTATTTTAAGAATTATGACTCCACAAAAAGACCCATTTAAGTGAGGGGTATTTTGGGTAATTTAGGAGGTGAGTATTTATTGCGTAAGTATCACTTTTAAATCATTTTTCACTAACTTAAATCAAATTCCCAAAACAAAACCCAGAAGTTCACATCTCTCTCTACTTTCTCTCTCTATTCAATCCTACATTGAAGGAAGAAGAATGTCAATTTCTCTATAATTTAACTTCAATTTAGTTGATTAATGTTCATAAAGGTATCTGTTCTTCACTCGTGTGATTCCTTTCCCCAAGAGTTCTTTTAAAAGTTGATTTATAAATCACCCAATGCGAAGGGTTTTCTTATTGGAATGGGTTTTGTTATAAACTTTGAATTGATGTTTGATTATGATTATTCTGATTGACTATGGGTAATTCAGTGTAGATTGTTGAATGATTGAGGATAATCATGGGAAATTCGTGTCAATATTGTCCCTTTCCCCAATTTCCACAAATCATGGATCTTGCTTATAAATTTATTGGAGTTGATGGATTCATTGATTGATAGACTTGTTTTATCTACCCTAATTTGTTCATGGACTACTTAGGGAAATTTATTTTTAGGATTGGATCTATTTATTTACTAAATCATGATGAACCCTTTTCCCCTAAACATAGGTTATCAATTGAAGTTATTTAGTATAGTGATGATTCAATTGATTTGGTTGTTGTATATATTACCATTGAATGATTGTACAACACCTATTGTTGGATGAAATTGGTTGGTTGATGCTAAGAATATGATAATGTCTTGTGAAGGAGATTTGGGTAAGTCTTGTGTCTTGCCATAATGTGATTATGCAAAAGTGTTAGCCTCACATGTTCTAATTGTAATGAAAGGACGATACTCATGCAATTCCAATTGAGCTATGATGATGAATATAAAAGGGATAGACCTTATGACCTAAACTAAGCTACGATGATTAATAAATTCTTAAAAACATTTCAAATGAGACTCTTGCATAGCACTGAGTGGACTACAAGCTAGGAGTATCCCTTCCCATATAGCGAAGGTAGGATCACTAATGTATTCATGAGATTAGAGACTATATTGCATGTATCATACATAGGGTCCCAACTACATCTCCTTGTTCTTGAACTATGTTTCCCTCATAGGAATACTATCTAGTGAATCCACATAGATTTTATATTCATGTTTTGGTAATACATTGGTAAGTAGTACGCCTTCTTTCGGTATATGTCATTTAAGGGAAGATGTTCCCAAAATTAAAATGAAGTAGTAAAGTGAAATCTTACTAGGTTGACCTAAGGGGTTCGACTTAGTCTAGGTAGGGGTATGGGACTCTACCCATACATTGAACAAGTTATCCTCGTGAGATGCCATATAAGAATGTTATTATGTTCATAAAAATGTAAATTTTATGTATAAGTTGGTATTACATATTAATGACACTATGTGATATTGGTTTAACTTATGAACATGTGTTTGTTCTATATTTCTTAAGTATGATGATGTTTACTGTTAATGATATAGTATAAAAATGGGTATAGTTTATTGTTCTTGTTGGGTTTAGTTGGTTGAGCGAGGTTATAGGGCCTTACATAGTCATTACGATAGTCGACAAAATGAGGGTTCATGAGTAATCGTCTTGACTTGGTTATGATGCTATGAACTCTTATACATGCATGTTGATATTATAACTTGATGATAGAATTGACTTGATTGTGTGCACAATTATTTTGATATACACGTTCACTTGACTAGACTTGGTATTGTTGATCTTGTGATGTACATGGTCTTGATTTAAGAAATATGTTCTTAATGATTCGTATTCGTTCTTCAATGTGCATAATGTGTTTTCAAAGTAAATTTGCATGATTTAATGAATTGTTCCTTTTTAGCATGATTTCTAATTTGTATGTGCATATGTGCCCATACTTAGTACAAGTGATGTGCTAACCCCATTTCTCCCCTTCGTCCCATATATTTTTTGTTCCGGTCGTTGAAGGGTTCGTGATGACTTTTGAATAAGGTATGGAATCATTCTCCAAGTGTGGGTATGTCCTCAAGTGCGAGAATGATGCCTTGTTATTAATCTATCTATGGTTCTTTGTTATATTGTAAAGACAATCATTTCATTCATGTTGTTTCAATATATTGTTGTAAGCCGTAAGTGGCATCTTTACATTCTATAAGGGCTTATGCCCATGTTGATTTAACTCCGTTTAGATTGTTTAATATGTGAAATCCCTTTATTGACTATGTTATGTATCCTATATATTTACGTGCCATAAAAGTATAAGACTGTGTAATCCTCTTATACGAAGGATCTATGTACACTTGTAATGAATATAGTACGTGTAAGGGAGAGGTCTATGTAAACCTAATGAAGTAGCTTATACGAATTTTTTTTATTTTCAACATTTTTAAGTTATGAATGTAATGATGAATTCTATGATTCTATTCTTAGTCCTCTCCGAGGAAGACAACGTCTATTACGTCTAGGAGGTACTTCCCAGATGTGACAACTTTGTCACGATAGTATTTCAAACTTGAAGTATATTTGTTGGATGTACCTTCTGTTATAGCTACTCAGTTTACTTTTTTTGTTTTTCTTTGAAGGGAAGAAGTCTTCATCTTTCAATCTACTGGTTTTGTGGTGTTTTTGGTAATGTTTGAACTTTGATTTGTAAAGGATTTATAAGCATGTATGCTATGTCTAGTAGACCCAACACTAGGTATAAGAGTAAGGGTCTTTATTGTAGTTATTAAGTTTTTAGGAAGAGATTGTCAAATAAAAAGGTCCTTTAATTTATCTGAGAACGACTATTTTGGAAAAGCTAAAGAACAACACAAAATTTGTCATTTTTTCAATAAATCCTAGGCTGGAAGAGTTAAAACATGTGAAGACAATGAATGACAAACTAACTACCGAGCAACGACATGGCATACGAACTTCAAAAATGCAATATTTTTAATAGACAAAAGATGTAAAATAGAAAATGAACTTGCAAGGAGAAACTGGACAACAAGGTATATGCAACTCTGATAAGGAAAATAAGGCTTAACCATCGAAATAGAATCTAAAAAACCCAATCAAATGATCAAAACAATCAATATCAAACACGATCTATTGAATCAAAACCACTGTAAAGTATAGCACATGAACCCCCAAATATTGATTTTGATAGTTCATTCCCTCAACTTGTAGCGATAAAATGACGAATAAGACAAAAAATGCTAACCAGTAACATAGGTTAAGAGACATTGCAGGAGCAAGATCAGGAGGATAAATAAAATAAAAACCTTGAATGACAAGTAGGCGAATAACAACAATGAATACAAATTATAAAAATCCTTAAAGTGATATTACATTAAACCTGTAAAACTAACTAATAAGAAACACCTTTCTTATATTGCATCAACATCAACTCCAAGATAAATTAAATAAAAAGGAACAATCTCATCAAAACACCTTTGAAACAGTCACAATATCACTCTAGCTTGAAATAGAATAAGAGGCGAAAGGAGTACTATGAGGAAAACGTTATTACCTTTCTTCGGGGAATGAACTGAAAATAAAAAAGCAGGGACACAATATTCACCGCAAAACTCAAACACTAATGATAGATGAGAATTCCAGGCAGAATTTTAGACTCAAACAAAGCTTGGAAAAATGAATTAGAAAATGTGATACTCTTATAGAAAGTTAACTCTCATTGCTTTGAATGTGTTTCTATATATATTTTAACTATTTTCTTCAACTGCTCTAAATGTTTTTGCTAAAATAAATCCCAAATTTGTTCCAACCCCTAACATGGAAAAAGAGGTTTATAAAGGAAGAATAAAATTGGAGCTACACTCCAAAAAAATGAACTAATAAAGCTAAAATACTTTACTTTAAAAATAAAATTTCTTACCTAATAAACCCTATTCAAACAGATTAGTCTGAAATCGCGTTATTCAGTGAGAAATTGGAGAGAAAAGCGTGACAGAGAGACCAATTAGCTTCAATTCATGATTTTTCCAACAATCACAAAGTATTCAATTACTTCTAAACACAGAATGAAGAAACAACCACTTCAGCTAAAAAGAAGATAGTTTTAGTACTTACGCTTGAAGAAATAGGAATTGGAAAAGAGAATCATACTAACTATTCAAGAAATAGTTATCGGAGAAGACGAGTTGAACTATCAGTTTTTTGATAACTCTAAATCTTCAACTCTTCAACTATGTTCATCGATGACTTGAACTTTTCAATGTGTTTTTCTCACAAATCTTTATCGAAGAAGAGAATCCGTTCTTCGGCTCTCTTCACCAGCTCGTACATCATCTCTTCATCAGCTCTTTTGTTCTTTAGTGAAAGAGGAAAGTGAAGTTAAAGACGAATGCTGAAAGAGTTTTTAATGTATTTTTTTTTTGCGAATAAAAATGGGAGGGAGAAATAAAAACATTGGAGGGGATATAATAATTTAATAAAAAATTTTAAGTCAACAATTATAATAATAATTTAGTCAAAAATTTTTAGTCAACAATTATAAGGTGTTCTTTTTCAATTATAATAACATGACATTTTATAAGTGTGACCATATATGTAAATAGGTTTTACCAAATGTATCATATTGTAACAACAATTATAAAGTGTAGATTATATCATTAAAGAGTAAACTTTTAAAGTTTTGCAAATATATATAATGTGTAGATTATACCATTAAAGACTACACTTTTGATGTTTTGCAAATATTATTGTAGCTAAAATTTAAAAATTTTTGTTACGCTTTATTAGTGTTCCCAAAACTATTTTAGACAATTCTTTACAACCGTAGTCCAGAATATGTGTGGATGTAGACCTAAAATTGTGTAGTGGCAAATCATCATATAGCATATTTAATATCATACTTCTACTCCTTATCTTTCTTACTAATGTTAACTACCTCACAAGACACCTCCAAGTATACTTGTGCAAGGCCATGGTAGTATCCAAATCTACTACCTATATAAGTGCCTCTATTTGTTATTCTTGAATATAGTCAACCTTCATAACTAAGACCTTAGTTCTTCATACTACCTATAAAACTATCAAGTAGTAGGCTTCATCTCTCAATCTTCATTACTAGGTAACTCTAGCAATAAGTTATCTTTAGGGTCCACTTAAAACATAACAATTCATGATCAATAATAATCAATAAGGACTAGTTCAATTCCTATATCAATGATCCTACTATGATCAATTACTATTCAAGACAATTGAAATTAGAAGATCAATCTAGAAACCTAAATCTTGCCTCTAATAACCTAAATCTCCATGATCACCTTCATCGTCAAATACTAAACTCATCAAAAAATCCTCATGAAAAAAATCATATAATATATTAATCATAAAAACTTAATTGAATTATGCACACTTGATTGTGTTCACAAACAAGCCTTTCATGTAATACAATCACAACCCTTACTAGATTGGGGTATTTACGATTCATAATTGACGAAAAATAGGTGGACTCCATGCATGGAAGAATCCATGAATAAATAAGCTTCACTTAACTTTAATCAAAGCTTTAATTTAATCTTTAAACCTTTCGTAAAACTCATCCTAGAAGCTTCCTCCTTTTTCACTTTTTCTTCAATTGTTATCTTGAGAGAGTTTTGAGAGGGAAACGTCTTTTTTTTTTAGTCAAGAGTCTTAACGTATATTTTGTTACCTAATTAATCTTATAATACCTAAAAATACATAAAATAACCGTTCATGAATTAATTAGTACCCTAGGTGTATTTTCCACTGTGAAATTTCCTTGAAAAAGATTGCTACAAAAAGTTGTAGGCGTCAATCAACAGACACCATCTAAGGGGCGTCTTTTGTAAGACAAAGAAACCTATGGTCCATCATTTGGATTACAGTATCAATAATTGGGGGTATAAGCTCGCACTACTATGTTTGGAGCTACGCCCCCAAATAACAGGGCGAGCATTTGACTACTAGCCGGCGATTGTCATTCCTTGTTTGACACTCTCTAAGTAGTGTTTTTGCCAGATTTTGGGTCCTCCTCAAGGACCCTTAGGGTGGTCCTTGGGGATTCATACCCGGTATTTTAAACCCTAAAGTGTCCATCAACATACTAGGGTATCCCCTATAGTTTTAGACTCCAAAAATCACACTAAAACCCATGAAACATACTAAGACACAATAGCATACACAAAAGCTAACTACGGATGTCTTTGTAATCCTTTTAAGTTTCACCTCAAACCTCTTCAAACCAACTTATACCAGCTTTACATATCCTATACATGAGTTATTGAATATTAAAAAACATTAGAGGCTCATGTTAACCATATTTCATTTAGGGTCATAAAAACATGTGATGATACAACGTTTGACTCACACTCATAGAACTATAATATACCTTATTAGGGTATAGAACTCATCAAGTAAGTGGATCAACTAAGATAATAATAATAATCAATAAGGTTTATGAGGACTCATCTATCCACGTTTTCAACAAAGTCTATGAGGACTTTGAGTAATCTCAACTAGTCCCTATATCGGCACTCAATGCTACTTCTAAAGTATAACTTAGTTAATTTTTTTGTAAAGATTTCCTCATCCTCAAACATTGAGATTATTACTCAAAATATTTCTCTTAAAAGACATGGTAGTCAAACTCTGAATGTACTACTTTAGAAATGGGTGTTTTCCCCTAATTTAAAATGTAAAGAAATTTTCTGTTGAGAATATTTAGTTCTCATATATTCATTTTAAAAAATAAAACTCAACCCTTCTTATCCTCAAACGGAAGTGCTCAAGACCTTAAATAAATTTTAAAAGATTTCAAAATACTTCTCAAAATGATTTAGAAGAACTCTCTAGACTTTCCTTTTAACTCTACCATGATTTGGAAACATGACTTCAAGGGTTATGAGTCATGTTATGAATGATTTCTCGAAGTTCATATGTAGTTTAGAGTAGTTAAAATCATAAAGGAGTGAACATAAACTTTAAACGAAGTAACACTCTCCAGACAACTAGAAGCAGGGAGGTAGGTGACCTCGACACACTGAGTGGAGAGCAATGGTTACCCTTCAACTATAGATTATTGTTTGGAGCGCACAGAAAGGTTTGGCGCCAAACCCCCTGCCAAGATTTCTGACAAGTTTTCTTGCTTCAATTTTTCATCTAACTCATTTAGCATCGAACGATTTCACTCAAACTCTTTTGACATAGACCCAACATTATTAAAACTAAATCTTCTCTAAAGCACGTTAAAAGATTATTCAAACTTTAGAGTCGCGTCGCAAGAACACAACGAACCCTCATAGTCAAAAGAATATATCATAAATCACAAACTTCAATAAACTCATATAGAACTCAAAGATACTCTCTCTTTCAAATGAAACAAGTAAAAAGAATATCCTTGATTTACAAGTAATCTTGATAGTTCTTCTTTTTTTCCTCATTTCCTCTTTTTGAAGTTCTATAAAAACCCAAAGTGTATTTAGGATTGTTAAAACTCAACCAAATTAGTTTATACCCCTTAAATAATACTAAAAACTTTTTAGGCTGATAGGGTAAGGAAACGATTAAAATACACCTCACAAATTAAGCGAACTTTCCTTAATTGTACATGCATATATCAAACAAATATATCTCCAAAAACATAGCAAACATGGTGGTGTTGGGAAGAGATTCAACGACCTTTTTTCACCACCTACCTAATCATTTGTTCAACGTTATGGACCTTTGATATTGACCCAACACTCAAAATTTAATCATTACTTGCCAAACTCTCCATTTGAATCTTTCTAAATCTAACTCTTTATAATAGGTGTTACATCTTATAATTCAAAAAAAAAATTAGAGTTCTTTGTGTCCTCCTCAACATTGAAGTCGGGGGACATGTTATTGATGATAGAGTAGTGACGGAGAAACCACCACCTTTTTTTGTAGCAATTGGATTTGTTTTCCGATTAAAAACTATTGCTATTGGAAAATAATCCAAATTTAAAAGACTTCGTGGCTAAGATCTTCATCATGTTATATTAGTGATGCATAACAGCACATAATGCATATTTGAATTGATTCTCTTCAAGTATTTCTTGAAGATCTATTGTACATATGTGTAGTACCTATGACTAGTTTTTTTAAGTGCTATATTGGAAGAAAAAAGAAGTCAAAAATACTAGTACTGTTATGTTGATTTTCATGTCATTTTTTTTGTTTTCAAGTCTTTTATGTTCAAATTTTTGTTTTTTTAATGTACCACTATGTGAATAACCTTTCATCCTCTTTAATGTCCTCACTAACATGAAAGATTGTCATATATTCGATGTCACGACCCTAAGCATACCCTACATTTAACATTGTGTATAGTACATCGAGAGTCCCAACACAATTCACTTAGGATACCTAATAAAAAATAATACAAAATAAAGAGAGTTTAAACGATAATTTTTAAAACATAAGAGTTGATAAAATGTAGCGGAATTCTAACATACTCTCAAATCAATTATCAAATAAAAAGTGGTTGGTACGTAATCCATACATCGCATATAATACTAGAAAAAGTAAAGATAAGAAGCAATAAATCTTGGTCCTCATAACAAGATAAGAATCAATAAAACTTTGGTCCTCATGACAGGAGGACTAACCAATCTTCAGCACTATTAAGTAATCTCTAGCCATAAAAGTGTGAATCAATAGAGGAGGCCCTACATTAATGAAAGAATGCAGGGAAAAGTATCTAATAGTACAAAAATGTAAAATGTATGATACCAATGAAAAAAGTTATAAAATCACTCTTAAAAGGACTTTATGTCATGCAAAGACCATGTTAAAACCATAGGTAAAAGGTTAGGAAACGTTATAATGATCATTGTCAATGCATGTAAAATTGATGTTTGAATAGTTGTACGTTACTTGTTGAAATAACCTTAGTTAATCGTTAGTGCGGGAATAAGTATTGACAGATCGTCATGTCCATAGAGTACCCCCTAGTCTTAACAGGCATCTTTGTCCTCTAAGATTCCTTAGACAAGCCCTTAGCATATATCACTGCATCATAGGTAAAACAAAAAGCGGAAAATTTCAAATTTTTATTTCAACTTTAACTTCACTTCACATATATCAAAATAGAACCTATAATTGTCTCACATGACCATCTAAACATAAGAGTAATATAAATGGGATTTAGCCCTTACATCATTACAATACATCTTAGAAGAGAATACAACATAGTCCTTGAAATAGAATAAACAAAACAATGTATTTAAACATAGTAAATTAAAAAAAGATAGACTCATAGGATTTGTCCTTGGACATGAGAACTCACAAACATAGGAAAATCCAAGCTTCTTTTCAAATTTCCTAGAAGCCCTTTAATGGCTAGAACCTTTCTTCTTTTTTTTTAAATAGAAAAGATATGGGTTAGTACAAACCACATTTAGTATGGATACATATGCAAATAAATCATTTGAAAACATGCACAAAGAAACATTTTTTTTATAAGCATGCCAAGTTAACTTTAAATGCCTTCATGCACATTCCAAGAAAATATATAAGTCTATATCACAACAACATTAAAGCATATTTATGGTTCATGTTGAAGAGTAACATCATTGCAAAACCATAGTCAACCTGTCAGAGTTAAAGTTCATTTCTTAAACACATCATACTACCTTAGCCATATCCCCAAACCAAGTCTACTAGTTCAAGTATATGTAAAGCCCCATAACCTCATATAAACGAAGAAAACTAGAAAAGAGTCTATAGACATTGTCTTTTAACTCATACATCTGTATATAAAGTGTAGTCAATATCATACATAACAATTTATACCAAAATAATATACATCAAGTGACACAAACATCATATAAGAAAAACAGCATATAAGACCAACTCATATATTTCGTGTACTAATGAACAAACCCTAGAACTCCCTTAAAGGTCCACTTTTGCAATGCATAGGTAAAGTCACATACCCTTATTAACACTAAGTTACAACTCTTAAGTAATCCTAGTTAGCGTTAATCTTCATATTTTCATTCAATCTTTTCACTTTTGGAAGACTTTGCCATGACAAACATTAAACCATATGAGAAAATCATGGAATACGGTGTAAAACTATCACATCAAAAGGAGGGCATCCAACTTTCCAAGGAAGGACATGTACATGATAATACAATCTATATAGATAAACTAGTTAAGGTTCCTATGGGAGCACATTGTTAAAGAACTACGAGATTGTTACTAGAAACCCTTTTTATGATAATTAAAATTGTAGTTTCGACTTCATGAGAAATTTGGTAAACCTATCTTTGTTTTAAGAAAGGGATACCTCTCATTGTCAAGTTTACTAGGTGCTAACCTAATATACCTTTTGTAAGTATCTTTAATTCATCCTTAGCATAAATTCATAACTAGATCTTAGGATTATTACTCCTCAGATATAGTATTCATAGATTCTAGGTTTTAAAATGACAAAGTAGTTTCATCACAACCCAATATCATATTAGAATATTAACTCATAACATTGTAATAAGATGCACATTGGAATCACTTCCAATACCTCATAATAATTCATGTATCATCATCTCACATCTGTCATGTTCATATCATAATCATATATTCATAACTTCATCATTCGTACTTCAATTGAGTAACATTACCAAGGATGGACGAATATTATTACAATAAAGTGTCCATGACCTTGAAGGTCTTACAAATGGCCTCCAAGAAAACCATTCGAGAATACACCCCCAAATATGTGGTATTTACGCAACAATTCGATCATCATCATCATACAAAAATAAAGTATGCAACAACATATTTAATTACATCAGTTATGACACGCAAGTACAACCTAGAATTTATGGCAACCCTTAGGTCGGAACAAGGCATACTTTACCTTTGGAAGGGCTTTTACTATCCTCTTAGCTATATTTCATTACATAAGACATGAAATGTTGTGCGGAATTAAAACTTATAATGATAAATAATACAAAGGAAAACATCTTTTATAAATGATAAAGGATAGTCTCGTCGTCCTAAACAAACTTAAAGACATACATAAATATCCTAGGTACCAAACCCTTTACATTGAAAGTAATACATAAATACTCTAATAATAGTCTAAAATAAGAATCAAAAGAAACATAAACTACGCCGTCGAATATATGTGGACAAACTTAGTCTTAAGACAGTCGATTCTCAAGATTGCCTTCTAACCTTCAACTTGCCTCCAACCTATACTTATTGAATATACAAAAGTATGGGGTTAGTATAAACAACGTACTAAGTATGGCATAAGCAAAATCATGCAAAAAGGGACAATTTAGTTAGAACATCCTATAGTATTCTCATTTACCACATAAGGTAAGACTATAATTTTTCTAAACATAGGAAGATACGTACAGTAAACCCAAATATCACACATGAACTACAACCATACTAAGTAAACCTAAGGATCCCCTAAGTAACACAAAAGGAAAATGCTCCTACAATCTCCTCAATACCTGCTAAAGAGATTCTTAAGACGCCTAGGGATGAGCATACTTCATTTAATTCACATATTTCACCCTTCAATATCAAAGACACTATGGAAACCTACATATACTTATAAACTTCACATAAGAACCATCCTCAATGGAAACCCCCAATTTACACTTGGTGCAATATGAAATTACCATCGCATGCTAGCACTTCCACTTAGTGCTCGTTAGGAATAGCCTTAGAATAGGAATATCACATTCATCACATATTAAGATTTTATCATACAATTCATCACATGAACATGCTTCCTTAACATTAAACATAAAATCACATTACTTTCATTTGCATCATATCATGACCCATTCATACATTTCATATAAGGACTCATCAAGACTACCTCCAAATGTCTACTTGTGCAATGGGTAGGCAGGGTCTCATTCCACCACCTACCCTAAGTAGTAAACCATCAAGAAGACATAGTTCATTTACATACATTTGAGGGGGCTAGCTTTAACAGACATGGACCATGAGAGCTTGACATGGAATCTTGGTACTAACTCTTACCCCATGAGGTATCCTTACTTGCCTAAGGTAGGGTAATATTCTTTAGCCTTTACTTTGATTCTCAAATAGCTACACCTACGTGGGAACATATTTAAGGGATGAGGAGAGTGCTACGAAGTAACTCAGTCTCTACTAAGGAGGAGCACCCATCTAAAGTGGTACATTTGATTGAACATTGAAACTCACGAATTGTACCCAGCCCTTCTTCAAATCCTCTCAGTGAGAAGTATAACTCCCCAACGGATTTAAACATTCTTTGACTATAGGTTAATAGATAACTATTGAACAATCCATTTCAAATAACAAAGGGTATCCAACATCTAAACTATTTTTGGAAAGCTTATCGGGGAATAGTGAGGTTACTACTAAACACTTTATCTCAACTCATGAAGAGTGTTCACCCAAAAATCCCCATTTTTTATACTTAGAAATAGTAGGTATGGTCTAGACAGTTCATCTCTACTCATGAAGAGTGTTCAACCCTAAAATCCCACATTTTAATTCATTGACTTCGTTCATACATTCAAGTGTGTATGAGAGTACATGCGGGCAAACCAATCACATAATAACCATTATTCATATTATTGACTTCTATACATGCTCAAACCCACGTTTATCACAATTCACACATTCTAATACATCACATATCAAATCCATAATTCATTTAGACATAAACTCTTCTAGATACGCATTTAAACCTTCTACCACATACCATACATAGACATATGAAAAATATCATTTGACTTCACATATTATGCCTTCAAGGCCGTTGTCAAAACACACATACAACTTCATATACTTCAAGTAAATACAGCCACAAAAGGTGGACCATACCACTCAAGGGCATTTCATAATAAGGATTAAACAACATAGACAACTTACCATTCATCAAATATTTCACCACCTATACACAATTTATCCGATAATTCATCATAAAATAACCCTTAGGGCAGTATCTAATCCTCAACGAAACCACCAAGAAACATTAAATCTAAAATTATCTAATCATTCTCATTAAACGTATTTCATAAGGTAAAAGTCCATAAAATAATGAGCATGATTGAGGGTTTTTTACATTAAAAAATCATTTAAAACTAAGAACAAAATCATTTTAATCATTAAAACATTTTCATGCAAAGACCATACTTAGAGTTAAGGAATAAAAAGGCTTTAAGTTGAAATCCTCTTTGAGATCTCATTGAAATGGCTACTTGAATGAGTGAAAATTGAAGGATAAATACCATATCTCAATTATAAGGAACCCACTCAATTTTTGATGAATTAAACGTGAAGAACTCTATCCTCTTCCTTGGAACTCGAAGTTTCTTCAATGGAGGTTTTTGGAGAAAAAGTTTTGGAGAGATTTTTTATTTGATCTCTATAGTTTGAATTGGTGGGTAAAATAAGGTTCAAAATGACCTAAATCAGTCCGTAAATATTCCGCAAAGTTCCAAAAATACCCCTATACGATTTGGACCCTTTTCCAATCAAAATTTTACGTAGAAATGACGTGGCCAAATCTGAGACTTTGCTGCTCATCGCGAGGTCATTTTCAGATTTTGGTTCAGGAAAAATATTTTAGGACAATGAGGTTTGTGTTTTCCCCGCATCGCAGGGAGAAATTACTCACCAAGTTCATAATATGCATCGTGCAACAACTCTAAAATTTAGTCTTCTTGGTAGCTTCGATGGCCCATGTTTAGGTTCTCCTTGGGACCCTTAGGATGGTCCCCAGGGTGTCGTTCTCATAAGTTTTGAACCTTAAAATTTCAGTGCGCGAACAAACAATCGATTCACAATTTTACCCTCAAACCATTCCAAAAAAATCACTACAAAATAGTACGTTACAACAGTTTAACTAGACTAGTTCCCGGACGTCTTGGACGATTGACTTCCAAACACTCTCAACCATTACAAACTAATCACTAATGATAAAACACATTGTTGTAATACATTATAAACTCGTTAAAAACATGCAAAGATTTAGTTCAACCTAGTTAATTTCGAGGGTTTAATAACATCTCCTCTAAGAATTAATAAAAATAATTCAAGAGTTAGGGTTAGACAAAGAGGGACATTCATGGGTCTTTTAGGAGATTAGGCCAAATTCTAGGGTAATAAATGAATTCACTCATAAACATTAATAATCCATCACTATTAATCAAATAAAAAGAATATTAATCTGGTTTGAAGTGTACCTCAAGGAATTTAATGAAATCTAGATTTTGGAAGACCATTGAAATTCAATTTTGAAAAACCTCTTGGGGAAAGGAGTTTCAAAAGTGAAGAGTCTCCATACCTTATCAATACTTATGGAACTGTGAAGAAAAGTCCTTGTTCTTGCATCCCTAGGAAAAGCTTCATCTTCTTCTTTTAATGGGATCTTGAGTTCAGGGAGGGAATTCTAGAGAGAAGTGAGAATCTTTATGACATTGGTATGTAGAAGTTGGAAGACTTGTTTTATAAGTTAAAATACCTTCATATACCTAAATAACTAAACTAAACCTAACCTTCATTTAGATGGCAAAAGGTAAAATTTACCAAACAACCCTTGGCTTGGCCGTTGTACTAGTGTGCAATCTTCATTTGACAACTTTTTGATCAGAGAGTGCTCAAATGGAACCATTGTTCTATAATTCTATGTTTTAACTCACGAACTCCACTAACAAGATGTTTTTTGGACACATCAAATTCTTGTTGTTTGTGACAGCTTTTGGGTCAAATGTTTGGGTCCTCCTCGAGGACCCTTAGTTTTATCCTTTTGGAAGTCGTACCTAGACTTTTTGACCCAAACATGTAGTAATATGTACGATAAGCATTTTTACAATGTTTGACATTTATAAGAATCTTCAAATCCATTCCCTGACTTAAAAGCACACTAGATAACTTTAACTAGTCTCCGGAAATCATGGTTGTTTCTTGACGTTTAGGATTTAGTAGTTCAAAATAAAGTTAATAACAGTTTTCTCGCCTAGAAATACCATTTTAATCATTACTCACTAGGTGAGGCTATATATTAGGTCTTTGGATTTTTGTATTACAATAATTCCCCCCCCCCCCCCTTACGAACATTCGACCACAAATTACACGTTAAACATCTTTTTGGAACAATTACTCAAGACTAGCATCCCAACCAACACAAGATACAGAAGGATAATAAATAACAAAGGAGAAACTTTCAATCCATTATCAAACACAACAATGCATCATTATGGGTTAGAAACAATGACCACAACTAATCATGCACACATTTCATCATTTCACATTATGCAAGAGCAATGTCATTCTTCTTCTCATATAGCTCAAAATATTCAACAAAGATCAATACATCATTTCATCACTTCACACTTGAAAATTTCACAAGAAGTATCACAGAGCTCAACTATAACAAACATATAATCAAGTGTGATGAAGTATGAAGAACATAAAATCCAAGAAACATATGAAAAACATGGATTGTCACAAGATTATGCATAATAAAGGTAAATCATAGAAGTTCAAACACATTTATGAACCTACATAAACAAAACAAGGAGAAGTTACTATTCCTAAAATTTACTATAAGAGAAAGGAAAAAGATGAGGATATCGGGAGATAATATCCTCCTCGGCTTCCTAAGTAGAATTTTCCACAAGATGATTCTTCCAAAGAACCTTCATGGAAGATACTTTCTTGTTCCTCAATTTGTTCCCTTGCCGTTCTTAAATCTCAACCTGGACCTCTTCATTGGAAAGGTTAGCATCAACTTCTAAACCTTCTAGAGGAAGGATAGACACCAGATGGCTTATACACTTTTTGAGCAACTACATATGGAACACCGAATGCAACAGAGCCAACTCAATATGTAATTTCAACACAAAGGCAACACTTATGACACATTTTACAACCTCATATGGCCTCACATAACATGGACTAAGTTTCCTTTTTACCAAACAAGCCACATAAGAATTTTTTCGTATTTAGGTCGTCATAAATCTATCCCTTAGTCTTACTATATGCAGTGCCTTATAGATTGCTTCGAGACCTATTAGAGAAAATTCAATAACCTCAACCACCAAATCGCAAATCTATGTCTCCTACCATAAAAGGGCCTCAAAGTGTACCATGTCAATAATAATCCCAATTAGCCTTGATTTCAATAACATATGCCTTCAACATATTCTCAAATGTTACGATACTTCGTTCTCCCAAACAATCTATTTTTAGATAAAATGCATTACTAAATTTCACCTTGGTACCAAGTCCACTTTGGAATGCTTTAAAAAAGTGAGAAGTAAAGTTAGTACATCTATCTGAAATGATAGACAAAGGAACTCCATGCGTTCTCACAATATCCATGAGATACAGCTTAGAATATTCCTCTGTTGATTAAGTAGTCTTAACGGGAATAAAATGGGTTGATTTGGTCAACCTAAAAATATAACCCAAATAGAATCATATTACCTTCACGTATGAGGAAAGCCCACAACAAAATCCATATAGACATATTCTTTTTTAAAAGTAGGGATAGCTATATCTTCAGTTAACCCTCTTTGTGTTTGAATTTTGGCCTTTACATGTTGACAGTTTGGACATTCGGCCAAAAATTCCACTATATCCTTCGTCAAACAATCAAACAATAGATATCTTGTAGATCTGCATACATCTTTGTGGAACCAGGATTAATGGAATATCGGGAACCATGAGCCTCTTCAAAAATTTGTCTTCTTAGGTCATCCACATCCTCCACACACAACCTACCTTGGTACCTAAGTACCTCATCCCCCCTTGGAGAATAATTTGTTGGATTTACTAAGAACCGATTCCTTCAGATACATCAATAGAAAATCAAGGTGTTGCTTAGATTTCACCTTAACTCCTGAAGATGATTCGAAGTTATGATTAACCATGAAACCTTCTTTTGGAGAATATTCGAGTCAAAACCAAACAGGACAATCTATGCATATCTTCGCTAACTCTTTCTTATACTTATAAATATTGGCTAAACTACCTATAGGCATACGACTCAATGCATCTACAACCACATTGGCTTTTTCAAGGTGGTAAAGGAAGCTCATATCATAACCTTTCAAAAGGTCTAACTACCTTCCTCACCAGAGATTAAACTCTTTTTGAGTGAACACAAATTGGAGACTCTTTTGATCGCTCAACACATCTACATGCACTCAATATAGATAGTGTGTCCAAATCTTCAAGGCATGAACTATGACCTCTAGTTAATGGTCATGGGTTTGATAGTTCATCTCATACAACTTGAGTTTTCTAGAGGCATATAATATCACCTTACCATGTTACATGAGGACACAACACAATCCTACTCGAAAAGAGGCATAATAAACAACAAACCATTAGGTGCCCTTCGGTGAACACCCCACCAGAGTGGAGGTAAGCTCACCTTTAAACTTTAAGAAGCCTTTCTTACAAGATCCACCCACTCAAACTTGATTTTTCTTTAGGTTAAGGTAGTTAATTGAGAAGCTATAGATGCTAATCCGTCAAAAAATCTTCTATAATGCCCGGAAAAACCCAAAAAACATTGAATATCGGTTTGAGTGAAGGTCCTACGGTAATTCTTAACCATCCTATTTTCTTATGGTGGAACTTTATGCTGTCGTTTTAAACTATGTGGCAAAGAAAAGAGACCAACCTTAGAAAAAATTCGCACTTACTATGTTTAGCAAAGAGTTGATGTTCCTTCAGAACTTGCAATATGATCCTCAAATGACCAATATGTTCATCCTCACTCTTGGAATATACAAAGACATCATAAATAAAAACAATTACAAATAAATTAAGATAACTCTGGAACAGCCTATACATAAGGTCCATGAAAGTCGTAAGGCATTAGTAATAGCAAATGACATGACTAGGAATTCATAATGACCATATATTGTCGTAAACTATTTTTCGAAATTCAATACCTCTCACTCTAAGTTGATTTTAACCCAATCTCAATTCAATTTATGTAAAGTAACTTGCATCTTGGAGTAGATTAAAAATCATCGATTTTAGTGAGAGGATAGTTATTCATTATAGTGATCTTGTTCAATTGTCACTAGTCAATATTGATTCTAAAAGACACATCTTTGTATTTCATAAATATTACTGGAGTCGCGCACAAAGATATGCTTGGTTTGATAAAACCCTAGTCTAGCAAATCCCTAAGTTGAGCCTTTAATTCTTCCAACTCGGTCGGGGCCATCCTGTAAGGAGGAATTGATATGGGTTTAGTATCCGACATGAAATCTATGTCTAAATTTATTTTCGGTAGGAGAGAAATTCTTGGTAAATCATCAAGTAAGACTTCAGGAGAGTCCTTCACTTCGGGGACTTACTATAATGGAGGGGCCTCAGACCCAAGATCCTTGAACCTCACAATGTGGTAGAGGCATCCCTTAGAATCATCTACAGACATTTATAATGAAATTTAATGTCTGACTTAGGGATTTTAATATCCCTCATTTTATTCTACCACTGATTCATTAAAAAATTGTAATTTAACAACACTTGTTCAACAATAAATTGAAGCAATTTTTCATGTAGCTAATCCATCCCCAATATAACATCAATGTCAAAAATATCAAGTTCTACCAAATAAGCCAATATAAACTCTATTCGGTATTAACGGAGTCACCCATGGGGATAACTGAAAAAGGTTCAAAAATATTGACAATGGGTAGGGGGCCAATTTAATTAAAGTTCAAGCCCCTTAACAAACGTTAAAAATGATAAAGTGGAACCAAGATGTAGCAATGCATAAACATTAATTGAAAATACTTAAAAAAATACAAGTAACAACATCAGGAGAATCTCTTGATCACCCCTAGATGTGAGAGAATACAAGTAGTTCTTCTTATGAGTTTCATAATTAAGACAACTTGATTGTTCTTGATTACTGTCCCTTTCTTAATTCTTGTCCATAGGAAAATACTCAACCATATGACCATTATTTCAACAACCAAAAAAATTATTCGTTTTTAACCTTTACCTACATATTTCTTGCCACATTTCATACATTGTAGTTCTCACTTGACGAACCACCATTTTTCCCCTTCGGACCAAGGGTTTGATACCCTATACTTACGAGCACATTTGAAGAGCATGGTTCGAGAATATTTTCTTTAACTTAGGTTTGTCTTTAATTTCAAACATACCATTAGATGTACCTCCATCATAGGGCATTTCCCTCTTGACCTCCCTACCCTTCCTATTAAGACCACTCTCCTCATATTCTTAAGCATACACCATTATATTATATAAATCCATGTTATTGTGAATAATTACCGCACGAAACTCTTCCATTAGATCATTCGACACACCCGTAAGAAACAACTCATTTCATTTCTTGGATTAGTCACAAAAGAAAAATCATATTTAGACAGCTTAGTGATTCTCAAGGAGTATTCTTGAACAGTCACACCTCCTTGACGAAGGTTGATGAACTCTTCAACTATTGCCTCTGTTTTCTCTCTTGGGCAGAAACTACCAAGAAATTCCTCCTAAAGACTTCCAAAGTTATGGGACACAACTTAAAGCCCTATTTTCTTTCATTTAGTTAACAAGTTTTGGACACATCCATGAATTGATAAGAAGCTAGCTCGTCCTTCTCATTGCAACTCAACCCCGTAGCATACAAGGTCTTATAAAACTCGTCTTGAAAGTCTTTGGGATATCCATTTAACTTAGACACAAAAAATATGGGAGGGTTCATCCTAGTGAAGTCCCTAACAGTGAAGCCATGGTACTAGATTTTTGGTTCACACTGAGTGCAATCTTCAAGTTTGCTTGAGCCGTCATTGCTTGAGCTTGAGTAGTTATGGCGTGAGATGAGTAGTCATGGCTTGAGTAAAATTTATGAATATTGTCACCCTTATCTTTCCATCTGTCATGACCGAAGGATTGACCGGAGTTAGTCCACCTAGCGGAAATTGTTCTTGAGGAGGATCTTGGTTGTCTTTTGAAGGAACTCCCGCATTAGCAATTTCATCTTAAACCATTCCTACGGCTACCCTTCTAGTATTCATAGACTTTATCAACAAGAAAAAAATAGGAAGAAAAGGACACGTAGATTTAAGACTCTTGAGACACGACTTAACAATATCAACGAAGTGAGAATTTCCTAAGAATCACATAGCCTTTAATTCATTAGTGTGGCATACTTCTGAATTATTAATAAGACTCTGCATAGACGTGGTTTTGTGAGATATCATTCAAATGAGTTATTCAACTCATGCTCATATACCAATTTTTTACAACCGGAGAGTACCCTGTAGTTGTAACTTGCATCATTGTCCTCAAAGAGGCCTTATACATTCCCATAGCATGCATTATTGCAGTGTTGGAAAACTTATAGTGGAAAATTTAAAAAATTTCTTTGTAGTTCAAATTTACTGCACATATATCAAAATAAAATCTATAATTGTCTCAAATGAGCGTCTAGATCTAAGAGTAATAGAATTGGGAGTTTACCCTTGGATTATTACAATACATCTTATAAGAGAATAAAACATCATCCCTCAAATAAGAGAAATAGTAAAATGTCTTTAAATGTAGTAGAATGACAAAAGCTAGATTCATAGGATTCATCCTCAGACTTTAAGACTCACCAACTTAAGAAAAACCTAAGCTTCTTCGAGAATGACCTAGATGCACCTTCATGGCCCGAACCTACATTTTTGCATCAATAGAAGAGATATGTGTTAGTACTAACAACATTAGCTAACTATCAAAAATATGAAAGTAAACAATTTGAAAGCATGCACAAAGGCACATTTTTTTATAAGAAAGCCAAGTTATCTTTAAAATCCATCATTCATATTCCAAGATAATATACAATTCAAATCACAAAAACGTTTAAGACATATTAATGTTTCAGGTTTAACAATAACATCATAGAAGAGCCATAGTCAATGTCTCATGTTCAAGAGTAACATCATAGCAGAGCCATAGTCAATGTCTCATATTTAGAGTTCATTTCATCTACACATCATACTATCTTACCCATAGCCTAAAACCATCTCTATTCGAGAAGTGTATCTGTGAAGCTCCATAACCCCACATTAATTAAGGAAACTAGCAAGAGTAAGTACGCATTGATTTTTCACTCATAAATCCTTATATAAATTGTATTTACCATCATCCGAAACAATCTAGACAAACATCATGCACATTAAGTGTGACAAACATCATATAAGACCAACCTCGTATATTTCATGTATACAAAAAGAATCTACCCTAGAATTCCGTTCATTGTACACTTGTGCAACGTATAGGTCAATTCTCATACCCTTACAAACTCTAGTAACACCTCATAAGTAATCCTAGTAAGTGTTCATCTTCTTACTTTCATTTATTAATTTTACTTAAGGGAACATTTGTCATAACAAACATTAGACCATGTGAGCTAAATATGGAATCCGTTGTCAACCTGTCACACCAAAAGGAGGGAGTTCTACTTGCCAATGTATGAAATATTCATTACAATACCATCTAGCTGGATGCAATAGCTAAGGATCTTATGGGGGAACATGGTTAAAGAACTAGAAACCCTCTTTATGCTAATTCACATTGTAGATTACACCCCATGGCAAAATTTGGTGATCCTACCTTTCTTTTTAAGAGGGGACACTTCTCATTGTCATGTTCACTTTAAATTCCCCTTTTGAAGTATCATTAAGTAATACTTAGCATTAATTCATAGCATAGGTCTTAGTAGTTCAAACCCTCCGATATCATGTAATAGATTCTAGGTTATAGGAAGAGAAAGTCCTTTCATGACAACATAGTAATAAGATGCACTAGGGAATCTCCTCCAATCCCTAAAATGATACACCTATAATCGTGTCACTCCATCATTCATACTTTAGTTGAGCAACATTATCAAGGATAGACCAACATTATTACAATAAAAGGTTCATGACCTGGAAGGCCTTAACAATGTCCTTAAAGAAACCCATTCAACAATTTGATCATCATCATCATAAAATAGTAAATTACGGAAGAACATATTCAATGACAACACCTCTAATGATTAATCAACATAATTCAAAAGTTAAGGTTAGGAAAAGAGGGACATTCATGGTTGTTTTAGGAAAATAAGTCAAATCCTAGGGTAATACATCTATTAACTCATTTACATTCATAATACATTACTATTACTAAAATAAACACCAATTTAGTGATGTTTGAAGGGTGACACACAAAATGGGGGAAATCTAGATTTTTGAAGAGCGTTGAAATTTAATTTTGAAGAACCTCTTGGGGAAAGGAGTCCTAAGAGTGAAGTGTTTCAGTTCAATCATTAGATATTGTGAAGAAAAAGTGTTGTTCTAGATGCCCTAGAGAAATGTTGATCTTCTTTTTCAATGGGGTCTTGAGTTGAGAGGGAGAAGTGAGAGTCTTTGAGTTTATTGGATTTTGAAGTGGAAAGACTTGTTTTATGTGTTAAAATCCCTTAATATCACTAAAATTAATAAATTAAATTGACCCTTCATTTGAAAATCAAACGGTAGAATTTTCCAAACCGCCCTTGGATCGGTCGTCTTGCATTAGTGTGCAGACTTCTTTTGACAAGTTGATCCACGGTATTTCGTTCCATGGAATCCATCATATTGATTACTGTGTTCTCAAATATATCCATTTCTCCATAATTCTAAGTGTGGACTCACGACCTCCATTGACAAGGTGTAAGTGTAATGACCCTCATGATGAACTAGGTGAAACTAGAGCCAAGGATGTGTGTCATGAGGTTTGTAGTCCTCAAATGGTTAATTATGGTGTTATTAGGAAGTTTATAAGTTTTGTATGTGTTTGGAAGTAAAACCTTAAGGGACGATCAACACGTTCGATGATTAGACATTTATGTGCTTGTATAAGTTTTTGTGTTCCTTGGAATGTTTGGTGCATTTTTTGGATCCCAAATTTATGTGGGAGGAATATATGACCTATATGAACACGAATAGGGATTAAATTCAGGGTATAACTCCACCCAGGACCCATGAGGTGGCCTAGAAAAGGACCCCAACTCTAAGGCGGAATATGCCAAAAGTGTTGAAACGACTATCCCTCCATGAACGTATGGTAGAGTTATTGACGCCCCTTCATATTTGACGGTGTAGATACACAATTCGTGGTGGGGTATTAACCTCTATGAAACATCATATGATCCAATCGACACCCCAGTAGGGCGGGCCATCGATGAAGAGACGCCCTTTAACTAAGTTCCGTTATTTTGTCCCTTTGAAAAGTGTCAAGATACGGGTGGACTTGGGGAGATTCAGTAAATTCACACATGTATTTTATGATCCATTGATGATTATTATATGGTATTTAGTGTATTTTAAAAGGTCTTACACTCCTAGACCTCGGTTAGACCTCATTTTCAAATATCAGAACCCTCCGTCATGAAAGGACTCCCTCTAAAATCCATAGAAGCTAGAACTCAAGGAAGCACTAGAAGAGGAGGTATTGGACGTTTTCTTATCTAAATTTTGTGGGCTTTATCTTAGTAAGCTATGTTAGTTTATATTTGACTTATTTTCATTCAAGGAGCCACTTCAAAGAGATTTAAGAAAGGGTTTTCAAACTCAAACTTCTTCTATTATTGACTCAAAGCAAGGGTCTTTGCATGAAAATGTTTAAATGATTGAAATTTATTTTTTATAGTATTAGTTGCTTTTTTTAATGTGAAAAATCTAACGAACCCATGCTCATACATATTTCTAACTTTTATCTTATGAAGTGGGTTTTGTGTATCCATTTCGATAATATTTTAAATGTATAGAGTTAAGATATTTATGTTATAGTATGATTAGATACTTAGTTAAATGCTATTTTATTATGAATTAATAGAGAAATTTAGAAAATGTGGTGAAATCTTAGATAAATGGTAAGTTGGTTATATTGTTTAGCTCTTATTGTGAAATGATCTTGAGTTGTATGGACCACCTCTTGTGGCGTTGTTTAATTCAAGTAAATGTTTTTATTGTATAAGTATGTGTATTGTTATTATGTACTTGAAGGCATAGAATGTGAAGTGTAATGATTATTATGATGTTTATGCATGATATTCTTAAGGATATTCAAATGTGTATCTTGATGATGTTATGTTTGAGTAAAGTATATGAATATGTGACACTTGATAGTGTGTGAAGCATGATGAATGAAGGTTTGATCATGTTATAAGTCAAGTTATGAATATGGTCATTATGTGAAAGGTGTGCTCACATGTACACACACACACCGTGAATGAAAGAATGAAGTGAATAAATAAAATGGGGGATTGGTAGGTTTGACACAATTCATGATTATAGATGATATGTCTAGACAATCCCTACTATCCCTATAGTATTAAAAGAGGGATTTTGAGGTGAATCCTCTTCCTGAGTTGAGAAGTATTTAGTAGTATCTCGATACTCCCGAGATCTTTCCAAGATAGGTTGGAGTATTTATATCCGTTGTGACTTGAAATGTGGTGATCAAAAAGTAACCTCTAGGGATAAGTACTCTTCATTATATGAGAAGTGGTGCTAAATAGATATCATTTAACCTATAGTCAATGAATGTTTAAGACTCCATGGGGAAGTTATGTTTATCGTTGGGAGGATTTGAATAAGGGTGGGTAAAATTTTGTTAGAAGATATGAATAAGAGTGGGTACTCTTGACATGAGTGATACTCATTATAATATTAATGATTCACTTAGAACTAAACTCCTTATCCCTTAACTATGCACCCACCCACATAGGAGTATCTATTTGAAGCCTCATGTAAAGGCTCAAGAATTGCCCTACCTTAGGCAGGTAGAGATCCCTTATCTGCTAGGGGCTAATACTAGTATTTCATGTCTAGATCTCATGGTCTATGCCTATTAAATCTAGCCCCACAAAAGAATGTAATTAACTATGTCTTCTAAAGGGTGTACTAGTTAGGGTTGTGATGATGTGGGATGCTATCTATCTATTGCACAATTAGTTATTTAGAGGGAGTCTTTTTGTGTCTTATATGAAGTGTATGAATGGTTCATATGTGATGTAAATGATGTTATGTCACCTAATATCTAATGTCAAGAAAGCATGTTAAGGTTATTTGTGGTACGATGAAAATTATGAATGATGAATGTGGTGTGCCTTATCTAAGGGAGTCCTCAAAGAGCACTTGGTATGAGTAGTAGTATGGTATGATACTATGACATTGCACTATTTGTAATTTGAGGGTTTTCTTGGAGAAGGGTACTTATGTGAAGTCATTAAATACAACTATGTTGCTCTAGTATCATTAACCTTAAATATTAGCTTGTTAAATGTGATTAATTATACTTACCCCTAGCAGTCTTAAGAATCTCTTAGGTGTGTATTGAATAGATTATATGGTGGTTTCTTCATGTCTTACTTTAGTGACTCTTAGAATAACCTTGGGTAGGAAAACATCAATGGAAATGATTTACTGTGAAGAGTAGGTTTATATTGAAATTATGGAAGTTCTATCCTATGTGTTAAACGATGTTGTAATTAATATGGTGTGATTGTATTCATGAAGGTTTTACTTAGCAGCATGAAAGCTTTACTTAAACTAAATTTCTTCTTTTTTATGTTTTTTTGCATAATGTCATACTGACTACAATGTTTGTACTAACCCCATACTACTCTATACTCTATAAGTATAAGTTAAAGTATAGTGGAGATTCGTAGAAGGAAAGGCTTGAGAAGTTTCCTCTCTCAAGAATCGATAATTCCTTAGCTATTCGAGGAAAAAGTTTATATTTCCTTATCTCCTCTTTAAGACTTGTATAACACTTATTTATGTATTTCTGTGAATGTGAAGGCTCATAACCCTATGATATTTAAGTTGTTTCTTTAAGTTGGTTTGTGTTGATGAGACTAACTCCCTAGTATTTATAAAAATCTTATTATTATTATTATTCTGAAAAGTTTAAGTTTTGCACTACTTTTCATATATTATGTAAGGAATGATAGATAACAGGCTTTTATAAGACCCTCGAAGGGTCATGTATCCCTTGTGACGAGACAAGAGTGCTCCCTTCTTCTAGGGTGTATTTGTGGGTCACTACAAACTTTGTATCAGAGCATAAGGTTTTGGGAAATAGTTTAGGTTCCAAAGTCTCATAAACCGCGTGTAGTAGAGTCTTATTCATCCGTGGTAGTCGCTACACATCCATGAGTGGGAGGCTACTAGGCGATAGAACTTTCACAATCTTCATTATTCTAGTGTTGTTCCATACAAGATGTCTTTTCTCAACCTCTTCTTTTTTGCTTATAGGACATGAATACAAAGAGGATACCTTCTGGAAGGGAGGAAGGAGGAGTGTCGAATAAGAGGTTCCCTCCCCGTGGTTTTCAAGCCCCTATAGTTGACCAAAAGGAAGTGAATGAGGGGGTTCCCCCTAAGGAACCTCAAGATCCTCATGTTCCCCAAATCTCTCCATTGCTCCAAGGTCCTCAAGATCCCTAAGTTAAATTATATATGACTAATGCGGAGATAAAGGGTCCTCTTAGCTCTTTTACCCAACTCATGACTACTCAAGATCAAGTCATCACTAATCATGTGGTTGCCCAAGCAAATATAGAACTTGGACCTCAACCCAATGCAAGTACTTCCACCTCTAGGATCCGAGATTTCATGAGGATAAACCCTCGTACTTTCCATGGAACTAAGGTGGATGAATATCCATAATGCTTCATACATGAATTTTTTAAGGTGGTGGATGCTATGTGTCTGAATCATAGAGAGAGAAAGAAACTAGATGCTTACAAACTAAAGGATGTGGTTCATGTATGGTTTAAGCAATGGGGGATGAGATACCCTGAATGGAAGGTGTAATTGATCGGGAAGTGTTCAAATGACTTTTCTTGATAGGTTCTTTCCCATAGAATTGAGAAAGTTGGTGGAATTCATGAATCCTTCGTCAAGGGGAAATAAGTGTTAAAAATAATTCTCTAAAATTCACCAAATTATCTAAGTATGACCCAACCTTGGCAGCAAAATCTAGGAATAAAATGAATAAATTAGTGATGGGAGTGTCTAACTTGGTTGAAAAACAGGGTCCTACAATAATGTTCCATAATAATTTGCATATTTCAAGCCTCATGGTGTATGCGCAACAAATTGAGGACTCCAACATTAGGGAGATGAATAGGGATTGAAAGCTTTTTAGGATGGATTAACCTAGTCAACCCAAGTCTAAGAAGAGGTTTTATCATCAAGAATCTTCCATGGGTAAAAACGATAGGGTTTCCAACAAATGTTTCCAAAGACGTGGCAATGCTTTTAGGAGGCCTAGGTGTACTACATATGCAAGAAACACTTGGTAGGTGTCTTCTTAGTAAGGATGGTTTCTTTGGGTATGGTAATAGGGTTTCCGTCGTCAAGGGAAAATGGAAATAGGTCAAACAAGATCCTCGTGGTGGTGAGGAACTTGATTCGCCAAAGAGAAATCATTTTTACGCACTCGAATATAAAGGAGGAGACTAAACCGGAGTAAAAACATCAGTAAGTCAGTATTATTTATTGTTGTTATTTTTCTTTTGGATGAGTTTACCCTAAGTGGAGAAGTACAAATTGAGTATCAAGGTATTAGATACCCTTATCGTTAACTTCTATTCTTACGCAAGCTTGAGACCAAATTCCTTAGTAGTTTGGATATGAGTTGGAGTCTTATGTTGAGTATGAGTTGCATGCCTCCTTGTTGTATTAGTTTGATTGACTATATAATGTTTTCATTAATCTTTAAGTTACCATTGCTATATGAGTACATTGGTAGTTAATCTATAATTTTTCATTATAATGTGTAGCTAGTGATATTTGCTAAATTGCCTAAAGTTATTATTCTTATGTGCCAATGTGTGGTATGAATTTATTACATGTTTAGATGTAATGGTATAATGAGCATGTATAATGTTGTAGAAGGTAATTCCTCCATAAATGTTGCTTGTGTTGCTAAAAATGCTTAAATATATGAGGTCCAAGTCCTTATTATGCTATTGAGTATTTTCCTATGTTATGATTATGAATGTTGTAAGTTGAACGTAAGTTCTTGAATAAGGTTCCTCGATGAAAGAGGTAAGTCTTATATAATTGTGATTACTCTACCATATTTATGTTAGCCTATAAATCATAATAATATGTGATGAAAGTATGTATGATATTGCTATGTGCATATATTGGGCTATGAACGTGTTATTGGTGAGATCATGATAAGAACACGAAAACTGCAAATTACGATATTTTTTGTATGCTTTCCACAAAATGACTATGTTATGATACTATCAAAAACGAACAGTTATGATGAAAGGAAATTCTCATCTAATCATAAAGAGATCATGATCATTTTTATACAAAGATTTAATCTTCTATGACTTATGATAAGTTATTATAATACAAAACTCAAAGGTTATTCATAAAAAGGACTTAAACTAAGCACCGATGAAATACATTTGAGGGGTGCCCCTTCCCTAGTTAGAAGGTAGGTTCACAATGACTTTCATGAGATTGAGGCTTCCATGTAATGTTCAACTATGGGTCTCTAATACATATCCTAGTTATTTAACTATGTTGCCATCATAGGATAGCTAGTGGATCAATCTAGAAAATTATGTCATATTAGGTTCTACTTTGGCCGGTAGACCACCATCTTTCGGTGTGGGGTTTTATGACACCGGATTCCATGTTTAGTTCACATGATCTATGTTGGTTAAGGCAAATATTCCCTCATGTAAAATGGAATACAAGTAAATGGACGTTGACTAGGGTGACTTTGAGAGTCTGTTTAGTATACGTAGGGGTGTGGGACTCTACCTAGATATTGCACAAGTTGATTCTAAGGGAAGTCCTAGGAGATTGTTCTTACGTAATATGATAACATGAAAGATATATGTTTATGATACATGATTTTCCTCTTATATGATGTTGGTGATTATGATGAATATGTTATTGAGTTATATTGTTATATGAAGTGATGACTACTTACCTTACAAGTTATATGAAGCAAAGCTTTACTTATGGTCTCCTATATTATCTACTTGGTTGTGTGGGTTTATGGGGTTTCACATGACCATTGCTCTTGTTGGTTGGGGATAAGATCATTGCTAAGTGTTTTGTATGTTATGTTTATATGATTTATGGAATATGAAATGTTAACATGACTCTATGATAATGTCTTTGATTATGATCATGCTTTATGTTGATGGAATTCTAAACTTGTACATGTTCTATAAAACATGCATTGAAGAAATTCTCATGACATAGAATACTTTTCCAAATAGATAATTAATGGTCCATTTTCATGCATGTCCTTTTCTGTTATGTGCATATAACCATACTTATCACATATGGTATACTAACCCCATTACATTATATAACTATAATTAGAGGTTCCGGCCATTGAAGTTTAAGGAGGTCGATTTGAAGAAGCATAAAACTCTTTCTCCATGTTTGTGTAGGTCCTCATGTTCGGAGATGCTATCTTTCATATTCCAGCTTATGAAGACTTAGTAGTTGTGAGAATCTCCTATTTCCAACTATGTTTTCTTTGTATTTTTTTGTATTAAGGTTTATATGGAATATTGACTATATATTGGCTAAGTCAAAATTTGCACTCTCTATATGGTTTTATATATGTCATATAGAGTTTTAGATTATCGTATGTCTTTATGAATGTTCACTATGATGTCAAAGTATACTTCAAGTATAATTTAAAAGTTTTAATTTTTTTGGAATTTTTACTGATCACGTGTTATAAGGAATGCTAAGGGATTGTATGAGTCCTCTATTCGTGGGACAAGCTTGATGTCATAGCATGAGGTTAAATATTCGTAGGATCAATGTCTCACTAAACCACGTCACATAGTATCTTGTTCATGGTTGTGAAGCTCACCATAATTATGGATGAGAGGCTATGTGATGACTAGGAAACTTCTCTTTTCTTGATACTCCTATATTGTGACTTTAGAGTTTGACACTATGTAACTTTTATCATATAATCCATTTCTTGTGGTTTTAGGCGATGAACATAAGAAGGACTACCGCGAGGAGAGTAGGAGATGAGATTGCGAATGTGGGAGCTACTCCTCAAGGCAATCAAAACGCTTCCCAAGTGCAAGCTACTGCAAATGAATAAGTTCCGGCCAATCCTTCGGCTATGATGGATCGTGAGGTGAGGGAATCCCTTCTTAAAAAGGCCCAAGCCGTCACCACCCAAGCTAAGGCCATTATGGCACAAGCTAATAGGGAGGTTGTTCCTCGAGAAAACACACTTTCAAACACTATGGCTAGACGTTTGAAAATTTTTAGGAGGATGAATCCTCCTATGTTTTTTGGATCTAAGGTTGATGAAGACCCCTTCTATTCCTTGATGAGGTTTACAAGATTTTGTTTCCTATGGGGGTGAGTACTACCGAGGAGGTTATACTTGCTGCTTATCAACTTAAGGATGTGGCTCAGACAAGGTACAATTAGTATATGGATAATATGGACTTAGGAGGTGGTCCCGTGACTTGGATGATCTTCAAAAAGGAATTTCTTGACATATTCTTTCAAAGAGAGAAAAGGTAAGCTAAGGTAGATGAGTTTATCATCCTTCGTCAAGGAGGTATGAGTGACAAGGAATACTCCTTGAAATTCATTAAGTTGTCTCAATATGGTTCCTCTTTGGATTCGAATAATAGAGATGAGATGAGTTGTTCTGTAATGGGTGTTCCTGAAGAGCTTAAAGAAGAATGTCGTGCAGCCATGCTTCATGACAATATGGATCTTTCTAGGTGATGGTCATGCATCAAGGTTGAGGATGTGTCTAGGAAGAAGCAAGGGGAAGCTAAGAGGAAAGGTCTTTTGAAAGTGGTACTTTAGAATTGGCCCTGATGTGCAAGACAAGCCTAAGTTCAAGGAAGAGGTTTAAACTCAAGAGTTCTTCAAATTTTCGAATCGATGATAGAGGTTCTAATCCTAAACCTCTAAGGGGTAGAAAGGTTGATAAACCAAAAGAGAGAGACAAACTTTTGGTAAGGATGGTAAAAAACATATGTGTGAATCTCTTAATGGGACTAATAGTTTCTATGGTTGTGGCAAGGGCGTCCACATGGTTAAAGATTGTTCTAATGTGAGAATTCAAGTTAACGAGAATAGCCAAACATAATCAAGCGGTGCTAATTTTGATGCTCTAAAAAAGAATCATTTCTATGCACTCAAGGCTAGGGGTGAACAAGAAAACTCTCCCAATGTTATGACGGGTATGTTATAAGTTTTCTCTGTTAATGTTTATGCTTTGCTTGACCCAGGGGTTACTCTTTATTTTGGTATACCTTTGGTATCTAGGAATTTTAATGCACTTCCCGATGTTTTGATTGACCCTTTTTCTCTTTGTACCCCAATGGGCGACTCCGTTGTTACAAAAAAAGTCTATAGGAAGTGTCCTATAATGCTTCTGAATAGAGTTACTCTTGTTGATTTGGTAGAACATGACATGTTTAATTTGTATTCTTTGGGTTATAGGATGGTTGATACGTTTACATACTTCTCTTATTTGAGAAGTAAAGTGGCATTCAAGTAAGAACCCAAAACTTATTGAGGTTGGATGTTCCCACGAGGAAAATAGTTAGACTTAACTTCAAATTATTATTACTACTATTCAGTCAATTATGTTCCTTAGAAAAAAAAAACAATAAAAAGGGGGGTTTTATGATAATTATGAAAATAACTTAGCTAATTAAGTAGACAACTAACAGATTTCAAATGTTGGAGTTCTACGTGTTCCCCACAGGTTCCTTTATTTTGCTAATTTCTATCATAATAATTCTTACTAAGTATCTCGCAATGCTAAGTGATAAGTGCATGTATTCCTAAATTCCTTGATCCGGCTTCTACAAATTTCACTCTGCACCTGCGTACGGCTTACGTGTATTTACTACCACCCTTACCTTCCCTCATATTAGCATTTTATTTTATATTGGATAAGTTATTACTCGTACCCACTCAATACAAGCCTGTAGAAGTATACACTAATCTATGTGATAATATTTTCATATTATCTACCTCATGGTTAGGCAAGTAGCATTAAGGCGAGGGTTCTAATGTTGGTTATCACATACATGCAGACAGTACTCTAGAATTGTTATTTTGGTTAGGTTATACCTCATTATCGCCTTGTTTCCCCCAACACTAGTTATGGTAGTTTAGTTACCATAGTAATAATAAAATATTCATATATATTAATATAAGAATTAATGCACTTACATTCAATGAGAAAGATAGAAGCGAAGAAATTTACGTGATTATTCCGATTAATATCACCAAGAATTCACTCAAGAGAAAGTGTAAAATCCAAAGTGTCAATTAATCAAAATAATCTACTCACAAAGAATCAACATAAAAGTGTCTACCCACCAAAAGTTAACTATCTTATGAGTCTAACCCCAAACGAGGTTTTTAACAACTATTTCTAAAAAAACAAAAAACAATAAAATGAAAGACGCTATTGCTTAAAAATAGTCGGAAAAACCCCAAAACCAGCGCAGTCCGATGGAACTAGTGACGGGTCGTCGCTGTCACAACGGCCCTCATGGAACTCTTCTTTCCATACTTTGGCAAATTCTTTTCTTATGCTCTCTTCATTCCCCTCGAGAGCAGGTCTGACGGATTGTCACAGGGCACAACGGTTCGTCGGGGTCTCCATTCTTATAACACTGAAACTCTAGATTTGGGTCTTGACTACTTCTTGATATACATGACAGCAGATGGACTGTCATGGCTGCAGACGCATCGTCATGCCACTTCGTAACCCACAATTATCAGACCTCCCCCATCTGCCTTAGCAGATTCACTACGAGTGCACCTAAGGCAGTACAGCACGACGGACCATCACAAGCTCGTTGGTGGAACTTTTCTGAATTCTCCTAATCAAAAACATCCGCGTTCCATCTTCAGACCGATTTCCTAGCATAAGAGAAACACTAAATAAAATTAAATACACAAAAAGGATCTTGCGACAACACACAAAAAACATAAGGAAAAAGTTATACAAAATACCGTGAAACCAGGTATCATCCAAACACCTCAACTTGAAATTGTTGTTGTCTTCAAGCGAGCACTATGACCACTCACCAAATACTTTGTACAATCGTATCAATGTTTATATCTTTGCATCATTTGGCTATCAATTCCCAATCCGTCCCATCATATTTATGCATGTTATTAACGATTAGGGATGAATTATTGTAAAACAGACCATACGCAGCACTTACTCGCACTAACACTATCTCTTCAATTCTCACCGAAATGCTAATATTTCCGATATTGCCAACTACTCGTACTCACATTAAAATGGACATCCCATTTTTGATTACAATGATTTCAGTTGGAGTATAAGAGATTACTTTTCAAACAATCACTCTAAGAACATTTCCCAACTCATTCATACAATGCCATAGGCTCGCCTATTTCACATGTTAAGTTGCGTATACAACTTTTAGGATTCACGAATAGGACTTTCTTAGGGATATAACATAGGATCAGGGTCAGGTAGGGTATAGTTAGGTATACTTTAGTGCTTTTGACATTCTTGACATATCGGCTAACCAACCTCCTTTCAACATTTATCGCCCAAGTTCTCATATTCTTTCCACTTGACATTTTCCCCCTCTTCGTCGCCCTTGTATAAGCTACTCTCTGATTACTATTGTATTTATTGTATTTATTCATTATTCATTATTATGTATTATTATTATTATTATTATTATTTCACTTTTCTTTCAACTGGTTCTTGGAGCTTCACTTGAATATGGTATTTCTCTCTCTTGTTCTTAAACCCACTCATAGCATTCCTCATAATAGCCACCCTAAACTCATGGCTTTGCCATGAGTCAAAGTTAACAATACCCAAAGTTGGTTCGGGTCCATGAAAGGGTTTTTTACTGCATTAGCAACCTTCAACATATGATTTTAGCATAATCTGAGGTGCACATGTCCAAGGAGGGACAAGGGCAAACCCATTATTCCCAGAAAACATCAGTTAGGGTGAAAAAGAAAGGTCTATTTTAAGCTCAAATCATTTGGATCAAACAGGGATTAATTCATTCGGCGTTTTTTTATGATTTAGCTAAAATGGCTAATTAACTCGGCCTATGATCCTTTCCTAATTGATCTATGACAATATATTAGCAGGGCAACTACCCAGGCAAGTATCTAGCTCAGTACAAATCGTGGACTATCAAATCTCCTAAAACACACTTGACCATACTCAGTAATAACTATATTATAGACACTAGTTCAAATTTTGACTTATAGGTCATGCAGGGGCTGTATACTCTATGCTCATGCTTAAGAGGCACACATTATCATTACTATGCCTAGTCATGCATCATTTTCATTTCATCAGGATATCATTTAAGTCGTCAAGCTTGCAGAGTTAAACTATGTATCACCAAGATATAGACATGCCGGTTCAACGTAAAATATCAGTCTCTTGGGGAAAAAAGAACAAGGCAAACAAAACCCTAATAAATGGATAGTGAATTGGGTCACTCAGACTTACCCTAGCACTCAGTTCCATTGACCCACCCCTAACAAAAAGGCCATGCAATTGTCCCCAATGCATAAAAAATGAGAGTACGAGGAGTGGTAGGTGGACAGGCAAATTGCCAGGGCGCAAGTGCCGGCAATCAGCAACGATGGGTCCGGTCCCCAGAACCACTCCTCTATAATTTGGACACTCTCAGTTAGTCGCATCATCAGAGCAAACAAACATTATCAGACAGTGCCTCCCGCTATCACAACATCTATTAGAGATACATTCCCTAGCAGCTGAATATAAGCCCCTGTGACGAGCCTCTCATCAACATGAGGCTCTCTCGCAGCTCTGTCTGTCCGATGCTCCTTTCTTTCCATTCCTCTAGCTCATTCCCTCCTCTCGACTTTATGACTTTATGGCATGCTCTCAAGGAGGAGCGGGAAATCTCAAAAGTGTGCCGAATAAGGCCTGCCTATCCACTATGTCGTCAACAGGCCTCTGCAGAAAAGTCTCAGACTCAGGCCACCCTAGCCTCTAGGATCATATCAATGTCTGACTCGAAGACTCGCGACAGCACCTGAAGGGCTCGACACGTCCCCTGAGGGCGATGAGCGGGCTAGTAACCCGCAATTCCAAAGTGTCAAGCACTGATGAAACCTCAGCGAGATCTTCCACTCTGTGACTAGACAGTATTCCTCTCCAGCACTCTTCTGACCTCAACCAATACGACCTCCGCATCTAAGGCTAGTGTGATTTCCAGAGTGTAGCCATCTGAGTGCTCAACCCTTCTGACCCTAGCAGGGCGGGGACTAAGAGAGGGGAAAATGATGAACGAGAGGAGCTCGGGGCCAGTTCTTACTACACGTGACAGCTCGACGGCGGTAGGTCATTGGTTTCAGAGTTGCCTGCGTAGCGTGCGATCCTGTACACCGTAATCGCAGATGTGACCAAGTGGAGGCAACTCTAGACGCAGTCCTCTTGCTGGATCCAAAATTAATTTGCTCATCAGAATACTACGATCCATGTGACTATATTATCAGCGACATAGGGAAAGGTAGTGATAGACAATCAACCATAAGAAACCTCAGCGCTGCAAGGTCAGTTAAAGCCTTTCTTGATGGTCCCTTCGGTTTGTTACCCAGTCAGCAACCCTCTCCATCAAGGAAAGGTGCAGTCCAATTCCACCTCTTGTTTGTCTCCCTCTCCGGAGGCTCATCGCAAGAATTGTGCCATCTTTGACCAATTTTTACCAACGGTAGTCAAAACTCGGTTGTAGAGGGGTTCAGATTTGCATCAACATTCCTCGCCGTATAGATACGAAGGATGGCAAGCCAGAGAGATATCGACCTGAATGCCACGTACTCAGACATGCTCAAAGTGCGGGCCTGGTTGGCGGGGGCAACCGCTATCAATCTTGATTGAGCAGTGTCCACGGTAAGGGCCTAGAAACTCTCAAAACAAACTATTCACTATAACGGCCCAAAGAACGCGTTGTCCACACTAGTCGATGTCTAGTGAAGAGATTGTGGATCTCTGGCATAGTAGGGAGATTTCACGTAAGGAACCGTCTCTCCAATGTAAGGGTTTGTGTCATGACTCCTTTATCATTCAAAAACTTTGCGTCTGAATAAAATTTATACTGCCCATCGACACACCACTGATTGGGCTGGTCAGCAACTAGGGTGAGAGCACCAGACGGTGAGCTGGGAGTGGAATCAAAACTTTCACCCTCATTAGGCGAGGCAGACTGTGAAGCTATGGAGGGACCAGGGACTTCGGTAGACCCAGAGGCTTCCTCCGACCACGTAACTCCTAAGGAGCCAGACGCTCCTTTTTCATGAGTAGCAGACCCAGAAGGTTTGTCGGTCAGTGTTCGCTCCTCATCAGACTGGGAGGTAGTGACTACGTCGGACGCCACCTTTTTGGGTGTAGCTCTGGTAGCACGTGCAGCTCGTGATGGAGTGGTAGTGTCTGGGGGCACGTACTCAGAGTCACGCTCATCATAAGAGACAATGACCAGGCTGGCAGACGGGGCGACAAACTTTGATCGCCAATGTGCGTAAACTCGATCCTGTTTTAGTGCCATAAGAGATAGTACCTTTAAAGAATCAATATAAGTACGAGAAGGAGCAAACAAGACGAGAAAAAAATCAAATCAAAATAAGTATAAGAGCTAAGTTGTATTGACTTTTCTGCAGTAACAGTGAAATACGACGGACTAGGTGACGGCTCGTCGTGAATACGATGGACTATCATGGGGTCCATCATGTCTTACTTTAACTATGTTGATGTGTAGACCCCTGAAGGAAAGTATCGAAAAGTATGATGGATAAGTAGGACGTACCGTTGTGACAATGAAGGTCCGTCGTCGAGAACCTTATGGGAGGGATCATTGACCGACACGACGGTTGTGCGGGATGGACCGTAAAGGGTATGACAATTCGTCGTAGATGTCCAAAAGAGGACACTTAGAAAAAGTGGGAGACCCTTACGACAAGGGTCTCTGACAACCATGACGGTTGTGCAGGATGAACCGTCGTGCTAATGACGGTCTGTCATAGAGGTCCATCAAAGCACACTTAGAGAAAGTATGGAGACCCTCTGGAGATGGGTCTCTGACCATGAGGTCTGTTGTGCAGGACAAACTGTCGAGGGTATGACGGTTCGTGGTAGATGTTCGTCATAGTACACATAGATAAAAATTAGGAGACCCTTAGAAAAAAAGGTCTTAGACTACCAGAACGGTTGTTCAAGATGGACCGTCGTGGCAACGACGGTTCGTCGTAGATGTCCATCAGAGGAAACTTAGAAAAAGTGGGAGACCATTAGGAAATGGGTGTCTAGCTGTCATGACGGCTGTGCAGGACAGAACCGTATGGAATTGAAGGTCCATCGATGTACTCGTTGGGGACACTGGAACAAGTACAGGGCGATATTTTTCTTGAACATACCTATGACGGTTCATCATGGGTATGACGGTCCGTCATCGGGGTCTCGTAATGTCACAATCATCCCCTATGACACAATGAATTTTTAGTGTTAACTTATATGTTTCTAACCCAAATATCTAGTAAACTAGCAATGCTAAAGGACCTATTTCTAATGTTTTAACAAAGCAATTTTGAATATTCTCAACCTAGGTCAGACAAAATTTGGATCAAAGAATGAAACAATCAATAAGAAATAGGCTAATACTAATTGATATACAAAAATTCAATGTAAATGGGTAGAAATAAGAGACACATACCTAAGAATTTGAGAAAAAAAAGCAACGGAGTACTGGTGATCAAGAAGAACACAACAAACTGACCTCGCAGTAATTAAGGAGATATCCGTAAGTACGGGGAATTTGGGGAAACGGATCGGTTGCTAGAGAAGGCGGGTAGGAAGTTGGAAGTGAAAAGGAAGGGCAAAAGGGTTAGAAGAGAGAAGGGAAATGTAGTGAAATAAAGCTGGTGGGAATTTTTAAAGGTTGCATTCTATAGATACCCCAATCGGTAGGGTGTGTACGCTTCATTAATGACGCAAACAAGTCACCCGACGGACAGTCCGTGGCAGATGTGCGGTCCATCATTATAGTTCCTCGTTGTATGCCCTAGTTGACCCAGTAAAGAAAGGACATACCTGGCATAACGGATTCATGCGACGGTCCGTCACATGCGTTACGGTTAGTAGATGTGTCCGTCAGTGACTGTTGCAGAGTGAATTTCTGCAGAATTTTCTGGTGATGTGCCTGCAAATTCTAAACCCATTAGTAGAAAATTCTACTTTTACTAATAAGAAAAAATATAAGTATTGTGTAATCCCAACCAGCGACTGATTTAACGTCGCGACACAACCAAGGACACTTGATTACTCAACCTTCATCAGGATGGTATGCCTCGATCACTTCATTCACAAATTCATCATACCCAAAATAGAGTTTTATTCGTTGTTCATTAACTTAAACCACACACCCTCCTTAGTTTCTAACTCTACTTCTCCATGAGGGAAAAGTTAGGTAATCAAGTCAGGGCTAGTCCATTTGGAATTGAGCTTGCCCGGAAACCAACGCAGCCTAGAATTGTCTAAAATCACCATATTCCCAACCATAAACTCTTGTTTTTCACTTTTTAGGTCATGGTCCTTCTTCATCTTTTCTTTGTAGGATATAGCAGACACCAATCGGAGCTCACCACTCTTCCTCATGGACCTCCAAATGTTGAAGGTCACTTCTTCATTGTTCAACCAAAATTTCATCTGCCCCTATTCCATATCAACTAAGGATCTACCCGTAGAAAGGAATGGCCTCACAAGAATACTAGGTACTTCAAAATCGACTTCACTATCATTAATAAAAAAATCTTCTAGAAATATGAACGACTCCACTTTTACTTGCACATCGTGGAGTATCCCTATAGGACTTTTCATTGTTCGATCGGCCAATCAGTAGCCTCATCGTATTGAGCTTTGGGTCACCCAAACCTTAATTATTGTAGATTGAGAGGGGCATGAGATTTATGCTTCCCCCAGATTACATAATGGTTTCGCAAAATGTAATAACTCGACTGTAGAAGGAATAGTGAACGCACCCGGATCTTCTTTCTTTTGAACAAGAGATCTTGTAGCAATAGCACTACAATTCTGCATTCTATTATCATCCTCGAAAGTGACCGATCTTTTCTTCGTAGCCAGATCATTCTTTAACTTGTCATAGCCGGACATTTGTTCTAGAGCTTCTACCAAATGGACATTGATAGAAAGCTTCTTCAACATTGTCGTAAAACGCTGATATTTACCGTACTCTGTCTTTTTCACTTATTTTTGTTGAAAGGGGGGTGGTGTAGGCATGGGAATTACCTTTATAGGCACTTTAGAATCTTTACTGTGTATATTTTACGTACACTCCCTCCTATCGCATTATCATTATCTTTTATCACCTTTTCTCATTGGACGGCTAGGTGCGGTCAATGGTCTGTTACACCCCGATAATGCTAGCCATACAGTGTCCGTCTTTTTCGGATTTGGACCGCGTGTTGCAATAGACAAGAGTTCCCGATTGCAGTATGTTCACAGGTCGAACCAGATAATTGGTACATTTGGACAACTCAATCTTTAATCAATATTGCATGATGTATCTACTTTCTGCCAAATACCCGTTTAATCACTCCTCCTCTTAATGGTCATCATTAGCATCGAACCGCTTATCATTTGGTGCAACATAGCTCACTCGAGCATTACTATCTCCACCATACCTAAGCGAGATAATCACGAGTTTAAGAAGGGGAAATAGGTATAATACTATCACTTCTGATTACCATAGTACCCCTGTTCGGTTGTTGTCGAGGCTTAGTTTCCATCTCGTACAGTAAGGGACATCACGGTCATAGTAACCAGATCCCACCTTGATTTTATACTTGACCTTGCGCCAATTCTCCTGATTTGAGCCGTGGTCAATCGGAAGAAAAACCAGTTGTTCATGTACCGAAATAGGAATTCTCATCATAATAGAATTCATTGGAGTGGGGTGGGTGGTTTTTTTGTTTGCTGGGTGTTTTTTGTGTGATCTAATTGGTGTGGTGTTTAGACAAGTAATATGACTGCATTTATTTTTATGCACCTCCCGTTCTATGTTAATACCAACCAGGCACATTCTAATGTGATCATGTCTTCATGGATTCATCAGTCGTTTCGGTTGTGAGATGGATTGCACGCCGACGGTATTTCTCAGTATCTGACTTCATGTACTCCAAGCTGTATTGTTCTGGATAGTTCTCTAACGTTTTCGCAATCTAAGCATTAAGGACCACTACACAAAGGAACCACGCGATAATAGTATCCAACACCTCTTTATCATGATCATTCATGGACATACCCCACCTCCCAACACCACCTTTCACCCCACTTCATGCTCCGTAGAAGTATTTCCTTCGTGGATCATTCCATATATATGGTGATTTGGGACGCTTTTCCCCACAACGAGGTGAATCTATCCCGAGAAAACTTACTAACACACCTCTATGGTAGTGCCACAAAGTGTTAAATCTGTATTTGTGGTTTAGCTTCTGGAGACGGGTAGAAGCGTGCTAAGGCAAAACGTCCTTAGTTGGTTCAAAGTGATAATTAAGTTATTAAGGAGCTCAGGTGGAAACAAATAGCAGCTCTCCCATCAGGGAGAGATGTAAAACACTCTGCGCTCTATTACATATAAGTCCAAGTAAGGCCTCCCTACACAGCTTTTACACACTGTCCTTACCTTATCTATATGGTCATGTGGATCCTCAGAAGGTAGCCTGAAAACAAACCTCTGGCAGTGAGCATTTGCATCAAGATACTAGTTACCACAAAGGTGTGGCCTGGTGATAGAGGTGGCAAGACAAGTGGCCAATCGGAGTAATCTATATTGTCATAGTCTCTTTAGTAATCTTGGGGACGAGGGGTAGGATTTTATCCCACTGTTGGATTTCACCTGTAGCATCGAGTAATAACTGACCATGAACATCAACCGGAGCTGGGATGTTCTAGTTTTGATAATCATCATTAATGCCCAACTTTTGATTCATATTGCGTAGTGTAAGCTCTAATTTGTTATACCTTCGGTATCTAGGAATTTTGATGCACTTCCCGATGTTTTGAATGAACCCTTTTCGGTTCGTACCCCGATGGGCGACTCCGCTATTGCAAAAAGAGTCGATAGGAAGTGGCCTATAATGATTCCTAATAGAGTTACTCTTTATAATTTGGTATAAAATGACATGTTTGATTCTGGTATCATCTTGGGTAGGCATTAGTCGATACGTGCTCAACACTTATTTCCTATTTGAGAAGTAAGCGGACGTATCAAAGTTAAAGAACCCAACTATGGGTTAGGATGCGTCCCACGGGAAAAGAGTTCATACTACTTAAATCTATTATTTACTATTATTTCGTTAAGTATTTCCTTAGAAAAAACACATACATTAGGGGAAGGGGGCGGGTTATTGCTAAATTATGAAAATAACTAGCTAATTAAAGTAGGACAACTAACAAATTCAATTTTGGCAGTTAATCAATTAAATTAACGTAACTAGGGTTTAAGTGTTTACCCACGGGTTCCTAATTGCATAATTGACTAACTATAACAAATTCTTTCCTAGTATCTTGCCCTTGTAAATTTTTACAAGTGATGTATTTCTAAATCCTTGGTCCGGAAATCTAGACAAATTTTACTTCGCACTTGGTCGCCTTATTGTATTACTATTACTAAACCCTCCTATTACTCAATTAAGCATTATTTTATATTTGACTAAGTTATTACCTCTACCAATCAATACAGCTTGGCCTAGATAGTATACACTAAATCTATGTGATAATTCTTTCATATTATCTACCTTTTTGATTCGCCGAGTAGCATTAAGATAGTCAGTAATGGTATTGTGTCATCGTTAAAAAAAAAACCTCTACTGGGAAGAATTATCAATACATGCAGACACTATTCTAAAAATTGTTATTTAGGATTAAGGGCCTAAAATTACCTTAAAATATTTAAAAATGGTACAAATTACCCTATCCACCTAATTGACTCCAAATGCCTTGTCATTCCACTATTGGGCTCCGAAATACCTTTCTTAATATAATTTATAAACCACACACTACTCACTCATTACTAGTTAAACTCACACAAATTAAAATCTAATTTAATATCAAATCGTCATCAACACTTCTAAAACACGCACTAAATTTATAGACATTCTGAAAATGACATTCAAAATATTGAGTCGGATCGACGCCCAATAAAATGTAGTTGAGCCTCTTTTTTAGAGGACGATTTCTTTCAAAATTGAATTAGAAAGTTATGATTAAATGTAAACAAGTAATACAGCCCGATTATATCACTTTTTTTTAAATATAATTGTATAAATTACTTATGATTTGTTTTGAAACCTGTAATAATATATTGAAAAAAAAAAGTTACCTATGAAGTAACATCAAATAATTAAGACTTAGAATATAAGATAACATAGTCTGATTTTAAGTTTCTCCGTGATTTATATTTAGCACTTGATGTATGATAATTACTTTTATAATTTTAATTTTAAAAACACTAATAGGCAGTGGAGCTTGCATTACATAATGTCACCGGTTCATTAATTTAGAGAGATTTGACTTAGTAATGGGGTGAGTGTCGGATTTATGCATAAATTATACTAAAAAGTTAATTTTATAACAAAAGTTTAGCGCTCAAGTCTTTGGAAAACATATTAAATGTGTAAATATTAAAACTGTAAATTAGTGGTCTAATTTGAACAAAAAGGTGGATGACAAGGGTATTTTGGATCCAATGGTGAATGGGGTGATATTTGAGCCAATAGGCTGATGGAGCGGTAATTTTACCTGTTCCATACCTTGAGCGGTATTTTAGCCTTTTCTGTTATTATTTTGTTAGGTTTTACCTCATATTAGCCTATGCTTCAGACAACCTAGTTATGGAGTATAGTACCAGAGTCATATCACAATATTCGTATATATAATATAAGAATTCATGCACTTACTTCAATGAGAAATAATAAAATCAAGAAATTTACGTGATTAATCGACAAAATCACCAACAATCAACTCCAGAGAAAAGTGTAACAATCGAAATGTAATAACCAAAATAATCTACTCACAAAGAATCTAACATAAAAGTGTCTAACCACCAAAAGTCTAACTATCTGAGAGTCTAACCCCAAAAACGAGGTTTTTAGAACTATTTTTAAAAAACAAAAATCTAATAAAATAAGGAATCTATTTGTTGAAACTTGTCAAAACGCGGTTGGGTCGATGACCTCGTGATGAGTCGTCATGGTAACGATGGGCCATCATTGACTCCGTAGTCCCATACATTAAAAATTCTTCTGCTGCTCTTTTCATTACCCTCGACGGCAGGTATGAAGGATCGTCACAGGCACAACAGTCCGTCGAGGGTCTTCGTTCCATAACACTTAAACTCTTGGAATTTGGATACTAGGACTAGTACTGATTTCCACGACGAACCAGCCAGGACGGACACTCATGGATACGACGGATCGTAGTTTTAAAGCATCGTAACCCTACATAGGACATGACTTCCCCTATTCCCTCAACAGCTTCCACTACGATGGCCACCTTGGACGTAACAGGCACGCATGGATTGAAACAAGTTGTAGGTGGTAAATTTTCTGCATTTCCATGCTCAAAAAACTTCCATGTTCATCTTTAGACAGATTTCTGGCCAAATAAAAGAAACTTACATTTAAAATTATACAAAAGATTTTGGACACACACTAAACTTAAGGAAAAAGCATTAAAATACCGTGAAACCACAGTATATCAATTGGCTCCATTATTGTTTTTCTTCCATATATTGTAGAACAACGGTAGTGATGTTTCAATTCCCTAATGAACTTATTCTAGAGTGGAATGCGGAATTTTATTCCTAGGGGTCAAATTATTTCTTGATTTGAGGTTTGTAAGATGATAGTCAAGGTTGTTTATACCATGTGGTAAGGGTTAAGTACCTAGAATGTTAAAGTCCTTCTATTGAGTAAGTCCATGTAGTGAGGGAATTCGTAGATGTTTTTCCTAATTACCTTCCTGGAGTTCCTCCCGAGCGAGAAATTAACTTTGGCACTGATTTATTACCATATATGAATCCCATTTAAATTCCTCCATATAGGATGGCTCCGGGTGAATTGAATTAGTGTAAGCTCCAACTCAAGGACTTAGTAGGCAAGGGTTTCATTCAACCTAGTATTGTTCATCGGGTGATCTGGTCTTGTATGTTAAGAAGGATGGGTCCCTTAAATAGTGCATTGATTATCACAACTCAATAAGGTCACCATAAAGAATAAGTATCCTCTCCCTAGGATTGATGAACTATTTGATCAACTCACAGGTGATAGCTTCTTTTCCAAGATTGACTTAAGGTCAGGATATCACCAACTTAGGGTGAGAGGTGAAGACGTTCCTAAACCAGCTTCCCGAACTAGATATGGACACTATTAATTCATAGTTATGTCTTTTGGGTTAACAAATGTCCAGGCGGCGTTCATGGACCTAATGAATAGAGAATTTCAAGATTACCTCGACTCGTTTTTTATTATGTTCATTGATGATATTCTGATATACTCCTAGAATGAAGTTGAGCATTAGAGTCACTTGAGGTCGGCCTTTCAAGTCCTCAAAGAACACCAACTTTATGCAAAATTTAGCAACTGTTAATTTTGGGTTAGGTCAGTTGTTTTTGTTGTTCATATTATCTGAGGTGCTGGTGTAGAGGTTTATCCAAAGAATATGGATGCGGTAAGAAATTGTCCTAGACCTTTAACTCCCACAGACATATGAAGTTTCTTAGGGCTAGCCGTCTATTATAGAAGGTATTTTGATGGATTTTTGTCTATTGTTTCTCCATTGACAGTTTTGACTCAAAAGAAGGTGAAGTTTGAGTGGTTGGAAGCTTGTGAAAGATGTTTTCAAGAGTTTAAAGATAAGCTTACCTCCGCTCAAGTGTTGACCTTACCAGAGGGCAAATAAGGCTTTGTAGTGTATTGTAATTCTTCCCCAGTGGGCTTGGGATGTGTACTCATGCAGCATGGTAAGGAGATAGCTTATGCTCCTCACTTTAGCTCGATCAACCTCTTTGCCCTTTTCTGAAATGCGATGACCCAACACAATACCCTCTTTTACCATGAAAAGATACTTTTCCCAGTTTAGTACCAAATTGCAGTCTTCACATCTCTAAGAACCTCAGATAAATTGTTTAAGCACCGCTCAAATGAATCACCAACACCCGAAAAATCATCCATAAAAACCTCATAGTATCCTCCACCATGTCAGAAATATTAGATCATCATACTCTCTGAAAATTTGCGGTTGCTTGCACAACCCAAATGGCATTCTTCTGAACGAAAAGTCCCATATGGACAAGGAAAGTGGTTTTTCTCTGATCTTCTGGTGCAATAGAAATTTGATTATACCCCGAATACCCATCAAGAAAACAATACCACCCTTTTCCGGCAAGTCTATCCAACATCTGATCCATGAAGGGCATGGGAAATGGTCTTTTTCAGTCCATGAGTTCAGTTTACGATAATCCATACACACCCTCCATCCAGTAACCGGTCTCATTGGAACAAGTTCATTCTTTTCGTTGGGGACCACAGTCATTCCCCCTTTCTTAGGTACACACTGAACCGGGGATACCCACTACTATCGGATTGGATAGATTACTCCAGCATCCAACCACTTGATAATTTCCTTCTTCACAACCTCTTGCATAGAGGATTCAAGCGTCTCGGTGCTCAATACTCGGCTTATGATCAGGCATGAGTTGGATTTTATGAGAGCAAATACCAGGAGGGACCCAATAATGTCCGCAATGGTCCCCCCAATGGCTCTTTTGAACCTNTCTAGGCAACTCAAAGTTCATGAGAAGAATTATTCAACTCATGACCTTTAGTTAGCTGTTGTAGTTTTTGCCTTAAAATATGGACACATTATTTATATGGTGTGCATGTTTATGTATTTAATGACAATAAAAGTCTTAAATACGTGTTTACACAAAAAGAGTTGAATCTCCGGCAGAGAAGATGGTTAGAATTGTTGGAAGACTATGACATGAGTGTTCTTTACCACCATGGCAAGGCCAATGTGGTTGCGGATGCTTTGAGTTGTATGACTATGGGTAGTGTGTCTCATGTGGAAGATGACAAGAAAGAACTTGCGAAAGGCGTTCATAAGTTTGCTCGATTAGGTGTGCGGTTAGAAGATTATCCAGATGATTGGTATATAGTTTATCATACCTCTGACTCATCATTAGTGGTGGAGGCGAAATCTAAGCAGCATCTTGATCAACTATAGATGGAGTTGAAGGAATCGGTACTTAGTAATCTCAATGAGTCATTCTCCAAGAGGGGGATGGTGTTCTTAGGTACCAAAGGAGATTATGTGTACATGATGTTGAGGATTTGAGAAATCAAATTCTAGAAGAAGCTCTTCGTTCTCGTTGTTCTGTACATCCGGGTGCCACCATGATGTATCATGATCTTAGAGATTTATTGTTTGGATGGTTTGAAGAGGTACATAGCGGAGTTTGTTGCTAAGTTTCCAAGTTTCCAACAAGTTAAAGCTGAGCATATTAAACCGGGTGGTTTAGCCCAAAGCATGTATGTTCCTACTTGGAAGTGGGAAGCCATCAATATGGATTTTGTTGTTGGGTTTCTTCGAACCCGAAGAAAAAGTGATTCATTATCACTTATTGTGGATAGGTTGACAAAATCTGCCCATTTTATTCCTCTTAAGTCTACTTACATGGCTGAAGACTATACAAGGATCTACACAAATGATGCGGTGAGTCTTCATGTGATTCTTTTGTCCATCATTTCGTATAGAGATTCCCCATTCACTTCTCATTTTTGGAAGGCTTTTAAAAAAGTTTTAGGTACTCAAGTGAAACTTAGTACAACTTTTAATCCTCAGAAAGATGGTCAAGCAGAATGTACCATTCAGACCCTTGAGGACATGATAAGAGCCTTTGTCATTGATTTCAAGGGAAGTTGGGATGATCACTTACCTTTGATCGAGTTCTCTTACAAGAATAACTATCATTCGAGCATCTTTATCGCACCTTTTGAAGCTCTTTATGATAGAAGATGTATGTATTCATTTAGATGGATTGAGATTGGTGAATCCTTACTCCTTGGTCCATATATTATCTATGAGGCTATAGAGATTGTTCGAATCATAAGATATAGATTAAAGATAGCCTATAGTCGGCAAAAGTTTTATGTCGACAATTGAAGAAGAAATCTTGAATTTAAAATAGGTGATTATGTCTACTTTAACATTTCACATATGAAAGGGTTGATGAGATTCGGTAGAAAGGGGATGTTGATTCCCCGGTATGTTTATCCATATGAGATTTTAAAAAGCGTTGGAAAGGTTTCCTACGAACTAAAACTACCTAGTGAACTAAGTTCGGTTCATCCGGTGTTTCATGTTTCTATGCTCAAGAAATTCATAGGCGACCTAGTGTCTATCTTCCTTATGGAAGTTTTAGTACCTTCACCAAACTCTGAACCTGTTGTTCATCCAAGTCTGATGCAATGATTACCGGTAAAGTGTCACCATTTCCTAAGAATTCATACCTAAGATGAGATGGGAGAGCTTTTAATTCAACTTTTGGAGCTTCCTCTATAGATGGTTTCGATGGGAGAGCTTTTAATTCAACTTTTGGAGCTTCCTCTATAGATGGTTTCGCAGGTGGGGACTCGCGATTCTTCATATCGAGCTCAAATTTCTTCGGTTTAAACCGAACATCACCTCGGTCAAGAGCCGCGACTAATGACTCATACTCTTCAATGCAATCGCTATCAAAGTTCATTATCACTGCCGCTAATGCTTCGACACCTAGATGTTCTTCTATTTGTGTCTCAAATGTCTCACCCATGTTGTAGGATATAGTAGATGCCGATTGGAGCTCACCACTCTGCCTCATGGACCTACAAACATTAAAGGTCACTTCCTCATTGTTCAATAGAAATTTCATTTGCCCCTTTTCCATGTCTACTAAGGCTCTTCCCGTAGCAAGGAATGGCCTCCCAAGAATAATGGGCACTTCAAAATCGACCTCGCAATCAAGAATAACAAAATCTGCTGGAAATATGAATGACTCCACTTTTACTAGCACATTGTGGAGTATCCCTATAGTCGTTTTACTTTTGATCGATCGATCAGCCATCATAGCCGCATCGCAGTGGGCTTTGGGTCACCCAAACCCAACTTCTTGTTAATCGAGAGGGGCATGAGATTTATGCTTGCCCCCAGATCACATAGTGCTTTCGCAAAATGTAATAGCCCGATTGTACAAGGAATAGTAAACGCACCCGGATCTTCTTTCTTTTGGACAAGAGATCTTGTAGCAATAGCACTACAATGATGCATTCTATCATCATCCTTAAAAGTGACCGGTCTTTTCTTTGTAACCAAATCTTTCATAAATTTGGCATAACTGGGCATTTGTTCTAAAGCTTCTGTCAAAGGGACATTGATAGAAAGTTGCTTCAACATTGTTATAAAACGCCGGTCTTTGCCATCCTCGGTCTTTTTCACTAATCTCGGAGGAAATGGGGGTGGTGGCCTAGGCATAGGAGTTACCTTTTTAGGCACTTCAGCATCTTTTGCAATGTTATCCCCTAATTCAGCATCAACTTCTACCACTTTATCAGATTCTGTTGTCACCTTATTCTCATCAGATGGCATAGGTGGATCAATGGTTTGCTTACCCCCGCGAGTAGTAATTGCCATACAATGTCCATCATTTTTCAGATTTTGGACAGTGTTGCTAGGAAGAAGGCCCGGTTGCCGTGTGTTCACAGTTGTAGATAATTGGGCCAATTGTAACTCAAGTTGCTTAATTGATATTGCATGGGTATCAACTTTTTGCCCAATACCCGCTAAATCATTTCTCAACTCTTTATTGTGCTCATCACTAGCATCTAACCTCCTCATCATTTTATGCAACATATCCTCAACTCGTGACATACTACCTCCACCATCCCTAGGAGTAACTTCCCGATTTTGAAGAGGAACATAGGGTCCATTCCTGTCGTTTCTATTACCATAGTTACCCCTGACATAATGACCCTCACGATTGTAGTTACCATAGTTCGGACCTTGGTTCCCTTGACCTTGGCGCCAATTATCCTGATTTGAGCCTTGGGCGCTTGGTCGGAAACCCCCCATCTGTTCATTTACTACATAGGAATCCTCCTTATAATAACACTCATCGATTGGAGGTGGTGGTTTAGCCAAGTAGTTGACTGCATTAACCTTTTCTGCACCCCCAGTGACATGTTTTAGTACCAACCCAAGCTCAGTTATCATTTGAGCCATTTCTTCACGAATATCATCTGTGGATGGGTTGTGAGTGGACTGCACTGCAAAGGTGTTTTCTCCCTGTATCAGATTTTCTAGTACTCCAAGCTTTGTTATTCCGGAGATTTTTTCTAATTTTTCAGCGATCTCAGCATAAGGACATTCTCCATAAGATCCACCGGCTATAGTGTCCAATACCGCTTTGTTGTTATCATCTTGTCCCCTGTAGAAGTATTCTTTCAGTGACTCATCATCTATACGGTGATTTGGAACACTTCTCAAGAATGAGGTGAATCTATCCCAAGAACTACTAACTGACTCTCCTGGTAGTGCCACAACGTTATTCACCCTGTCTTTGTGGTTTAGTTTCTTGGAGACCGGATATTAGCGTGCTAAGAAGACATCCCTCAGTTGATTCCAAGTAAAGATGGAGTTGTATGGGAGCTCAGTGAACCAAATAGCAGCCTCTCCCGTCAGTGAGAGAGGAAACACTCTGAGCCCTATCACATCTAGATCCAAGTCAGGCCTCCCCACACAACTTTTACACACTGCCCTTACCTTAGCTATATGGGCATGTGGATCCTCAGAAGGTAGCCCTGAAAACAAACCTCTGGTAGTGAGCATTTGCATCAGACTACTAGTTACCACAAAAGTGTGGCCTGTAGGTAGAGGAGGCAAAACCAGTGGTCCATCCGAATCTTCTATGTTATCATAGCCTCTGTAGTATGCTTGGGGCCGTGGAGCGGGATTTTGTCCCCTCTGTTGATGTTCACCCGGAGCTTCGGGTAACATCTGACCATGAGCATCAATCGGAGTTGGGATGTTCTGGTTTGGATCATCATCATTGATTCCCAAATTACGATTCATGTTTCGCAGTGTACGCTCTAACTCGTGATCGTAGGGGAACAATGGTTCTCTTCCTCTCTGTGTATTTGGCATACAAGGAGGATAGTTCTGAAAAGAAATCAAAAACAATAACAAAAAGTAAAATCAAGAAAATATCAACTAAACTATAGTAATAAGTTAAAATTAATCTAAAAACTAAAATCCCCGGCAACGGCGCCAAAATTTGATACGCTCAAACTTACTTCTTAAATGAGAAGTAAAGCGGTCGCGTCAAGTAAATAACCCAACTAGTGAGGTTGGGGTCGTTCCCACGAGGAAAATAGTCTAGACTTAACTTTAACTTGTTATTACTATTGTTCGGTTGATAACTTCCTTAGAAAGTAAAAACATAAAAATGTAAAAGGGGGGTTTGTATTTTCCTAAAAAGTAAAAAGAACAAACGAAATTGAAAGAGACACTTAACAGCTTTTAATGTTGGGTTTTAATCAATTAATCAAAGTAACTAGGGTTTACGTGTTCCCCACAGGTTCATAACTTGATAATTCTAACTATAACAATTCTTTCCTAGTATCTTGCATGCAAAGTGATAAGTTATGTATTTCTAAATCCTTGGTCCGGCATCTAGAAAATCTCACTCCGCACCTTGGTCCGGCTACGTGTGTTGCTTTCCTAACCCTTATCGTTACCTCATATTAAGCATCGTATTCGATATTTGACTAAGTTACTACCTTGTACCAATCAATACTAGCCTATTAGATAGTATACACTAAATCTATGTTAATAATTCTTTTCCTATTATCTGCCTCCTTGGTCTGGCAAGTAGCATTAAGGCGAGTTCTAACGTTGATCATCCGTTAAAAAGACTTCTAAGCGAAAGAATTATTAATACATGCAAGACACTATTCTAGAATTGTTATTTTAGCTAGGGTTTATCTCATTATTTGCCTATGGTTCCCACAACCCTAGTTATGGAGTTTAGTTACTCATCGCCATAAACACAATATTCAAATATATTAAATAAGAATTCATGTACTTACTTCAATGAGAAAGAGTAAAGTCCAAAAGATTGCTTGATTAATCACCAAAATTACTTGCAAGAATTCTCAAAGTAGTCAATAATCTCACGAAAAGTTTAATGATTATCGAGAATCTCACAATACAATGTTTACGAATACGGAGTTTCAATAATCTCAGAGTCTAACTATCAGGTCTCTAACCTCAAAAACGAGGTTTTTCGAACTATTTATAAAAAAATTCAAAAACCTAATTAAACAAGAATTCTAATTACTGGAAATCTGCCAAAACGCGGCTGGGTCGATGGACCACGCGACGGACCGTTGTGGTCATGACGGACCGTCGTGTACTCCGTCGTCCCATACTTGGTCATTTTCTTCTGCTGCTTTCTTCATTCCCCTCAACGGAAAGTGTGACGGACCGTCATAGGCACAACGGTCCGTCGAGGGTCTCGTTTCAAAAGACTTCAATTCTTGGAATTTGGGTACTGGGATCACTTCTCTGATCTTCACGACGAACCTGCAGGACGGACCGTCATGGCCATGACGGACCATCACAAGCTTCGTAATCCCACATTTGTCAGACTTCCCCATCTTCCTTCAGCAGCTTCTCTACGCTGCCACCTATGGACCGTCACAGGCATGACGGACCGTCATAAGCTCCGTAGGTGGTCTCTTCTGCATTTCTCTCTCAAAATCTCCGCATTTGGCTCTGGACAGATTTCCTGCAAAACAAAGAGAAACTTGTATAAAAATTAGCACAAAAAGGGCTTTTGGACACACTAAACTTAAGGAAAAAGTATTAATTATACCGTGAAGCCACGGTATATCACCTACCTTCCTCAAATGGGAAGGGACACCCCTCACTTCAAGTTCACTCGGTGCTAAGCTAAGTTTCTTTTATTAAAAGCCTTTATTACATTACTTTATAAAACACAGGTTTTAGGAGATTCAGTATCCATATGCTTAGCTCATAGGTTAAGGATAAGAAGTCCTTTCGTCAACCTATATCAAGTGAGAAAACCTTTCACATGGACATAGCATATGTAAGCATCTATCTTGTTTAGGATACTGTTAAGCACACCTTTGAAGAGACCCTCTATTGACTAGATCATCATACATGCGTGTGTACATATATGTGAGAAAACCTTTCACATAAAACCTTTAGACCACACATGTTCCTACTTTACTTCAGTCATGCATAAGTGTACAAGTGGAACTATATGAGTAATGCTTTCATCATACCACATACTTCAAATTATAGCATATAAAACATGTTTATAACATACTCATGCATTCATATCCATGTACATAAGAAACCAAACCTAGGAACTATCCTATCAGGGTGCACACTCCTATGGATATGGATTGATATGGGGCTTTCTACTTCTTACCTATTCACTTCTACTTGAACTGTGCAATGCGAAGGTCACATACCCTTGTCCATACTATTACACCTATCAAGTCACCCTATTTAAGGAATACATAACATACTTTACATACATTTACCTTACATGAATAGTAGTAGACATATAGTGAATATGAGATCAACCTTTCATTAGACACCATGACCGTTTATTACATTGTAAGCATGAATAATGTGTGAGTGTGTGTACATTGGTCAATATGATCACATAATAGCTATCAGCAATAATTTGAGGAAGCCACCCTCTTAAGACCATAATTCCCAACCAAGCATAGACCACACAACACAATTTAGCATAGGAGGAAAGCTAACTTCATATTACACTTTAAGACTCCCAACATTAGCTATTTTCACCTTCACATAGGGGTTCATGAAAAGTTGTGACTTTTATTGAAAAGTTGTAGCTTTTATGAAAAGTTGTGACTTTTATGAAGAGTTACGACTTTCATGAAAGGTGGTGATCTTTCAGAAAAGTTGTGCCTTTTTCAAAGAGTTATGACCTTTCCAGTAAGATAGTTATAATTTGTTCACACTATCCTTTGTTGTCTATAAATAGCGGGGTTTTCTCTCATTTTAAAATAACAAAATTTCTGAACTTCTTGTCCTTCTTCTGCACATTTAAGTTAAATATTTGATTAAGAACTTCTTCTTCTTCTTCTTCTTCTTCTTCTTCTGCACAACAAATATTTGTGTAGTTTGCTGCTTTTGAGTGGGTCACTAACAAGGAGACACTCTGCATTCAATGGGCTTGATTTTTCCTTTTTGTTTCATTCTACTGTCACAGATCCTGGTATGTTTTTTGACAATAGTTAATTTATGCTTATGATATTAATTGTTTCTTTTACTACATATTTCAAACTTTTTTGTTTATATTTCGGTAAAGTTATTGTTATAAATATATTTCTTAGTATAAACTGTATGTAAATCTAACTATTCTTATTCACAAATATGTTTTTACAAAATATGTTTATTTACAACATTCTCTAATGAAATCTTTTCTTGTTCATGAGATCAAGACTAAAAGTTTATATGATTTTTTTATTGGAGTAAATGTCAATATTAAAAAGAGAAAAACAATAGAAAGTCAAATGATTAAATCAAAACCAGAAATTAAGTATAATTATATGATACACAAGAATTACTGTTCTCTCACACTAAAGTTCACACTAAAGTACTTCTAATCTTTTTTCCCATTTTCCTTTAATTCTCGTTCATCCTTTTCAAGGATCCTTAATGTTTTGTTTGTGCACAACTTCATACCAATATTAAATATCGAATTTGGATTTTGAAAGATTGCATTTTAATTTTTAAACACATAATGACTACATATTACTTATTCTTATATCATATGATTGTGTAACCTTTGTTCTTGATAAACATTCGTTATACATATATTTTTAAAAATATTTGATATTTTGAACGTAATTGATAGTGTTATACTAACAAAATTTTCAAACAAGAAAATTGAGAGATATTCATTTGACTCTCTAATAAAATACACTATGTAACCATGGTAAAATAAAATTATATAAACATGGACAAAATAGTGTTATGATTTGTTATTATGCCTTCTCTTTTAATATAACAAATGGTACACTATAACTGAATGACTTTTCATGAAAAGTTGTGACTTTTATTCAAAATTTGTGACTTTTACGAAAAGTTGTGACTTTTATGAAGAGTTGTGACTTTTATAAAAGGTTGTAAAATTTATGAAAGGTTGTGACTATTCCGAAAACTTATGACCTTTCCAAAGATTTATGACTTTTTCTAATAGTTTATGAGGAGTTTTCTCTAATTTTAAAATAACGAAAGTTCTGAAATTCTTCTTCCACACAGTCAAATATTTGATCCAGAACTTCTTCTTCTGCACAATTAAATATTTATGTATTTTGCTATTTTTGAGTGACTCACTAACAAAGTATTTACTCTGCATTCGTTGGGCTCATTTTTTTATTTTTTTCTTTTATTTTATTGTTACAGATCGTAATATGTTTTTTATACAGTTTTACTACATGTTTTAAACTTAGTTTTTTATATTTTTGTAAAGTTATTGTTAAAAGTATTTGTTAGTAGGAACTATATGTAAATCCAATTGTGCAATATCACAAATAACTTTTCACATAATACATTTATTTACAATATTCTCCAAAGAAATCTTTACTTCTCCAAGATATCAAGCCTAAAGATTTATCTAAATTTTTTTGTTGTCATAATAGTGTTAGTATAAATAGGAGTAAAATAATTAAAGTAAAATGATAGAATTAAAACTAGCAATTATTATAATTAAATGATACACAATGATGACTATTCTCTCACACCAAAGTAAAATTTTTTGAGCTTTTTCCCCATTACCCCTTACATCTCTTTCATACATTTCAAGGATCCTTAATGTTTTATTTGTGTGCAACTTCAATTCCAGAACACTCTCATAATTATATGTAATGACTACTTATTACCAACTTGTATATCATATGATTATGGAACTTTTGCTCTTGATAAAGACATTAGTATATATATATATATATATATATATATATATATATATATATATATATATATATATATATATATCTAAAATATTTAATTTTTTCAAAGTACCATATAGTGTTATACTAAAGAAAATAGTGTTATGATTTTTATTTTTGCCTTTTCTTTTAATTTAATACTCTAAAAAAAAGATTATATAAAAATCTATAACATCAAAATACAAGAAAAGTATATTCTAATAAATTTGAAGAAAAATATTTTAACCACACGAAGTACGGCCCATTTACTTGTTAAGAAATAAATTAATACACCTTTCTTAGATCCATTAGGGTTTTTACGAAAAATTGATTGAATCCCTTCACCGAAAAGCTTTTTGTCATAAAATGTCTAATAAAAAAGTTTTGTCAAAAGTATTAAACCATTAAAAAAATGGAGAAGTGAGCTTTAATAAAGATAGATGAGTCTTCAACTACTTCGATAAAGATTATTTTGATCAACTTTGATTTTATTGCTTTTCTGATTTGTTGCAAAAAATGAGGATTTTATTTTAAATATACATATCTCAAGTATTTATGACATATCCCTTTTCAATTTACTCTATTTGAATCTAATTAACCTATGTTTGGAAACATAATCATTTTTTTAAATGATTTAAAAGTATGTGTTTACCCTTCAAGATAATAATAACTTATACCTATAATTTCATAAATTAAACAACAATTTAAAGTTAACTTAGCATCACTTTAGTAAAAAAAGGTGTCCTACTTCACTAATATAATGTACATTGTTTGACCTCGAGTAAAAATGGGGTATAACATTAAAAATATTATTACACATAAGTCAAAGTATATGAAGATTTTGCCAATGGATGAGTTAAATGGTACTAGAGGATCAAAGGAGAACATAATAATAATAGCATGAATGCAGTTAAAAAAACAATTATCATAAATCAAAAGTGTTGAATTCATAAGTATAATTTATTATTTAACTAGGTAATTTGTCCGCGCTTCGCGCTTCTATAAATAATAATTGCATTGAACTTGCAAATATTCTTTTCTGTAATATCCATACATTAAAAATAATGTTAAATTAGGTGCTTAAAAATATAAGCAACATTTATAAATTATATTATATTTCATTATCACATAGCTCAACAACCTTTAATGAATGAATTATTAACAAAATAACAAATCATTGGTTCTATAATCAATTTAAAAAGCTAAATAAACTAGTAAATAGGAATATATATACAAAGGAATTTTGTAATAAAAAGAAACAATTATGTTGCATAGATTATAGAATTCTCAAATATGTCTTAGGAGAAAATTCAAATATTTTCTAACATATTTGAAAAAGAAATAACACTTGAACATGAAAGCAATTATAACTTTTGAACATGCATAATGAGTTTCTTCAATTGATAAGTGAGAAATATCATATCTAACTAAAAATAGATAATATGTAATCTTATATATAGAACTTATAAATTATTAAATTTAATATAAAATATCAAAACATGAATTCTTGAAATTGAGTATAATAATTATTTTCTACAAAATGAGTATCTGTAATATATGTGTATATGTTCAATATAACCGCAGACAATGATTTTGCAGAAATAAAAACAATAGAGTTTAAAACATGTACTCAAAAAAAATAATTAATATTATAAGCATACACTAATGAGTGTAAAATACATACCAGGATATGTATAAATAGAATGGAATAGAAACAAAAATATCAAATCCATTGAATGCACAATGTTCCTTTAAGAAATTCATTCACCTCAAATACCATAGGTTTAAAGAACTACATTCGCTCAATATGAAACGATTTTTTTCATGAACTTATTGACACAAAAACCATTTGTGTTAGTAAGTCACCCCAAAGAAGCAAAGTTCACGAATCATAAATTTGAAGAAAGTAGAAGAAAAAGAAGATTAGAATTTTTATTTCTTTAAAATGAGAGAAAATCCCACTATTTATAGACAACAAAGGGTAGTTTGAACAAATCTTTATTGTACCTTATCAGAAAGGTTACAACTATTAGGAAAACTTTTAATCTTTCGAAAAGTTCACAACCTTAAATAAAAGTCACAAATTAGCATAAAGTCGCAATTTTTCATTAAAGTCTCAACTTTTCATAAAAGTCACAACTTTTGATAAAAGTCGCAACTCTTATTTAAAGTCACAACTTTTCATAAAAGTCACATTATTTTCATGAAACATGAAGTCTAGTTTTGGAAATCAATAAATTCAAGAGAAAATTTTAGATTGTGGTGGCGCCATGTAGTGGGGCTTAGGATTCTCTTTCATATAAATATAGGATATGAGGGATAGGTAATATTTTTATCAATAATAACAAAAAATTCAGCTAATTTTGATGCGAATTTTTGTATTCTCATAAAGATATAATATTTAGTTTCCCTAATTTAGCATATTCAAAATGGTAATGTAACACTTCAAATTTGAGAAAATAGAATCAATTGCAGCTTTCCCGGACCTAGTAAAAGAACCACAAAATCTACTGATGGTCCATGGTCAGACAAACAATCCGTAGATGGGGTCCATCGTTGATGACCAAATATTTATTGTCTTTGATCTAATCCACGGTAGGCCAGTGCAAATCGTGGTTAGATCTACAAACTGTAGGTAAGGGTCATCAACTAGTTAGAGGGAAATTGTTGTTGGGTAACCTTAAAATTGTCATAACCCTTCGCAAAAAAAGTAATTAGTAGACCATGACCTACAAAACAATAGATAATTGAATCATCTTTCCAGTGCCATCGAGTTTGCAAAATCTCCTCATCAAGTAAAAATTTATGCTCTTTTTAGTGAAACTCTTTCAGACATACTTTATCGCCGACACCACTTACGGTTTGTAGGTCGACCTACAAATTGTATAGCCCTCCGTGGGTAGCCTTCTATAGCTTTTATTTTAGGGTCCTTTAGGTCTTTTTCTCATACGATTGTCCCTTAAACGTCGGCGTTTTATGCCTACACTTACTTATTTTAAGACTAAAAACATAGTAAGATTTACCCAGAACCCTCGTTAAAGTAAAATAATCAAAACATAGAGAAAAAAGAAGAGTAAGAGTCAACAAAAAATCCTAAGAACAAGAGGAAGTACTCTTCAAAGTATCAACTCCTAACTTGAAGATTTCCTCTATAGATTTTGTCATTAGGTGTAGGTTATTTTACTAGTGAGTTACTCTCACACAATGGGTATCTTTAATTCAATAATATCTTGATTCTCTATATAATGTTTAGACTTACTGTTTCTAGAACATTAGATAATTTTTACGAATGATACAGAAATTTTCCTTGCACAATATCTTAGAAAGTCACCTTAACAAATCTTGTAGAGTTAGAAACTGTAGATTTCTATATAATTCTACGCATTGATTTGTTAAATTCCTGTTATGCCTTAGTCGATTGTAGAACTCTAATTGTTTGGTTTCAATTTCCAACAAGCAAGTCTATGAATGGAAGGTAGTAGCTCAGTGCCTGTAGGTCGAATTATCTCTGAGATTAAGGACATAAAGGTGTTCTAGAGGGTGATGTAGCACATTTTGATGAAAAAAGGAAGGAATTAGATAAATATTTTCATCAGCTTTCTCGCTTAAGAGTTAGTTTTACATAAACATAAGGTGGCATGTGTGATAGTGAATAATAGATCAAAACCTTCATTGGTTGCAAATGTAAAGGCAAAATATTAAAATTATCATATATCATTAAGTTAGAAGGTGCATTTCCACAACATACGGTATAGGTTTTCTCTTAAGGGAAAATTTTTCTCTCATTTGTTACTAAGGTGGATGAGTAGTTGAAGCAGTCATAAAGACCAAGTATCCTAATCTCTTTCCTTTTGTTCTTGTTTCTGTAACACCAGTATCTTAAATCATACCTCACTGTAGATTTCAAGAAGTTGTAGGAGCAACCCACAGTGTCCACACACAAACTGTAGGGTGAAGCACGACCCATGGTGGTGGTCCGTGGTTCGCATGTGCAACCCTCCCCAAAACCACTCTGAAAAATCCCTCTAAGTGTTGAAACATGGTCGAACCCATGGACTGTAGGTTAAGTGAAGAACCGTTGCTCAAACCCTCAAAATTGAGTCTCCCCTAATGGGAGACGTTTGAACAACACGGACCATCAGTCCATCGACGGTCAGTTTGTGATCCCATTAGAAGTTAAGTCAAGGTATTTTGATTTTTTCCTTGTGTGTTTGACACTAAAACTACATCGTTTAACCCTTAAACTTACTAGTTTTTGTTACTTTTATCCTAGAAATATAACAAAACAATCTTTGAATTTAAGGTAGTAGCTCAGTGTTTGTAGGTCGAATTATCTCTTAGCTTAAGGACTTAAAGGTGTTTTAGAGGGTGATATAGCACATGTTGAGGAAATATGAAGGAATCAGCAAAAGATATTCATCATCTTACTCGCTTTGGAAATAGTTTTACGTAAACATAAGGTAGTGTTGTGATAGTGAAGAATAGATCAGGCAAAGGTTAAGGGAAAACATTAAAGCTATTGTATATCATTCAGTCACAAGGTGTACTTCAACAACAAAATGTAGAGGTTTTCTCCCAAGTGAAATATTTTCACTTATTTGTTCCTAAGGTTGATGACTAGTTAAAGCAGTCATAAAGGCCTAGTATCCTCATTTCTTTCCTTTCATTCCTATTTGTATAACACCAAGTATCCGAAAATAGACCTTATTGCAAATTTCATGAAGTTTAAGGTGCAACTCATCCACAACCAGATCGTAGGGTGACCCACGACCCTTGGTGGTGGTCCGTTGTTTGCATCTACAACCATCCCCAAACTCACTCCTATAAATCCCTTTAAGTGTTTACCCACGATCGAACCCATGGACCATAGATCAAACCGTAAAAATTGAGTCTCCCCTCATGATTCACGATTGAACAGCATGAACCGTCATTCCATCGATGGTTCGTTAGTGATCCCGATAGAAGTTAAGTCAGGGTCTTTTGTTGTTTTCCTTATGTGTTTGACACCTAAACTACGTCATTCAACCCCTAAATTTCATACTTTTGGTTAGTTTTAGCATATAAATATAGATGCAAGTTACCTAAGTCATACCATTCACAAAAACATTGAAAACTAGTGCATAAAGGAGTGAAAGAGGCAATCGAAGCCGTCCTAAGAATGCATGTAATCTGCATCAGTTCCAGGCTGAAATAAAAAAGATTTCGTTGTGGAATTCTTCACTAAATTTGTGGAATTTAACTAGTGGGTTCCTTTAACACATTAGGTCTCTATATTTTAGTTAGAATCTTGATTCTCTTAATATCTTTTAGACCTAGGGTTTCTTGAATGTTAGAAATTATTGGCTTTTAGCTGTTAAAATGATACAAATCATATTATAATGTTGTAGAATTGTTTTTTCCAATATTTATACATAAACTCATAACCTAGTTGTATAGGTCTTTTGATTCACCAATTACATATGTTAGGTCAATAAATTCATTTTTGTATATTAACTTGGTTCAATTTTCATCCTTTGTATGTTATAACTTGGTCATTGCATTCAGTTTAGTCATGTGCAGTATTTTTAGTATCCTGATCATATTCAACTCATATTCTTTATCAGTTGTTGAGTTATGTCATTGTTCAACATTACTTTATTCTGCATGCTTAGTATCTTTCACATACTGAAGCATACTCTTATCTACATCTTATTGTTATTTAGGTTCATGGTCATAGTAGTTAGATCACATATACATCGGTTTCCGATATTACTTAAGAAGAATCAGTGGCGAGTCCTCATTCTTCGAGGACTAGGGACATGATTATATTTGTTGCTATTATCTTTAGCTTCATTTTTGCTAGACTTAGTCGGGGCATGTCCCAATCTTTCTAGTCAGTGGAGACTTTATTCTAGACATAGTAAGATTCATCTTCTAAATTGTATTCAAACTCTAAGTTTTCATGTATTCAGATAGTATATGGGTATTCCCCATCATTTAGGTTTACATGATGATTTAGCTTCCGCACAATATTTCTGTAATTCAAATTATTTAATTAGGCTTATGATATGCCAGCAGGGATAGTTTGGGGTTATTGTGATCTTAGGCCCCATGTCTACGTCCAGGGGTTGTATCGGGGCATGAAAAATTTGGTATGAGAGAATTAGGTTTAAGAGTCGTAGGATGTATGAAAAACAATACTAAGTAGAGTCATTTTCATGGGATTGAAATGCACAAAATTTATTGAGAGGGAGGCTGCAAAGTGTTTTTGGAAAAAACTTCATTTCCTTGATACTCTTATCATGCCTGAGGTATGATCGAACTTTTTGTTCTAATACTTCATTGTGTGTTTCATATCATGTCTCTTCGTAGAGCTTACACAAGGAATGTGCATGATAGAAATTAAAATGCATCTCCTCAAGTCCCAGATAAAGAAGTTCCAAATGTTGAATTTTGGAATGCTATCATGTTTTTGGCTCAAAGTGTGACCAACTAGAACAATCAATGAGTTCTCATTCCGAGAAATGCTATAGTCCTAACAAAAAAATGCTAATGCATCAGGTGCAACTAGAGTTTGGGATTTTTGTTTGGAATTTTGTTAGGATGAATCCACCTTAGTTCCTAGGATTGTAAATTGGTGAAGATCTCCAAAACTTCATTGGTAATGTTAAGAAGGTCTTTTGAGTAATGCTTATAATTGGGAATGATCGAGTTGAGTTGACATCTTACCAACTTAAGGATGTATTTATATATCTGGTATACTTAGTGGAAAGAGAACAGGGGCATGACTCAATTTCGTTGATTGTTGACGAAGTTACTAACTCTTAACGCTTTTTGGATTTCAAGACTACAAATTCGGTAAAGGACTATGTAAAACTTTACATAAGTGAGATATTCAAGACTACAGATTCGACAAAGGACTATGTAAAACTTTACATAAGTGGATCAGGAACACAAGTGATCCTAAGTCAAATCCTGCTTGCATGATCATGAACTTACCAAAGATAAATTGAATAATAAACTGATGCATAAGCTATAATCATAAATAAAATAAAAAGATGGAGAATACCCATATACTAACTAAGACATATGAAAACTGATGAGTTTAATACCAAAAAAGATTTATCTCAATTCTAAGATGAATAAAACAATTTGTAAATAGCTTCTAATTGACTTCAAATGCTTGGACAAGCCCTAACTAAGTCTAGAAAAACATAAACTAAAGGACTAAAAATACTTAAAAGACACACATGACTATTGTCCTCGTAGATTGAGGACTCACCATTGATTCTTCTAAACTAGAGATCATGAATCGATCTAAGTGTGATATGGATGTTCAGAACCTAAACCTTCATCACAAGAAGATGTAGTGCACATATGTGTCTGTACTTAAAATGTATTAGAGCATGTAGGATAGATTAGAGATGAAATACATATAACTAGACAAAGCAATAAATAAATGAAATAATTTGAACATGATAAAGATGCTGAAATAATAAACATGACTAATATGAATGTAATGACAAATTATAACACGATGAGACAGAAAAGTGAAACATGGGCAGTGCAATAGAGTCTATATAAAATATGGGAACTACTAATAACCGATAATAAAAAAACATGACCTAACTCTGGAGTCCGATTTATACGGCCCATCAAGAGGCATACTAGCGTCATAACTGAAATGATGCCCACAGAGGGGACTTAAAACATATGTGGCTAGTAGTTCAAGGATTATTTGGGGAAGTTGAACCCTAGTTCAACTCGGTATTATGCTACTCCGAATGAATTAAGTAATAACATATTTATGATTGAATTTCTTTAAGTTATTGGATATATCACATTGAACATGCGAACTGAGAATACAATAATTAAAATGATATTGACGCATTAATAAATGAGGCATGTATATCTGAATAACTAAAATATCTAACCTAGCATGTTTAGTTCAAGAACTAAAGAAATACATAGCTAGGGTTATAAAATTCATGCAATAAAGTTAATGCTAATATACTAATCTGATTTGGATTATTCTAATGTCTAAGAACCCAATAATTCTAAAATTCAAGAAACCCTAGTTGTAGTCATAATTGGGGAATCAAGAAACTGACTAAAAAATAGGACCTAATGGGTGAAAGGAACCCACTAGTTATATCCCACATACCTGGTGACGAATTCCATGGATAAATCTTTAGATATTGGGGATGGAGCATATGGAACCTTTTTGCGTTCTTGAACTAGGGTTGTTGACCTTTTTCTCTTCTCATCATTCTAACTTTGTATGTTCTGATTGATTATTTGACTTAGGAAAGTTCTAGTTATATTTCTATGCTTCAACTGATTAAAATCTCATGATATAGGGTCAAAATGACGTAGCTTAGGGATCCTACAAAATAGGAAAAGACTAAAAACCATTGAATTAACTTCTGTTTGAGTGGCAGATGGATTAAACCTATGCGTCGTAGTTCAACTATACAGTCTGTAGATTGGGGTTGTAAGTCAAGTTTTCTCGACATGGCTTAACTAAACGAGCATTATGTTTTACTCAGAGGTTGAATTTTAGTGAACTCGTTGGCATTGGAAAGAGGATCAATAAGCTATCATATTATAGGTCATGGGATGCCTAATTTATTTTGTGCTAATATATATGACTATTTAAAGATTACCCAATCAATAATTTCATCTAACTAGCTGTTGACCCCCACTTATGGTACGACCCAAAGACCTTAGATTAAATAATGGTCTGTTATGGTCTGCCGTAGTTCATGTCAAAGTCTAGGTAAAGGTGTCTTGATCCACAGACGCAGAGCACAGAACGGTATCTGACCTTCATACATTGGTCTGTCCTTGGGTAAAGACTTCGCCAATTTCAATAGCTCAGTTTATGGGAGGGGTTGTAGTGGTGAACCACGTCTCGTAGGTCAGACTATAGTCTGTAGGTTGCGACCATAGGTTGCACCTGAAACTTCTATAAATATATAATCTTTTGTATGTTTTGGATATGATGTGTTACATTATCACCCCTTATAAAATATTCGTCCTCGAATGAAGACTAAACTAGTTGAAAGGGAGGGAGAGCGCTGCAATCCCTACCACTAAAAAGTAATTACTGAATTCCATGAACATGCAATATGCTGAAAATGCAAGTTCAAACTTAGGAGTATGAATCTAATACTAAATTCACACATGAAGGACTGAAAACTAAAGATGAACTATTATCTCAAACTGGAGTGGAATCATAATGAAAGAGGTGAGTATACTTGGATTTCATGGATGCTTATGCTTCCCAAGTATCTCCCTCTACGAACTTTCTCCTCCACCAAACTTTGACTGAAGTGACGAATGTTAGTACGAATGATGGACCGACCACACAGTTCTTCAATAGTGAGATTATCCATCACATCTACACTTTCTGAAGGCACAATAAATGCTGGATCACCCACACTATTCTTCAATAATGAGATGCCAAAGACTAGATACACAACTGTGAATTTTGTTGGCAACTCTGAACTCATTAACCACTTTACCCATGAAACCTCACAATCTCATTAATATAAGTTTGTTGTAATACTATATTGACTCCATACTCTTGACCACTATTAGCATGAAAACTTAGTGACACTATCACCTATCACCCAAATGGTGTCATGACGTTTGTGAGTAAGAGGTAACCCTGTGATGAAGTACATGTTGATCACTTTGCACTTTCAAGTAGGAATGTCTATCTCTTTTGTCATAATTTCTGGTTTCTCATACCTTGACTTGCGTGCAATTGGGGCACATAGCCACAAAATATCCTATATATCTTTTCATATTATTCTACTAATAGACTTTCCCGCAAGTCGCGACACATCTTAGTGGAACTTGGATGGATAGAATATCTAGATTTATGGACCTTTTGAAGAATATGATGGCTTAACTCACCCCCATTAGGAACATATCATCGACCCTGGTGGGGAAGCACACCATCTTCTCCTTGGAAGAAAACCTCAACTCGCTCTGATTGTGGATGCACTATTGAGTTCAAGAAAGATTGGATCATTGTGTTGCTTTTCCTTAACATCCACACCCAAAGAATATTCTACCCCATTCTGAACATTTACACCAGCATATGATATGCTCTTAAGACGAACTCTTAGGCGAGCAAGTTTGTGAGCATCCTTTGCTAGCTCTTTCATTTTTTCCTCAACATGTGCTACACTACCCATATATAGTCTGCTAAGGCAATCTGCTACTACATTTGCCTTACCAGGATGGTAATGCACCCTCATGCAATAATTGTTGAAGAACTCAATAACTCTTCTTTAGCAATGATTCAACTCTATATGGGTGAACAAATATTGAATACTCTTACGGTTTGTGAACCCACTTACATGAACACCATACAATTAGTGTCTCCAAATCATGAGTGCAAACACCATCTCTTCAAGTTCAAAGTCATGAGTCATTAATTCTTCTCATGCACCTTAAGTTGTTTGGAAGTAGAAGTTATAACCTTACCCCGCTGCATCAACACACAACCTAGGACAACTCTTCATGCATCACAATAAATCACATAAATGTTCGAACCCTTTTGTAGAGTTAAAATAGGAGTTGTAGACAACCTAGTTTTCAATTCTGCAAAGCTTTTTCCAGAATCACCTCACAACTGAAAGTTAACCATCTTTTGATTCAATATAGTCAAGGTAAAGTTATGGATGAGAATCCTTCCAAAAACCTTCTGTGATAACCTGGTAGACCTAAGAAAGTCCTGATATTTGTAGGAGAGGTAGGTCTAGGTCATTGTTTCACTTCTTCTATTTTCTGAGAATCTACTCGGATCCCTTCTGTAGATACTATATGTAGATAAAAGTGATTGAGTGTAACAAAATCTCACCCTTGTTGTATTTTGCAAATAACTAGCAATCCTTGAATGTTTGAAGAACAATTCTTAAATGACTCGCATGTTCTTCCTCATTCCCAGAGTAAATGAGGATATCATTGATAAAGACGACAATAAACAAGTCCTAGCATTGTTTGAAAATGTTGTTCATCAAATCCATGAAAGTTGCACGTTTATGGTTAGTCCAAACGACATAACTACGAAGTCATTATGACCATACCAATTTTTTAAGGCTTTCTTTAGAATATCATTGTCTCTGATTCTAAGTTGATGATAATCAGATCTAAGGTCTATATTAGAGAAATGACTGGCAACCTGAAGTTCGTCAAACATATCCTGGAGATGGGATACTTATTCTTGATTGTGACCTGTTTCAACTCTCTATTTAAGAAGTCAATGTACATTCTAAGAGAATAATCTTTCTTCTGTACGAACAACAATGGTGCACCACATGGCAATACACTATTTTAGATAAAGACCTTATCTAGAAGGTATTCTAAATACTTATGCAATTCCTTAAGCTTTATTGGAGCAATTCTTCAAGAAGAAATAAAAATATGTTGGTATCTGGAAGGATATCAATTCAAAATTCAATTTCCCATTCGGGAGGAACTCTAGAAAGATCTTCTGGAAACACTTCTGAAAATTCATTGACTATAGGAACTAACTCAAGAGTTGGGGTTTCAGAGCTATAAACCTTAACCCAAATTAGATGATAAAGATAACCCTTAGAGATCATCTTTTTGGCCTTAAAGTAAGAAATGAATCGACATATAGGTTCTAAGTTACTACCCTTACATTTTAAGATTTGTTCATTTGAAAACTAAATATAAACAATATTAAATAAGTCATAATAGGAATTAAACCAATTATAATGACCCTCAATATGAACTATGATAAACTAAAGATTCAAGTGAGTTTCTTGAGTTAATAACTTTAATAATTAATGAGAAATAGTATTACAGGGCTGGAATGAGTGGCTTTATGTAAAACCATCATGAAACGACCAAGAACTTCAAAAACTAGTCTTTTGTGTGCTAGTGTCCTTTTATGTTGGTTGTATGTGTTTTGGTGTGTTGTTACAAGTCTAAAATTATAGGAGGTTACCCTTGAATCTCGATGACCGGTTTAGGATCAAAATTTCCTTAAAAGACTCCCCAAATACCACCCTTAATGTTCCTTAAGGAAAACCGAAATGTTTTCCAAATAGATGCCTCGGCATTCTTTATTAACACCCTAAACAATGCCCTTTTAACCAGATAACGCCTCTTCAAAAGGGTGAGTGGCTCCAGACATAGTTGGGGGAGCTTAGCCCCCAAAATCAATTGGTGTATGAATCAAGTGATGGAAGATAATAAGGTACATCAACCAATTGGATGCCCGTCAATGGTGGCCGGAGATGGCCACCTACAGTTTTGTAAAATGTTTCGCAAATCAAGGGTTGTTTGGTATATTCTACCCTTGGATAGATTAATAGGGGTGGTTATTTTAGGTTATTTAGGGTACTAGATCTACAACCTAGAATAAAACTTCATTCTTCAAAACTCAAAACCCTTGCCTCCCCAAATTTCTCTTAAAACTCCATGGAAGCTTAGAGTAAAATTGGAGAGGTTTTCATTGCTTTCTTCTTCCACTTGGTTGAATTTTCAATACGAAGGTATGCTGACTCTTTCTCTAGAGTTAAATTCCTTTCTAGAGCAAATTCTAAAATAATTTTCAAGTTTCCAAAAGATGAACAAAACCCCATTCTTCCTCAAACTCATCGATTTTTGCATCAAATGGTTTTGAGAAAAAAATCTTTATGATTATACCTTGATTAATTGATGATTTCAAGTAAAAATTTCAATGAATCCATGATCTCTTTTATTCTTAGCTTAGGCTTGTAAAGTGGGTTTAAGAATTGTGATTTCTATGGAATGAATGGTGTTTAGATTTATTTATAGCATTGATGCTTGTTGTTATATATCTCTATATATAGTGAATTGTGGATGTAAGGATGTGTTTTTTATTTTGATCCTATGGGAATGAGTATGGGAAAGTTTTCTTGTTATGATTGAAAGCTTTGGATGTTTTGATCCACTTCTAGTGGAGGTGATTACTTCTTGTTCTTATTTGATTGTGATCTTGATGGCTCTATGATATGAATTTAAGTTTGTTGATGTTTCTATGTGAAAGATAGGCATATTGTGAAGTTGTGGTATGATGTTAAGTTTAACTTGAATAAAGCTATGTGATAATTTGAATGAAAACATATTTCCTCTAAATGTTGGTATGTGATGATGAAAGACTATGAAGATTCTATTAAGGTATTATGGTATCTTATTTAGGTTGACCTAGTTGTCCCTACTTATACATGAATGAAAAATGAGGTTTTCTAAAGTATATCTTGAACCGATAGACCTAAGAACGGTGCCCCTTCGTGATGAGTCTAGAACCATAAGTGAATGTGGAAAAATTTAATATGAAAAAAAGGTTTATAATGAATTGTATTAGAGAGACCGCACATTATACCCATTTCACGAATGAGCTATCCTAATGGACCTTGATAATTAGACCCTTGTGGATCCCTTCTTTATAGTGGTATTATGAGTTGGTAGATCTTACAGATGATACGTTCTCTAATACTCTTATGTGAATGAACTTACTCTATGAAAACCAAGGCAAATCACCGAGTGGATATGATTAAGGTAATATCTCTATTTGAAGTATGAGACTACAATACAAAGAATCCTTTAGAAGTCCCCTAAACCATGTGCCTACAAAGGATGTGTCCTTAGTTCTACCTTTTTCAAGTAGAACACCTTCCGCGGTATGGGATCTTATGACATCAGATTCCATACCTAGTTAGTGTGGTCTATGCTGGTTAATGCCTATTATCATCGGGTGGGATGTACACTTTAGCTATATGATAGGTTTGAAAATGTGTAGGTGCTAGAATTGGATGACATTTACAAATGGCACGAGTAGGATTTTAAGGTACTAAGATGGGTTCCCTAGGTATTCCAATACCATTCTGAGAAGTCCCTTAAGTGTATGATTGTCTCCTTTTAGTATCTCTAGTATTATATGTTGACTTGTTGTGTTGTGTTGGAAAACAAAATATCCCTACTTACGGAAGTTTTGAGGATCATCTTATTGTGTATGAAGGGTTTGTATCGGAGGCCACTTCATGTATTAATTAGGTGGGTCTTAGGTTTACCTTATGTAGAGGGTATGTATGGTTAAATGGGTTACTTCATGAATATGGTCATATCTTCTTAATTATTGTAGTATTATCTTGTATGTTGATGATTGACTTGTATGATGTCTTTGATACTTTGGTTATGAGACTTCATCAAAATAGAATGCAAAACATATTTCATATAAAATATCTTTTTTCCAATATAATTTACAGGGTCATCATACTTAGTGCTTAATTGAACTAATTCCATATTTTTCTCTATTTTTACAAGTGTAAGAGTTGTGGCATGTGAGAATCCCTAGAATCGAAGCTTGGGAAATAGATTGTTCTCTCAAAATTCTTTGTATGTCTTCATATGTTAAAGTGCATGGACTATGTTTCTAGTTTTTTTTTCATTTATGACTTTGTTTTGGACATAAGTTTTATCTCAATGTAAGGGTCGTCTACCTAGTTTGGGACTCCTAAATTTTTAGTTTATGTTGACTTATCTTAGACTAGATTTCTACTTGCTTATAAAAACTTTATATTAAAAGTATTTGCTCTTAAACCCTGTGATTTACTTTTGAATGTTTTTAATTTTCGCATTGTCCTATGGTTATACGATGAATAAAGGATAAGGGCTTATATAAAACCATTGACAGCTCATGTACGTCGTGTTACACCTAGGGGGTACTTCCAAGTCATTACAAAGTTTGTATCACACTATAAGGGCCATGACCCGAGCTACTCCAGAGGACACGGGACCTTGGAACACAAGTGATCCCAAGCTAACCCTGTTGGCTTGATCATGAGGATACTATAGATAATAAACTGTTACAGAAGCGAAATAATAATTAAAATTAAAAGATGGGGAATGCCCATATACTATAAACTGAGATATTTGAAATACTGATGAGTTAATAAAAAAGAAGTTATTATCTCAACACAAAGTTGAATCTAACTATGTCAGAAAATAGCCTCCAACTAACTCGAAATGTTGGGAAAAGCCCAACTAATTGTAGCAAAAACTGAAACTAAAGGACTAAAATAATGAAAATAAACTCATGACTATTGTGCTCAAAAAATGAGGAATCACGAGTTCTTCTACTACACATGAGATCGATGATCGATCAAAGCGTGATCTGGATTGTTAAGAACCTGAACCTATATCACGAGAAGATGTACTGCACATATGCGTCAGTACTTGAAAGGTATTGAGCATGTATGATAGAATAAAGCTGAAATAAAAACATACCTATACAAGCACAAAAATAAGTATAATATTCTGAATGTGATATACTGAATTATAAGTTAACTGGATGCAATGACCAAATTTATAACATGGTGAGACTGAATACTAACTGAACTGTAAATATGGTCAATGCAATACAATGTGACTAAACCGTGGGATCTACTAATAAGCGATAATAAAACCACATCATCTAAATGTGGTATCCGATGTCACCCCGTCAAAAGGACACAACATAACTTGCCAGACGTATAATGTATGTTGGCATGATCACTAAACTGATGCCTACAGAAGGGACTTACAAACTACTTGACTAGTAGTTCAGGGACTATTTGGGTACGTTGAACCCTAGTCCAACTTAATATTATGCTACTCTCAATGAATTTAGTGATTGACACATTATGACTGAAAATCTGTAAATACTGGATAGCTGAAAACTGAACATGCAGAGTGAGGATTCATTAATTAATATGATAAAGATGCATTAATAACTGAGGCATGTAAATCTAAAGTAAATAACATGGTAATCTAATTCTGAACATATAGCTAACTAATTTAAGATAATCTGATGAAGTTCTAGAAACCTAGGTTTAATCATGATAAAGAAATAAAGAATCTTACTTAAAATTAGGGACCCAAAGGGTGAAAGGAACCCATTAGTGAAATCGCACATTTGTGGTGATGAAATCAAGGGAGAAATATTTAAATTTCGGGGCTGGAACTGATGGGACATTGTTTAGTTCTTGAATTAGGGTTCTTGACCTTTTTCTCTTCTCTAGTTTCTAATTTTCAAAGTTTTGATTAATAATTTTGATTAAGGTAAGTTTTAGTTATATTTCTACCCTTAAACTGACTAAAATATCATACCTTAAGGTTCACACAATGTATCTTAGGCTTTAAACGAACTAGGAAAATACAAAAAGCCCCCTGAAGTAATTGATGTAGGAGCAATCGACGACCTATACTGATGGACCATCGTTCAATCGATGGTACGTCGTTTGAGTTAGCTCGACCGGCCTTCACTAAATAGAGTCGGATTGTAGAAAACTCAATGGATCTGGAAAGATAATTCAATTATCTATCATATAATAGTTCATAAGACAACTAATTCATTTTGTGCTAAATATTATGACCATTTGTTGTAGATCCAACAACAATTTTCCCTAACTAATTCCTATCATTTACATATGGTCAGATCTACGAACCGTAGATCTAATGACGGTACTGTTGTTTATTAATAGTTCATGTCAAAGGATAGGTAACAATAGTCTTGATACATAGACACAGACCACGGACCATAGTGCCAAACCACGGACCAACAGTACGGGTCGTAGATCAGACTACATTCCGTAGATGGTGACTGGTAATTGCACCTGCAATTTTTTTGAAAAGCTAACTTCTGGGCTATTTTTGATACGGGGTGTTACATTATATCCTCCTTCGGAATATTCATCGTAGAATAAAGTCTAAACTAGCTAAAATAGAGGGAGAGAGTTGCAACCCCTCCTACTAATTGAGTAACAAGGACATGCAAATACGATGTAAATGCAAGTACAAATTGAGGAACATAAATGTAAGGCTAAATTCATGCATGAATTTCTCAAGCTGGAGTGGAATCGGAAGTAAAGAGTTGAAGATAATAGGCTTTCATGGCTACTTCTGCTTTCTAAGAAGCTCCCGCTACGAACTGACTCCTCCACAGAACCTTGACTGAAGCGACTACTTTGTTTCTGAACCTTCTAACTTGATGGTCAATAATATCAATTGATACATCCTCATAAGAAAGATTATATTTCACCACCATACTCTCTAATGGCACTGCAGAGGCTGGCTCACCCACACACTTTAACAAGAGTGAGATGTGGAAGATTGGATGTATTGTTGCTAGTTCTACTTGCAACTCTAACTCATATGCCACCTTGCCAACCCTTTTTATGATCTTTTAAGGTCCTACATATCTAGAACTAAGTACCCCTTTCTTTCTAAATCTCATTACCCCTTTCATATGTGAAACTTTCAAGAAAACCCAATCATCAACTTGGAACTCTAGTTCCTTTTTCCTTACATCTGCATATGACTTTTGATGACTTGTTGTTGTCTTCAGTCTATCTCTAATGAGTTGCACTTTCTCCATAGCATAAAGGACACAATTCGGCCCTATCAAAGCTGTTTCACCTAGTTCAAACAAACCAATAGGAGATATACATATACGCCCATATAGTGTCACATAAGGGGCCATCTCAATGATTGAACATTATATATTATTGTAGGAGAACTCAATAAGAGAAAGTTGATCATACGAACTACCCTTGAAATCGATCACACAAGCTCTCAACACACCTTCTAGATTCTGAATTGTACACTCTGTCTGTCCATCCTTCTACAGATAAAATGTTGTGTTAAGGTTAATCTGAGTACCAAGACCCTTCTAAAATGATTTCCAAAAATGAGAGGTCAACTAAGGTAAAAGTGATAGATAAAGAAACCCTATGAAACCTCAAAATTTCATTAATGTAAAGGTTGAAATAGTCCACCATCGAATCAATAGTATTGACCACCAAAAAATAAGAAGACTTAGTCATATTGTCAACTATTACCCAAATTGAGTCATGTTGTCAGCGAGTTCAACATAACCCTATGATGAAATCCATATTGATCATTTCCTATTTTCAATTAGGAATGTCGATCTCTTGAGTTATACCCCCTAGTTTCTGATGTTCTACATTGACTTTTTTGCAATTGGGGCACTTACACAAAAAATCAATTAGAACTCTCTTCTTGTTATTTACCCAATAGACTTCCGGAATATTGTTGTACATCTTATAGCACCTGGATTAATAGAATATCTGGATTTATGGGCTTCTGCAATTATATGACATCTCAACTCACCCATATCAAGAACACTAAATCTATCCTGGTAGTGAAGTACAGCATCTCCCCCTTTGGAGAAAACCTACACTCTCTGATTATGGAGTGCACCCTTAAGTTCAAGAAAGATTGGATCACTCTCTTGATTTTTCTTAACCTCTACTACCAAAAAAAATTTCGCCCCATTCTGAACTGTTACACCACTGTCTGATCTTCTTATAGTCCGAACTCCCAAGAAAGCAAGCCTTTCAACATCCTTTACTAGTTCCTTCCTTTGTTCTTCAACATGGGCTACACTATCATAAATAATATGCTAAGAGCATCTACTACAACATTCAACATACAAGGATGGTAATGCGCACTCATATCATAATAAGAAACTCATGTCATTTCCTCTGTGGAAGATTTAAATCATTCTAGGTGAACACATATCAAAGGCTCTTATGGTTAGTGAACACATATACATGAACACCATACAAGTAGTGTCTCCATATCTTAAGTGCAAACACCACTGCTGTAAGCTCGAGATCATGAGTTGGATAGTTATTCTCATGCACCTTAAGTTGTCTAGAAGCACAAGCTAGAACCAGATATCATTGCATCAACACACAACCTAGGCCAATTCTGGATGCATTAGAATAGATTACATATCCATCAGAACCCTCTAGTACAGTCAAGACATGAGTTGTAGTCAATCTAGTTTTCAATTCTGAAAATATTTTCTCATGATCATTTGACTGTTAAAACTTGAACATCTTCTGAGTCAACCTAATTAATTTTGAGTCTATGGATTAAATTCCATCCACGAACCTTCTGCAATAACCTGCTTGACCTAATAAACTTCTTATCTATATAGAAGAGGTAGATCTGGTCCATCTTTTCACTGTTTCTATCTTCTGCAAATCTACTCGAATCCACTCACTAGATATAATTTTACCTAGGAAAGCAAGAGATTCCAACCTGAACTCATATTTGCTACACTTAGCGGATAACTGGCAATTTTTGAGAGTTTACAGAACATCTCTCAAATAACTCGCATGTTCTTCCTCATTACTAGAGTAAATGATGATATCATCAACAAAGACGATAACGAAGAAGTATAACTACTATTTGAACATTCGGTTTATCAAATCCATGAAGTCTGCAGGAAAAATAGTTAGTACAAACAACATAATTACAAATTCATAATGACCACACTGAATCCTGAGGTTGTCTTCGAAATGTCACTATCCCTAACCCTAAGTTGATGATAACATGATATGAGGTCTATCTTTAAGAAATGTATAGCACCCCAAAGTTGGTCAAACAAGTAACCAATCCTAGGGTGGGATGCTTATTCTTGTTTTTGACCTTGATCAACTGCTTATAGTCAATACACATTCTATGAAAACTATCTTTATTCTTTACGAACATTATTGTGAACCCACGGAGAAATACTATGTCTGATAAAACCTTTATCTAGAAGGTCGTTCAATTGCTCTTTCAATTCCTTAAGCTCAGCTAGAGCCATGTTGTAACGAGGAATAGAAATGTGTTGGGTATCTAGAAGGAGATCAATTCCAAAGTCGATTTTCCTTTAGGAAGTGACTCATGGATATCTTATGGGAATAATTTTGGAAACTCATTGACTAGTGGAACTGACTCAAGAGTCAGGGCTTCAAAAATAGAAACTTTAACACGAACTAGATGATATATATAACCCTTTGAGAATATATTTATTTCCTTAACATAAGAAATGGATCATTCCATAGGCGCTAAGCTACTACCCTTCAATTCTAAGATTGATTCTTTTTGAACTGAAAACAAACAATCTTAGTTCTACAATCGATTGTTACATAACACGAATATAACCTATCAATGCCTAGAATGACATCAAAGTCTACTATTTCTAACTCTACAAGATATGCTCAGGTAACTTTCTGAAATACTGTGACATGGAAATTTTTGAATACCCGTCTAGCTATAACAGGGTCACCAACTGGAGTAGAGAAAAAGAATGGTTATGAGATATTTTAAAGACTAACGCTGAATTAGACAACTATGTAAAGAGGTACAAAGGAAAGAGTAGCCCCTGGATCTAACATTGCATAAATATCAAGGTCAAAGACTCGTAAGATACCAGTGACTACATCAAGAGAACTAACCTGATCTTGGCGAACCTCAAGAGAATACAACCTGTTTAGGAAATTACTGGCACTTGTAAAAAATAAGTAACCCTGCTGATTTGGGCGACTTGCTGGTAGTGCTATAGCTGTACACGCAGCTCTACCATTACTACCTCCTTGAACCTATCTAGAAGGATAATGCCTCAACCTCTGACTAGATTGACCGCACCCAAAGCATCCTTCCTTTCCTATGAGGCACTCTCATGAATGGTTCTTACAAAACTTAGGGCAAATAGGGTAAGTCTTGGTGCCTGAAATACTTCCGTAAGACTTACAGCATGGTGCCCTAACCTTCTAATCATACTTGTTCTTGGAGGATGGAACACTAGCTGATGAAGGGGCCGAGATCGAAAATTTCTACTGACTCCGCGAGCGATTTCGACCAATGATGTCTACTGAGAATAGTTAGTGTTCCCAGCCCTAGACTTCTTATTTTCCTTGGAATATTCCTTAAGCTAATCACTCTCAACCTGCTGTCAATGACTCATAAGCCTAGAGAAGTTCGTGTCTTCCCAATAACATAGCATTTTCTGCACTACATTTTCACCAACTCTAACACTCCATACAAGAACTTATTCATCTGATCCCTAGAATCATAAACCATGTGAGGAGCATACCTGTAGATTTACTTAAACTTGAGCCCATACTCTTGGACCGTCATGTTACCCTGCCTTAAGTTCATGAATTCTTTGGCCTTTGATTCTCTCAACTCTATTGGGAAAAACCTACACAAAAAGGTCTCCCTAAAACAATCCTAAGTAATAGGAGTTGCGTCTATAACTCTATTTTCCTTCAACTGAGTATACCAGATATGAGCAACATATTTCAATTGGTGATGCCAACTCAACCCAATAGTTCCTAGTGAGTTGCATCACCTCAAAGATCTTATTGATCTCATCTAAGAAATTATGAGGATCCTCACGTGTCTATGATCCTAAAAACCCAAGGGTGTTCATCCTAACAAATTCATCAACCCTTGCTGTTGTTGATCCACTATTAACATTCATAGGAGCTTGAACCCTCTTATTGTTCTTATTGGCCACACTATGATGCGAAATCTTAATGGCATTCCTAAACTCAACATTTGAGAGTTCTTGATCTAGGAGTAGAGGAGCTGCGTTAAAAACTTGGCATTCATATTCTTAGCATTATCTCTATGAGGAGGCATGATCTGAAATGTAGAACGTCGAGTTAAAATGGAATTAGATCATACCTTACGCATGATAAAAGTACTAACAAAGTGCAGCTTTTCCTAAAAACTCTCATCAAATGTGGTGCACTTCACACCCATTAAAAAGGACTCTACCTAGTGCGGCTTTTCATACATCCTAGTGCACTTAAACGTAGTAATCTCATACAAAGTTTTTCAAGCCTCAAGCTACCTACGAGACCCCGACACAGGACCTAGGACCACAAGTTATCTCAAGCAAACCCTGGTGGCATGACCATGAGTATATTGTAGATAATAAACTTATACGGAAGCTAAATCATAATTAAAATAATAATGGGGAATGCCCATATACTATGACTGAGATATTTCAAAATGACTATTATTTTATCCCCTAATATTATTGCATATTTTCATGAGTTTATGTTCATAAGGTAAAAAACTTTATTTAACTTTTTACTTCATGTTGAAATGGCTCTATAATAAATTTCATATATGTTGCATGAGTTTATTTACGAGCATGCTTAAATATGATCTTAAAATTTTGCGTAAATGTACTTTTATGAGAAATTTTCATGATGTTTAAAAATGTTGTAGTGGGTTGATATAATTTGGAGAAGGAAGTTCTTACAAAAAGTGAAATGAGAAGTGTGGATTCATAATGCCTAATGATCTTGTACATATCGTTCCTACCTTCTTGTTTTGAGTTGAGTCTATATATGTGAAGTTGTATTTATTTTAGCATGATATATTGAATGAAATTGTTGAAAGTAAGATGGTGGGCTATTATTCTTGAATCTACACCTTGAGAATGTTTTAAGTGTTTTAGTCTCATTTGAGGACGAATGTTTCCAAGTGAGGGAGAATGTAAAAACCCTCAAAATGAACTAGGATGAAATTCTAAGGACCCTCAAAATGAACTAAGGTATATAGAGCTTCACATGTTTCTAAAAAGGGTAATAACATATAAATTAAGTGTTTTACAACGTGTATAATTGATTTCAAGAGGTTTGGAGGTCCAAGTGTCCAAGACAATCGAAAGTTAGCCTTGAGATGTGCTTGTGTGTTCTAGTGTATCTTGGAAAGTTTTATGTGTTTTTTGGAGTCTAAAGACAGTGAGGAGGACCCTAACATGTATAAAATTGTATTTAGGATCAAAACTTCCGGGTGCGACTCCCCAAGGACTTCCTAGGGATCCTTGAGGAGGACCCTAACATGTATACAATTGTATATAGGGTCAAAACTTCCGGGTGCAACTCCCCAAGGACCTCCATAGGGGTCCTTGAGGAGGACCCTACCTTGGGCTAACAAGCTGCGCAAAGGCATCATCTTTAGTTCCTACATAAAATTGGTCCGCGTCGTGGACTAGGCCCTCTATAGGCCAAAAAGTCAGTCCGCGTCATGAACACAATGCAGACTCCACTGTCTAAAAATCATGCGGGAACAGCACCGCGTCATGTACTTTGTCCCCGACAATGATTCCGAAAATGAAACTGTTATTAATACCTATTTAACCTCTTTCCCAAGTAAAAACACCAACAACCAAAATGATAAATTAGAAATTCCAAAACCTTCTTCTCTCTCCAGACCCCCCAAACCTCCATTGGAGACCAATACTCAATATCAAGCTAGAGGCTGATTTATGTGGTTTCTTCTCCAATTTTTCATGGGTCTTCAATAAAAAAAGGTATGGTAATCATCTATCCTTAGATAATATTCCATCTAAGGAGTTCAATCAATGATTTTCAAAAGTGATTGAAAGACCAAAATCTCTTATTTTCAATCTAGCCATGGTTTATTTGTCAAATTGATTATAAAGTCATTCTTAAAATATAATTATGTTTAATAATATTTAATTATGAATTTCAATCCAATTTCATGAGGAACCATGATGCTAATAATTTCTTAAATTGACCTATAATGTGTGTCTTGTGATATTGATTGTATGATGTTTATATTATATTTATATTATAATGAATTAATTAGAGTTCTATATTACTTTTTGTTAATTTATTATATATTTTAGGGAATTGATCAAGGATGATCATTAGCTTGGAAATTTGGTAAGTTGACCTATGTTTCTTCTAATTAGTTTAGAATGCATATTGAATTGTGATGATTGTTATGGTCCTCTTATGTTGGCAGTTTTTACATTCTTGTACATGTTAATGTGATATGATCATGGCCTTTAAGGCATTATATTAAAGATTAATTTTTATGATGATTCGATGTTTAGGAAATTGAAGGATTTAGCCTTGATTCTAATATCATGTTCCAATTGATGTTATGTGAAGTATATGAATAGTCTTCCCCACTAGCTGTATGATTTACATGTGGGGATGATGTTATATGTATTTGTATTATGATCATATAAGGGTTAAGTGTAGTCTATATGGCTAATGATGAAGAAAATCCTTGTTGCATGACCCCTACCTATATGAACCCTATATGAATGTGTGATCAAAGTATGCTAGGAGTCTTCTATTCTATTGTTCAATATGTACTTGCCTCCTATGATGTAATGTGAGTGTGTGTAGTCTTTATTCTACAATACTCTGTATGTGTTTGACTTAATACTTAGAAGAATGTTGTACACTTATTGTGATATTTAGAGAGTGGCTTCCTCAATACTATGTGATAGACATTATGTGATCATGTTGACCAATGCACACACACACTTCATGCATGTCTATGAGTAGAATAGATTCATGATGACTAAGGAAAGGATAGTTCTCCTATGCATCAATACCTATTTCTATGCATGTAAAGTATATGATTAATAAACATATGAACATATGTGCCTAAAGGTGTTTTTGTTAAGGTAGATCTCACATATATGTACACACAAATATATGTATTAATGAAGTATGTTAATGCTAGTCTAATGAATAAGTGAGTCTCTTGAAAGGTATTACTCAATTGTACACTAAACTAGACTATAGTATAAATATAATATGATTATGTGAAACGACATTCCCACATAATATAGGTTCTATGATTAAAGGGCATTCTCATCTTAGATACCTTTGAGCTATATGATGTATGAGAGAGTAAGTCCCGAAGGCCTAATCTTTATGAACCAATATAATCTAAAGGCTTAGTGAAATTTAAAATAGGAGTTTAAGCTTATATCGAGTTAACATGACAAATGAGAGTGGGAGCTTCACACTAGTAAGTCCAGCTTCCCGAAAGAGAATCTTCACATTAGTAAGTGTACGTTCCCAACCTAGATGTTGTCTCACGAGATGGGAACCTTCACATTAGAAAGTCAAGCTTTCTAGAAGCAATCTCCTTGTTCCATAATGTTCCACTGTAGATTGTAGCTTAGTAGATCTACTTGAATAGCTCATTTGTATGAGGGTCCTACTTTGGAAAGTAGTACCCTCTATTTTCGGTGTGGGAGTAGAATACAAGATTCCATGTAGCTCACATGGTCTATGTCGGTTATGAAAATGTCTTTCGAGTTTAATACATGAACTAATATAAGAATATTAATTCTAATTAAATTCCCTTGGAAGTGTACTTAGTATAGGGAGGACTATGGACCCTACCTATACATTGAACTAGATGACTTCAAGAAAGTATAGGATTGGAACCCCTTATGAATTAAAGACTTATGTTATATATGACTAGTAAAAATGCATGCTAAGTAACTTTGCTATGCTAAGGCATGAATTATGACTATGCATGTGAATTGCAATTATGACTTTTAAATGACTTTACTTAGTACATGTGGTGGTATGGGACTGCATATGTACATTGCACAAGTAAGCATTTGAAAGTGTGATGAGGGTTATTTACCTACGGTATGAACTAAATAAATAGTGATTAAGGTTGTAATAAAGTAAAGAGTCCTTGTGTGATGCTATGAAGTATGTGGCCTTATGTCTAGTTATGAAAGAAAGTGTTATGACTTGTTAAGTATGTTATGCCTAGTCTAGGGTGACTTCTTAGGTACACTTGGTGGCAGTAGTATTATGAGATGCTACCTACACATTGCACTAGTGTGACTTAGAAGTTCTCTTAGGTAATGGTCCTTATGTTAAGTTGATATCTATAAGGTGATTAAGACTTATGAATATATGTGGTTGTTTTACGAATTATATAATGAAAGGCTATTTTAAGGTGACATCAACATGATACATTACACTTAGTACACTTGAGAGATTACTCAAGGAAAAAAGTAAGATTAAAAGAGAAGTAATGTATTATATGTATTGAATATGCCTCAAAATATGATAAATGGTTTTATGTGCTATTATGAGTAGTATCCATGTCTATATGATGTATGTGTACTATATTTTGCTTATATGTGATGATGTTCATGAAGTTACTAAAAAGACAGGTTGCATGATTTCAAATGAAAGCTACTATTTAAATGCATGTTTTTTCATAGTTGTCATACTTAGTGAATTCTTGTAATAATACCATTCTTCTTCATCTTTTCACACAAAGTGCAAGTGGTGAGGCTAGAGGATGTCTCCTATGTCAAGAGCTTGGATAGATCTCCCAAGTTCAAGAAAGGAGATCCTTATGATTCATAGATTTCCCTATGTCGAGTTCTTTTAAATTATGTAATAGCTTAGCTATTATTTTATGTTGCTAAGGACTGTGTCCTTATTCTACTCTATTGATGTTCAGTCTAAGAGGGAAAATAGACTTAGAATCTAACTATATATATATATATATATATATATATATATATATATATATATATATATATATATATATATATATATATATATATATATATATATATATATATATATATATATACAAAGTGTTGTTCTAGCATATGATGTTCTATGAAAAATTTTAAATTTTTTTGCAATTTTTATGATTATGCGATGAATGATGTCTACGGGCTTGTATAAGACCTCTGAGAAGTCGAGTATATCGTGTCGCAACTTAGGGGTGCCATACCTTCTAGGGTATACTCTCGGGTTGTTAAAAATATGTTATCATAGCATAAGGTTTTAGGTTTTGTCCTTAGGTTTCAAAGTCACATATTACCACGTCTAGTAGATTCTTGTTCATCGGGAATGAGTAGCGACACATCTATGAGCGAGGGTAAATAGGACGGTAGTGTTTTCCTACCTCACTATTCTCATGGCTTGCCATAAAACTTAACCTTATATGATCTCTCTCTTATTATTCCTTGTCCGGTGGTCTTTAAGATGTGATTTCTGGGCTTTGGATGATTTTTCAATTCTTTAGGGAGAAAACATGATTTTTAATGCTTACCATGGTTTTTTTGTTTGATGAGTATATATGAAGGTGAATCTGGCATATGATGATGTGATGCCATTTATGGCTATAGGTGGTTTATGAGGAATGAGATGTTATGTGGAAAAGTTATGATATGATATGGTTATACCTTGTTAGTAGTTGTTATGATTGAAAGAAGTTGAATTGATATTATATCTTATTATTATGTAGTATAGTAGCATTATGTTATTATATAGGCTTGAAAATTCTTGGAGAATTTGGTAAATAGTTAGAAATATGAATGTTATCTTTGTATATGTAGAATACTTCATAGTTGTCCTTCTGTGGATTGGAATTTTTTGTATAGGCTTGCTCCAAAGGAGGGGAGATGGTGTGTTGACTCTTATAAGGTGATTGTGAAATATGCTAATTAATGGGATGACCCTTATGCTGGTTAATGATTCCCTCTATGAACTTACTCTAAGAGTGGGAAAAAAGGGGAAAAAAAGTCTTATTCTATAAGATGGAAGTATAATTACCGTAAGGCGACTTGGGGGGAGATGTATGGTATGTACCCCTTAGATCTTGAAGAGAAGGAGAGAATTGATGTTGACCTAATTGAAATGGTTAGTTGTATTTTAAGATAGAATTTGAGTATGGTCAATTGAGAAAATGCTTAGATTCAACCTGGGCATGGTTAGTAGGAAAGTTCCACCAACATTGATGAACTCTGTAGGTTGGTCTTGACTTGACTCGACCTTGGTGTTTAAGAGCATAATGTGACTTGTCTTACCCAGTAAGGGACAATGTGCTTAGATGGTAAGATTTGTAATGCCCTTGATGACCACATTTTGAGTTATCTTGAACTTCTCTAGGTTGACCACATAAGCTTAGATCCCAAGAGAGGGATGATGTGATTATTTAAAAAGGTTGGTAAGTTAAAATTCCTTTAAAGTTGAGATGAGTTGCTTTTTAATAGGTTTACTCTAAGTGGGGGTGATGATTGAGTAGTAAGGTTGTTGATATCCCTATGTTTTACTCCTATTCTTATTCAAACTTGAAAACCCAAGAGTTTCTAAGTAGCTTGTTCATGATAGGAGTCTTGCATAAAAGGATAAATTGCATGCTCTCCATATTTTATGCATGTCTGAAATGACACTATGTTATGCATGTTATCAAAAGGTCATTATTGCATGAAAAAAGGATTTGTATAAATTGCATGTTGCTTATGCTGTTGTGCATCATTATATGATAAATGTACAATTTGGTTTGATGAGATAGTTTGATGAGCATGCTTTATGTCACTATAATGTATGGTTCCTTAGCCTCACAATGAGAATTTGAGTCACCTTTAAATGAGATTAGATGAGTCTATTTGAAAATGTGTGACTTTTGATATTTAAAAGTGTTATTATAGGCTCACTCTTGAGTAGTGACTGTTTGTCTAGCCTATGTTTATTGGTGTGCCTAAAAATTGTGATAAATTTCCCTAAATTATGCATGTTTATGATAGATAGTTATGTTCTAGAAAAAGAAAGTTGTATATTTACTTCCTAATGTGGTAATGTGCTTGGTGTGACCTACCATATTGATTTCATAATGAAGGAAGTATAAGCATAATGTCGTTTGGAGTAAACAAATCCTCCTAAAATATGAATTAACTTTTATGCATTGGTTTAATATAAACTCTATGATGCCATAAATATATGTTGTGACTAGGAGAAGGTATGTCACAACCCGAAATCACCCCCTCTAAGTTAGGGAGAACCTTCATTTCGTGAGCGGGCGTAATTCACCCTTTAGAATCTTGTACAAGCCCTTTACTATCATTCATCACATAAGACATGAAAAGTAGTGCGAAAATTTAAAATTTTTCATGAATAATTAATAAAAGACATGATTTCATAAATACTTAGAAAATCTTGTCGTCCGAAGTCAACTTAAAGACACGACATAATATCTTAGGGACATAGCCCTCTACAATAAAGTAAAATACATAACAAGTCTTTAAATAAAAACTATAAAAAGGAATATGCCCTCGAATATATGAGGACATACTTTTCCTTTAGAGAAACTTTCCCAAGATCTTCCTTCTACCCTTCAAACCTTCAAAAGCTTCCAAACTATACTTATATAGTATAGAAAAGTATGGGGTTAGTACAAAACAATGTACTAAGTATGGCATATGCAAAAACATTTAAAAAGAGATATTTTAGTAAAAATAGCTTTTCATGAAATTTAAGTAAAACATTCATGAATACAAAGGCAAAACATCATACTAACCATCATTTACAACTTAGATAACAATTCCCATAATTTTTAAACAACAAGAAACATTACAGTAAACTAACTTGACCTTCATAGTGAACTTCTTAAGCATATACGGTAAATACATTTGAACATTGACAATGAATCATTTAAAGCATTCACAATAAATTCCACTTGTGAAATTTTAATGAACTATCTTAAACTAAATGAGTGAACTTCCAAGGCCAAGGAAAAGAGAAAGTGAACTCATTTTCCTTAAGAGTTTCCCTACCTCGGAATTATCGTAAGACTCACTAAGGTAAGATATGAAGGAAGTATGCATATGCCTCCTCCAATACACACCAAAGCAACCCTCAAGACTACCATTTTCGGCTTACTCAACTCAGGAGAAACAAGCCCCTCAATCAATGGCAAGACATTAAAAGACACCCAACAAACCACCAAAGTATTTCCTTTCGGAATGCCCACTTAGTGCAATGAGTAGATAGCGTCCCATACCACCACCTACCCGAAGTACCACATTCTTTTAGAAGGTTTGGCACCAAGTCTTCCCTGTTGGAATGTTCTACCTAGTTCAATGAGTAGATAGAGTCTCATACCACCACCTACCCTAAGTAATACATTATTTTAGAAGACTAAGTTCAATAAATTATTTGTGGGGTATTACCTTAACCAACATACACCATGAGACCTAGACATGGAATCCCAATATTAACCCCTATCGGATGAATGATTTTTCACTGGCCTAGAGTAAGGTCATGCTTCATAGATTTTACATGGATTTCCCAATAATTACACCTATATGAACACATATTTAAGGGATAAGGAGATTTCTACTAAGCAACTCATTCTCTACTAACGAGGAGTACTCATCTCAAGAGGTACTTTGGAAATACAACATCTCAACTCACGAAGTGTAATCCACCTCTCCTTCATATCCTCTCACTAGGCACAACACAACATGGATTTCTTAACATAGTAGTCTATCATAGAAAGATCACTAGGAATGGAGAGGTTTCTACTAGACACCACATCTCAACTCATGAAGTGTGTCCACCTCAAGATTCCCCTTTTTACTCAACTTGGCTTAACACATTCTTTAAAGTATGTGTGTGTACATGTGCACACCTTGCATATAAGAATAATTTCATTCTCATCAATTTCTACACATACTTTAACCTTGATTCATCAAGTTACACACTCTACATGTTTCTCATAATCATATACTTCCTTTAGACTTACACTAGGTCAAACATGCAATTCAAGATACACCAAACATAATACAAGACCCATTTCCAATATCTCTTCATTTCAAATGCTAGACGTTCAAGATTAAATATTCAAAACATGCTAAATAATATCAAGTTCCTCAATTAGGACCGCCATCTATAAGATGGACCACACCACTCACTATCAATTCATCATAAGAACCATATAATGAAAGCAACTCAACATCAAATCAAACAATTATCACTCATAAGCATTTTATCAATAATTCACCATATTAAGTACCTTAACGCAGTAGATACACCATAATGACAAATACAACAAGACCCAAGTTCATACCCTACTCAAATTATTCTCACATAACCCATTTTCAAGCCAAAAGTTGAAGTATGGATAAACAAGAGTTTCATTAGATTTTTAACATCAAAATAATTTAACTCAACCCAAACTAAATACATTTAAAACATTATCACTTAAATACAAGAAGAACTCTAATAGAATCGAAGTTAGAAGAAATTCGAGTTTAGAAACCCTTTTGTAAACCTTTTTGGAAGTTGGCTTCTTGAATGAAAAGATATTCAAGAATGGATACCTTACCTCACTTAAGGAAGAAAAAAACCAAGAGTTTTTTATGAATAGACACGTCCAACCAGCCCTCCTATCCTTCCTTGACCTCTAGCTTTCAATGGAGTCTTGAGAGAGTTTACCTTTAGAGAGAGACAGAGTTCGAATATTTTGAAGAGAGGGGTCTTGTCTAGGTCTAGGGTTTAAAACTCTTTTAATATAACCTAAAAAACTAAAATTATATACCTATGGTGTTAAAAGACTTAGTATGTATTTACATAAAATATCCCAACTTGGCAGCAACCTCACATATTTGCAGGCCTCACAGACAAACCTTCACCAATGGACCATCATTGAGCCAACGGACCGTTGGTAGGGTATAGTTTGTGAATACATAGATCCAAATTGATCATGAACAAATTAAATCACTGTTACAATTTACTCCCTAGGTCAACGACCTTTGAGGTACCAACAGACTGTCCTTAGAGTCGTCGATGGCCACTGCTTTTTGGCATATTTTTCTCAAGTCTTTGGCCCTTCATCTAGGGACCCTTGTGGCTCCTAGGTGGGGTCTTAACCCAAATTTAAACCCCTAAACTAAATATTCTAGGTCTTAGGAAAATCCAATGAAATTTTCAAAAAAAAACGAACACATAAAACTTGTCTAAACGCAACAAGACACACTAGTATATTCTAAGACATACTTTCCGAACGTCATGGACGTTCTTGGTCGATTGAAACACAAACTTAATCAAACTTAACAAACTGCCTAAGGACACTAAAATAACTTATTTTAACTTAAAATCAACTCAAGAAACAACCACTAGGATCTAGTTCACCTTAGTTCATTTTGGGGCGTTACAAGGTAATTCCTCCGTGAAAAAAGCTAAGCATGGTAATGTCATGTATGACCTTGATGGTATTATGCATAGACTATAAGATTGTATTTAATCTATATTATTCATTATTCTTGTGCAACTAAATGAATTGTTGAAATTGTCTCATTAGCTGAAGTGTGAATTATGACTAAGTGTGCAATTGAAATCCATAGTATGTTAAACCTTGTGGTAAAATAATGAACATGCCTAAAGTTGGAGAAGGTATTTCCTCAAAATGGAAATAAATATGAAGAATAATGAATGCATGGAAATAATTGTATGTGTAGTCCATATTTGATAATGTTGCTTTTGTTACATGATTGTATGTAATTGGTGTTCATTGTAAGTTTGGTGCATTAACTAATGGTTTATACCATATTGTGTGTTGTTAGCTTCTATATGGGTCTTTGAGTCCTTGTAATTCTTTACAATGTTTCAAGTGTCATTCGAGGATGAATTTTTCCCAAGTGGGGATATTGTAACAACCCTCAAAATGAACTAAAGTAGCTAGAGCCTCACATGTTTCTAAAAAGTTTAACATGTAAATAAAATTTTTTACAGTGTGTATAATTTATTTGAAGAGGTTTGGATTTCAAACGTCCAAGACATTCAAAAGTTAGCCCCTTGAGACGTTCTTATGTGTTCTAGTATGCCTTGACATGTTTTATGTGTTTTTTGGAGTCTAAAGTCAGTGAGGAGGACCCTAACATGCATACAAGTGTATTTAAGGGGGGGGGGAAATGTCCAGATACGACTCCCCAAGGACCGCTCTAGGGGTCCTTGATGAGGACCCAACCTTGGGTCAACAAGCCGCCCAAATGCAGCAGCTTCTGTTCCTACATGAAGGTCCGCGTCGTGGACTAGATCCTTCATAGACAAAAAGTTTGTCCACTAAGCCGACATAACGCAGAATCCACTCTCCAAAAATCTATTTCCAAAATTTATGTTGGAACAGCTCCGCACTACGAACTTGCTCCCCAACTAAGATTTCGAAAATGAAAGTTAAGTTTTACATGTCTATAAGTCCAAATAAGTATGGGAGTGTTTTGGTAACTTTGGTTAATGGTTATAAACTGTTTTTAAGAAATATTTAAACCCTTTCCCAAATCTAATTCCCAATACCCAATAAGAAAAATAAAAAATCCCAAAACCTTTGTCTCTCCCAAAAACTCCATTGCAGTCCAAAACTCGAGATCAAGCTAGTGGATGGATTTCAATCAATAAGGTATGGTAAGCGTTGACCCTTAATTAATCTTTCATCGAAGGAGTTCAATCAATGATTTTCAAAAGTTATTCAAAGACCAAAACTCTCAATTTTCAATCTAGCCATAGGTTGATTGCCAAATTTATTTTATAGTCATTCTAATGATGGATTTATTTTTAATTATTGTTTTAATTATGAATTTCAATTCCAATTCATGAAGAACCCATGATCCTCCTTATTTCTCAAATTGGCTTATAATGTGGGTCTTGTGATCTTGATGATATGATGAATATGTTATGTTTAGATTATATTGAATTGCTTAGTTCTATATTCCTTTATGTCAATTGATTATGAATTGTTGGTAAATGATCAAGGATGATCATTAGCGTAGAAAATTGGTAACTTGACCTATGTTTTTTTTACTTAGTTTAGAATGTATATTGAATTGTCACTATTGGTATGGTCCACTAATGGAGACGGTGTTTACATTCTTGTACACATTTATATGCTATGATCATAGACATGAAGGCATTAGATTAAATATGAATTTATATGATGATTCGATGTTTAGGAAGTTGAAAGATTTATCCGTAAGTCTAGTATCATATCCCAATTGGTGTTATGTGAAGTATATTAATAGTTTTCCCCACCAATTGTATGTTTTAGGTGTGGGGGTGATGTTATATGTACATTTGTTATGAGCATGTTAGGGTTAACTGTGGTCTATATGGCTAATAATGAAGAATATCCTTGTAGCATGACCCCTACCTATATGTACCCTATATGAATGTGTGATCAAATAAAGAACCACAGCAGCAGACTCTGACTAGTAGAGAGTGGATTGAAGAAATTGGGTAATTTGGAAAACCGATTGGTTGAAAGAAAAAAAAAGTAGGAAATTGGAAGTTGGAAAGGGAGTAAATAGGAGAAAGAGAGAACGAAATGGGTGAAATGAAGGGCTGGGGGTTTAAAATGTTAAGAATTTTTAAAAACCCCAGTTCAGGTTGGGTACGCTCATTAATGATGCAACGAGTCCCTGACGACGGTCCGTTGCAGATCCGATGGTCCGTCATTGGTTCCATCACGTGTGCCCTAGTTTTGAAAGTAAAATAAAGACGTACCTCGCACAACGGATTCATGCGACGGACTGTCGCATGCGTGACTGTCCATTGATGTGTCCATCAGTGACTGTTGCAGAGTGATTTTCTGCAGAATTTCCACGTGATGTGCTTGCAAATTAGTAACCCATTAGTAGAAAATGCTACCATTACTAAAAAGAAAAACTATAAGTATTGGGTTGCCTCGCAACAAGCGCTTGATTTCACGTCACGGCACGACTAAGGAAACTTGATTACTCAGCCCTCATCAAGATGGTATGCCTCTATGATTTCATTCACCGATAAACTATGCCCAAAATAGAGTTTTATTCGTTCTTTATTCACCTTAAACCGCACTCCCTACTTGGTTTCTAACTCAACTGATCCATAAGAGAATACTTGGGTAATAAAGTAAGGGCTAGTCCGTTCGGAATTAAGCTTGCCCGGAAGTCAACGCAACCTAGAATTGTCTAAAAGCACCAAATCCCAAACCATAAATTCTCATTTTTCTTTGTAGGATATACCAGATACCGATTGGAGCTTACAACTCTGCCTCATGGACCTACAAATGTTGAAGTCGCTTCTTCATTGTTCAACCAAAATTTCATATGCCTCTTTTCCATATAAACCAAGGCTCTACGCGTAGCAAGCAATGGCCTCCCAATAATAATAGGCACTTCAAAATCGACTTCACAATCAAGAATAAAAAAATCTGTCAAAAATATGAATGACTCCACTTTTACTAGCACATCGTGGAGTATCCCTATAGGCCTTTTCACTGTTCGATCAGCTATCAGTCGCCGCATCGCAGTGGGCTATGGGTCACCCAAACCCAACTTCTTGTAAATTGAGAGGGGCATGAAATTTATGCTTGCCCCCAGATCACATAATGATTTCGCAAAATGTAATGACCCAACCGTACAAAGAATAGTGAACGCACCCGGATCTTTTCTCTTTTGTACGAGAGATGTTGTAGCAATAGCACTACAATGCTGCAATCTATAATCATCCTCGAAAGTGACCGATCTTTTATTTGTAACCAGATCTTTCATAAACTTGCCACAACCGGGCATTTGTTCTAGAACTTATACCAAAGGGACATTGATAGAAAGCTACTTCAACATTATTATAAAACGTCGATATTTACCATCCTCGGTCTTTTTCACTAATCTCTGAGTAAAGGGAGGTGGTCTAAGCATGGGAATTACCTTCATAGAGACTTCCGCATCTTTTCCAATGTTATCTTCTGCTTCACCACTACCCTCTACCACCTTATCATTATCCTTTTTCACCTTTTCCTCATTAGACGGCATAGGTGGGTCAATGGTTTTCTTACCACCCCAAGTAGTGATTTCCATACAGTTTGCATCATTTTTCATATTTTGGACAGTGTTTCTAGGAAAAGTGCCCGGTTGCCGGGTGTTCACAGTCGCAGATAATTGGGCCATTTGAAACTCGATCTGCTTAATCGATATTGGATGTGTATCGACTTTTTGCCCAATACCCTCTAAATCACTCCTTCTCTTTAATGTGCTCATCATTAGCATCGAACCTCCTCATCATTTTGTGCAACGTATCCTCAACTCACGCCATACTATCTCCACCATCCCTAGGAGTAACTTCACGATTTTAAAAAGGGACATTGGTCCAATTCCTATCATTTCTGTTGCTATAGTTACCCTATTGAAGTTGTTATCGCGGTTGTAGGTCCATCTCGTATATAATGACCCTCACGGTTATAGTTACCATAGATCCGACCTTTGTTCCCTTGAATGGCGCCAATTATCCTTATTTTATCCTTAGTCACTCCGTTGGAAACCCCCCGTCTGCTCATTTACTGCATAGGAATCCTCCGCATAATAGCATTCATCATTTAGTGGTGGTGGTTTAGGCAAGTAATTAACAACATTTATCTTTTCTGCACCACCAGTGATATGTTTTAATACCAACCAAAGCTTAGTTTTCATCTGTGCCATCTCTTCACGGATCTCATCTGTGGCTGGGTTGTGAGTGGATTGCACTGCGAAGATGTTTCTCCCAGTATCTGACTTCCTAGTACTCCAAGCTTTATTTTTCCGGGAGATTTTCTCTAACTTTTCAGCAATCTAAGCATAAGGACACTCCCCATAAGAACCACCCGCTATAGTATCCAACACCGCTTTATTATTATCATCTTGTCTCCAATAAAAGTATTCCTTCAGTGACTCATCATCTACGCGGTGATTGGGAACGCTTCTCAAAAATGAGGTGAATCTATCCCAAGTACTACTAATTGACTCTCCTGGTCGTGCCACAAAGTTGTACACTCTGTCTTTGTGGTTTAGTTTCTTGGAGACCGGTTAGTAGCGTGCTAAGAAGAAGTCCCTTAGTTGGTTCCAAGTGAAAATTGAGTTGTAAGGGAGCTTAGTGAACCAAATAGCAGCCTCTCCCGTCAGTGAGAGAGGAAACACTCTTATCCCTATTAAATCCAAATACAAGTGAGGCCTCCCTACACATCTTTTACACACTGCCCTTACCTTAGATATATGGGCATGTGGATCCTCAGAAGGTAGCCCTGAAAAAACAAACCTCTGGCATTTAGCATTTGCATCAAGATACTAGTTACCACAAAGGTGTGGCCTGGTGGTAGAGGGGGCAAGAAAAGCGGCCCATCGGAGTCTGCTATATTGTCATAGCCTCTGTAGTATTCTTGGGGACGTGGAGCGGGGTTTTTTCCCGCTTTTGGTTCTCACTCGGAGCATCGGGTAACAACTGACCATGAACAACAATCGGAGCTGGAATGTTCTGGTATGGACCATCATCATTAATACCCATGTTTCGATTCATGTTGCGTAGTGTATGCTCTAATTCGTGATCGTAGGGAAACAAGGGTTCTCTTCCTCTCAGTGTATTTGGCATACAAGGAAGATGGTTCTGCTAAAATCAAAAACAATAAAACAAAGTAAAATCAAGAAAATATTGACTAAACTGTAGTAATAAGTTTAAGTTAATCCAAAAGCTACTTTCCCCGGCAGCGGCGCCAAAATTTGATACGCTCAAACTTATTTCTCAAATAAGAAGTAAAGCGGTCGTATCAAGTAAAAAACCCAACTAATGAGGTTGGGATCGTTCCCACGAGGAAAATAGTTCAGACTTAACTTCAATCTATTATTACTACTATTTAGTCAATTATTTACTTGGAAAGCTAAGACAATAAAAAGGGGGACTTTTTTAAAATGTTAAACGAATGAAAATAACTAGCTAAATTAAATAAGACACTAACAGCTTCAAATGATGGAGCTTAATCACTTAATAAAAATAACTAGGATTTACGTGTTCCTCAGAGGTTCATAACTTGGTAATTCTAACTATAACAATTCTTTACTAGTATCTTGCATGCAAAGTGATAAGTTATGTATTTCTAAGTCCTTGGTCCGTCATCTAGAAACTTTCACTACGCACCTTTGTCCGACTACGTGTGTTGATATACTAACCCTTACCTTTACATCTTATTAAGCATCGTATTAGATATTTGACTAAGTTATTACCTCGTACCAATCAATACTAGCCTATTAGATAGTATACACTAAATCTATGTTGATAATGCTTTCCCTATTATCTACCTCCTTGGTCCGGCAAGTAGCATTAAGGCGAGTGCTAACGTTGGCCATCTGTTAAAAAGACTTCTCAGTGAAATAATTATCAATACATGCAAGACACTATTCTAGAATTGTTATTTTAGTTAGGTTTTACCTCATTATTCATCTATGGTTCCCGCAACCCTAGTTATGGAGTTTAGTTACCCATAGTCATAATCACAATATTCAAATATGTAATATAAGAATTCATGCACTTACTTCAATGAGAAAGAATAAAATCCAGAAGTTCACTTGATTAATCAACAAAAGTCACCAACAATCAATTACTGAAATTAATTGAAGACTAAAGATTCTCCAAAAGTGTAACAATTATCACCAGTCTCACAAAGAGTCTAAAAATAATCAAGATTCTAACGAAGATTCTAAAAATAATCAAGAGTCTAACCCCAAAAATGAGGTTTTTCAAACTATATATAAAAAATAAAAACCTAATTAAATAAGGACTCTATTTGCTAGAAATCTGTGAAAACGTGGCTGGGTCGACGAATCTCGCGACGGATCATCGTGGTCACGATGGGCCGTCATGGACTCCGTTGTCCCATACTTATTCAATTTCTTATGTTTCTCTCTTCATTACCCTCGACGGTAGGTATGACGGATCGTCACAGTCACAACGGTCCGTTAGGGGTATCCATTCCATAACACTTGAACTCTTGGAATTTAGGTACTGGGACTACTTCTCTGATCTTCATGACGAACCAGCAGGAAGGACCGTCATGGCTACAACGGTCCATCACGCATTCCGTAACCCCACACTTTGTCAAACTTCCCCATCTTCCTTCACCAGCTGCACTACGATGCCACCTACTAACGGTCACGGGTACGACGGACCGTCACAAGATCCCTAGGTGGTACTTTTCTGCATTTCTTGCTCAAAAACCTCCACATTCATCTTTTAGACAGATTTCGTACAAATAAAGATAAACTTAAATAAAAAATTAATACAAAAAGGCTTTTGGACACACTAAACTTAAGGAAAAATCATTAAAAATACCGTGAAACCACGGTATATAAACCACCGAGTAAATATGACAAATGAGAGTGGGAGTTTCACATAAGTAAGTCCATCTTCCCATAAGAGAACCTTGACGTTATTAAGTCTGGGTTCCCAACCTAGATGTTTTCTCATGAGATGGGAACCTCCACATTAGAAAGTCAAGCTTTTTAGAAGAAATCTCCTTGTTCCACAACTACATGCCCCCATAGGTTGTAACTTAGTAGATCCATAAGAATAACTAATTTGAGTAAAGGTCCTACCTTGTTAAATAGTACCCTCTCTTTTCGTTGTGGGAGTAGAACACTAAATTCTATGTAGCTCACATCATCTACGTCAGTTATAACTATGTCTCCCGAAGATTAATAAATGAATTAAGATAAGAATATGAATACTAATGAATTCCTTGAGAAGTGTGCTTAGTATAGGGAGGACTATCGACACTACCTATACATTACACTAGATGACTTCAATAAAGGATAGGATTGGAGCCCCTTATAAAGTGGTCCTTATGTGATGTTAATTTCTATAAGGTGCTTAAAACTTATGAATATATGTTGTTGTATTATAAATCATATAATGAAAGGCTATTGTAAGGTGACCTCAAGGTGATACATTATACTAAGTACACTTGAGAGATTACTCAATGAAACAAGTAAGAATAAAACAAAAGTAATGTATTGTATGTATTGAATATGCCTCAAAATATGATAAATGGCTTTATGTGATATTATGAGTAGTATTCACGTCAATATGATGTATGTGAACTATATTGTGCATATGTGTGTCAATGTTTATGAAGTTACTAAAAATACATGTTACATAATTTCAAATGAAAGGTCCTTTTTAAATACATGATTTTTATACTTAGTGCATTATTTTACTAATATCATTCTTCTTTATCTTTTTACGCAAAGTGTAGGTGGTGATGGCTAGAGGATGTCTCCTATGTTATGAAATTTGAAAGATCTCCCAAGTTCAAGAAAATGGATCATTATGATTCAAGGATTTCCCTATGTCTGTGAGAGCTTAGATGTTATTTTATATTTCTAAGGGTCGTGTCCCTATTCTACTCTATTGATGTTAATTCTAAGATGGAAAAGAGAGTTAGACACTAACTATGTATTATGATATTTTTATATATATATATGAAGTGTTGTTATAGCATATGATGTACGGTGAAAAGTTTAAAATTTTCTACTATGGTTATTATTATTATATGAATGATGTTTATGGTCTTGTATAAGACCTCCGACAGGTTGAGTATGCCTTGGCGACTTAAAGATGCAATAACCTTTTAGGTATACTCTCGGGTCATTATAAAAAATAGTGTTCCGTTTCTTGAGTCAATAACTTTCTATATTAATGAAAAATAGTATCTAAAAGGTGTAATGAGTAGATTTTAGACCAAAACGTCAAGGAATGGTCAAGATGTTTGAAAACTAGTCTTTTGGGTGGGAGTTTATCCTTGTATGTTGTATGTAATTTGGCGTGTCGTTTTGAGTCTAACATAATGGGAGGTGACCATATAATCTATATGATCTAGTTTAGGGTAAAACCGTTGGGGTACGACTCCTCAAGGAACACAAAGGGTCCTTTAGGAGGACCAAAATGTTTTCCAAAAAGCTGGATACGTAGACTTGATTGATGTCCTAAATGAAGCCCCCTGAACCAGTTGACGCTTCATCAAAAGGGGGAGTAGATCAATACTTAGTCGTGGGATCTTAGACCCCCAAATGGAGAGGTCTCTAGATCAAATGACGGAGGACAAGACGGGCCATCAACCCATTGACTATCGATCAATGATGGTCGTCCATGGCCACCTGCAGTTCTGTCCAATTTTAGCCAAAGCCAAGGGTTGTTTGGTAAATTCTACCATTGGCTAAATAAATGGGGGGGCGGTTATTTTAAGTTATTTAGTGTATTTAAAGTTAAATTAAACTATAACACCTAGAATTAAACTTCATTCTTCATAACTCAAAATCCATCCCTCCAAAAAGTTCTCTAAAAACTCCAAATTAAAGCTTCGATTGAAGGTTTCCATTTCATTCTTCTTCAATTTCGTGGACTTCTCAATACTAAGGTATTATGACTCTTTATCTAGAGTTAAATTCCTCTCTAGATCCCATTCTCAAATAGTTTTCACATTAAAAAAATTATCAAAACCCCAATTCTTCCTCAAACTCATGGACTCTTGCATCAAATGGTTTAAAAGAATTTTTATGGTCATATTACGGATTAATTTATGATTTAAAGTGAAAAACTCCATGAATCTATGATCTCTCTAATTCCTTAATTTTGACTTGTAAAGGTTGTTTGATAATTGTGATTTTCTATGGACTGAATTGTATGTAGATTGCTTTATAATATTGATCCTTGTTGTTATTTATATCTTTATATAATGAATTATGGATGTAAGGATGAGTTGGTAATCTGGACCTTATGGTTATGATGATGGGTAAGTTATATTGTAATGATTGAAAGTATTGGAAGTTGATAAATGGTGAATTGTGATGTTTGAGAATGGTGAGTTGATTAAATTTCTTAGTATAGTAGGATTTCTTTGGATAATTTGATCCACTTCTAATCAAGGTGCTTACTTCTTTTTCTTATTTGATTGAGATCTTGATGGATCTATGATGTTAATTGAAGGTTGATAATGTTGTTATGTGGAAGATAGGCATATTATGAAGTTGTGATGTGATGTTATGATGAAATTATATAAAGATATCTGATAATGTGAATGAAAGCATGTTTTTTGTAATTGTTGGTATGTGATGATGAAAAATTATGAAGAGTCTTTATATGGTATTATGGTGTCTTGTTTAGGTGGACCTAGTTGTCCCCACTTGATACATGAATGATAAATGAGGTATTCAATGTATGTCTTGAACCGGTAGAGATAAGAATGGTCAACTTTCTTAATTAGTCTAGAACACTAAGTGATTGTGCAAACCTTGAATATGAAAAGAAGTTTAATAATGAAGTTGATCAGATAGACCTAGCATGATACTTGTTTCATGAATGAGTTATCCTAATGGACCTTGATCAGTAGACCCTTCTAGATCTCTTCTTGGTAGTGGTATTATGAGTTGGTAGGACTTAGAGATACTAACTTCTCTATACTCTTATGTAAACGAACTTACTCTATAAGAACCAAGGTAAAGCTCCGAGTGGATATGCTTAACGTAGCAACTCTACTTGAAGTATGAGACTAGAGTACAAAGAATTCTTATGATATCCCCTGAACCATGTGCCTACATGGGATGTATCCTTATCTATACCTTTTGGCAAGTGGAACACCTTCCACGGTGTGGGGTATTATGACACCGGATTCCATATCTAGCTAGTGTGGTCTCTGTCGGTTAATGTCTATTTTCATCATGTAGGATGTACACCTTAGCTATTTGATAGCTTCTACAACATGTAGGTAGTAGAATGGGATGTTATGTACAGATGGCAAAAGTATGAATTGAAGGTGCTAGAGTGGGTTCCCTAGGTTTTCCAAGACCATTATGTTAAGTATCTTACATGTATAAATGTCTCCTTTAGTATTTATAGTAATGCATATTTACTTGTTGGGTTGTGTTGGGAAGGAAATATCCCTAATTAGGGTAGTGTTGAGGATCATCTAGGTGTGTATGAAGGGTTGTATAGGTGGCCTCTTCATGTCTAACTTAGGTAGGTCTTAGGATAACTTTATGTAGAGGGTCTATATGATTAAATGGGTTACTTCATGAATATGGTCATATCTTTTGAATTATGGGAGTATTATCTTGTATGTTGATGATTGACTTGTATGTCTTTTATACCTTGGTTTCGAGACTTTATCAAAATAGCATGAAAAATATATTTAAATTAAAATTTCCTTTTTCTTATGCTTTTTTTCATGGTCATCATACTTAGTGCTTAATTGTAGAAATTCCATATTTTTCTATATTTCTACAAGTGTAGGTGGTGGCAAGTGAGGATCGCTAGAGTTGAAGCTTAGGACATAGATTTTTATCTCAAGACTCTTGGTATGTCCTCATATGTTTGAGGAAATGGACTATGTTTATAGTTTTATTTTTCTTAAAACTTTTTTTTAGATATAAGTTTCATTTCAATGTAAGGGACGTGTATCTAGTTTGAGTTTATTTGACTTATATGAGACTAGATTCTTACTTGCTTTTAGAAACATCTTTTGAATAGTGTTGGCTCTTAATACCTTTGATCTACTTAAAAAGTTTTAATTTCTGCACTATTTTATGATAATGCGATGAATGAATGCTATGGTCTTGTATAAGATCTCCAAGAGGTATAGTACGCCGTGTTACGCCTAGGAGGTACTCCCGGGTCGTTACACCAATCCATACCTAGAATGACATTGAAGTCTACCATTTCTAACTCTACAAGATCATCCAATGATATTTTCTGAGAGACTATGCCAGGGAAATTTATATATACCCATCAAGCTATAACTAGGTCACCAAGTTGAGTAGAGAATAAGAATGGTTCTTAGAGAGTTTTTGGGCTAACACAGAATCTAACAATGCATAAACACAAAGAACAAAGACGTGTAATGTACCACTGACTACATAAGAAGAACCTTCCTGATCCTTGTGAGCTTGAAGAGAATAAAGCATGTTTTTTTTTATTTACGACACCTATAGCAGAAGAGTTACCCTGCTGAGTCGGGCGACTTGTTGGTTATGCTGAAATTGTAGACTTAGTTGTACCATGATTTCCTCCTTGACCATGTCTAGAAGGATAATCCTAAATCTATGACAAGACAGACCACACCAAGAGCATCCTTTGTTACCCGCAAGTCACTCTGCCGGATTGTTCTTACTATAATTCGGGCAAGTTGGGTATGTTTAAGTGCATAAAATACTAACTTGAGACTTAAATACTGATGCCCTACTTTTTTTATCGTTACGGAACATGCGTTCTTGAACACTCAGCGAGCATTTCCCATCACTCGGTTACTATTGAGAATAATCATCATTCCCAAACCTAGCCTTCTTATTCTCCTTGGCATGTTGCCTCAGCTTATCATCCTCAACCATTTGAGCATGAGTCATAAGCCTAGCAATGTTCATCTCTCCCAGCAACATATCATTTTTGCACTCTAATTTTACCAAATTTGGCTCTCCATACAACAAGTTATTCAAATGAGCTCTAGAATCAACAATCATATGAGGAACATACTTTGAGAATCGGTTAAACTTGAGCATATACTCTTAGACCATCATATTACCTTGTCTCAGTTTAATGAATTCCTCAACTTTTGCCTCACTTGACTCTCTTGGAAAGAACCTTTCAGTAAAGGTTTCACTAAAGCAATCCCAAGTAATATTAGTTGCATCTATACCCCTATTTTCTTCCCAGTGAGTGTACCAAATATGAGCCACATCTTTCAGCTGGTAAGCTGCCAACTCAACTCGATCATTCCCAGTGACCTGCATGACTTTAAATATATTTTTTTATCTTGTTTAAGAAATTCTATGGGTCCTCACTAGTCTGCGATCCTAAGAACACAGGTGGATTCATGTTAACAAAGTCAAGGACCCTCACTGCAGCTGACCCACCATTTGAATTCATAATAGCATTAACCCGGTGATTGTTCGGGTTGTCCACACTCTAAGCCAACATCTCAATAACATTCATGAATGTAGTATTTGAGACTTCTTGTTCTAGGACTAGAGGGGCTGCATTTGCGTTCCTGGAATTTGCATTCTAGGCGTTATCTCAATGAGAGGGCATGATCTGAAACGTATAACGTCAAATTAGAATGAAAATGAATCATACCTTATGCACGATAAGAGTAACAAGAAAATGATGATTTTACTAAAAATGTTTGTAGCCTCTCTCTCATTAGATTCGGTGAACTTCACACCCATGAAAAAGAATTTACTTAGTATGGCTTTTCATACATCTTAGGACACATAAACATAGTGCTCGGATACCAAGTTTGTCATACCCCAAACTACACCCGAGATGTGAACACGGACCTAGGACCACAGGTGATCCCGATCTAACCTGCTGGCATGATTATGAGCATACTAAAGATAAATGGAATAATAAACTGATATGGAAGCTATAATCATAAATAAAATGAAATGATGGGGAACACCCATATACTATAACTGAGACATGAAAATATATGAGTTTAATATAAAGAAGATATTAACTCAATTCTAAGATAAATCTAACTATCTCTAGCCTCTAATTGACTAGAAATGTTAGGACAGGCCCTAGCAAAGTCTAGGAAAACTTAAATAAAGGACTATAACTACATATAAAAAATCATGACTATTTTCTTCAAAGAATGAGGACTCACCACTGATTCTGCTGAACTTGAGATCGGGAATAAGCGGGACCTGGATGATGAGGACCTTAACCTTTATCACGAAAAGATGTATCTCACATATGTGTCAATACTTGAAATATAGTGAGAATTTAGGATATAGTAAAGATGAAATAACGTATAACTGAACAAAGCAATAACGCAACGATATAATGAGGAATGGGGACTCACCACTAATTCCGCTGAATTGGAGACCGAGAACCGATCAAAGCGGGACATGGTTGTTGAGAAACTTAACCTACATCACGAGAAGATGTAGCTCAGGTATGTGTCAATACTTGAAATGTAGTTAGCATGTAGGATATAGTAAAGATGAAAAAACATATAACTTAATAAAGCAATAAACTAATGAAATAATCTTAACATGATAAAAGTTTTGAAATTTTGAACAAGACTAATCTGAATGCACTATCCAAGTTATAACATCCTTAGACTGCAAACAAAAGTATGGTCAAATTAATGTAGTTTCACTAAACTGTGGGAATTCGTAATAATTGATAATAAAACTACATGATCTTATCGTTGAGTGTCATGCATATGCCCCGTCGAAAGGACACGATATACCTAACCAAAGGTATAGAGATTTGTTGGTGTTATCACTTAAATGATGCCCACAAAGAGAATTACAACCTAAATGGCTTGTATCTTTAAGACTATTTGGGGATGGTGAACCCTAGTAAACATCGGTATTTTGTTACTCCCAATGAATTAAGTTATTAACATATTGATGTCTGAATTATTTTAAGTTACTGGATAGTTCAAACTGAACATGCAAACTAAGAATGCAACAATTAAACTAAAATTGATGGATTAATGAATGAGTCATGTATATCCAAATGACTGAAAGATTTAACTTAGCATGTATAATTAAGGAACTAAAGAAATACATGGCTAGGGTTATAGAATTCATGAAATAAAGTGAATATTAACGTATTAATCTGATTTCGATCATTCTAATAGATAAGAAATGAATAATTCTAGCATTCAAGAAACCGTGGGTTTAGTCATAATTGGGGAATTAAAAAACTGACTGAATATTAGGTACCTAATGGGTAAAAGGAAACCACTAGTGAAAACCCACATAACTAGTGACAAATTCCACGGAGAAATCCTAAGATTTTGGGGCTAGAACTTATGGAACTTTGCTACTTTCTTGAATTCGGGTTGTTCACCTATTTATCCTATCTTGATATTAATTTTCTGAGTTTTGATTAATGGTTTGACTTAGGTAAGTTCTAGTAATGTTTCTCCACTTAAACTTAATAAAACCTTGTGATTAAGGGTTTAAACATCATATCTTATGGGTCCAATAAAATAGGAAAATACAAAAAAAACTGAATTAACTATTGTCAGAGTACCAATGGATTGGACCTAGGGTAGCTCAATCTACGGTCTGTAGATTGGGGTCACAAGTTAAATCTACTCGTCATGGCTTTACTAAACTACGGATAACATTTTACTTAAATGTCAGATTTTAGCAAACTAGGTAGCGTCGGAAACAAAATTCAATTATCTATTATTTCATAAGTAAAGTGACACCTTATTAATTTTTTTTAAGAGTAAATACTATTTGAATTTGACCCAATCAACAATTTCCTCTAATTGGTTGTTCATCCCCACTTAATTCAGACATATGGACCGTAGATCGAATGACGGTCCATGCTGTCAGCCGTTACTCATGTCTGAGGCAGGGTAAAGGAGTCTTGATCCATGGACACATACCACAGAAAATTATCTGATCTACGATAGGTGTGTCTGTGCGTCGAGACTTAGCAAATTTTCTTATCTAGGTTTTTGGGAGGGGCTACAGGGCTGAACCATGAACCCACAACATGGGTTATAAGTAAAACTAGAGTCTGTAGGTGGACACCGTAGGTGTACCTTTAACTTCTTAAAATATAAAAACTTTGGCATGTCTTGGATATAGGTTGTTGCAGTTTGCCTCTCATTTCTAAAAGTCATTCTTGAAAGGATATGGTACTATGGTTTATGTTAGCACAACATATTGCCTGTAGAAGGTTAGGAAAGGAAAGTGTACCATTGATATGTTAAAGACATGTAGAGAGGTTGTGTAATAGATTTCAAAGGTAGTTGGGATGACTATATTTCCCTTATAAGCATTAAGATGTCCCCTTATAAGGCATTGGATCGGTGTAAGTAGGTCTCTAATTTGTTGGTTAGAAGTGGGTGCAGAGCCTTGATAGGGAAAAAATTATTTCATGATACTATGTAGAAAGTTGAACTCATTAGAGATAGAGTTAAGAGAACCTAGAGTCACCAAAAATCATACGCAGATATGAGGAGAAGGGAACTTGAGTTCAAAGTTGATGATTGGGTTTTCCTGAAAGTGTCGCCTAAGAAGGAGGTGATTAGATTAGACAAGAAAGGGAATCCCGATCGTAAATATGTAGTCCCTTATAATATCTTGAAAAGGGTTAGTAAAGTCGCTTTTATGTTAGAGTCGCCAGTAGAACTAGCAGCATTGCATCCAGATTTTCACATTTTGTTGTTCAAGAAGTGTGTGGTGACCTAGATTCTATTGTGCCTTCATAAAATTTATAGGTGACGGATAATCTCGCCTATAAATAGGTACTGGTTAAGATTCTTCATTGTCAGGTTCGAAGGTTGAGAAACAAAAAAGTCTCTCTAGTCAGGATTCTATGGCGGAGTTAGCTCGTAGAAGGAGCTACTTTGGAAGTACAAAAAGACATGTAGGCCAAGTATCGTCACCTCATTCCTTCTGATACCATTCAAGCTTGAGGTAATATTTTGTGTCCAACTTTTTAGTCACTTATGCGTTAATTTACTCTTAGTATCAGGTTCCTTAAGTTTTACTTTCATTTCAGCGTAATTTCATATTCTTGGTACTTAGTTTGGTCAGAAATTAATTTTCAATGTTTAGTTGTAGGGTTTGCTATTCATTCCTTGAATTTTATCTAATTTATTCTTCACTCGAGGACGAATGTTTCCAAGGGGGTGTAACGACCCGAGAGCATCCCCTAGTTGTCAAACAGTTTATTCGACCTCTCGGAGGTCTTATACAATCCCTTAACATTCATTCATCACATTGTCATAAAATAGTGCAGAATTTAAAACCTTTTTAAATGAAAATCATAAGGATAAGGAGCCAACACTTTTCAAATGAAGTCATTATAAGGAAAGGAATACTAGTCTCATAATGGCCAAGATAGACCGAATCTTTAAGAATCTCAAACTAGGCACCCTATCCTAATATTGAAATAAAAGTACAATGTCTTCTACAAATTCTTAAATGAAAGAAAAACTAGAATATGAAGTCTTGTCCTCGACCTATGAGGACATACTGAAATCTTGAGACAATTTCTAAGTCTCAAGCTTCAACTATAAAGATCAAAACACTTTCCAACACCTACAAAATCGAGGAAATACGGAATTAGTACAATTAAACACGGAGTATGACGAGCATGCAAAAACATGCTTAAAAGTGGACGTGTAGTTAAAACCCATACATTATGTCAATTTAGTAAAATCCTAATTAACATCATACAAAATACAAATTCATTACATATAGACCATCATCTTTCCTTTACCACTTTATCTCAAGTAACCCTTAAGCATCACTTTGTGCAGTGCGTGGATAATGTCCCATATAACCATCCACTATCAATTAACACTCTAAGGTCACCTAAGATGGACTCACATGCCACTTTCTTCAAACAAACTACATTTATTAATAAAACATAGACATAACATAATTATAATCATCACATAGGGACCATCTCCTAGGATAACTCTATGCTACACTAGTGCAATATGAAAGTAGCATCCCATACTACTACTCCCACTTAGTCCTATTTTACTTCATTATTATCATATATAAACCCATTCATTCATTAACATTATTAAGAAACACCAAAACGCCCCTTGAAATTCCTACTTGTGCAATGAATAGATGGAGTCTCATTCCACTTCCTACCCTAAGTAGTACATCCTTAAAAAGACCTATTTAATTTCATTCTTTTGTGTGGTTAATCTTAACTGACATAGAGCATGAGATCTTATCATGGAATCTCGCTATTAACCCCTACCCGATGATGGATCCTCACTTGCCTAAGGTAGGGTCATTCATTTAACCTTTAAATGAAAAACCACTAGCTAGTCCTATGTGGTCATATAGTTAAGTGGTAGGGAGATTTCTACAAGGTACCCCGCCTCAACTAAGGTGAGGGTAAGCATCTTAAGATATTTCTACTAAGTTCCCCGCATCTACTCACGTGACAGTATACACTCTATCATATAGTCTCAGTTCTTAGCATTAGTCCCCACAAAGCATTAAACTTTCATTACATTCATTAACAATAGGTTAAGGGTTTGCTACTAAATACTTTACCTATACTCATGGAAGAGTACCCATCCCATCTTATCATTCATTCAATTGAAAATGCTTAGGCATATTTAGATTGTTACTGGTCTCTCTACATCTACAAACTTGAGACATCGACCCCAAAATCCCCCATTCATTCATTAGAGTGCAATTGAGAAAACCTTTCAATAAACTCGCTTTCATTACATTATCATTAAATTCATTTATGTGTGTGGGTTAATATATGAGAAAGCCTTTCACATAACCACCATCATTCATAACATTGTCGTCTATAAATGATCCTAATTTATTCATCAAAATCCACACAAAAATATATTTCACATTCACTTTATACTCTAATAGTCATACTATCGTGAAGAATCACATGCATAACTTTGTAAGACACCTCTATAAATATGCATTAAATATTATCTCACTTAACATTCAATTCCTTCAAGTACATGATCACAATGAACATACATATACATATATAATAGGTAACACCACCACCATAAGTGGATTATACCACACAAGAACAATTCAATAGAACTTTAGCAATTTAGGTCAACATACCCTCTACCCAAGCCATGTTGACTCTTTCTCAATTAACCAATAGTTCATCAAAATTAGGCATGGATAACAATAATAACAACAAAAAAATATAATATAAGCACAATTCTAACAATATCCAATCACATTCATCAAACCCACCTTAGCCAAAATTAAGGAATTAGAGGGATCATAGGTTCATGAAGTTTTTCACTTGAAAACATATATAAAATCATAATATAATCATAATGTTTTCTGTGAATACAATCAATGCAATAACCATGAGTTTGAGAAAGAATTTTGGTTTTTGATCATCTTTAGGAAAACTTGAAAACTATTTGACAATTGGCTTAGAGTGAAATCTAACTCTAGATAAAGGATCATCATACCTTAGTATTAGGAATTCCCCAAAATTTTACAATAAACCAATGAAAATCTTCAATCCTAGCTCCAATATGACGTTAAGCTTCCCATGGAGGTTTGACGGAACTTTAGGAAGGATTTTGAATTTTGAAGAATAAAGTCTAATCGAGGTTCAAGTATTTTAACTAACTTAAAGTACCCTAAAATACATAAAAATAACCGTCAACACATTTAATTGTCCAAATGTGGAATTTACCAAACCAGCCTTGGCTTGGCTGATTCTTGGTAGTGAAACAGAGGACCAAACGACAGCCACCATCCACGGACCGTGGATAGGTTCACGACCCGTCCTGGTCATCTGTCAATTGTGACTGAGGCTCCTCAAGTTTGGGGCTAACCTCCCACAAATATGTTTGGATACACGTCCCCTTCCTACGGCGCATCTATTAGGGCCATAGGTCAGGGCTCTCTTGATAGCTTTTTTTCCAACTTTTGGGTCCTCCTCAAGAACCACTAGAGTTTTCTTGGGGATTCGTACCCGGACGTTTTGACCCTAAACACTATCTCCTAGATGCTAAGTTAATCTCAAATCATTTTAGACTCCAAATAACCCATCAAATCAGGAACAACACACTAGGACACAAAATACTAATTTCCAAACGTATTGGTTGTCCCTTGACAATTGACCTCAAAACTCTTCAAACCAGTGCTAAGAAGTAATTTCTCATTATTTTAGAAAGTTATTAACTAAATACATTCACGTGAGGCTCTACTGCATTATATTTTATTTTTGGGGTCTTACATAGAGCATAAGATCTTATCATGGAATATCGATATTAAACCCTAATAGATGAGGGATATCCAAGTGACTAATATAGGGTCATTTATTTAGCTTTTACGTGGAAAACCACAAGATAGTCCTATGTGGGCACATAGTTAACGGATAGGGAGATTGTTACAAGGTACCCCACCTCAACTAACGTGATGGTACCCATCTCACGATATTGCTACTAAGCATCCCACCTCTACTCACATGAGATTACTCATCTCTATCATATCCTATTAGTGATTAACATTAATCCCCATAGAGCACTATACTTTCATTACATTCATTAACTATAGGTTAAGGGATTGCTAGTTAATAATCAACTTCTACTAACAAAAGAGTACCCATCAGAACCTATCATTCATTCATTGGAAAGTTGTTAGGAATATTTAGATTGTTACTATCCACTCTGCATCTACTAATGTGAGAGCATCCATCAAAACAATACCACACTCATCCACTAGACAACAATTGAGGTAACCTTTCAATGGACTCGTATTCATTACATTATCATTTGTTTCATTCATTCATTTGTGTGTGTGAGTGCATATATGATAAAGCCGTTTACATGGTCACCATCATTCATGGCATTATCTTCTAAACATGATCCTACTCTATTAATAATAATCCACACACAAATATACTTCACATTCACATTATACTATAATAGTCATACATTCTAAAAGAATCACATGCATAACTTCCTAATACACCTCTATACATATGCATTATAAAAATTTCCTCACTTAACATTCAACTCCTTCAAGGACATGATCATAATGAATACACATATACATATACAATATCTAATCTCCCACTAATTAGAGTGGAGCAACTCCCCCTTCCTACGGAGAATAAAACACTTAACGGGGTGTCGATTAGGGGCGTAGGTCAAGGTTGTCTTGACAGCTTTTTTTTCCAACGTTTGGGTCTTCTTAAATGACCCCTGGGGTTTTTCTTGGTGAGTACTAATTAGATTTTTTGAAACTAAACACGACCTCCTAGATTGTAGAGTCACCTCCAATAATTTTAGAATCCAAACAACACATCAAAGAATGAACAACTCAATTAAACACACTAGCACACAAAATACTAGTTTCCAAACGTCTTGGTCTTCCATAGATGTTTAACCTCAAAACTCTTCCAAACTGCCTAAGAAGTCATTTTTCATTATTTTTGTAACTTTTTTAACTCAAGACACTCATACGAGGCTCTAATACACCCTATTTGTTTTTTGGGGTCTTACTTGGGAGATATGTAGCACAATGTATTTGAAAATAGAACTCACTGATGATTTCCAAAAGTTACAGGCGCAACCCACGACCGTGGGATAACCCAAGAACAGTGTTGGTTGTTCCAAGTTTTCATGTGCAACCCTCTCCAAATTCAACCTAGAAAATCATTCTATATTTTGAACCATCGTGGAACCCACAGACTGTTGGTCAGGTCACTGATTGTGGATAAGACCCTCAAAATTCAGTCTCCTATCGCAACAGACAATTGACAAGTATGAACCATGTGTCGATAGATGGTCCGCCGGTGATCCGGACAATTATTAAGTAATGGGTACTTTTGTATTTTCCTTATGTTTGGACCCCTAAACTACATCGTTTAACCGTTAAACTACAAAGTTTCGGTTAGTTTTATCTTAGAAATACAACTAGAACTTATCTAAGTTACATCATTCACCAAAATTAAGAAAATAAGAGCATCAAGAGGAGAAAGAGGCGACCAAATCCATCCCAGAAATGCATTTAATCTTCATTAGTTCCAGACAAAAACCAAAATATTTCTTTGTGAAATTATTTACTCGGTATGTGGGATTTTATTACTAGGTTCCTTTCACCCATTAGGTCCCTAAATATCCGTCAGAATCTTGATTCACTTAATATCTTCTAAACATGGGGTTTCTGGAAAGTTATAAATTGTTGGGTTTTAGCGGTTAGAATGATCCAAATCATATTATCATGTTGTATCTTTTTTATGTATAGATTAATGTACAAACTTAGAAACCTAGCTATGTAGTTCTTTAGTTCATTAATTACATATGTTAGGTCAGTAAATTAAGTTATAGATATTAGCATGCTTAGATTTTTGAATGCATTATTATCAGTATATTAATATTGTATTATCAATGCATATATTTACTTTGAACTATCCGGTATCAAAGAACTTCAGTAATAGTTTGTTAATTATTTAATTAAGCGAGAAAAGCTTAACATTGGGTTGACTAGGGTCAATCAGACAAAAGTCCCAGAACTACGTGCATCTAGGTTGTATGCCCCCTACATGGGCATCATTTTAGTGATCACACCACCATGCCTCTAACAGGGTATATTGGGTCCTCCAGATGAAACGTAAACATCATACTCCACATTTAACTTATTTGGTTTTATGTCAGTTATTAGTAACTCTGACAGTTAATCCTACATCATTATACATGTTATCATTACAGTTGAGTTTTAAACCACTATATATTATTACTTTGTCATTGCATTCAGTTTAGTCATTTGCAGTATTTTGAGTATCCTTATCATAGTCAAGTAATATTATCGATTTATTACTTGTTCAATTATGTTTTTGTTCATATTTAATATATCCTACATTGTCAATACCTTTCAATTACTGACACATACTTTTCATTACATCTTTTCAGGATGTAGGTTCGGTCCACAACAAATCACATCACGCATAAATCGATTCCAGATCTTCACTTCAGCAACATTAGTGGGATTACTTATTCTTCAAATACTAATGACATAATTATCTTTTAATCTTTAGTATTTGAGTTTGAAATCTCATTTGTATCATAGCTCTCAATTTGTATTTATTCAAATAGTATATGGGTATTCCTCATTATATCAGGTGAGATCATGATTTATATTTCACATAGTGCTTCTTTACATCATTTTATTTAAGTATGCTTATGATATGCCATCATGGTTAGCTTGGGGTTAAGGTGATCCCAGGTCCCGTGTCCGCATCGAGAATCTAACCTTGGGGTGTGACATTTTCAACTTGAGATAAAGTTTCCTCTCAAGAGTCTTAGTTTACCGTTGTTTAAATTCATTCTTAATATATATGTTCCTTTGGTTATTCTTGCATTTTCAGAATATTTTCATCGCATTAGAGCTCGGTTTAGTTAGATATCAATTTCTAGTACTTAGTAGTAGGGATTGCAACTTTTTTCCTCCATCCCCACCTTGTTTAGACTTCATTCGAGGAATAATGTTCCCAAAGGGGAAATAATGTTACACCTATGATTTGAGAATATAGATAAAATGCAGCTTTCCAGATCTAATACAAGAACCATAGAATTGATTGACGGTTCGTAGTATATAGGTAGGGTTCGTTGTTGAGCATCAAATATTTATGGTCTATGATACCAGCCACATTCAACTGGTATGTTCCATGGTTGGATCTACGAACCATAGATGAGGGTCACCAACTAGTTAGAAAGAAATTGTTGTTAGGTCAACTTCAAATTGTCATATTATTTAGGACAAAAGGCATTAGGTGGCCACTGACCTATCTAGCAATAGAAAATTGAATCGTCTTTCCAAAGACACCAAATTTGCAAAATTCCATCACCGAGTAAAATGTTATGCTTTTTTTAGTGAAGCCCAATCGAAAAGAGTTGACTGAAAACCCAACCTATGATTGCTAGTTCGACCTTCTACCGGTAGGTCCCTCCATGGGTGGTTCAACACCTTTTAAGTTAGGGTAATTTAGGTATTTTTCCGATTCCTTTTAAATTCTTAGTTTTATTCCTTAAGTAGGTTGTTTTACATAGTTTTAGCCTTATAACATAGGCAGACCCACCTAGAACCCTCATTCACCTAAATGCTTCCAATCTTTGACCAAAAAGAAAAGGAGATGTCGACCAAAACACCCAAGAACAAGAAACAGAATGTTATTCAACTTTTAAAACCCTAAATCAAAGTATTTCTATGTAGATTTCGTCACCAGGTATGTGGAATTTCACTATTGGGTTTCTTTAACCCATTAGCTCCCTAAAATTAAGTTAGATTCTTGATTCTCTATATCATGTTTGGAATTAGGGTTATTGTACTTCAGAGATTTATTCTGAATTAGCTACTATAGTAATCCTTGTCACGATATTATTTTTTCGTAACCATGTTGCTTAGTCATTGCATGAAATTAAGAACCCTAGTTGTGTTTGTTAATGAAATAAACTTGTAAGGTCATATATACAAATATACATGCATCTTTTTTCAAAAGTTTTATTATCAATACTTAATGTCTCCTTTTAAGTTAGCATGTCAGAATCTTGAGCTATCTTGTTTATTTGAGGTATGATATATTATAGACATTCTAATCGGGAGTAGGGTTAGGCATCAACTTTAGTGATCATTCCATTCATGTCTTTATACCACTATCAAGTTATATTAGGTCCTCTCGATAGAGCGTATACATCAGACTCCACATTCAGCTCACGTGGTTTTAAGTTAGTCAATAGTAGATGTCGCAGTCAGACATTAGATCATTTGATCAGGTCTTCAATTATATTTCAACATTTATTATAAATATGTCATTTCATGATTAATACTTGGTTATTGCATTTAGCTTAGCCTTTAGTATATTTTGGTATTTACATTTTATTCTGATTATATTATTGATCATTACGTTTTGCATAATTATGTATTTTATTCAGCTATACTATGTATCATGCATGCTCAGTACATTTTACGTACTGACACTTCCTCTACGCTACATACTTTCACGATGAAGGTTCATCTATTCAGCACCCAGATCACACATAGATTGATTCCTGATCTCCACTTCAGCAGCTTCAGTGGTGAGTCATAATCATTTGAGGACAATAGACTTGTTTTACACTTTATTCCTTTTATTCAGTTTTCATCTTTGCTAGAGTTAGATTTGGACACATCCCAGCAATTTTACTCAGTTAGAGGCTTTTTAGTAAAAGTACTACATTTAGTTTTAGTTTTGACTTTAATCCCCTAAGTTTTATTTATCTTATACTCTTCTATATATAAAGATTAGTATTGGGTATTCACCACTATTAATTATCACAGGTTAGGCTTCTCTAGACAATATTATTCAAGAATATTTTATATGCTTAGGATATGACAGCTGAGGGTTAACTTGAACTTGGGGAAGCTCGTGATCCTATCTCCCGTTTTTACGTCCAGGGTGTACCCTCGGGGCATGACAGGTAAAGATTGTCATATATTTTTATTTATTTTATTGATTTATTTCCTTATCCTCATTATTACTCTAACTATTAACATTTGTTTTTTATTGATTTTATTGACTTTTTTCCTTGACCTTTGTTAATAATAGTAAAGATTATCATTTAGTTTAACTTTTATTGTTTTGATTTTTTCCTAATACTTTTATTCCAATGACTTGGATAAATACCCTATTTGAACAATATATATCATTTGTTGTTTTGACCTCTTAATGAGACTAATTTATAATATATTAAGTTCATGTAGTACCCCTAATAACGAACTAGGTAAACTAGAGAATATCATGTGTGTAAGGAGTTTATAAGGTCTTAAAATTATCAATTATAGTGTTAGAAGCCAATATATTGAGTTTGGAAGAGTTTGGAAGTGAAACGGTGTGCCTTTTCATATTTTATGTGTTGTTTGGAGTAAAAAATCAGTGGGGATGACCCTAACATCTAAATGAACCTAATAAGGGTAAAAAAGTTTGGGTACGACTCTCCAAGGACCGCTCTAGGGATCCTTGAGGAAGACTCAACCTTCAACAAGCAAGCTTCCAAAGGCAGCAGTCAATTAGGTATGGGAGGAAGCAATATACGTCAAGGACTCAGGAAGGACCAGATTTTGGTCCACGTTATGGGCCACAAATCGGACTACTGTCTCATAATTTATTTTCAAAAATCATGTGGGAACAGCTCTGCCTCGCAGACTTGTTCCCCGATGATAATTCCAAAAATTTAATTTGAGTTTGACATGTCTAAAAAGGTCCAATTAATGCAGGGTTATTTTGCATACTTTGGGAGTAGGTTATAGACGGTTTTTAATTCATATTTAACCCATTTACCAAGACAAAAGTGCAATACCCAATTAGAAATCAAAATTCCAAAACCCTCTTCTTTTTTAGATTCTCACAAACCTCCATTGAAGGCCAAACTCAAGGTCAAGATAGAAGGTGAATTATCAAGTGATTTGTTCTCCAAATTGATTGGTATTTTCTTCAATTAAGGTATGGTGTTTCATCCTTGAATCCTCTTTCTTAAAGGAGTCCATTTCAATGGTTTTCAAAGATGGTCAAAAACATGAATTCTTCTATTTCAATTCTAGCCATGGGTTCTTGCATAAAATATTTTGAATCAATGATTTGTGATATAATTGATGTGAATTGAATGATTTTAGATCAAATTCTCTATGAACCCATGCAAATCATGATTTCCTATTTTTGGATCTAATGTGGGTTATTTGATTAAGGATTAATTATATTGAATTCTTGTGTATATTGTGTTAGGATATTGAATTATGTAAAGATCATGTTATAATTGTATATAGGCGGCCTCAATTTAGTGATTCCATATGGTTTCTTGTTATATCATTGTATGGTTTGGTTATTGGCATCAATTGGTGTAGATGGCTATTGGTAAGAACTTTGTGAATTGAATTGGTTGGAATAGCTAAGGAATGGAGGTGTTGATGATGGAATGGTGGTATATTGACCTAATCTCTTCTATATTGTGTAGTTTATGCCTTGAATTTTGTTGATTGGTATGGTCCACTTATGGTTGTGGTGTTTATGTATAATAATTGTGATGAACAGGGCCTTGTCAACATTATTGTTATTATTATAATATGAATTGTGATGTTATCATGTTGTAGCTTGTATATGATCAATGTGAAGGATTATGTGTATAGTACATGTGAGATTGAAGTATGACTTCTTCTAGTTTTACATATGTGATTACGAAATAATCTAAATATGTCTATATATGATGATAATGTCTGTCTTGTTTGGAAGACCTATGTCCCTCTACTTGATACAGGAAAGTGTATGAATATGAACTCTTGAGTTAGTAGGCTAAAGCCCCTTTTCCATGTATGTGTAGATGATTGAGTAAAAACCTTGAACATATTAAGAAGGTCTAGTATGTGAAACCCTCAATTTATAAAGGAGGTTGATAAATCCTTGAAGTTGAAAGTCGTAATGGTATTCTTCTTGTGTGAATGGTGGACTAAGGAATAGGTTGGCTGGAACGTCATGATACAATCTCTAAAAAATTCATTGAGCTATCATTACATAGACCATTAAGTGGCAGCCCTTGAGGACCGTCTTTGGTGTTGTGATTGAACTTACTCTATGAGAAATTATGCTAACACCAAGAGAATATGGTTGGGGAGTGATTCTACTTAAGTCGTGACTAGATTATAAAGAAACTTGTCATATTCCTTAACAATGTGTCAACATTGGATGTGTCCTCGTTCTACCATTGGTAAGTTCAACACCCTCCATCGGAGTACGGTAGACTATGGATTCCATGCCTAGCTAGTATAGTCTAGATCAGTTAATTCATATTATCATCATGTGGAATACACTCTACTATTTGAGAAGTTTTACAATGTTTAGATATTTGAACAGAATGTTATCTAGACATGGAACGAGTAGGTTTTGAAGATGCTAGTATGTAGGTTCCCTAGGTCTTTTCTAAGATCATTATGTGGAGTCCTCTAAATGTTTAATTGTATCTTAATTGACTTAATGAATGACTAGGACTTAAGTTAATGTAAATTGACTAAGAGTTTCCCTATATAGGGTAGCTTTGAGGGTTTCTTAAGTAGTCTTGAAGAGGGTGTATGGGCAGTCTTTTAATGTCTTACGTAGGTGAATCTTGAAGTAACCTTAGGTTGTGAGTTAATGTAATTCAAATAGAATAACCTTCTCTTAGGTAGTCTTAAGGATTGTTTAGGTAGGTTTGAAGAGGGTGTATGGGTGGTCTATTCTTGTCTAACTTAAGTAAGTCTTGGGATAACCTTTGGTAGGAGAGTTATATTCTTATGTGTTTTGATGTGATGTTAATGTTATTATGTATATTACTTGGATTATATGTTTATATGTGAATTGGTTCTTATACTTATGTTATGAAGTTTTCTTCAAAAGATCATAAAAGAGCATGTTTTATACAAATGTCTGTTTAGCATGGCTTTATTGCATATCACCTACTTAGTACATTCAGTGTGCTAATCCCATAGGTTGTTTCATCTTTAAATGTGTAGGTGGCATTTGAGAGGTGTCCTTTGAATTGAAGCTTGGAAACTAGCATTCTTTCAAGCAAGTTTTGGTATATCCTCAATTATTTTGAAGACATAACTATGTTTATATTTTGTATACAAAAAATGTTTTAATAGACTTAGTATATCTATTTTGTTGATGTATAGGTTGTGACCCAAGATATTCATGTGTCTAAGATGGCTAAAAGGAGACTTAGTTCTTATGTTTTCTATAAAAATGCATTTGAATCATTGTTGTGAAAAGTTTTAATTCTACACTACTTTTCGTATACATATATGATGAATGATGTCTAAGGTCTTGTATAAGACCTCCGAGAGGTCAAGTACGCCGTGTGGCGACTTAGGGAATGCCATTTTTCTAGGGCGTGCTCCCGGGTTGTTACAAACATGATATCAGAGCATAAGATTTTGAAGTAGTCTTTAGGATTCAAAGACTCATAAAAGCCACATCTAGTAGAGTCTTATTCATCAGTGTGAGTCGTGACACACCCATGAGGGAGAGGCTATTGTACAATAGAGTTTTCCTTATTCTCTACTCTTTTGTCGTACCGTAGAGTTAAATGTTATGAGTGTCCCTTATTAATCCTTTTCTCTTATGGTTATATGAGATGAATACAAGGAGGACACCGGCAAGGAGAGTTGATGAGGAATAAATAATTGAGGTAATTCTTCCCCAAGGTGGACAAGTTCCACAAGGTGTTCAAGTTCCTCAAGGTGAGAAAGTCCCTATAGTGGGTAAAGGATATAAGTTTCCGGTGGTTCCCCCAGACATGACTAATGGTGAGATTAGAGAGGCTCTCCTTACCCTATCCCGAGTAATGACAGCTCAAGTGCATAGAGACAGTGGGGCCTAGGATGAATGCTCTTGATAGTACCATGAACTCTAGATTAAGGTACTTTGTGAGGATGAATCCTCTTATATTCCTTGATTCTAATGTGGGAGAAGATCCCCAAAAATTTTTAGATGGAGTGTACAATGTGTTTAGTGTCATGGGGTGACTTCTAGAGGGAAGGCTGTAATACTTCAAAAGCCCAAAACCTAATCTAGAGACTCACATGAGTGTCTAAAGGTTTAAACAGTGTTCTAAGGTCAAAAATAAGGTGTATAAGTTATTTAGAATGTTTTAGAGTCAAAACGTCAAGGAACATCCATGACGTTCGGAGACTAGGGAAAAAGGTGCTAGTGTGTCTTGGCCTATTTGACGGGGTTTTAGGAGTTGGAATTTAATGAAATTTGATGAGTAGGTGTTAACCACATATTAGAACCTGTTTAGGGTAGAAACGTCCGGGTACGAATCCCCAAGGAACACCCAAAGGATCCTTGAGTAGGACCATTTCCAAATGACCAAAAAGCAGTCAAAAGACAGCAGCACCTACACCTACCATCGATGGAGCTTAGGATGAACGACGGGCGTCGATGCCTCCATCGACCAACACTTAGTCAATTTACAAAAAGGTACAAATGCATACTCTCTGATCCAAAGTAAGGATGTGCATGACGGAGGGGTACAGTTCCCATCAACTGACCTATGGACTATAGGTCGTGGTCTCATAGGTCAAGCCTGCACTTTTTTGTTAAGTTTTAATTTGGTTCATTCAATTATGTTAGTTAGTTAGGGGGTTAATTCTGGATTAGGGAGTGGTTAATTAGATCCGTTAAGACACTATATAAACTACCCTAAGCCTAAACCCAATTTAACACTTCACTTTTACCATATCCAAATCATTTTTCCTTCTCTCTACTTTCTCTCTCCCAAGAAGACTCCATAAAATACAGAGATAACAGGGTCATAGGGATACAAGAAGGTAACTTTTATCCATAAATCTCCAATAAAAATCAAGGTATGGTAACCTTTCACTTTTGGGATTCCTTTCCCCAAAAGGTTCTTCCAAAATTGATTTCAAAAAGAAGGTTCATATGGGTTTCTTCCTAATACGAATTTGATCTTCTAAATTGTGTTGTTTATCATTTCCTTTGATTATTATGATTATATTATATTTATTATTGTTCAATTACATTTGTTCTTGATAAATTAACCTAGTATTTTAAAAATATCATGAATTGACCCAAATTTGCTAACCCTAGGTGATGAAATCATGTTGAATTGATCAGTAGTGATGCAATTGAATCACTTATTGTGTTACTAACTATTGAATGATTTTTTTGTATCCATTTATATATGAAATTATATTGGTTGAGGGTAAGACCAATGATGATGGCTTTTGAAGGAGAAATTGGGAAGACATTGTGATCTTGATCCTTTACTTCAATTGTGATGGCTTACTTGGTGATGAAGTGAAATTGAAGCATGTCTTATGATTTAATTAGATAGGTGTTGGTATGATGATGATATTGAAATGTCTTGACTATGTTATTGTGAGATTATGCTTAAGATGGAATGAAATAAGGTTGGTTATTAATTGCCTACGTGCCCTATTATGACATGATGATGATGATGATGAGCTAATCTTACATATGAGTTTTGTATTGAAAGGATGTTCTCATATAATTTCTATTGAGATAATGATCCTATGACCTAAACTAACCTATGATTAATCATAAAGGCTTAAAGAAATTTCAAAAAGGGACTCTAGATTAGTATCGAGTGAACTAGTACTGAGGAGTGTCCCTTCATAAATATTGTACTTATGACATTGGAGACTATAGCTCAATGTGCATAAAGAGGGTCCCAAGCATATCTTTTAGATCTTGAACTATGTTGCCCCCATAGTAATTATAGATAGTAGATCCACCTAGAATATTATGTTCATGTTTTGGTAGTACCTTGGAAATTAGTCCACCTTCTTTCAGTGTAGGGTTTCATGACACCGGATTCCACATTAAGCTCGTGTGGTCTATGTTTGTTAAGGCAAGTGTTCCTGAAAGTAAAACAAAATAACAAGGTGAACACTAAATAGGGTGACTTAAGGGGTTTGACTTAGTAGAAGTAGGGGACGAGAATCTACCTAGACAATACAAAAGTTGAATCTAATAGGATTCCTAGGAGGTTGTTCGTACGTATGATATTACAAAATATGTGATGTTGACTTTATATGATTGTACTCATACATGATGATTATTATATTATTGAACATGTTGTTGTTCTAAATTCATACATGTGGTGATGACTATCTATGATGATATCTATGATGTAGAAAAGTATTACTTATGATCTTCTATCTTGTTTACTTGGTTGTGTGGGGTTATTGGACTTCACATAAGAATTGCACTTGTAAGCTTGGGATGGGATTGGTTGTAAGGGTTTTGTATGCTTATGTAAATGTGAACTATTGGAATTTGGGATTGATATAGTTCTTATGTTGAAGTTGATATGGTTCTTATGTTGAGATATATTGATTATGAACAGGACTTGAGTTATTGTAATCCGTATGTGTTATATGCTCTCTTGTATGTGCATTGAAGGCTTTCAAATGACTTAGCATGTTTCTAAAGTAAATCTCCCTTTCTCATGTATTCTTTCAAATGTTTTATGTGCATGTTTCCATATTACAATTGGTGTACTAACCCATTTTCTATGTTTTCTACAATTATGTAGGTTTCGGCCGTTGAGCTTTTAGAGGGCCATTGAAGAATACTTGGAGTTCTATTCTCCATGTTCCGTAGGTCCTCACCTTTCAAGGACAATGCCACTATCTAGCTACTGTTATTACTTTAGTTTTAATACATTGAGTTCTTGTAACGACCTGTTTAGTCGTTTTAAGTAGCAGACTTCGATTCTGGAAAAACTGGCAAGGACAACGGACCCCACGACGGACCGTCATGGGCACGACGGACCGTCGCAGGGTCTCGTTTCAAAACACTTAGAAAATCTGAAATTGGGTACTAAAAATCGACTCTCTGAACTTCGTGACGGAGTGGCAGGACGGACCGTCGCAGGCTCGACGGCCCGTCACAGGCCATCCACTTAAAAACGAGTCTCTGTAGCATGCGACGGACAGCAGGACGGACCGTCGCAGGCGCGACAGCCCGTCACGGGCTACGCAATCCCAGTTCGGGTCGGATTTCTTTATACGTTTTAAGGGACGTTTTTGACTATTCCTGCTTTAATTATAAAGTTATAGGGTTAATGTTAATAAGTCTAATTACTTGGGGGTTAAAAGAGGTAACCTTAAGTTAATTAGTGGGTTATTATTGTCATCTTTTATTCTTAATTATATACTACTTAGGGTAAAAGAAAGAGGGTTTGAATAAAGAAAATAGAAAGAACAAGAGAAGGAGAGAGAAAGTCGAACGAGAAAGAGGAGAAACGAAGAGAAACAAAGCTTGGGAAATTGCTTGCTTGATCACTAATCTTCGGTGGAGGTAGGTTATGGTTTTTACACTATTCGTAGTAAACTCTTAATAGCGAATGATATGTGTTGGGTAGTATTATTAAGTCTTCTATATGCTTAATTGTGAGTATGCATGATGTGATTCTATATATATATATGTTTGTGATAAAATAAGCATGATGAAGCTATTGAATCTTGAATCTTGAAGAAACCCTAATCTACTTTGTTAATGATGATGCCTTGGTATAAAAGAAGGCTTAATGAACGAAAGTAGTGAGATTAGGGGATCGGGTGCCACGTTCCGGTACCAGGATAGAATATGAGGATCGGAGTGTCACGTTCCGACACCAGGATAGAATATGAGGATCGGAGTGTCACGTTCCGACACCAGGATAGAATATGAGGATCGGAGTGTCACGTCCGAAACCAGGATAGAATATGAGGATCGGAGTGTCACGTTCCGACACCAGGATAGAATATGAGGATCGGAGTGTCACGTTCCGACACAGGATAGAATATGAGGATCGGAGTGTCACGTTCCGACACCAGGATAGTATATGGATCGGGTGCCACGTTCCGGTACCAGGATAGAATATGAGGATCGGAGTGTCACGTTCCGACACCAGGATAGTATATGGATCGGGTGCCACGTTCCGGTACCAGGATAGAATGAGGAGCGGAGTGTCACGTACCGACACGAGAGTAAATAATATAATGAATCTTGAAAGATACTAATATACTCAATCTAAAGAACATGTTTCCCAAACGAGTATGATGAGGAGGCGTGAGTCCTCATTGATGTGCTTGGTGTTGTAACCAAGGATTATGGTAATTGTAAATGCTGCATGCTAAGGATATTAGTTGATTTTATGATGTTACTTGATATATACTGTTTTCTATTTTGAGTTGGCCGATGATACCTACTCAGTACTTGTGGTTGTACTGACCCCCTACTTTTATGTTTTCCTTTTTGTTTATTTGTGGAGTGCAGCAAACGTGCCGTCATCTTCGACTCAACAGTAGTTCAAGACAGTCTTCGTCACACCGGATCTTCAGGGTGAGCTAACGCTTCTAGCTTGGACTGGATCTCCTTCCTCATGTCTTGATGCCTTGAAGTTTCGGCATAGACTAGCTTTTATTTGTTTTAGCTTCTTAGAATACTCTTAGTTTAGTAGTTTGATCGTAGATGTTCTTGTGGTGATGACTTCCAGATTTTGGGGAATTAATAGATGTTGAATTTTAGAAGATATTGAATTGTCTTTTATTTATGAGCTTAAGTCTTCCGCATTGCTTTATGTTGATATTAAATTGAAATGATAAGGTTTAGATTGGTTGGTTCGCTCACATAGGAGGGTAAATGTGGGTGCCAGTCGCGGCTCGGTTTTGGGTCGTGACAAACTTGGTATCAGAGCATTAGGTTCGTTGGTCTCATCACACAAGAACAGGTCTAGTAGAGTCTTAAAGAACGGTAGGGGGACGCCTTTACTTTTCTTTGAGAGGCTATAAGACTTTAGGAAAATTCCATTCTTTCTTTCTTTGTTTCGTGCTATTACTTGGATCCAATTGGTATCTAGGTGATACAAATTGGTATCTGACCATCTTCACTCTATTTCGCAGATGGTTAGAACTAGAGCAACGACTACGCCAACATCAACATCAGCAAGACAAGATGCATCTGAGCCAGCCACTAGGGCTGTAGCTCGAAGTGGAACAGTGGCAAGAGGCCGCGGTAAAGGTCGTGGGAGGACGTCCTCTAGAGAGAGAGGACGAGCACCTAGCCCATCTGGTGCCAGGGCGGTGACTCCTCCACCGACTGAGGAAGTAGTAAGAGAAGGGGAGGATGGGGAGGATGCACAAGTACAGAATGAGGAAATGCCACCCCAACCTACCCCAGAGATGATCAACCAGGTTCTCGCTTATCTTAGTGGCTTGTCTGATCAGGGTCAGGCACCACCAGTGTTTTCTGCACCAACACCTCTGGTTTCAGAGGTACAACATGCAGCCACTATGGCTCCTCGTGTGGATGCCTCACTGGACATAGGCACGTTTCCACATCTGACTACTGGGCCTATAATGACGAATCATCAGCATGAACTTTTAGTAAGTTCTTGAAATTGAAACCTCCAGTCTTCAAGGGTGCAGAATCTGAGGATGCTTACGATTTTCTGGTTGACTGTCATGAGCTACTACACAAGATGGGTATAGTAGAACGGTTTGGTGTTGAGTTCGTGAGTTATCAGTTTTAAGGGAACGCCAAAATGTGGTGGCGGTCACATGTTGAATGTCAACCAACAGAGGCACCACCTATGACTTGGGCCTCATTCTCTAGTTTGTTTATGGAGAAGTATATCCCCCGGACTTTGAGGGATAGGAAAAGGGATGAGTTTTGAGCCTAGAGCAAGGTAGGATGTCGGTCAATGCATATGAGGCTAAGTTTCGTGCACTATCCAGATATGCCACCCAACTATGTTTCAGTCCACAAGAGCGGATTCGCCGTTTTGTGAAGGGGTTGAGATCAGAGTTGCGAATTTCAGCCTTACAGGTAGCGGCTACGGCAAAATCCTTCCAAGAAGTGGTAGATTTCGTGGTAGAGGTGGAAGGAGTGAAGCCAGATGAATTCACCATGGCATCGACATCAAAGAGGTTTCGAAAGGGAGGTGAGTTTAATGGTTCTTACTCTAGAGGACAGGGTTCCGGAGGTTACTCAGTTCGACCCATTCAGTCTTCACTACAGACTGTAGTTGGGGGTCCACCTCAGACCGGTCAACATTTCTCTGAGAGACCTATGCGTGAACCTAGAGAGTGTTATGGGTGTGGGGAGACTGGGCATATCAAGAGGTATTGTCCAAAACAGAGTGATAGACCCCCAACAGCTAGAGGTAGAGGTGGTCTTGGCAGAGGCCGTTATTCCGGAGGACGAGGTGGTCGAGGTAATGGTGGTCACCAAAATGGCCGGGGTGATGGGCAAACTGGAGCCACTACATCACAACATGGTAGGGGCAACGGACAAACAAACGAAAGGGCCCATTGTTATGCTTTCCCTGGGAGATCAGAGGCGGAGACATCTGATGCTGTCATCACAGGTAATCTTCTGGTTTGTGATTGTATGGCTTCTGTATTGTTTGATCCTGGATCCACATTTTCTTATGTATCTTCCTCATTTGCTAATGGTCTAAATTTACATTGTGAATTACTTGATACGCCTATTCGTGTTTCTACTCCGGTGGGTGAGTCTGTGGTAGTTGAAAAGGTATATAGGTCTTGTTTGGTGAACTTTGTGGGGAGCAACACTTATGTAGATTTGGTTATCTTAGAAATGGTTGATTTTGATGTAATTCTGGGTATGACTTGGCTTTCTCCGCAATTTGCGATCTTGGATTGTAATGCTAAAACGGTGACGTTAGCCAAGCCTGAGACAAATCCTTTAGTGTGGGAGGGTGACTACACTTCCAATCCGGTGCGTATCATCTCCTTTCTTCGTGCTAAGAAAATGGTTAGTAAAGGGTGTTTAGATTTCTTGGCACATCTCAAGGATGACACTACCCAAGTACCTTCGATTGAGTCGGTTTCGGTGGTTCGTGAGTTTCTTGATGTGTTCCCTGCAGATCTTCCTGGTATGCCACCAGATAGGGATATTGACTTCTTTATTGATCTTGAACCGGGTACTCGCCCCATTTCTATACCCCCTTATAGAATGTCTCCCGCGGAGTTAAGAGAGTTAAAATCCCAACTTCAAGAGTTGTTGAGCAAAGGCTTCATTAGACCAAGTGCATCTCCTTGGGGTGCTCCGGTTTTGTTTGTGAAGAAGAAGGATGGGAGTTTTCGGATGTGCATAGACTACCGGCAGTTGAACAAGGTGACCATAAAGAACAAGTATCCTCTTCCTCGCATTGATGACTTGTTCGATCAGTTACAAGGTGCTTGTGTCTTCTCTAAGATTGACTTGAGATCCGGTTATCATCAATTGAGAATACGAGCAACGGATGTGCCAAAGACTGCTTTTAGAACTAGGTATGGGCATTACGAATTTGTAGTGATGTCTTTTGGTCTTACGAATGCCCCTGCTGCGTTCATGAGTTTGATGAACGGGATTTTTAATCCATATTTAGATCTCTTTGTGATCGTATTTATTGATGATATACTGATATACTCCAAGAGTAAGAAGGAACATGAGGAGCATTTGAGAATGGTATTGGAAATGTTGAGAGAGAAAAAGCTTTATGCCAAGTTCTCTAAGTGTGAGTTTTGGCTAGATGCAGTGTCCTTCTTGGGGCACGTGGTTTCTAAGGATGGAGTGATGGTGGATCCTTCTAAGATCGAAGTAGTGAAGAATTGGGTAAGACCTACTAATGTGTCAGAAATAAGGAGCTTTGTTGGGTTAGCTAGCTACTACCGCCGATTTGTCAAGGGTTTCTCTTCTATTGCTTCCCAACTGACGAACTTGACTAAGCAAAATGTTCCATTTGTATGGTCGGACGAGTGTGAGGAAAGCTTTCAGAAGCTCAAGACTCTGTTGACTACTGCACCAATTCTCACCTTGCCAGTGGAAGGCAAGAACTTCATTGTGTATTGTGATGCATCTTATTCGGGTTTGGGTGCAGTGCTAATGCAAGAGAAGAATGTGATTGCTTATGCTTCAAGACAATTAAAGGTGCATGAACGTAACTATCCGACCCATGATTTAGAGTTGGCCGCGGTAGTGTTTGCACTAAAGCAATGGAGACACTATTTATATGGGGTTAAGTGTGAAGTCTATACGGATCATCGTAGTCTACAGTATGTCTTCACTCAGAGAGATTTGAATTTGAGACAGAGGAGATGGATGGAACTACTGAAGGACTACGACATCACTATTTTGTATCATCAGATAGAGGTACGCAGTTTACTTCTAAGTTTTGGAGAACATTGCATGCCGAATTGGGTACTAGGTTGGATCTTAGTACTGCGTTCCATCCTCAGACCGACGGTCAGTCTGAGCGAACGATTCAAGTGTTGGAGGATATGCTTCGTGCATGTGTGATAGAATTCGGTGGCCATTGGGATAGCTTCTTACCCTTAGCGGAGTTTTCATACAATAATAGCTATCACTCAAGCATTGATATGGCCCCATTTGAAGCATTGTATGGTAGGAGATGTAGGTCTCCCATTGGTTGGTTTGATGCATTCGAGGTTAGACCTTAGGGTACTGATCTTTTGAGGGATTCGATAGAAAAAGTGAAATCTATTCAAGAAAAGCTTCTAGCGGACCAAAGTAGACAAAAGGAATATGCAGATCGAAAGGTTAGAGACTTAGAGTTCATGGAGGGTGAACAAGTCTTGTTGAAAGTTTCACCAATGAAAGGGGGTGCGGTTGGTTTTAAAAGAGGCAAGCTAAGACCAAGGTACATTGGTCCCTTTGAAGTACTTAAGCGAGTAGGGGAGGTGGATTATGAGTTAGCCTTGCCTCCAGGGCTGTCCGGAGTACATCCGGTATTCCATGGGTCGATGTTGAAAAGATACCATGGGGATGGAAACTACATTATCCGTTGGGATTCAGTTTTGCTTGATGAGAATTTGTCTTATGAGGAGGAACCTGTTGCCATTTTAGATAGAGAAATTCGCAAGTTGAGGTCAAGGGAGATTGCATCTATCAAAGTTCAATGGAAGAATCGACCCGTTGAAGAAGCCACTTGGGAGAAGGAGGCAGATATGCAAGAAAGATACCCACATCTGTTTACAGATTCAGGTACTCCTTTTCTCCCTTGTTTTCCTTCTTGTGATCGTTCGGGGACGAACGATGGGTAAATTGGTATCTATTGTAACGACCTGTTTAGTCGTTTTGAGTAGCAGACTTCGATTCTGGAAAAACTGGCAAGGACAACGGACCCCACGACGGACCGTCATGGGCACGACGGACCGTCACAGGGTCTCGTTTCAAAACACTTAGAAAATCTGAAATTGGGTACTAAAAATCGACTCTCTGAACTTCGTGACGGAGTGGCAGGACGGACCGTCGCAGGCTCGACGGCCCGTCACAGGCCATCCACTTAAAAACGAGTCTCTGTAGCATGCGACGGACAACAGGACGGACCGTCGCAGGCGCGACAGCCCGTCACGGGCTACGCAATCCCAGTTCGGGTCGGATTTCTTTATACGTTTTAAGGGACGTTTTTGACTATTCCTGCTTTAATTATAAAGTTATAGGGTTAATGTTAATAAGTCTAATTACTTGGGGGTTAAAAGAGGTAACCTTAAGTTAATTAGTGGGTTATTATTGTCATCTTTTATTCTTAATTATATAATAATTAGGGTAAAAGAAAGAGGGTTTGAATAAAGAAAATAGAAAGAACAAGAGAAGGAGAGAGAAAGTCGAACGAGAAAGAGGAGAAACGAAGAGAAACAAAGCTTGGGAAATTGCTTGCTTGATCACTAATCTTCGGTGGAGGTAGGTTATGGTTTTTACACTATTCGTAGTAAACTCTTAATAGCGAATGATATGTGTTGGGTAGTATTATTAAGTCTTCTATATGCTTAATTGTGAGTATGCATGATGTGATTCTATATATATATATGTTTGTGATAAAATAAACATGATGAAGCTATTGAATCTTGAATCTTGAAGAAACCCTAATCTACTTTGTTAATGATGATGCCTTGGTATAAAAGAAGGCTTAATGAACGAAAGTAGTGAGATTAGGGGATCGGGTGCCACGTTCCGGTACCAGGATATAATATGAGGATCGGAGTGTCACGTTCCGACACCAGGATAGAATATGAGGATCGGAGTGTCACGTTCCGACACCAGGATAGAATATGAGGATCGGAGTGTCACGTTCCGAAACCAGGATAGAATATGAGGATCAGAGTGTCACGTTCCGACACCAGGATAGAATATGAGGATCGGAGTGTCACGTTCCGACACCAGGATTGAATATGAGGATCGGAGTGTCACGTTCCGACACCAGGATAGTATATGGATCGGGTGCCACGTTCCGGTACCAGGATAGAATATGAGGATCGGAGTGTCACGTTCCGACACCAGGATAGTATATGGATCGGGTGCCACGTTCCGGTACCAGGATAGAATGAGGAGCGGAGTGTCACGTACCGACACGAGAGTAAATAATATAATGAATCTTGAAAGATACTAATATACTCAATCTAAAGAACATGTTTCCCAAACGAGTATGATGAGGAGGCGTGAGTCCTCATTGATGTGCTTGGTGTTGTAACCAAGGATTATGGTAATTGTAAATGCTGCATGCTAAGGATATTAGTTGATTTTATGATGTTACTTGATATATACTGTTTTCTATTTTGAGTTGGCCGATGATACCTACTCAGTACTTGTGGTTGTACTGACCCCCTACTTTTATGTTTTCCTTTTTGTTTATTTGTGGAGTGCAGCAAACGTGCCGTCATCTTCGACTTAACAGTAGTTCAAGCCAGTCTTCGTCACACCGGATCTTCAGGGTGAGCTAACGCTTCTAGCTTGGACTGGATCTCCTTCCTCATGTCTTGATGCCTTGAAGTTTCGGCATAGACTAGCTTTTATTTGTTTTAGCTTCTTAGAATACTCTTAGTTTAGTAGTTTGATCATAGATGTTCTTGTGGTGATGACTTCCAGATTTTGGGGAATTAATAGATGTTGAATTTTAGAAGTTATTGAATTGTCTTTTATTTATGAGCTTAAGTCTTCCGCATTGCTTTATGTTGATATTAAATTGAAATGATAAGGTTTAGATTGGTTGGTTCGCTCACATAGGAGGGTAAATGTGGGTGCCAGTCGCGGCTCGATTTTGGGTCGTGACAGTTCTTTCCTTTCTCATTTGGATAAGGTGGTTATATAAGCCTATATGTGGCTATAATTGTAATGAAGTATGGGATATTCCAAAGTATTGTATTCATTTTAGATGGTTTAATATGAGACTTATCTTAGACTTTTTAAGGGATAATATTCCTATATTATGTAAGTGAAACAAAAGTAGAAGCCTATGTAGTGCTTCATATTGCAAGGAGTCTATGTAAAATCCCTACTGTCATATCTGGAGAGCACCCCCAGATGTAACCGGCATCCTCGTCCTCACAAAAAACTCAGACAATCCCTTAGCATTCGTCATAATATGTCATAGGCTAAAATTTGCGGAAAATTAAAAAATTTGCATATACTAAGTGAAGTATAATTAGACCTCTCACATAGAAGCTTACTTAGGCTTGTCTTTTAGAAATATAATCAACATACATATGATAGTCTAAAAATTGCCTCACATAAAATCCATCTAAGAATACAATTCTTGGGCTTATCCAATACAAAGTCAATTCGCCATATAGGCCTTAATACAATAGAATCCAAATGATAAAATGAAATAAAGATTATCTCTTACAACTACTAAAGTCTTCATAGTTAGAATAATGAAAAGATAGAATCTCAAAACAGGAGGACCTACCAACTCTTGGAGAAAGGGTTCCAAGCTTCTTCAATGGACCTTCTTAACTTTCAATTATCGGACCCTACATTGAATTTATATAAAGTAAGGGGCTAGTACGCCACATGTACTATGTATGGGTATATGCACATAAAATATTTAAGGTCATGCATCAAAATAACCACTTCATTAGAAAGCATGCTAAGTCATCTGAAAGCCTTTGATGCATATACAATAGAGCATATACAAAATAAGGATAACAACAACATCAAACAATAACATAACCAAACACATATTCGCATAGAGTCATATTAACATTTCACATTCAATAGTTCATATCAACATCACATGCAACATACTTACCAAATGATCCCATCCAAATCCTACAAAGGAAATGATCATGTGAATCCCATAACCCTACATAATCAAGTAAATAATATTGTAGACTATAAGACATACTTTGTAGAATACAACTTGTAACATAAGTAGTCATCACCTCAATTAGTAATATAGGCCAACAGCATGCTCATCAACATAACCAATATCATAAAAAAGTAACATCATATATCATAGGTATCATACATTTCATGTCATCATATCATATAACAACAATCGCCTAGGACATCCCTTAAAGTTAACTTGTGCAATGTCTAGGTAGAGTCTCATACCCCTACCTGTACTAAGTAAACTCCTCAAGTTATCCTAGTCGATGTCCATTTAATTGCCTTTCATTTCACTTGAAGGAACAATCACCTTAACCGATATTAGACCACGTGACTAAACATGGAATCCGGTGTCATGAAACCCCACACCAAAAGAAAGTAGAACCAAAACATGAACATAGCATTCTAGGTGGATCCACTAGCTAGGATTTCTTAGTGGCAACATAGTTCAAGAACTAGGAGATATATTAGAGACCCATAGATCCACATTACATGGAAGCCTATATCTCATGAGAGTCATTGTGAACCTACCTTCTAACTTGGGAAGGGACACCTCTCATATCTAATTCACTTGGTGCTAAGCTAAAGTACCTTTTGAGTAACCTTTAAGTTATCATTTATCATTAAACTTATCACAAGCCATAGGAGATTAGCTCCTTGTATAAACATGATCATAAGCTCTTTAGGTTTAGACGAGAATTTTCTTTCATCACAAAACCTTCATTTGTGAGACTAACATATCATAATCATAGTGTGTAAGGCGTAGAATATAAACATCATCAACTTGCATTATCATATCCTTGACATGATCTCACATTTAACATATTCATAGCCCAACATATATGCATATAAACATCATACATACTTCAATTGCCTAACAACATAATTTATAGTCCAACATCCACATAATAGAACAATCATGACTTTAGAATACTTACCTATTGCTTCCAAGAATCTTTATCAAGGAATTAAACTCAATTCACAACAATCATCCCATACTATAGTGAAATACACAATAACATAACCAATCCCAACCACTTTAGTCATATACAAGACCAATTCTAAGTAAGGGATAAAGGAAGACGCTCATTTATGAGTTCTTTTAAGTTGTAGTTCCAACCCCAACATTTACATGGCATTAAGTGATAGGTACAACATAATTGAAACCATTATTTTTAGAAGGAACATGCTTTACACGAAAACCAAGTAAGTCTCATATAGTCATTTAAGAAGATTCACACTTTGATATCAAGTCTACACACACAAGGTATCACTATACCCTATCATGATCACATATAATTACATAGAAGAACACATACTTAAACTTCACATGTATACTTAAGTAATCAATACATTTACAATGATCACATAGCAAAGTTATACATGATAATATCATAGTTCATAAAGTAATGCCGACAAGGCCACATTGATTCACAATTATAACACATAGGCAACGTCACCATAAGTGTACCATACAAATAATCATCATAATATAAAAGTTATAAAACATAATATAAATAGAGTTAGGGCAGCATACCACCAATCCAATCTCACAACTTCAATCCATAGTCATATCAACCAACTCAATACTCAAAGGCCCTTACAAATGGCCATGATCACCAATTCAATCAAATAATCTCAATATACAATGAATCTAAGAGTATAAAATACTCGTATAGTCAAATTCAGACATCCTATAAACCATACAAAAATAATCTATACATAAATCAAGAGCTCATAACAATCTACACATGAATTCACTAGTATAGAGACATGACTACCTCACCCATAGCATAGCCAAATTTAGAGATTTGAGAAGGTACAGGGTTCATGCAGATTTTCGTTGAAAAATATCAATTATAAATCAATAATATCATATCTTGATGTTTGAAAACATTTCATGCAAGAACACAAGACTTAGAGTACAAATTGGATTTTTTCATCTTTTTGAAATTGACTCTAAGGTGATAGCATGTCGTAGATGAAGAACTCTCATACCTTATTATAAGAATCCAAAGATAATTGAATAAGAACCTCCATTGAAGATCCACCATCAAGATTTATCTTCATCTTGAGCTCTCATGGAGGTTTTTGGAGAAACTTTGGGAGGGAAAGGGTTTTGATCTAGGTTCTAGGGTCTAAATGAGATTTCATTTACTTAAATACTCTTAAAATACCCATACAAACCTAAAATAACCTTTCTCCTATTTTATAAGACTTGGGATGAAATTCCCAAAACACCCCAAGCTTGGCAGCAACTTGTAGGTAGATTGCAGTGCCTTTCGACGCCCTACCATCGACGAGCCGTCAACTAGACAACGCCCCGTCATTTGGGGTCCGTTGATTATGTCTGCAACTACCAAACCTAAAGGATTAAAGGCTCCACAGATGACTCCCGTCGACGAGCCATCTCCTGGTCGACTGGCCGTCATTTGGGGGTCGTGGTTTGCCACTGCCAGGTAGTCTACTCCCAAGAATTTAGGGTCCTCTTCTACGGCCCCTTGTGGGTCCTAGATCGAGTCATTCCTGGATTTTGGACCCCTAAACATGCACGTATAAGTGTTAGGAACATATCCAATCAAATTCAACACAAACAAACACATAGACTATGCTAAGAGACATATCAACACACAAGGACGTCCAAAGGCTAACTTTTGAACGTTTGGACGTTCTTGGACGTTTGACCTCTAAACCATACCAAACTCAACATGCTGCCTTTAATCACTATTATTAACCATATAAATACCTCATAAACTCATGAAACACACATAAACACATGCAAGAACATAAGGACTAATCGTCGAACGTCTTGGTCGTCTCTTGACGTTTTACTTCAAATTCAATCGAAATGACTTCAAAACTCACAAAACATTAATTAAGCTATAAGACATCATACAAGTGATGAAGCTCTAGATAAACCTATATAATTTTAGGGTTGTTACATTCTCCCCCACTTAAGAACATTTGTCCTCGAACAACACTTAAACACTTAGAGAGATAACAACCAAAGCAAACGGCCCATTCTCAAACATACAACATCATAATCCAAACACACAGTCAAGAGGAACATCATTCCAAGTATCCCCATACTTACAAACATCTTTCCTAAACACATTAATAATAATTCTCATGAAAGCACAATTTAAGCAACATTTCAGTTCTTCTTACAGTGAACATGCTTCACAATTTAACAAAAGCAAGTACTTAAGAAATTTATATAAATGCTCAAAAACCAGTCTTATATAACAATCTATACATGATAATTAGCATCTTATGAAGAAATTATCAACCTACACTAGATGCACATGAACAATAAGGAAGATACCATGCATGGTAACTCATTTTCTCTTTCAACAAGAACTCAACCAAAACATGCATATCATAAGGAGAATGTTTGGAAACTCATTTTTTACAAAAGACTCCAACATAAAGCAAGTTACTAGGAACTCTTTGTTTTAGGCTTGAATAAGCATATAAGGAAAAGCTAAGGATATCTCACTCCATACAACCATTCTCTTAACCATACTCCCCCCCACTTAGGGGAACCCAATCTAAATTCAACATAACTATCCTACAAGGAACTCCCTCAAGGAACCTTAAACCTCATTAACACCTTCTCAGCAACTCTTCAATACACTAGACCTCTTGAAACAACAACATCATCCTCCCCCCCATTTGCTAAGAGCAACACACCTTTTACTCTTTCTATCTTCACCTCCTTCCTTTCTAAGGTCAGATCTAAACAACTTCAAACAATCTCAAATACCACTCTTTCACCTTTCTAACACTATACTTTACCATTTCTTACTACTACACTACCCTTCAAAAGGTAACTAAACCAACCTAAGGTCATCAACACCATCTTTCACACCAATCTAACAAGTTACCGCTCATCTTTTCTCTCCCTCAACCCAAACATCACAAAGGTCACACCAAAGGAGCAACACATAAAGGAACAAGGGAAAGACTCTTTATACATAGCTCTTAGGCACGATTAGAAGAATGAAGAAGTGAAACTTTTCCTTGCACCCAATAGCCTCCTAATTATAATGTGGCGTGCTTCACATTATGAACAAGACTCTACTAGATGTCGTTCATGAGATAATTAAGACATTCCCAAACCTTATGCTCTGATACCACCTTTGTCACAACCCACAAGTACACCTTACAAGGTAGGGCATCCCCCAAGTCGGGACATGACATATGAGACTCTAAAAAGTCTCACTAAAGCCATTCATATCAATCATCGTATAATAAACACTCTAAAATAAGTAAGAACTTAAAACTTTCTTCACACGCGAAGAAATCTTTCAATAACATACGCAAGAGGAAGAATTTCATTAAAACAATAAACCTTTACAATGTCTCATTGAACCATCTAAACTTTGGAGTATACAACATTTGGAAGTAAGCCCATACAAGACATAAACATAAAGACTAAGACATAAAGGAACATGTGGGTATTGTCCTCGAACGATGAATACTCACCAATACTTCATCTTCAACCCCTCGAAACCTATCCATCCTCCATGGCATATCAAGACTTCCAATTCCCTACACTTTAGTCAAGAAGGGAAAAGAAGGGTTTAGCACATTAGATGCACTAAGTAATGGAAGCCATGCAAAAACCATGAAAAATGGGCATTTAGTATAGAACATTCTTTGATGATATTTTGATATAAAACATTCATAAAATAGTTTAAGAGACATTAAAGAAGTCAATAATCACAATATAGAACACATTCCAAATTATACTCAATTTATAGCAAACTTAGTGTAACCTACAGTGACCTCAATATAACTTCACATATAATTTATAAATCACAAGATAACATCAAGACCACATCAAAATACATGGACATACTCACATGAATCCCCTACTAAGGTTATTCGAAGACTCATCTAAGTAAGTTATGAAGAGGCCTCCCATACAACCTCTTCACACACACCTAGATGATCCTAGGACTACCTAAAGTAAGTTATTCCAATACATCACATGTCATACCAATTCACATAAACATGAGACCCTACTACCAAAGGTTATTTTAAGGTTAACTTGAGTGAGTTATGAAGCGACCGCCCATACAATCCCTTCATACACACCAAAGAGATCCTTTAGACTAACTAAGATAAGATCATTACCATTTTACCAATTAGACTCCCTACCTAGAATTACTCCAACACTCACCTAAGTAAAACATGAAGAGAACGCCCATACCCCCTCTCCAAGCCTACCTAAGCAATCCTAAAAGCTACTCTAGATAGATACCTTTTAAATTAACAAGTCTTTACTTAATTCATTGAAGTCTTTAGGTCATTTAGAAGACATTCAACACTTAAGGATCATATAATGTTCTTGGTGAATACCTAGGGACTCACACACTAACTTCTTCCAAGTCTATTCGTGTAATGTCTAGATAGCGTCCCATACCACTACCTAATCTTCATAGAACTTGTCCAACACTAGCATGTATCCCCTATTATGAGAATAGGAAATTACTGACATAGACCATGGTAGATAAGCATGGATCCGGAGTTATAACCTACTCCGATGGAGGGTGTTCTACTTGCTATTGGTAGAACGAGGACACATCCCATAAAGGCACATGGTTAAGGAATATGAAGGGTTTATTTGTACTCTAGCCTCATGCCTAACAAGATATACTCCCCTTACCATAATCACTTGGTGCTAGCTTTTGTTCTCATAGAGTATTTCAATAAAGCAGCAGATGAAGGGGTTTCATATAAAGTTCACAACCCAATCACATTACACCTTACAAAAGAGGGTCCACTAAGGTTACACACAATGGTTAAGAGGATAGCTCAATGATTTTCCTAAAGATGATTTCATGTCGTTCCATCCAACCAACCTTAATTCCACCATTCACACAAGAAGGATTTTACTATGTCTTTCAACTTCAAGGATATCATAACCTTCTTTCTAGAAGATTACACATAAAGGACATTCTTAATTATATTCAAGGTAACATGTCAATCACACATATAAGACTAAGAAGCTTTAGCATACTAAGTCAAGAATTCGTATTCACATCTTACATGCATGAAGTAAGGACATAAATCTACCTAAACAAGACACATACATAGTTTACCATCGCATACATAGCATATCATTCAAGAAGCACATAGGTCAACTGAGCATACTTACTAGTCATCCTACACACTTTTATATAATCATCAATATATCTCATCATAAATCTCATATAGTCATGTAAGAAGATTCACACTTCGACATCAATTGTATACTCACAAGGCATCACTATTCCCTATCATAGTCACATATAATTACATAGAAGAACACATAGTTTAACTTCACATATATGCTCAAGTAATCAAGACTTTTACAATGATCACATAGACAAGTTATACATGATAATATCATAGTTCATAAAGTAATTCCCACAAGACCACATTGATTCACAATTATAACACATAAGCAACGCCACCATAAGTGTATCATACCAATTATAATCATAATATAAGAGTTATAAAACATAATATAAAGAGATTTAGGGAAACATACCACCAATCCAATCTCACAACTTCAATCCATAGCCAAATCAACCAACTTAATAATCAAAGACCTTTACGAATGGTCATGGTCACCAATTCAATCCAATAATCTCAATATACAATGAATATAAGAGTATACAATACTCATATAATCAAATCCAGACAAACATAAACTATACGATCATAATTTATACATAAATCAAGAGCCCATAAAAATCTACACATGAATTCACTAGTATAGTGACATAATCACCTCACCCATACCACAACCAAATATAGAGATTTGAGAAGGTCAAGGGTTCATGGAGATTTTCATTGGAAAACATAAATTATACATCAATAATATCATTCTTAATGTTTGAAAACGTTTCATGCCAGAACCCAAGACTTAGAGTAGGAATTGGACTTTCTCATCTTTTTGAAATCTTTGAAAATCATCTTTGAAAATGACTCCAAGGTGATAGAAATCCTTACATGAATAACTCCCATACCTTATTATAAAAATCCAAAGATAATTGAATAAGAAACTGCATTGAAGCTCCATCTTCACCTTGAGCTCTCATGGAGGTTTTTGGAGAAACTTTGGGAGGGAAAGGGTTTTCATCTAGGGGATAGGGTCTAAATGAGAGCTTAATGACTTAAATACTCTTAAAATACCCATACACACTTAAAATAACCTTCCTCCTAATTTATAAGACTTGGGGTGAATTTCTCAAAACACCCCAAGATTAGCAGCAACTTGCAGGCAGATTGCAGTGCCATCGACGCCCTTCCATCGACGGGCCATCAACTAGACAAAGACCTGTCGTTTGGGGTCCGCTGATTGAGTATGAAACTCCCAAAACTGCAGGATTCAAGTCTCCATCGATGCCTCCCATATAAAAGTCGTCGACTGGTCGACTGGACGTCGTTTAGGGGTCGTGGTTTGCCACTGTCAGGCAATCTACTCCCGAGAATTTGGGGTCCTCTTCTAGGGCCCCTTGTGGGTCCTATGTGGAGTCATTCCTAGATTTTGGTCAACTAAACATGCACTTCTAGGTATTAGGAACATATTAAATCAAATTCATCACAAACGAACACATAAAATATGCTAAGATGTACGTCAACACACAAGGACGTCCAAAGGCTAACTTTCGAATATCTTGGACGTTCTTGGATGTTTGACCTCCAAACCTTATCAAACTCAACATGAAGACTTAAAAATCTATTATTAACCATATAAGGACCTCATAAACTCATGACACACAGATAAACATGTGCAAGCACATAAGGACTAACCGTCGAACGTGTTGGTCGTCCCTTGACGTTTGACTTCAAATTCAATTGAAATGACTTCAAAACTCACAAACACATTAATTGTAAGACTTTACATTATTGATTAAGATCTAGATAAACCTATTTAATTTCAGGGTTGTTACAGGAAACAACCCTAAATTGGTTTGTTGGGATCATGGGTTTGATCTAGAGTTCATAAAATTGTTATTGTTACGGGTAATTAGCGACTATTTGTTCATTCCCGTGTTATTATGATTGTTTGTATACCAAAAATAAGCGGAACTAATCCAAAAAAGGAAAGATCAAGTTTCTTAGGGTTTCAAGGTTGTTTCGATGCATGTGATGGTTGTGATTCTATATTAGTGTGATGTATGCATGTTTTTGCTTCATATAATACTTGTATGTGTATGAATATTTCAATATTGATCACACGTGTTGTAAACAAGATAGATGAATGATGTTGTCATGAAATCATGATGTTAATGTATGATCTTGATGATACTTGTGGTTGTTATTGTGGTGTGTGAATGGAGATTTGATTGCCACGTTTCGGAAAGATAACTTGGATCGGTTTTCCACATTCTGACAAGTTAATTGGATCAGGTTTTCACGTTCCGACACAACTATGGGACCGGTTGATATATTTTGGCATAAATATGAGATCGGATTATCACGTTTTGGCAAGCTAACTGTTTGGGATTGAATTTTGTGAGAGGAACAATGATGTAATGGTGAATGTGAAATATATCGTTGATTCTTCATGTTGATAATGTTGTAAATGTTGATATATATGCATGTGATTATAATGTTGTTTGACTTGTTTATGTTACACTAGTGGGATAGCCGTGTGACCTACCAGTAGACTATGGTTGTGCACTGATACTGCACTTGCTCTTATTTTGTTGAGTACAGGGAATCTTCACTTGACTATGGACTGACCTCGCTTAGAAGCTCAGTGATTGTTGCTCAAATTCAAGGGTTAGCCAATTCTTTCGGGCTTCCATGGGTTTCTCTTTCGTCCATGTCCACCATTTTTGCATTTAGGCATTTGTTCTATATAGTTGTATAGTTATTTTGTTTGGAGATGTATCCCTTCTTGTTTAGATTTATGGATCTTGTTAGATGTTTTGGTACATTGACTTTCAAATTCTAGGTATTTGAATTTCGCATTTGTTTAGTTAATTAACTTGCTTCGGTAACATAATTATCTTAGTTTTGGCTTAGTTTCTTAGTGGGTTTTAGTAATGGTTCTCCCACCGAAGGGTTAGTGTGGGTGCAATCAGGACGGTTTGGATCATGACCAAGGGACATTTCCTTTTAAGTTTATAAATAAGATAAAAATGTAACTATGAATTATAATTTCTTATAAGACTTTGTTTATTGATTGTTAAAGCTTTAAATAAATATAGATTTTTTATTGCAGTTGTCAATTAAAAATTCATTTAAGTATCTGTATTATAATTATCTTTTTCCAAAAAAATAATTAGATTGCTTCAAGATATATATATATATATATATGAACCTCAATGATGGATACAAAGATGATTGGGATATTTCCTTTTAAGTGGAAAATACTTATGCATACCAAGTAAACGATAAACTTGACCAACCCATCATATATATATATAAGTTCCCCTATTTTTCATTGTCTAGCTTCAACGTAAAGCTATTTATTATCAACAAAAAATAATTGGCTAGGATTTCTTGAAATCTTAAAAAGGAAAAGGCTTCAAATGCTCTCTACCGACTTACCAGATCCTAATTTAGTACGAAAATTTTCATCAATCACCAATTGGTTTTGATTCCACCATGGTATGTCTCTTAAAATTTCCAAACTTGTCTTATTTGATTTAGCATAAATTTTTTTACACTCTTTGATTGTTATAAATTTGCAGCATTTTCTTTTACGTGTAGAATTTCAAAAAAAAATTGAAAAGGGAGTTCTTATTTAATTAAATGCTTTTTATTATATATTTTATTCTCATATATTATTTATTAATATATAAGAAGTTAATTATAATTCGAGATTTTGTTTTTTTAATTAGCAATATAATATTTTCTGTAATAATTCGTAAGACACGAATAGACATATATAAATTATTGTGTGGTACATAATACCACAAATGCTTATATCTTAACTGAATTCTTAGAAACCATAGTTTTGAAAACTTTTGAATTGAGTCATTCGTTGCACAAATTATTACAATTGTTCTAGCAGTAAAAATAGTTTAAAATAGAATTAAAGCTTATCTGATTGAGTATACCAATTAGAATATCATGTTTTACCTTTATAACATTTTGTATTACTTTAATTACAAAAATAATTTTAAATTATCAATATTGTGGTGATTGTTATTCTTTAAAAAACGCTAAATGTTAAGACGATGTTTTAAAATTTAATTATTTGATAATTCAATTAGTTTTAGCTTGAAATGTCTTAGAAGAGACCTCAAAAAATTGAACACAATTTTACAAAGCTAATGTTAAAAGATGATTGATTCAAATTGAAGTGAATTAGACTAATTAAGAAGTGAATCATAATTGTATATAATTTATAATTGTAATCATATCAATCATGCTTTAAGAAATAATAGAACTTTGAGAATATGTGGTGCTCTAGCTACAATATATAGTATAATTTTCTTTGGTGAAGAGAATTCAAATTGTTAAATATCTACTCTTCTGATTTTGCATGAATATGAAAAGAACGTGTTCTTTGGTTAATTTGGACTAGTGATATTGTTGTGCGGAATTTGAGATAATACGAGAAAATATATAAACGCGAAAAACAAGACAACAGATTTACGTGGTTCACCAATAAATTGGCTACGTCCACGGGAAGAGAGGGAGCAGTTTTATTATGGAGAGGCAAAAACAGAATTACAAAAATAGGGTTTGTCATAGCGTCTATATATAGTGCTAAGCTACGCCCTAACAGGCTTGGGCCCAACATACAGAATTGACAGAAAATTAAGGGCCCAATTCAAGGCATTCAACAAATCTCCACCTTGACTTGAATTCTCCAAACAGATTCTTCATACGCACTATGATAGTGCCAGGCCTCCCCCTCTTCCTCAGAATTGCCCCGCAGGGCAATTAACAGCTTCTGATGTTGAGCAAGTCCAAACAGTGTTGAAACTTGCTCTGTGGAACCGGCTTTGTGAACATATCAGCAGGATTATCAACAGTTCCTACTTTCTTCACCTTGATTCTCTTCTCACTTCTCAGAAAATGATACCTCACGTCAATATGCTTGGTTCTCTCATGATGGACTTGATCCTTGGCTAGACAAATTGCGCTCAAACTGTCACAATACACCGTAGCCTGATCATGATGCAGACCAAGATCACTAACCAGCCCTTTTAGCCAAATCCCTTCTTTTGCAGCCTCTGTCAAGGCCATGTACTCCGCTTCCGTAGTAGACAAAGTCACTGTAGGTTGCAAAGTTGCCTTCCAACTGACGACAGATCCTCCAAGGGTAAACACATAGCCAGTCATCGATCTTCTTGTGTCAACATCTCCAGCATAGTCAGAATCAGAATAGCCAGTAACCAAGCACTGAGTATCACCTCCATAAATGAGACCAACGTCAGATGTACCTCTAAGGTACCAAAAAATTCTCTTCACAGCCTGCCAATGTTCTCTCCCTGGTTTTCCCATGAATCTGCTCACTACACTGACTGCGTGTGCTAAATCTGGCCTTGTGCAGACCATAGCATACATCAAACTTCCTACGGCACTGGCATAAGGGACTCGTGACATATACTCCTTCTCTTCTTCTGACTGTGGAGCGAACATGGCAGTGAGATAGATATTGGCAGCACTGGGGGTATCAATGGGCTTAGATGAAGACATGCCAAACCTCGCCAAGACCTTCTGAATGTAGCTTCTCTGTGACAAGAAAAGTTTCCTTCTCTCTCTGTCTCTAATGATCTCCATCCCTAAAATCTTCCGAGCGGCTCCCAGATCCTTCATCTCAAACTCAGCACTAAGTAAACCCTTCAGCTTCTGAATGTCATACTTCTTCTTTGCAGCTATCAACATATCATCTACATAAAGCACCAGATAGATGAATGAATCATCCTTGAGCCTATTGTAGTAGACACAACAATCATATGAGCTCCGAGTATAGCCCAACTTCACCATATAGCTGTCAAACCTTTTATACCACTGCCTTGGAGACTGCTTAAGTCCATATAAGGACTTCTTCAACTTGCAGACATGATTTTCCTTCCCTGGAACTTGGAAACCATCCGGCTGAGTCATGTATATCTCTTCCTCCAACTCTCCATTTAGAAACGCTGTCTTCACATCAAGTTGTTCAAGCTCCAGATTCTGATGTGTAACTATCGCTAGTAACACTCGGATGGAAGTATGTCTGACCACTGGTGAGAAGATCTCATTGTAGTCCACTCCCTCTCTTTGGTTGAAACCTCTGGCAACAACCCTGGCTTTATACTTGACTCCTTCTGCTGGTGATATCCCTTCCTTCTTCTTGAAAACCCATTTGCAAGTAATAATCTTTCTCCCCAAAGGCTGTATGACCAGATCCCATGTCTGATTCTTGTGTAGGGACTCCATCTCATCTCCCATAGCGGCAAACCATTTTTCAGAATCAGAACTTAAAATGGCTTCTTTGTAAGTAGACGGCTCAGATGTATCTACCTCTTCAGCAACCTGCAGTGCATAACCCACCATGTCCTCAAAACCATACCTCGTAGGTGGCCGAACTCCAACCCTCCTTGGCCGATCTTGAGCTATACTCCGATGGATATCTGATGGCATAGATTCTGGAATATCAATTTCTGTCTGTGGCTCTTGATCCTCCTCTTCAGGTTCTTTCAAATCGCTCTCGTTCTGAATGACTTGAAACTCCACCTGTTTATCAAGACTCCCAGTTTCTGACGTAGTTGTAGGCTTCACAATGGTTCTAAGCAGAGAACTTTCATCAAAGACAACGTTCCTGCTCATAATAACCCTCTTTTCTGCTGGAGACCAGATTCTGAAACCTTTCACTCCATCTCCGTAGCCCACAAATACTCCCTTTTTAGCTCTTGGTTCTAACTTACCTTCACTGACGTGATAGTAAGCCGTACAACCAAAAGCTTTCAGATTTGAATAATCACCAGCTTTTCCTGACCACATCTCCATAGGTGTCTTGCACTGTATGCCTGTATGTGGTCCGCGGGTAATCAAGTAGCAAGCTGTACTAACCGCTTCTGCCCAGAATCTTCTATCTAGCCCAGCATTAGAGAGCATGCACCTTGCTCTCTCCAGAAGTGTTTGATTCATCCGCTCAGCTACACCGTTCTGCTGTGGTGTATTTCTGACTGTACGATGTCGAGCAATCCCTTCATCCTTACAGAATTGATCAAATTCAGACAAACAGAATTCCAGCCCATTATCAGTTCGCAACCTCTTGATCTTCTTCCCTGTTTGATTTTCCATCAAAATTTTCCACTCCTTGAACTTCTGGAAAGCTTCACTTTTATGCTTCATCATGTACACCCAAGTCATCCTTGAGTAGTCATCAATAATGGACACAAAAAATCTGCAGCCTCCCAAAGACTCAACACGGCATGGACCCCAGCAATCAGAATGGATATAATCAAGTGTGCCTTTTGTTCTATGAATGGCCTTTGGAAACTTGTTGCGATGTAGTTTTCCAAAAACACAATGTTCACAAAACTCTAGGCTCTTAACCTTATGACCAGCAAGAAAATCCTCCTTTGACAGAATTTGCATCCCTCTTTCACCCATATGACCAAGTCTCATGTGCCATAACTTAGTCATATCCTTCTGGTGAAATTCTGACGATGCAACATGGGCTGAACCTGTAACCGTGGAACCTTGTAGAAAATACAAAGTACCACGCATGACACCTTTCAGAATCAGATTTTAACCCTTCCAGACCCGCAAGACTCCATCTTTTCCCGACCAGCTGAATCCCTTGCTGTCCAAAAGACTGAGAGATATCAGATTTTTCGTCATCAATGGAACGTGCCTGACCTCGTTCAATGTGCAAAAGCTACCGTCATGTGTCCTTATCTTGATCGAGCCTGTCCCAACCACCTTGCAGACAGAACTGTTGGCCATCGAGATGTTGCCTCCGTCTACCTGCTCATAAGTCGTGAACCACTCTCTCCTAGGACAGATGTGATAGGATGCCCCAGAATCGAGAACCCACACATCTGAATGATGAGTGTGCTCATCCGCAACTAGGGCAATATCTTCTTCAGAATTGGTGTCTTCTTCAGCAACAGCAGCAGACACTGATTGTTTTTCCGATTGCTTCTTCTTCTTCGGACAATCAAATTTCCAATGTCCCTTCTCCTTGCAGTAATTACAAACATCATCCGGCTTTGCACCCTTCGACATCGGCTTATTTTTCTTTCCGCCGTTTTTCCTTCCCTTTCCGCTACTGGTGAACAGACAGGAAGGCTGTATGTCCGTACTTGTGCCGTTAGCCTTATGCCGTAATTCCCTGCTATGAAGGGCCGATCTGACTTCTTCCAGTGACACAGTATCTTTCCCAACAATGAACGATTGAACAAAATTCTCAAACGACATTGGAAGAGATACTAACAGAATCAGGGCAGCATCTTCATCCTCGATCTTCACATCGATATTACGCAATTCTAATAACAAAGTATTCAATTGCTCTAAGTGTTCCCTGAGTTGTGTACCTTCAGCCATTCATAAACCGAATAGACGTTGTTTCAGAAGCAGCTTGTTGGTTAGAGATTTTGTCATGTACAAACTCTCCAGCTTCAACCACAGACCAGCAGCAGTCTCTTCATCCGAGACCTCCGTGATGACGTCATCCGCGAGACACAGCATGATCGTCGAGTGCGCCTTTTCCTCCAGAATCGCCATCTCAGGAGTAACGATGGCGTTCTTGTCTTTCGACAACGGCGCCCAGAAGCCTTGCTGTTTCAACAAGCCCGCATCTTGATCTGCCATAAACTGAAACTGTTCCTCCCTGTGAATTTGTCGATTTTCACGTTCAAAGCAGACATCTCGAATTCTCCAAGAACACCGATTAACCGAGAGGCTCTGATACCAATTTGTTGTGCGGAATTTGAGATAATACGAGAAAATATATAAACGCGAAAAAAAAGACAACAGATTTACGTGGTTCACCAATAAATTGGCTACGTCCACGGGAAGAGAGGGAGCAGTTTTATTATGGAGAGGCAAAAACAGAATTACAAAAATAGGGTTTGTCATAGCGTCTATATATAGTGCTAAGCTACGCCCTAACAGGCTTGGGCCCAACATACAGAATTGACAGAAAATTAAGGGCCCAATTCAAGGCATTCAACAGATATGTGCATATATGTCTACTCTTTTGACAAGCGGACAATGCTATTGTATACTACCTTCATATAGCAGGTTACCAAAATCCCATGTGTTGTGAATATTTCAATTTACTAAAAGTAGTTAGCCAAAAAATCCTCCACTAGACGAGCAAAATGAGAATCAAAATACAAAAGGGATCAAACATCTTATTCTTCTTCAATATGTCAAAATTGTTGGTCATTATTTGTCTAAGTTCTTACCATAAATAACTTTTTCTTTTAGGGAAAGATTTAAATTGGCTAGTTCTTTTCTAGTAGGAAAAGATCTATAAATTTATAAAAAGTCTTGTTCCTTTTAATTTAATTAATATTCACAATTTAATCATATGTGCTTTGAAAGTTTTGGTTAGAGGGAGAATTTATGGACACGAGTGATATGTTATCTCTTGTGCGAACCTCCCATTTATTTTGAATGATTGGTTGAGGTTATGTCTCTTTATATTTTGTACTCTCCTATTATATACTCATGTCCTTTGTAGACGTAAGTTGATTGATGAAGTCATGTTAAATCTTTGTGTATTTTAATATATTTCTTGTTTGTCGTCTTGCTCGTGATCTTTTGAGGTTTGTTTTGCTAGCTTCCGCTAACACCAAATTATTTTGGTCCTAACAAATGATTCAGAGCCACAGTCAACGATGTATCCATGTTGAATAGTTCAATGATGGAGCAAAGTTCAATGGTTGAATCAAGTTAGAGATGGGTGTTTATCTTGACGGGTGTAGTTTTAGCCGCTACCTATTTGACAGTTATGAAGATTTTCATTGGACAAATTTTTTTAGAAAAATTCTCTATGTTGAGACTTAAATTTTTCAAAAGAGTTTATGAAGAGGAATATGCAAAATTTTTAGATAATGTGAATAATGTGAACAAATTTATTTGGTCAGAAATTCAGGCCAAAATAGTTGTCCACAATAATAAAAATAGTTTTCCAGCAATACCTGTCTAATTTTGAAAGTTAATTTACATGTTGTGACTATTTACCCTAGCAATTAAATACCCCTACATTCACATTATTCCTAAAATAGATTTTCATTTTTATATGTCACGTTTGACTTATCAAGAAAAACAATAAAAAAAATTATGTTTTACCTCAACATTAAATGCTTAATTTTTCAAATTATTTTTTAAGATATCATTTAATAGGGGGTAGTTTGGCAAAATATCTAGAGATAAGTGTCGAAAACAACATACACTATCCCTTTTTTTGAGTTTCATATCTAAACTTTCACTTTTTAGTTTGAGAAACACACATTAGTAGTGTGTGTAACGCACTCTCTTTTCTATTTGAAAAAATCTTGATACTTGACATTTCACATGGATAAAATATTCCACCTTGACAAAACTTAAATAATAAACTATTACTATAAATAATAAATTAAAGATTGAATTTTTAACCATTCCAGTGAGTGGAATTGATATCAACATTGCTGCTTCATGTCATTTAATTTATTTATAAGGTTAGTTTTGACTTTACAATTCTCTGGATTATTACATACGTGTCCGTAAAATAGAGAATTGGAAGCCAGCACATCAACCTCTATATTGTCTGTGCGAACTCCTCCAATTCCATGGAAAACAAAAAGCCACTGCATCAACCTCTATCATTTGCGCCTACAACTGAACAACATCTATAATTTCGCTCATGCTTTCATGTTTGTTGTCTTCTCCGGAGTGGGATAAGCTTTAATTCTTTACTTTTAGATGAAATATCACATTATGTGAATTTTCTTCTCTTCGCCTCTTTCATAGTTTTTCCATACTGTAATTATTGTCGCTTCTTTATTTATCTGTGTCTAAACAACAATAGGGACGAATTCATGTCTTTTCTCATACACGGAGACGGTTTCAAATTATAAAATGAGTATATTTTTGATGTGCGAAGATGGTATCTTCTTGAATTTGATTTTCCATTGTTTTTGTATTTTCGAAGAATCAATTTCTAATCATACGGGTAGGATTCTCTGCTAAAATCTCCCTCCCTAGATTTTGGACGAAACTTTCTATTGGCGTAACATCCAAAGAAGTTAGTAAATTTGAGAGAAATTCTGCCCTAATAAATTTGGGTGAAATTCTGCTCTTTATATTATCATGATCTCCTATTTCGTAAATTCAAGGCGAACAGAGAGTTCGCAGGAAAAAAAGAAAGGCTTTTCTATTTTAAAAAAAGTACTTAATGTTGACAGCTTGTAGGCATTGATTTGTTTTAAATCTTTGTTGCTGCTACTAAAAAGTTTTTCCTAGATATTGTTGTAAGAATTCAATTTGTCTGTTGCTTGAAAGTTTAAAACTTTGGACTAAATCTTAATCTTTTTGGGCTTTTTTTATTTACCTATAAGAATTAGTCTGATCTTTAAGTTTACGTACATTATTATGAGTGTTTAATTAAAATCTTGACTACTTTATCTTTTGAATTCGTAAAGATAAAAAGATTTTTAGAAGATGTGATGATTACATCTTAACCTAGCTCATTGTTTTTAAATTAGACTGTATATTTGTCCACACATGCTTCTATGTTTCTCAAGGAAAATATGTTTATTTTATCTAGATTTTAATCAAACTAATTCATTATATAAAGTCATTTACCAAAATAATATATTTTTAGAAAAAATTTACAAAACTAGTATAAATGTATTCCACAGTAACATTTTAGGATATATTTTATTTTTTAAAAGTTGATGGCGTCAGATTGATATACGTTACTCACAGTAACGTTTTAGAAGTAAAACGTTACTGAAAATGACGTTTTAGGAGTAAAACGTTACTTACAGTTACGTATATCAATCTAATGTTGTTAATTTTTTAAAAAAAAATATATCCTAAAATATTATCGTGAAATATGTTTATGTTAATTTTGTAAAATTTTAAAAAAATATATTACTTTGATAAATTATTTTATATAATGACTTAGTTTGATTAAAAATTTATTTTATCTTCGCTGACTATCACGATGATGAAACAACTGTTATATAGGATAGGAATTACCAACTCTTTCAGCTAAATATGCACGGGCATTATGCATTAGTTAAAAAAAATTTAAATTAATTTTCTTTATCTCACTTTACCACTTCCTCAACCTAAACTTCTCTACAATCCCCCATCCTTTTTCATAAAAGATACTTCACAAACCGCCCCAACCCCCCCCCCCCCCCCCCCCAAAAAAAAAAAAAATTATTTTATTTATTAAAAAATAAAAATCTACTTCATCCTATTTTTACAAAAAAATTATTTTATGTTAGATATGTAAGCACATATAATTTTAAAAAAATATTCTTATTAATGCATCGAATATAATATAAATTAATAAAATATTTAAAAAAATTATGATGACAAGTAAAACATATTTTCGATATCTAACACAAAATACTAAAAAAATTTAAAGCATCGAATATAACATAAATATATAACATATTTTAAAAAATTATGATAACAAATAAAATATATTTTCGATATATATAATATCTAACACAAAATTAAAAAAAATTAAAACAGAGGATTAGATGGGAAAGGTAGAAATATTTTTTTAAAAAAATTAAATAATATCTAAATTAATCATTGGGGTTGGAGGTGTGGAGGGGGAAGATGAAGTAAGAAAATTGAATTGTTTTATAAAAGAAATTTAAATTTAAAAAAAAAAGTAAAAAGAATGGCTGAGGTGTGGGGTGGGGGCAGGGGCGGTTAGAGGAAGTAATGGAGTGGGGTATGAAAAATATTTTGTATTTTATTTTATAAAAGAAATATTATTGTTTTGGATAATAATTTATTAATTTAGAATTAATTTTAATAATTTATTTAATTTTTGTCAAGATTAAATGTTTTGTTTATGTGGAGTGTAATGTGATAATTTTTAAAATAAAACACAGAGCGTATTACGCACACCATGATGAGAATGGCAAGAGAGATATATGTTTCTCAAAATAAAAAGTGATAGTTTAGTAATGAAACTCACACTCTCAAAGCTTAGTTATGAAACTTAAAAAAATATAGTTGAAGTGTGTTTTTCAAATTAAATTTATCTCGAATATCTATATCAATAATTATTTTCTCAATGAATGTGTCATGTCCAAGTGTAACAAGTAAAAGCGAATGAAAATTATCTAACACAATTTTCAAAATACTAAATTTGATATAGTCCGAATAATATAGTAATATTACATTTATTATTTATTATTTTTTAAGAGATGTGCCAAGTTAATAATGAAAAATTATTACTCCTTCCATCCACAAATGTTTGACTGATATATTAAAAATAAATGTTCAAAATTAATTGTCAATTTAAATAATTAAAAAATAATTAATCATTTTTTTTTCAATTCTACCCTTAATAATTACTCCATTTTTATTCAATTGAAAAATTATATAGATTTTTGATATTCTTGATATAATAGGATTATGTAAAGCAAATAATATTTTATATTAAATTTTTCTTAAGAAAAGTGCATGACTTCATCCTGACAAACAATTGTGTATGAAGATGATATTAAACATAGAAAGTTAGAGAATAGAGAGTTTTAAAATATAATAGGAACCAATTTTTTATTTACTCTTTCAATATAAAGAGTGAAGAATAAAATTTTAAAAAAATAAAAAAAGAATAGAAAGGGACATGAGATGGTCTTAGTATCCACTTGCAATTTTTTCCTTTTTTTTTTATGGGGCCTCATAATTTGATTCTTCTGTCAAGCTATCTTTGATATTACTACTAGTTTGACTAATTAATGTGAGCATTAATTAGTAGAAAGCCTTATCAATTCCCATTTATTTAAAATAGAATAAAATAAAATGTACCAATGGTTAAATTTGAATATTGGATTAATGAGTCAACTTTAAAGGGCGATGCTTGTTCGAGTAAATTTCAAGAATAACAAAGATAGATTATATAAAAATTATCTTATTGCTCTATAATTATAGATTTATTATTTATGTTATAAAATCAAATTATAATTGTTACGGAGTATTTGATTTCTATAAATTGCAGTGATCTATGTTGTGTGATTTGTATATAAATTGTGTTTGTTCATGTCTATGTTCTATGTTAAGCTAGAATGACAAGCAAGATCGAGAGAGAAGAAAGAGAGAGGGAGGTGATCAAGAAAGGACAAAGAGTGGAGAGAAGTGAATTATATATGTATATCGGTTAGATAATTGTATATATGTATATAAGTTTTCTGTTGTAGAAACACAAATTTTATTCGATTTAATTCATACGAAATTTGAATTAAATTCATGTTTATTTTTATTGAATGATTAACTTGGCTTTTACAAATAAATAAGTCCATTTTTATTAAATTCATGTCCAAGGTCCATTTTACCTTGAAGTCCAAACTCATGCCACTTGTCATAGTGACTAGACATCAAAGACCAACAAGGTGACGCCATGTGTCCAAATGAGGTGGTACTCCCAGTCAAATGCAAGAACGAATCACAATGCGCCAAGTGTCAAAATGACATCCTTTGGCCAATCATAAGCAACCTTGTCCATCCCTCAAACTATAAATAGGGGATGAACATGACATTCAAGAGAGGGAAGAAGACACTTCAACAAGTATTCTGCAATTGCAGAAAAACACTTCAACAAGCATTCAACAAATTGGAGAAAGCTACAACATCAACATCAATAGTTCTTCGAAGGAGTGACCAACGGAGTTATTCCCGAGATCGACTTACAACGACGAAGTGCTTACAACGTCCCCGAGATCGACAACATCTTAAGGAGGTCTACATCATCCAACAATTTGAAAAATATGATACTGAAGGCCTTCGAATCATGAAGAAACTTAAGAGACACATTTTTTATTTTATTTATTTTGCTAGCAGTCGATTTTCAGCACTTACGAAAATTTGTTGGGAAAAATTTTGGCACGCCTAGTGGGACCAATTCTGCTCTTCAGCTCTTCCTCCTACAATTAAAAAAAACCAACAAGTTCAACTCTGCAATGGCTTTGAAGAAGATCAATGATGTTTCATGCAAGGACTACTATTTTCACATTTGTTGATTTTAGTGATGTTGATCCAATCACTCGACGTGAGTTCTAGACAGGTGCGTTGAATGGATCTGAATATTTTACCTCCATGGAGATGCCAAGAAAGATCAAGTCTCAAATGACACTCAAAAGTGCAATCTCTGGGGGCAACATTGCATCAAAGTTGTTTGATGACTACTTTCATACTATGGCTTCAACTTTGGTGAATCTAAAAGTTCACCAGATTCTTCAATGTAACAAAGGCTAACTCATTTATGGTTGACACAACTGACATGGATGAGAAGTTTGCAATAATGGAGCAAACCATTGAAGCGTTCAAGAAGTCTATTGATGACAAAATCTTCAAATCGCGCAACTTATGAGAAAGTTAGATCTCTACAACTCCAGAGAGTCACATCACAATCTAAAAACTCAAGAAAAAGTTGATATTGATTCTCTCACCAAGTCAGTTGACTCTCGAAGCGCAAAACAGTCTGCTTCAGTTGCCACTCTAACAGTTCAACAACTACAAGATATGATCACAAAGATAATAAAAGCTCAATACGGTGGTCCATCACAAAGTTCCTTAGGATATCCAAGTCATATTCTAAGTGAATCGAGGGTCTACTAATGCCAATTGGATATTAAACACCAAAATTGCAGCAATTTGATGGAAAAGGAAATCCAAGGCAACATATTGCCCATTTTTTCGAGACATGTAGCAGTGCCGGTACACATGATGATCTTCTTGTCAAGTAGTTTGTCCGTTATTTAAAAGAAAATTCTTTGATTGGTATATAGACTTGGATCCTGAATCAATTGATAGTTGGGAACAATTAGAAAATCAATTTCTCAATTGTTTCTACAGTACTCGCCGTATAGTGAGCATGATGGAATTGACAAACACGAAACAATATAAGGATGAAATTGTTGTGGACTACATCAATTGTTGGAGAATGATGAGCTTAGATTGCAAGGATCAACTTTCTGAAATCTCTGCACTCGAAATTAGCATACAAAGAGTGCATTGGGGCCTTTTATATATCCTTCAAGGAATTAAGACTCAAACTTTTGAAGAATTAGCTACATGCGCTCATGACATGGAGTTGAGCATTACAAGCCATCGAAAGACGTCACATGTCTTTGAACAAAAAAAAGAAAATATACAATTCAAAGAGTCGTTAGACTACACAACTAATGGTCCTTGGCGGTAACCACAACTTCTATGAAAGCCTCCGGGAGACAAAAGTTCACAGAGATTTTAGCACATCAGCAAATGAGACAAGTGAAAAATCTATCTACCTTGAAGGAGTTACAGGCAAAAGAGTTTCCCTTTCTAGACTCTGACGTTCCTGTGATTCTTGACGAGCTGCTAACCAAGAAAGTCATTGCACTCCTAGAGTCAAAGCGACTCGAAGAATCCAATAAAATTGATGATCCTATGCATTGTGAATTTCACTGCAGAATCAGTCATCACACCATAAAATGCTTCACTCTGAAGGAGAAGATCATGACATTGGTAAGAAAGAGAAAAATCATCATTGATGATGGTGAGACAACTGAGACAAACCATGCTAGTGTCGAACTAGATTATGATTCAATTTCAGAAGTTTTACGTCCTGTGGGATCGCTGAAAATTGAAGATCTCATAATACTGCAATTTGGGTGCTTTGAACTAGTTGAAGTTTCTGTCTTGAAGAAAACAACAAACACACCCAAGGTAGATGCCTTCTTCAATGAAGAGAGTGATGCCACTTGCACTTTGGTCGCTCGCAAAAGGCAGAATCATCAAGGTACTTCTGAACTCTGACTTTCAAAAGTTGACACAAAAATAAATTATGAATCAACTTTGGTAATGCGAAAGCATGAAATCCAACTCCAAAGTAAAGTACAGTAATGATTCATCACAAAGGTTAAAGACCAATAACATTGATGGAATTATTCTGTGAAACGCTTCTCAAAGTACGAGCCTAAACTGCAAGTTACAAATATCCTTAAGGTATGAGCATAAACTGCATGTTACTTCTGGCCTGCAAGAGTATAAACTGTGTACGACCTAAAAAAATAAAAAAAAATAAAAATAAACACATCATTTTAAACTACGGTATGACTTGATCCTCTTCACCGAGGTACGTAAGAGCTTGGAGTGATCACTCTAAGTTCAGTCAAATGAGTATAAAAAAGTGGTGGCATTGAGGGATCATCACACTAGCTCTTAAAATCATATAGCTAGCATATGAGTTCAAATGTGTCAAAGATGAGCAAAAGAGAAAAAATGAGCAAGGCATCTTAGTTGACCTCAAAGGCGCATTTGTAAAATTCATAAAGGTTTTTACCATGATTTTCACATATATTGCAATTCTTGGAGTCTACTTCACAACGTTAAAATCGGTTTGTGATTCAGAGGTTTCTATGCCAAGTTATGGAGTTTCTACCACGACCGTTAAAAAGACCATTAGATTTTAAAATTAAATTGAACAGACATATTTGAAAAAATTCATACAGGTTTTGGCCGTGATTTTTACGCATAGTGTAGTTGTTTGAGTTTTTTTTTTTATCGGAAAAAGAAAATTACAATTTCAATACTCCTACTTTGAGTTGTGAAATTTATACTACAGATGCCAAGCTGAAAGTCGATAAGGATAACATTGTGAGCTGATTTCGAAGTGACAAGTTGATTCCACCAATGCCGCAAGAAAGGTTAATTCTCCAAGTAGTGTCTCGCCAAATCTCCAATGAAAGCTGAAGAAGTCGATTTTATAAACCAACTCTGCGGTGAAGGTTTAAGATGAAACACTAAATGATTGTTTGCTAAAATCCTCATTTGAAAAGGTAGATGTCACGCTAAATTGTAATATGAGAACTGCAATCAGAAGTATAGGTACATCATGTGTTCCTTTGCAATTACGAATGTTATTTATATCTTTTTGATAAGTAGTCGAGATTGGTGACACTCTTTTGGAAATCTGAAACAAAAAAAAGAATAAAAATTGGAGCCATCGGTGCCAACTGCACGAAGTTTTCAGTTTTTCTTGGTTTATATACTTCTGATAACACATGTAGTAAGTGCATGACCCTTCAATATTGCATGACAAAAATGAGCAGCAGCACAACAATCTTGTTCGACATAACAGTGTCAATAACACAAAGTTTTTGAATTACGTCAAATTGGATCTTGAAAATCAATCTCCCCTGTTTAAGAAACATGTCTATTCAAAATAAAGATGCAAAACTACAGCCATTACCTGCAAGAAAGAGAAACAAGAAAAATCCAAAAGACGAAAATTCATAAGGGAAACTTCTAGATTTGTTGACCAACTTCAAAATTTGATTCCCGTCGATTCAAAAGGATTTTAACGTTAATTTTTGAATATGTAGTATAATCAAAAGTCTAGTTTCATAATAATCAAGTATATTGTCATTTGAATGCTCCTACACCAAGTAAATGATGTTTTGGCGAGATTGCGCATAGCCGTGAGAATAATGTCCAGATTTGGGGTCCAACTTTAGAAATTGATTCCTGTCGATCCAAAAGGTTTCTAACTGTGATTTTTGGATATATTGTAATAATAGAAGTCTAGTTTATCCATAATCAAGCCTCTCATTGTTTGAATGTTCATACACCAAGAAAATAGTGTTTTGGCGAGATTGCACATAGCCGTGAGTAGAACGTCCATATTTAGGGTCCATTTTTAAAAATTGATTTCCGTTAATCCAAAATGTTTCTAACTGTAAGTTTTGGATATGCCGTATTAATCAAAGTGTAGTTTCTCCAGAATCAAGACTCTCATCGTTTGAATGTTTCTACACCAAGAAAGTGATGTTTTGGTGAGATCGCGCGTAGCTGCAAGAAGAACGTCAAGATTTAGGGTTCAACTTCGAAAATTGATTCCTGTTGATCCAAAAGGTTCCTAACTATGATTTTTGGATATGTCGTATTACTCAAAGTCTATTTCTCCAGAATTAAGCCTCTCATCGTTTGAATGTTCGTACACTAAGAAACTGATGTTTTGGCGAGATCGCGCATACCTGTGAGAAGAACTGACACATTTGGGATCCGACTTCAAAAACAGATTCCCGAGAATCTTGAAGGTTTTTAAGGCTGACTTTTGGATAGGCTGCAGTATTCCGAATCTTATTTCTTCTAAACCAAGCCGCTTGTCATTGGACATTTCTACACTAAGAAAACAAAATATTGTTGGGATTGCACGATATTGAGAAAAGAAGACACCAAATTTGGAGTTCCACATTGATTTGGTTAGAAGAATTATTTTTCCAATGATTCTTTGATCAATTCTTTGTACATGGGAGATTCCTATATAGAAGTTCCTTTGAAAAATTGTTATTTTTTGTACAAGGAATTTTTGGTAAACTTAGAAGAATCAAATCATATCAATTTCTACCATCTAAATGGAAGTTGCTAGCACTCAAAAGAAAATGATTCTTACAAAATCAACCAATGGAAAGTCAATATTACTTTTATTTGAGTCAAGATACAATCAATCTTCTTGTTCTTCTTACACCTTGCAAGGAAGATGACACAACGTTACTACTCACTAGACCTATCTATTTGAAATCAATATAGTGGGTCCATGTGGTTTTCAAGCAAGAATGTTTTAACAAATTTTTTTTGAGATCTCTACAAACAAATCATTTATAGTGACATAGTTAGAATGCGATGATAAGGAAAAAAAACTCTTGAAGTCTCAACAATTCCTTCATAAAGACTTCAACTTTCGTCGTCAAATTCGCCAAGCTTACACGTTGACACGTCTAAAAAATACACATACATGAATACTTCAAGTCTTGTCACCAAGTGTTGGCAGACCTACACTTCAACAAGGATTGAAGTAGGGGGCATCTGGAGACACACAAATTTTATTGTATTTAATTCATACAAAATTTGGATTAAATTCATATTTATTTTGGTTGAATGATGAATATGAGCTTTACAAATAAATAAGTCCATTTTAATTAAATTCAAGTCCAAGGTTCATTTCACCTTGAAGTCCAAACTCATGCCACTTGTCATAGTGACTAGACATCAAAGACCTACAAGGTGACGCCACGTGTCCAAATGAGGTGGTACTCCAAGTCAAATGCAAGAAGGAATAACAATGTGTCAAGTGTCAAAATGACATCCTTTGGCCAATCATAAGCAACCTTGTCCATCCCTTACAACTATAAATAGGGGATGAACATGACATTCAAGAGAGGGAAGAAGAGAATTCAACAAGCATGCTACAATTGCAGAAAAACTCTTCAACATGCATTCAACAAATTGGAGAAAGCTACAACATCAACATCAATAGTTCTTCGAAGGAGTGATCAACGAAGTTCTTCCCAGAGATCGACTTACAATGACGAAGCATTTTCCGACATTTCGGAGATCGACAACATCTCAAAGAGGTCTACATCACCCAACAATTCGGAAAATATGCTACTGAAGTCCCTCGAATCGCGGAGAAATTTAGGAGAGAGAATCAAGAGAAAAATTGAATTGTACTCACAACCATTCATTAATAAAAATCACATTTTTTCTCTTATTTATTTTTTTGCAGTCGATTTTCAGCGGTTACAAAATTTATTGCGAGCATATGTATATGTATCAATGGTTGTATATGTATATCTGCATAAAATTTGAATTTGTACATAATTGAATTGAGTTAAAATATTTATATTTGTATATATCACATCTCTCTTGTATTATACAAACACAAATTATACATTGTATTTTTGTATAATTTGTGTTTGTATAAAGCGAGAGAGAGAGAAAGACAAAAGAGAATTGGATAGGAGAATATTTGTATTTGTATAATTAAAAAGTGTATAGGATGGAGAGATATATATTTGTATGAGCAGCTCGCTTTGTACAAACGGAAACACAAATTAGACATTTATGTTTGTATAAAGTGAAAGAGAGCTAAAAAAGAGGAGAGTGACAAACGAGATTCTAGAGAGAGATGAATGACAAGAAATTTGCTGCAAATTTAAAATTAAACTAAATTGTAGCTACATCAATTATTTTAAATTAATAATTTGTTATAATGACTATTTTTTAGGGAAAATTGTATATAATAGCAAACTAATTACCTAAAATAAATGGAGTAGCTAGATTTGATTTAATTGTGCTCCATAATAAACGTTTGCAAAAAATTGCAGGCGCCTTTCTCCCAAATATCTCGCTCGCCACTCTCATCCAATCTCTCGCTCGCTTCCTCACTTTTTATACAAACACAAGTGTATAAAAATTGTTTCTAATTGTATAAAGCAGAGAAAATTGTATAAATACATATATTTTTGTTCTCCTCTCTGTCCTATTCCAGATCTCGCTCGCCACTCTCCCGAATCTCGCTTGCCACCCTCGCCTTTCTCACTTATACAAACAGAAGCGAAATGTGTAAATTGAGTTTCTGTTTGTATAAAGCGTGAGAAAATTGTATATATACACATGCAAGTACATATATTTTCGTCCTATACACTTATAATTATACAATAAAAATATTCTCCTACCCAATTTGCTTTGCCTTTCTCTCTTTCTTGTTTTATACAATTTTCAAATTGTATCTAATTTCTCTTTCTCGTTTTATACAATTCAATTCAATTGTATATTACTTGTCAAGTCTCTTTTGTTTTTCTTTCTTTCTCATTTTATACAAATTCAAATTGTATATAATCGTTCTATACACTTATAATAATACAATTCGTTTTATACACTTCATTTTTTTACAGTTGTCTGCCCAAGTGTCTTTCTCTTTCTTGTTTTATACATTTCGTTTTATACAATTTGCTTCAACTGTATATGTATAGTGAATTATACAGTTTCTATATTTGCTATGGAGCGCAATATGCAAACTTTGCTATATCATACAAATATGAATTTTATTTGATATATGTGAAAGTTGCCCTTTTTTTATCTAATAACACCGTATTCTTGGTCGTCAAATTATTATATTAAAAAAAATAATGAAATCAAACCAAATGGTAATATCTTTTTAGAATCCAAGATAGCCCTCTAATACCAACCGACTTAAATTAAAAATAAAAAAAATAAAAGAAGTCTGCATTAATTATAAAATCCCCATTCACAGTGTATTCAGAACAATTGAGTATCAAGTTTCAAAGATTATTTTTCCATGGGAAATATATGCTTTCATCTCTGCATTTTGATATCCCTAGCTTCTTTTAATTTCCTAGTTAATTGTTTTGATATAGAAAACAAAGTGACAACAAGTGTTTTTGTGTTTGGAGACTCCATGTTTGATCCTGGAAACAATAATTACATAATGAATCCTTCAGCTTATAAAGCAAATTTTGAGCCATATGGAATATCATATTTTAAGCATCCTACTGGCAGATTTTCTGATGGCCGCCTCCTCCCTGATTTTATCGGTACTTTCACACCTCTATAATTTCTTATTTTGAGTTTAATACAAGTTTTATGTACTGAATTTTTGAATTTCACACAAATTTTATTTACTATCGGTATTTTTTATTCACTATTAGCGGAATTTGCAAATTTACCAATGATTCCATCGTTTTACCAAGCTCTACATAACCATTCTATTAATCATGGAGTGAACTTTGCTTCTGCTGGTGCTGGTTGTCTAGATGAAACATACCGTGAAAAGGTTGGTAAAGCTAAATAGTTCTACTTCTGTAATATAAAATAGAATGTTACAAACTGTTTGTAGTTTATTTCTCCTAGAGACCATGAGCGTTTGATATATCTCTTAAATTTATTTTGATCTATTACTGAAAGTGACTTATATATAATTCTATTATTTTATAATATATCTAATAAAATTATTGAGTATTATTTTGTGTCAATAAAATCACATGCTCTATTCTTGCTCAACTTATAATCCCAAAACAAAGCTCTAGATTGAGTATGCATTCATATGTTAATTGTATTAATCTTTGCTGACTGAATCTTCCGTGATTAATTTTTGAGGAGTCGATTTATCCTAATAAATTTCATTAATTGAATTTTAATTTAATATAAAAGTCAACATGCTGCCATTTCCGTAGCTACTATCTTTTGCTCTTTACCCGCTCTAGTTGTAGGATTAATAACATAACTGCTCCTATTATCATGTTATTGAACCATTCTCGTTCTCGTTATAACCCAATGAAAATGCTATACGATGATGAATCAAATTTATTATTTTCTTTTGATGGTCAAATTTATTTATATTTCACTAATTATCTTGTAAAATTTAGATGCCCCATTTTATTTTATTTTTACAATACAAAAACTAAATTACTGGTATAGCTGCAAATAAAATTAATTTTAAAATTTTCTTTGCACTAAAGAATGAAAAAAAAATTAAGAAACACAAGTAGTGATAATCAAAAAATTTAAAATATATTTTTACCCGAATTTTTCGCTAGAAGGATTTTATATATATATATATATATATATATATATATATATATATATATATATATATATATATATATATATATATATATATATATATATATATACTCCTATATGAATTTCTTTAAAAATTCAAAGTAAAAAAAATTAAAACTAATTTTTTTTTCCTTTGTTAGATAAAGGGTATATGTGAGCTCATTTTGTAACTGTAAAAGTATATGTGAGTCATTTATAAAATAAGAATATATATGAGTCACTTTTATAACGACAGGTATGTCAATTCTAAATGACAAATTTAAAGGCATAATACTCTTTTCCCTTTCTTCACGATCACTTAGCTAATTATTGAGTATCTATTGTATTTTACGTAACATTGTTTTTGTGATCTAATATAATCTTTAGATATTTGTGTGGCAAATCTTATTTTATCAATAGTAAAAGAGATTTTTTAAGAATATAATTATTTCTAATTATAATAAGGTGACACTTTTTTTGAAACAACTAAAAAAAAAGGATGTCTCCCTGAAATGAAACAAAGAAAATATATCAAAAAGTCACTTTTTCTTATGGAAAAATATTGGACTAAGAAGTAAAGTAATTAGCTGGGTGATCATTTTAGATACAACTTTTGCCAAATCAACAAATATTGTTTTCTCTTACAATCTTAATTGACCATACAGGTGATCCCCCTAAATACTCAATTAGGCAATTTTAAGATAATAAGAAAAAAGTTGAAGGCACAACTAGGGGAAAAAGGTTCAAAGGCATTGTTATCCAATGCAGTCTACTTGTTCAGCATAGGCAACAACGATTATCTACGCCTTAATGACATTCCAGATATACCTTCAGACTCATCTTGCTTAGGTTATACAACAGAGCACGAATACATGAATATGGTGATGGATAGCCTCGTTACAGTCATGATGGTAACCAAATACATATTTTTAATTCCTACATTTAACATGTTTATATAAGTAATTTGTCGCTTTTTTTTTTAAACTAGGAAATATACAAGTTAGGTGGGAGAAAATTTGGGATCCAGGATTTGTTGCCTTTGGGTTGTTTACCAAGATTTAGGGCTCTTGCTTTGCTTAAGAAAGGTCCTCATAGTGATTGCTTGGATGAACTCAACTCTGTAGTAAAGAAGCACAATTTAGCTCTTTCGCGGAAATTTAAACAGTTGAAGAAGGAATTAAGAGGTTTCGAATACTCATTCTTCAGTATCTTCGATGCTCTTAAGGAACTCTACGAAAATCCTTCAACATATGGTGCGCTCCTATTACTTTAGCATCTAATATTACATTATAGCAGGTAAACTATCTTATGTTCTCATATAGCACTCACTTCGTAAGGACAGTGACATATATAGTACTTCCTCTGTTTAACTTTATATGATTTACTTTTTTTTTTAGTCCGTCCAAAAAAATGACACATTTATATAATTAGTAACAATTTAACTTTAATATTTCTATTTTTCCTTTGATGAAATTTTCTACCAATAAATTGAGACCAGATAATACTTAAATTTTGTGTCAAATCAAATTAACTCATATGAATTGAAAAGGGAGAGTACTTAATTATCTAGTACAACCTACTGTTAAGGTAAATCAAAGAAGATGAAGATAACAATGATACTTTTATTATGTTAAAGGTTTCAAAGAAGCAAAGGCAGCATGCTGTGGGTTTGGTCCATACAGAGGATTTGGTAGTTGTGGAATGGCAGAGGCTTATGAGTTGTGTGAAAATGTGAAGGAACATGTAATATTTGACTCTTATCATCCCACTGAAAAGGCTTTCCATCACTTTGCGCAACTATGGTGGCAGGGAAATTCAAATGTGGTTGAGTCTCAAAGTTTGAAATCCTTATTAGCCTAATTATTCGCTTGATCTTTGTATTCTTTAGTGGCTAATTGTTAAATTGTTCGTCGTTTGTGTCCTATTTCATTTTTTTCATTGTTGGGCTTTTTCAATTTAAGCTAATGCCCTGCATAAAAAATGAGCTTTAGCGACAATTAATTAACAATTGCCACTAAATATCTATTTTTAGCGACAATTAATTAACAATTGCCACTAAATATCTATTTTTAGGGACAATTAACACTCTTTGTATGTGTCCCTAAAAGCTTTATCAACATTGAATCTAATAACACTTAGCTAATGCCGGTAAAAACAGTAACACTTTTTATTAATGTGTCTATTTATTGTCGCTAAAAGTTATTTTTTTTAAGTGTGCTATGTTTTTTCTGCATCATAAAAAATGTTGATCATCAAACTGTAAGTCGCTTTATCTTTTTCTTTTTAAAACTTTTTTAATTATATTGGAGATCAGGGAGAAGATGGAGAATTGAATTCATACAAACAAAATTGTGAGAGACATTGAACTGTACGTGTAGAACGTAGGCTTTAGTGTTATGTATTAATTGGTTGATTGATTAAAACCCCATACAAAAGTTTTTAGTATCAAGAGTTACTTTAATGTAATTTTAGCTTTATGTATCTATTGGAGTGATCTCTTCCTCGTGAAAGAGCTGCTTTTCATGACCTTGAAAAATCATCCTTTTTATCCGTATCTTTTTTTCTATTTTTTTACTTAAATTTTTGTGGATAGATGGCCTTACGCTTAGTAGGGATGGCAATAAAATAGTTTGTGGGACAAACCTTGACCCGCTACGATTTAACCCGTCGTATTCTTTCATGGTTATAATTTTTTCATCATTTTCCCTCATCTTTGTACAATTATTTCATTTTTAAATAATTCGGGATGATAGGACTCCCGTAAAGTTTAAGTGTGTAGTTGGATATCCAGTTATACATTGAGGAGACATTTGACCATTTTCTCAAATATAAAAGGAAAATACTTCTTAGAGGATGTTCAAATTTTATTAGGTTGCTTACGGTTATTTGATATAATTGTAGTCATCAACAACATCTCTATTTATATTATTCAAATATCAAATCAAAGATCTTGCACAAATAACTAGATACATGTATCAAAATTTATTAGGTACATGTATCTTAACTCTTGAAAAACTAAGAGATAATACAGAAAGGCTAAACGTCAAGGATAATATTCTTGTGAATGCATTAATTCCAACACTCTCTCTTAATGCATTTACTTGACAACTACAATGTGTTCTCGAAGATAGCAAAATTTTTCTCTAGGATAAGTGCTTTGATGAAGGTATCATCAAGTTGTTCTCATGTCTAGAAATAATGTAATTGAATTTCGTCTTTTTCCTTTGCTTCTAGGATAACATTGATACTTGATTAAAATATGCTTCGATCTTTCATGGTTGGCCGGATTGTTGGCAATGGCAATCAGTGATTTCTTATCACAACACATAACAAACCCTCTTTTTTTTTTAATTCTCCACCAATGTTTTCGAAAATTCTCCTAAGCCAAATAGCTTGAGAAGCTAACCTTAGTTGTTGAGAAATATTCTAATTTGGCAGTGGATTGAGCAAGAACGCTTTACCTTTTTGAAAATGAAAAACAAATACTTGAACTAAATAACAAAGAAGAACCAGAAGTACTCTTCATGTCATCCATGCTTCCAGTTCAATCACTGTTAAAATAATTAATTAAGGTTTCCATTTAGAAATACATACTTAATATAAAGTTGGAAAAATATTTATTTCTTTTGTGTAGCAAAAACAATCACGGTTCTAATAGTCTCAAGTCGTGTAACAGGGGAGAAAGTTCCATAAGAATCAATACCTGTTTTTTGCGTGAAACGACTAATAACCAACCTTGCTTAGTGATTTTGAATATCTCCTTCTTTATTGAGATTGATTTTGTAATTTCATTTTATACTTAGAACTTCTCTATCTTTAGATACATCCACAAGATTCCAAGTATTATTTTTCTCAACCATCCGTATTTCTTCTGTCATGAATTTCTTCCAAACATCATGCCTTATTTCCTCTTCATAATTTGTGCATCAACACCGACAAAGTTGCATTTTTGATTAATGTCACTCAACATTGTTTTTCCTCTCGGAGATTTGACACTCTAAAGAAATGATAGAAGTATTCTTCATCTTTAAAATTTCCAATTCCGTGTTGTTTTTACTTTTCTACTAACAACAAGTTTCTTAGTTTTGATATCGAGAAGCCCATAGCTTTTTGTGATATTATTATAATCAATAGATATGCATTTTGACTCTTTTCATCTTATTAACAAATACATTCAAAAAATTTAATTTGAATTACAAAAGGTCTCATTCTACTCCAAGTTTAACTGGTATCTTGTCCTTCAATGCCTTTGTTGGATACCTATTGAGGATATACACTAGTGTATGTACACTTTTGCCAAAAAATATGTTGGCAACCCTAATTCCTTCATCATTATTTAGGTCATTTCAATAATACTTCTATTTCTTTTTTCACATACACCATTTTATTGAGGAGTATGTCCTTTACATCTGTATGCCTTCATTTTCAAAATATTTTTCAAATTCTCAATTTGTGTATTCACCTCTTCTGTCACTAGGAATGATTTTAATGTTGCAACCTTTTGAATGAGTCAAATGTTTCTAAAACTTTTTTTTCAAGAAATATATGAAAAACATTCTTGAAAAATCATATATAAAGATTAGAAAGTAGCTTTGAATTTTCACAAATAGAGTCTTTATTGATCCGCAAATATCTATATGGATTATGTTGTGCGGAATTTGAGATAATACGAGAAAATATAAACGCGAAAAACAAGACAACAGATTTACGTGGTTCACCAATAAATTGGCTACGTCCACGGGGAAGAGAGGGAGCAGTTTTATTATGGAGAGGCAAAAAACAGAATTACAAAATAGGGTTTTCCATAGCGTCTATATATATAGTGCTAAGCTACGCCCTAACAGGCTTGGGCCCAACATACAGAATTGACAGAAAATTAAGGGCCCAATACAACAACATTGTATACCGTCGGGCCGGGGGCGTGTCCGATTCAAGGCATTCAACAGATTAGTTCACAAAAATACACTTGCTCTCCAATATTTTTCTTTTGAAAAGACTTTTTGATTATACAACTTTCACATGGATTCACATTGGTATCTCAGGAAGGTCTTGCACCATGTTTTTTTGCTTAAGAAGCTCTCAACCATGAAAATTCAAGTTACAAAATCTTTTGTGCCAAAGCTACGAGTCATTCATAACTTTATTTTTGAATGCATTATAATGAAATTGTAAAGGAAATTTTCTTTTTATCATTTTTTCTGCAACAATGACTTAATTTGGCTCAGTTTTATCATAAATATTTAAATAATTATCTATAAACACACGAAATTTTCCATGAGCCGAAGAGTACTAAGAAAATTTTCTTCCAAGTCACAAACATAAAGAAGATCATAAATTTGCTTACCTCTCCTGTTTCATTGATCGAAACGGAACACTTACCTTTTGCATTAACTAAGGCTTCATTCTTCATTCTTAATTTAGTAAGGAAACTAATATGAATTGAGAGTAAAGTCTTTCCATATCCAGTCGTATGATTGCTACAACGGCTATGAACATATCACTCATTGTTTTTCTGAAGAAAGGTTATCTTCCTTTTATTTCTCTTTTCCTTCATAGAAGTTTTTAGTAAGGATACTACTATGAATTAAGAGTAAAGTCTTTTCATATCCAGTCCTATGATTGCTACAACCGCTATGAACATATCACTCATCATTTTTCTGAAGAAAGGTTATCTTCCTTTTATTTATTTTTTCCTTCATAGAAGTTTTCTTGCTCCCACTGTTGTGCCTGTCATCCTTTTCAATATGGCCAATTTTTTTACAAAAAGTATATTAGAGATTGGCTGTGTGCCAATATTTTTTTTTGTATTATGTTTAGTTTTTTTTGTAAATTTTACGTACAAAGATTATACTTTTATTATACTTTTCTTCGACCTTCTTAGTAGAGACATCACGATTCTACTTTGTTCCTTCTTTTTGCAGATATTTTGAGAAACTTTGAGCTCATTTTTTCTGGACTAGAAAGCCTTCTCTTTAGTTGGTCTTCACAAGAAAATCTTTTTTTTTCGTGTATACGAAATGATCCAATCAGCTCTTAGATGAAAAACATAGAAAAATCTTTCGTCTCCTCAGTGATAAAATCAATATACTCACTCTTTTATGCGACATTAAAAATTTTACACAGCTTGTTGGTCAGTAATAACACCATCATGATTTTTCATTTCATTAACAATACTCATCTATTTTTTTTTCCAGATTATGTCATCCTCAAATTTTGATACTTTCTTCTAAAGGTTTAAAGATTTATAGTGCGTATCTTTTCATCACCATACACCTCAGCTTTCAGAGACTCTCATTTCTTTGCAAGTCATAAGTATAATAATTTTTGTAAATTATGCTCTTGAGATTTTCATTTGAATTTTTCTCAAAGACTTTTGATTCTTGACGACACTTAATCTCAAGATTTCTCATCTCTTGTTGAAAGTTTACCATCATCTTATGAGTCTTCACAGTCGGTTGCAACAATAGTCCACATACCTTCAACTTTTAGATGTGTTCTCATTCTTATCTTCCTATATTCAAAACTCTTTCCATCAAAAAATTGAGTAAACACAACTGAAAAATCAACACCTTTATTTGTTTTGGATGTAATAAATTATATTCTTCACCTAACGTATCATCTAGCGAATTGATATAGCTAGGAAGAAATTTAGAAGTTGAAATAGTAACTTTTGAAAAAAAATTAAAATCTGAAAATTTTCTTAAATTGGGGAAAAATGAATTTTTGGTCAATTTCAAATAGTCATAACTCCTATCTCAGAATGAGTTAGCGATAGTTCTTGATATGGTTGGAAAGATCTTTCCAACGCCGCCGAGTTTGCGCGATTTTAATTTCGTATGAGTGAGTTATGCTTTTCGGAAGTTGGTAAGTTGGGCTGTTGGACTAAGGATAGTCCAATCCATATTTGGGAAGATCAAAGTTGTGTTTTTCTTACACAATTATTTTGTTTGTAATAAATTATGTTCTAAACTGATCATACTCAGTCCACACTTTAGAATAATAAGTTAGGGTTTTGAGACAAGATAAAAGATAAGGTGAAAAGAGGAGAAAAGAGAAGAGGATGCACGAAAGTTCAAGATCGTCGAAGTTCAGCTTGTGGAAATTGTCGGTGGTGATCCCTATCAAGCTATGTGAGATCTTTTTGTGTTGGGTTAGTTCACCTAGACACCAATTTGCTTAATTTAGCGAATTGAGTAGATTGAATGATGAACATTGAAGTTCTTGTAGAACAATGGTTGAATTCTTGTTGGTTGAGTTATTGCATGCCTAGAGTTTATTGATTCATGTTTCCGAGTTGTTTTTTTGAGTATAATCGGTTGGATATTGTGGGTATTAGTGATCCTAAGTGTTTGGGGAAATATCCATGGAAGTTTAGAAGGTTTAGAGATGAAAAACGGAGAAGAAAAGTCGAAATGCACGTCCGTAGGGCTCTGGGGCACCGTGTCTGCCATAGCCCCACAGAACAGTCTCTGTCCGTAGAGCCTTGGGGAAGCGCACAAGCCAGAGCACCCTAACTTGGCCTCTGAAGTTTAAGTCCTGTCTCCCCACGCCTCTCAAAGCACCAAGGACACAAGTTCACCCCATTCATTCCTCATCTTTTCATACCAGTTCCTAAGTGATGTACTTACATTTCCTAGTTTATTCTAAAACTATAAGGTACATCTAAACATAATGAAATCATTCATAAACATGAGATCGTGAACCTTGAATCCATAAACCAATTCAAGTAAAGTTAAGATTAAAGTTAAAGAAGATAAGAGTCAAGTCTAAAAGTTAAGAATCAAGTCAAAACATGTTTTTAAAAGTTTGTAAGAGTCATTAACAAACATGTTAACTTTGTTTAAAGGATCAAGTTACAAGTTAAGCCAAGAGTTGAAGTTCATCCTTTAAAGAAATATAAGAAAACTAAGTATTTCTCGAAGAGTTGTTTCAAGACTCAAGTTTCAAGTTAAGTAAAGAGTAAAGAGTTAAGTTGAAGTTCTTTTCTTCAAAAGTATAGGGGGGCTACGTATCCCCAAAGAGATTTTGAAATGTTTTCAAATTCAAAAAAGTAGGAAGCTAAGTTTTCGAAAGAGCCTTCGGGCTAGTTTTCATAAAAAAGTTATAGCTTTACAAAATGAAAGAAGCAGGGAAACTAAGATTTCCAAGAGAGCTTTTAAAGCTAAGTTTTGAGCTCTAATATCAAACCACATAATAGTTATGTTTAAAAAAACATAAGAACCAGTATATTTTTGAAAGTACTATTGAGCACCGATGAGGGGATGCGAGTTTCAGATTAACTCAAGTCTCCATAAAAACCATGTAGTCATCATGGGTAGAAAAGGGTCATACTTTTTAGATGAATCCTTTTCACAGTTTACTAATGGATCCATTAGGCAGTTCAGGTCCTATACTCTAGAAAAGTTAGGATGGTCCTTGGCAATGTCAGGTAAAACGTTGTACCGTCACTATAACTATTAAGTGATGGTTGTCACTTAGAGAACTTCAACAATAGTAATTGAATGGTTCCTCAAGAGGTTCCTCTTAGTCTGAATGGGGGTATGAGACTTCATTCATGCATTGCACGAGTAGACTTTGAGAGGAAGCATGATATGTTTTCTTTATTATTAAGATTATGCATTTACATCAGATTATTTTGTACTTTTACATACATCCCAGATTCAATTGTATTATTGCATATTGAATTGAAAACCATGTTTTAAACAACTTTTTATTTATATTGCTCATCTTTAAACTTTTATATAATGAAATTAGTTGCTTAGAATGATTTAGTTATTCATGAGTTGAGTAGATCATGTTAGTGTTCCTTCTTAATCCTTTTCAAGCTGAAGTTGTTTTTTAGCATTCCAACTCGCATACTTTTACATTCAATATACTGATGTCAGTTGGCTTGCATCGTATCATGATGCAAAAGCAGGTAAATAGGATCGACATTATATTTCGGCGCACCGTTAATCCTGTGATCAGTTCAAAGTCAGTTGGCGAGCCTCCTTGCTTTCCGGAGGATCCATTTTCATTATTTTCTAATTTATAAGTTAATTAAGATGTTATGGGGTCTGTCCAAAAATCCATCTCAATTATCAGAGACTTCATAGATAGTCAGTCAAATGTTAGTTTTTTTGTCATAATTTTGTTATTAAAATATTTTCATATTTGAGTTGCCATTTTGGATAAGGTAAATATATATTTTTAAAACATTATGATTTATGTTCCAGCCAGTTGAGTTAGTTATCATCTTAATCTTTATAGTAATGCTTTAAGTCTTCCGCTGAGTTAAGTAATCCAATTCGAGGGTTTGCTCAAGATCAACAATGGTTTTTGGGTGTCGGCCACGTCTAGAGTGTAGGCTCAGGGCGTGACAAACTTGGTATTAGAACATAGAGTTCAAGAGTCCTAGGGAGTCTATGAAGCTGTGTTCGTAGAGTCTTAGTCATTGATATGAAGCGCTCCACATCTATGATAAAGAGAGGCTATAACATTTAAGAATTCCTCACTTATTTCATATTTCTTTTGTGCGTTAGTGTTTATCTCTAAAAAGTTTCCTTTTAATTCGTGTTTGTGTGGGTTTTCAGAGAATCATCCTCCATGAAGAGCTGTCATAGGTCGTCTAGCTAGGAGGATTGTTGAGGAACAAGAGTTGCCAAATGCACCTGAAGTGCAACCTCAAGGAGAAGTTATGCATGCTGAATTTTGTAAGACTATCCGGATGTTATGTCAAGTTGCGAATTATCAAGTTGGACAGAGAGATAATCGACATGAAGTGGCTGATACCTCAAGGACTTTTCAAGGGATTAATCCACCAAGCTTCACATGTTCAAGTGTCATAGAGGATCCAGAGAATTTTGTAGAAGCACTTCAGAATTTTTTTGACATATTGCATGTTGTTGATGCTGAGAGGTTAGAACTAGTTGCATACCAACTAAATTGTATCGCTAGAGTATGGTTCAACCAATGGAAAAGGAATATGGTTGAGGATGCGCCAATAGTGAGTTGGGATGTGTTTGAGAATACTTTCATGGGACGTTTCATCCCCTATGAGTTGCAAAAGGCAAACATTAGATAGTTTCTTACCCTTAATGATTCCTGTGCAACAAGTTGAGGAGGATAAGCTGAATGATAGAGAAAGGTATAAGAATAAGAGGGCTAATACATCAGACAACGAGTTTCTGCAGCAAAAGAATAGTATGAATTCTTCCTTCCAACAGAAATAGAAAAAACCTGCTCCACCATCTGCAATTGTCCTTGCACCCAGCAACAAAGGTGAGCATAATTGTCGGAGTTCAAAACCCTTTAGATCTAAATGCTCCAAGTCTCAAGGTAGTGAGGTGCAAGGAGGTAACTGGGCTCCTACATGTTCTAGGTTTGGTAGAACCCACCGAGGTATATATCGTGACGTCTCCAGGGGTTGTTTCAAGTGTGGTGAGACTAGGAATTTCATGAGAGAGTGTCCAAAGACCATGCAAGGAAATGGTACTAGCGAAGGAACCAACCGATTGTATGCTATAAAAGATTGCCGGGAGAAAGAGGATTCGTCAGATGTCATCACTGGTATGATTTGAGTCTTTGACTTTATTGTTTATTTTTGGTAGACCCATGATCTAGTTATCTTTTATATGTTGCTATGAATTTTTATGTTATTCCTGAGCAACTTAGTGAACTACTCAATGTTCGCACACCTATTGGTGAGTCCATTCTAGCAAAGGGGGTCTATCATGATTGTCCCGTGTTCATGAATCACAAGAGTATCATGACTGATTTAATTGAGTTAGACATGGTACAATTTGATGTCCTTTTTGGTATAAACTGACTTCATGCCTATTATGCAGCAATATATTTCAGCAAAAGAGTAGTAAAGTTTCAGTTTCCTATGAACCAATTAAGAGTGGAAAAGTAGTTTAGCAGGGCCTATGGATCGTCCATTTCGTACCTTAAGGCAAAGAAGTTAGTCTCCAAGGGGTGTGTCTATCACTTAGTCCGTAATGACTAAAGTACTGAGATACCTCCTATTCAGTCAGTTTCAGTTTCAGTAGTAAAAGAGTTTCCAGAAGTATTTCATGATGATCTAGTCGGAGTCCCTCCTGAGGGAGAAATAGACTTCGGCATAGACATCTTTCCAAATACTCGTCCTATCTCTATTCCTCCATATAGAATGACATCAGTAGAGTTGAAAGAGTTGTTGAAGGATTTTCTAGAGAAGGGTTTCATTTGACAAAATTAACTTAGGAGGAAGTTAAGTTTCAATGGTTTGAATCTTGTTAGAAAAGCATTCAGGAATTGAAAAGAAGTTGACTCCTGCCCAGTTTTAACTTTACCGGAAAGTACTCAAGTTTTTGTGGTGTATTGTGATGCATCTAGAGTTGGTTTGGGTTGTGTGCTAGTATAGAATGGAAAAGTTATAGCCTTTTCCCTAGAAAGTTGAAAGTTCATGAGAAAAATTATCCAACCCGTGACTTGGAGTTGGTTGTTGTAGTATTTGCATTGAAATATAATGCCAATCTATATTTATGGTGTTCAAGGGGAAGTTTTCACCGATCACAGGAGTTTTCAGCATGTGTTTAGTTAGAAAGATCTTAATCTCAGGCGAAGAAGGTTGTTTATGGGTAGTACCGCCTATTTTGAGAAAGATCAAGAAAGAGTTAGCAAAGGAGGTGCATAAACTTTCACAATTAAGAGTTTGATAAATGAATTACACGGAAGGAGTAGTAGTGGTGATGAATGGTCTGAATCATCATTAGTGTCAGAAGTAAAAGGCAAGCAAGACCAAGACCCTATCCATCTTGAATTAAAGGCAAGTGTTTATAAGCAAAAAGTGATGACTTTTGAACAAGAGGGAGACGGTGTAAAGAGATATCAAGGTAGGTTGTGTGTACAAATGGTAGATGATTGAATTACTTTAAAAATTCACCCATGAAGATTGTCATGAAATTTGGTAAGAAGAGAAATCAGTTTGTAGAGAATTTACTTGAGAAGCTAAAGAGGATAGGAAAAAGAGATACCTACATCTCTTCAAATCCGGAGAAGTTCCAAATTGAGGTACTAATCCTTTTATTAGCATTGGAACTAAGTTGGCATGTTGTGTTTATATATTGCTGTTGGATGTATGAATTGAATGTAATATGCTTCACCATAAGCCTAGTAAGAGGTAATCTCATTCGAGCACGAATGCTCCCAACGGGGAGATATTATAACATCTCGAAAAATGGGATAGCTAGGAAGAAGCTTAGAAATTGAATTATTCGAATCTGAAAAAAAATTAAAATCTTGAAATTTTCTTAAGTTGGGGAAAACTGAGTTTTTTGTCAACTTCAAATGGTCATAACTCCTAGATCAGAATGAGTTAAAGGTAGTTCTTTATATAGTTGGAAAACACTTGGAAAGATTTTTCCAATGCCACCGAGTTTGCGTGGTTTTAATTTCGTATGAGTGAGTTCTGCCTTACGGAAGTTGGGTTGTTAGATTAAGGATAGTCCAATCCGAATTTGAGAAGGGCTGTTGGATTAAGGATAGGAAGCAAGAACATTCAAGATCGTCGAAATTCGGCTTGTGGAAATTGTAAGGGGTGATCTCTATCAAGGTATATGCGATCTTTTTATGTTGAGTTAGTTTACCCACACACCCATTTTTTCAATTCAAGGAATTACGAGTAGATTGAATGATCAAAATTGAAATTCTTGAAGAACAATGGTTGATTTATTGTTGGTTGAGTTGTTGCATGCCTAGTGTTTATTTAATTCGTGTTTCCAGGTTGTTTTCAAGTCTAATCGATTGGTATTGAGGGTATTAGTGATCCTAAGTGTTTGAGTAAATATCCATGGAAGTTTAGAAGGTTTGGAGATGAAAAAGGAAGAAGAAAAGTCGAAACACACATCCATAGGGCTCTAAGGTGTCGTGCCTCCCATAGCCCCATAGGACAGTATCTGTCTGTAGTGCCTTAGGGCGCTGCGACAGCAAGAGCGCCCCAACTTGGCCTCTGAAGTTTGGGTCCTGGCGCCCCAAGCCTCTCAGAGCGCCAAGGATGTCAGTTCACCCCATTCATTCCCCATCTTTTCGTACAAGTTCCTATGTGATGTACCCACATTTCCTAGTTGATTTCAACACTAAGGTATGTCTAAACATCATGAAATCATCCATAAACTTCAGAACGCGAACGTTTAATCCATAATCCAATTCAAGGAAAGTTAAGATCAAAGTCAAAGAAGTTAAGTGTCAAGTCTAAAAGTTAAAAATCAAGTCAAAGAATGTTTTTAAAAGTTTCTAAGAGTCTTTAACAAACATGTTAACTTTGTTTTACGGCTCAATTTACAAGTTAAGAAAAGATTTGAAGTTCATCATTCAAAGTAATATAAGGGAACTAAGTATTTCCTGAAGAATTATTTCAAAACTCAAGTTTCAAGCTAAGTAAAGAGTAAAAAGTTAAGTTAAATTTCATTTTTTCGAAAGTATAGGGGGACTAAGTATCCCCAAATAGATTTTGAAATGTTTTCACATTTAAACAAGTAAGGAAGCTAAGTTTTTCAAATAGCCTTCGGGCTAGTTTTCATAATAGAGTATAGCTTTATAAAATGAAGCAAGCAGGGAAACTATTATTTCAAAGAGAGCTTTTAATGTTAATTTTTGAGCACTAATCTCAAACCACATGATAGGTATGTTTTAAAAACATAAGAGCTAGTATATTTTTGGGAGTAGTATTGAGCATCAATGTGTGAATGCAAGTTTCAAATTAACTCAAGTCTCCATGAAAACTATGTAGTCATCATGGATAGAAAATGGTCATACTTTTTAGATGAATCTTTTTCACAGTTTACTAGTGGATTCATTTGGAAGTTCAGGTCCTATACTATGGAAAAGTAAGGATGTTCCTCGGTAGCGTGAGGTAAAACGTTGTACATCACTATAAATATTAATTGATGGTTGTCGGTTAGAGAAACTCCACAACAGTAATTGCATGGTCCCAAGAGGTTCTGCTTAGTGTGAATGGGGGTATGGGACTTCATTCATGCATTGCACGAGTAGACTTTGAGAGGAAGCATGATATGTTTTCTTTATTATTAAGATTATGGTTTACATCAGATTATTTTGTTCTTTTACATACATCCCAGAGTCAATTGTATTGTTGCATACACTGAAATGTAAACCATGTCTTAAACAACTTTTGTTTATATTGCTCATGTCTTTAAACTGTTATATAATGAAATGAGTTAGTTATAATGAGTTATTTATTCATGAGTTGAGCAGAGTTATGTAAGTGTTCATTCTTAATCCTTTTCAAGCTTAAGTTGTTGTTTAGAATTTGAACTTGCACACTCATACATTCCATGTAGTGATGCAGTTGTCTTGCATCATATCATGATGCAGATGCAGGTAAATAGGATCGACATTTTGGCACACCGTTGATCCAGTGAGTAGTTTAGAGTCAGTCAGTGAGCCTCTTTGCTTTCTGGAGAATCCATTTTCATTGCTTTCTAGTTTAGTTCATTAGGATGTTGTGGGGTCTGTCCCAAGATCCATCTCTGTTACTAAAGGATTCATAGATAATAAGTAAAATGTTAGTTCTTTTGTCATAATTTTGTTGTTAAAATATTTTCATATTTGATTTGCCATTTTGGCTAAGGTAAATGTTTATTTTTATAACAGTATGATTTCTGTTCCAGGCAGTTGAATTAGTTAGCATCTTTATCTTTGTATTAATGCTTTAAGTCTCGCGCAGAGTTAAGTAATCAAGGCCAAGTGTTCGATCAAGATCAGCAATGGTCATTGGGTGCCGGTCACGTCCTGGGTGTAGGCTCGGAGCGTGACACCTAACCCGATATTAAGACCAAACAACTCTCTTGATACTAATTTGTAGGAAATATAGAAGGAGAGCACTTTACTTGGAGACTTCTCTAGTTGTATTAGGCTACTTAAGATCACTTAAAATGATTAGAATCATCTACTATATCTCTATTTATACTACTCAAAATATCAAATCAAAAGTTTCGCATAAATTACTAAACATATGTATCACAATTTACTATCTCTTTGTTTAATTTTACTTGTCACAATTTTACTTTACATACCCATTAAGAAAAGTGTAAATTACAGAAATTCCATAGTTTTGATATAAAATTACAATTTAACCCCAATAAGTTTCTAATTACATTATTTCCTTAAAAATTAAAATACTCAAATGTAATAATTGAAGCTCAGATACATTAAATATTGTCTCGAATACATTATTATGTAGCTCGATACATTAAAAACTAGTTCAGATACATTAATACTGGCTCAAATACATTAAAAACTAGCTCAGATACATTAAATATTGGCTCGGATACATTACATACTGACTCAGATACATTAATATGCAGCATGAATACAATAAAGAAGTAAGAGATTATGAAGATTTTTTAAAGTAACAGGGGATAATGAAAATAAGTGAAACAAAAGGTGTGTATTTTCTTTAATTTGTCCTTAAGAAAATCATTATAGACATAAGTATTTTTACCAAACTATCCTCTATTAAATGATGTTTTGAAAATGATTTGAAAAAATAATTATTTTACACTGACGTGAAAATATGGAAAAATATAATTGTATTTTCATAATATGTCAAAAGTAAAAAGTAAAAATGAAATTTTATTTTAAAAATAAGTGACAAGTAAAATAAACAAAGAAAGTAGACACAAGTATCACGAACTCCAAAAAAACTTTTTGAAAAACTAAAAGATAGTATAAAAAGAGTAAACATCGAAAATAATATCCTCGTGAATGCATTAATTCCAAGGGTCTTAACCCGCTAAGCAGTTGTCCACCTTATACAAGACTTTTACGTGTTAATTTTTTTTTCCTACTTATTATGTTTTATTAATTATTAATTATATGATAAAGTACAAAATTAAATGTGTAGCATAAATGTTATGAAAATGTGAAGGTGAAAAAATTAAGCTAATAAAACATCAGTAATGTCGAACAATGACGTGTAGTGTTTGAGAGTGAGGGAGGGTGAATAAGAGCCTGTTTGGCTCAGCTTAAAAGCTGGTTAAATTGACTTAAAAGCTGATTTTTGACTTATTTAGCTGTTTGGCAATATTGAAAATAACTTATTTTAAGTTAAAAAAAACTTATTTTAAGCCAAAAGTTAAAAGCTGGGGTAGAGGTGCTTTTCTTTTTTTAGCTTATAAGCTGTTTTAAGTTGACCAAATTTTTATGTGTTTGCCCTTAATATTTTTATACAATCTCCAAATTACAACATAACTCTAACATCTCTTTCTTTCATTTTTCCCGTTTCACGTTTGGCATAGCACCTTCAGCACTTTTATCCAAACACATAACTGCTTATTTTAAAAATAAGTTTCAGCACTTTCAAAAGTATTTTTTTAAAGCTGCTTTTATTAAGATCATCCAAACGGACCCTAAGAGTAGGAATAATGATGGTAGGGAACTTAATCCATGTGTGGCTGGTATTGTATCATAATATAATATAAATAAATATGATGAAAGTTTTATTAATACATTATCTTTGTTGAACAAATTAAAATAAATAAACTAATAACAGTTGTATTCACCTAACACTGACATACTCATTTGTTATTGAATTTAAGTGTGCTCAAGGAGTGGTCGAAGTGAGACAAGTTGAGGTGGTGGACTCCACTCACAATTAGATATATACCACTAAAAAATTTCACTCTAAATTAGAGAATCTAATGTCCACTATGATCGGGTTAGTTTGAATTTTTTAAATATTAAATTAAATTATTTGTATAAATTTTTTAAATTTTTAAACCAAATTTAATTAAGAAAATTTGGTTTTTATCGGATTTTTCAATCTCGGATTGTTTTGAATTTTTTCAAATATCAAACCAAATCATTATGTCAAATTTTTAAATTTATAAATCAAACCAAATAATTAACCATGATTTTTTTTCCAGATTTTTGGATTTTTTCAGTAAGGTTTGCATAGAAACATATAATTAATTAACTTGTGCTTCAAATTTTTTTAGTCTAACCAAAATACAATTATCTAACTCTAAAAAATAACACAAAATATGATATGAGTTGATAGACACAAAAATATTCAACTAAAAATAATAATGAAATTATCATATAAAATAAATACTGTAAAGTCATAATGAAAATGATCATAATTTAAAAGTACTAAATCATCCTAAAATAAGTTTAAGAAGTATTAGTTACATTGCTAAGTATTTAAGGAAAATTAAAATCAAATTATGTATTTTAATTATCTAAACCAATGTAAAACTAAAGAACAAATATTCAATATTATTGTCATTTTAGTGTTGAATGATTTTCATTTTGCATTAGTATTAATTTAATTTTGATTCAAGGTTTATTATAATTATCAACATCTATGAGCTATAATTTTTACTGAATCATTCCGATTCGAAGTTTTAACTTGAAATAATATATTAATAAGATAAACTATGAAATAGTATAAGAAATATTATAAAATTATATCAAAGTATAAATTTTTTATGTATAAAATAATTTTTAAAATAACATATATAATGTCGGATTGGTTTGGTCTCGGATTTGTTTTTTCAGTTAAAACCAAACGAACTAAAATATAGTCGGGTTTTTTTTCTCAATACCAAACCACTAGTTGAAATTTTTTCCGGATTGACTCAATTTGCAGTTTTATTTGATTTTCGATTCAGATTTATACACCCCTAATGAAGATATACTAAGATTTTTTTGTTTGTACTCGATAAATGTCTTAATTTTAATTATTCATATGTTATTATTAGGTTCACTTGTTTTTAAAGTTAGAATCTTAATTATTCAAATTTTAATCATTCACTGTATTTGGTTTTCTTATTTTGCAACCATTTAGTGTGTTTGAAAATGTATGAATGAAATTAATTAGGCTTAATATCATAAAAATGTTAATAAAGATTTTTAAGTATAAAAAATGATAGTTCACCGCTATTCCAGCAACATTCATCCATCAGCCAAAACTTACCATTTCAGACATAACAACTAGTCTAACACCACCTACCATCCACAACCACCATCCTCAATCCAACCACAATCATGATTACCAACAATTGTTCAAGATAAGGATCAAGTTTATCAACGTGGTACTACTTTGTTAGCTATTAAACAGTAAGAATCGAAATAGGACTAAGTTATGTAGGTGTAGTACGTAGTAGAAGTTAACCTCTGCTCTTGTAATTGTATTTGTAATGTACTAAACTCTAAGTGTAGCTAGCCAAGAACTCTATAACTATGTATCTAATCTATATAAGTAACATGTGAACGAAAATTTTAATCATCAATACGATCCTTAATTTTTCTCATTCATTGGTTGAGATTTCTACATGATTTTAGAGCTTTAAGATATTTTGTTGTCTATATATTGAATCTAAAATAATCACATGCATTACTAAAAAATGTCAAAAAAGGACGAACGAAAAAGCGACGAACAGCGTCACTACAAAAAGCGACGCAAATTGCCACATTGTCTGTCATTTTTAAATAAAAAAATTATTTTTCAAAAAGCGACAAACGTCATCTCTTAGTCAGTCTCTTTTTTTTTTTGCAGATTATATATATGTAATCAATAATTAAATATCTTATATCGATAGTTACGCAGTCCATCACTTTTTATTTAAAATAATTATTTATAAATTTAAAAGTAACCACATTGTTCGTCAATTTTGATTAATTGTTTTTCTAAAAGAGCGACGGACGACATCTCTCTGTCCGTCACTCTTTGGTCAAAATGACTAGTCAAACATTTAGAAAAGTGATGGACATCGTCTCTTAGTCCATCACTTTTTGTTCAAAATTTTGGTCAAATATTTTTATAAAGCGCCGGATAAAGAGATGTTGTCCGTCACTTTTTAAAAATTATGTTGAACCAAAAAGCGGATTGTCCCCCCATTTTCCCATCTCTCTCTCTCTCTCTCTTTTCTCCCTTCTCTCGTAAACCAAAATGTTGCGCCGCCGCCACCCCACGTCGTCGTCGCCTTTTTCTCTCTTTGAGAACTAGTCCCCTCGCCGCCGTGCCCCATCTCCGCCGCCATCCATTGTCCCACTACCTCGTTTCCTTAGCTTATTAAGGTTAGGGTTTGATTTTAGTTATTTTTTTCAATTCTATTAATATTTGATTTGTTATAAATTAGTATATTGTTTTAGTTTGATGAATTGTGTTATTCAATTGTTAATTTGTATATTTGATTATTGTTAGTTAGGGAAAGACTTGGGGATTTTTTACTTTAAGATTTTCTTCTAAATTGTTTTTTTTAAAAAATATGATTGTGAATTGAGTACTAGAAGTTAGAACTAACAAATAATTAGAAGTTAGAAGTAACAAATAATTAGAAGTTAGAAGTTAGATTAGTTGCATTTTTCAGCTTTGAAATTCTTGAATTTAGTATGTTTGACATTGAATTGTACATGAAAGTTAGATTAGTTCGAAGTTAGAAAAATATTGGATAGTATATGAAAGTTTAAATTAGATTCGTTGAATTTTCCAAATTAGAAGTTCTTGAATTTAGTAAGTTTGAAAGTTGAAGATAAAAGAATTGGAGATTTTTCAATTTTCCATTGTATTTGTGCTTATATGTATTATATTGAATTATTGTTGTTCAAAATTGGGTTACTTGAATTTTATTCTTGAACTTAGAATTCTTGAACTTGGAAATTCTTGAACATAAAAATTCTAGAAATTAGATATGAACTTGAATTTTTGTAGGATTTTAGAACTTTAATTAGGTTGCGAACTTTAGAAATCTTGAATTATTGTAGGATCTTAGAACTTTAGGTTGTGAAATTTATAAATCTTGAATTATTGTGTAATTTTAAAACTTCTAGTTGTGAACTTTAGAAATCTGGAATTATTGTAGGATTTAAACTTTAGGTTGTGAACTTTAGAAATCTTGAATTATTGTGGGATCTTAGAATTTCAGGTTGTGAACTTTAGAAATCTTATTGTTGAATTTTAGAACTTAAAGGTGTGAACTTTAGAGAACTTGAATTTTTGTAGGATTTTAGAACTTCATAAGGTTGTGAACATAAGGAATCTTGAATTGTTGTAGGATTTTAGAACATTAAGTTGTGAACTTTAGAAAACATGATTTTTGTAGGATTTTAGACTTTAGGTTGTGAAACATTAGAAATCTTAAATTATTCTAGACAGAACTTTAAATTGTGAATTTTAGGGATATTGAATTTTTGTAGGATTTCAAAACTTTAAATTGTGAACATTGAGAACTTAAATTTTTGTGGGAATTTAGAACAAAGGTTGTGAATTTTAGAGAACTTGAGTTTTTGTAGGGTTTTAGAACTTTAGGTTGTCAACTTTAGTAGTCTTGAATTATTTTAGGGTTTTAAAACTTTAGGTTGTAAACTTTAGAAATCTTGAATTATTGTGAATTTTTTTTAACTTTAGGTTGTGAACTTTAGAAATCTTGAATTATTGTAGGATTTAAGAACATAAAGTTGTGAACTTTAGAGAACTTGATTTTTTTTGGAATTTTTTTAGAATTTTATAAGATTGTGAATGTTAGAAATCTTGAATTATTGTCGAATTTTAGAACTTTAAGTTGTGAACTTAAGACTATTTTAAATTTGTAGAATTTTACAACTTTAGGTTGTGAAACGTTAGAAATCTTGAATTATTGTAGAATTTTAGAACTTAAAGTTATAAATATTAGGAAAATTGATTTTTTGTAGGATTTTAGAACTTTAAGTTGTGAACTTTATAGAGCTTGAAATTTAAAACTTTCGGTTGTGAACTTTAGAAATCTTGAATTATTTTAGGATTTTAGGACTTTAGATTATGAACTTTATAAATCTTGAATTTATTTTAGGAGTTTAGAAATTCAAGAAGTGAACTTAAAAAATCTTTAATTATTGTAGGATTTTAGAACTTTAATTAGGATGTGAACTTTAGAAATCTTGAATTATTGTAGGTTTTTTAAAATTTAAGTTGTGAACTTTAGAGAACTTGAATTTTTGTAGGATTTCGTAACTTTAGGTTGTGAACTTTAGAAATCTTGAATTATTTTAGGATTTTAGAACTTTAGGTTGTGAACTTCAGAAATCTTGAATTATTTTAGGAGTTTAGAACTTTAGGTTGTGAACTTTTGAAATCTTGAATTATTTTAGGATTTTAGAACTTAAGGGTATGAACTTTAGAAATCTTGAATTATTGTGGTTTTTTAGAACTTTAAGTTGTGAACTTTAGAGAATTTGAATTTTTTGTAGGATTTAGAACTTTAGGTTGTGAACTTTAGAAATCTTGAATTATTTTAGGATTTTAAAACTTTGGATTGTAAACTTTAGAAATTTTGAATTATTTTAGGATTTTGGAACTTTAGGTTGTGAACATTAGAAATCTTTGAATTATTTTAGGAGTTTAAAACTTTAGGTTGTGAACTTTAGTGATCCTGAACTATTTTGAGATTTTAGAACTTTAGGTGTGAATTTTAGAAATCTTAAATTATTATGGATTTTTAGAACTTTAAGTTGTGTACTTTAGAGAACTTGAATTTTTGTAAGATTTTAGAACTTTCGGTTGTGAACTTTAGAAATCTTGAATTATTTAGAATTTTAGAACTTTAGATTGTGAACTTTAGAAATCTTGAATTATTTTAGGATTTTAAAACTGTAAGTTGTGAGATTTATAAATCTTGAATTACTCGGGGATTTTAGAACTTTAAGTGGTGAACTTTAGAAATCTTGAATTACGAATTTAAATTTTAGGTTGTCAACTTTACAAAAATCTATAATTATAGAATTTATGAACTAATCATTAGGTTGAATTTAGATGTCTTGACAAAATATAGTCTGTATGAACTATTTGTAATTATAAAATGAATTTGAAAGACTTTAGAAGTCTTTAAGCTGTGATTAAGATATTTTTGAATGTTAATAAGAGTTTTTTTTATTTTATATTTTGTGTAGATTCTTTAAAATATTTTGTATTTGATTCAGGTTGAATTGAATTGTTATGAATTGCTTTTACAGGTGGGCACTAGAAATTCAGATTTTGCTTTCAAAAATATTGCAGAAAAAGTGACGGACAGGGTGGTTTTGTCAACCGCTTTTCGAGATTTTATTTTTAAAAAAATCCAGAAAAGCGACGGGCAGTCCTTTAGTCTGTCGCTTTTTTTAATTTAATTTTTAAAAATACCTAGAAAAGTGACGGATAGATTCCTTTTAGTTCGTCACTTTTCTGTATTTTCCATATTTTTATTTTAATAAAACGACGGACGCGTCTCATTGTCCGTAGCTTTTTAAGATTATAAAAAAATTAAAAATAAATTAAAGCAACGGACTTCGTCTCTTTTTTTAATCTAAAAAAAATATAAAAGCGAAGGACGGCATCACATTCTTTAATAAAAAAAGCGACGCAGTCCGTCGCTTTTGGAAAAATGTCGAGCCAAAAAGCGACTAGATTGACTGAGTCACTTTTGGATAAAAAAGTGTCGCAGTCCGTTGCTTTTTTCCGTCTCTTTTTGGCAATATTTTAGTAGTGACATCCAACTGAAATGGCTCCCTCTACCAATAATCTGTCCACTTTTTTCCTTTAACACCTCATTGCTTCTTGTTCTATAAATGTAAATCAACAAACTATCTCATATAGAGAACAAAAATATTACAATTGATTTAGGTGATGAGATTAACTTATATCATCAAGGAGATTGAGCCAACAGTAAGTAGTTGTTCCACTAGAAAGGGTGTTGAGAAAGTTGTAGCTACATGTGTTTGAGGAATATACAGAAGAAAGTGGCAATATTAACTGATGATTGAGAGGAGAAAGATGTACTACTAAGGTTTTGGATCTCAGGCACCTTGACAGAAGAAATCATGTATCTGATTGTAGGTTTCTCAACTTCCTAGTGTGAGACTGCTTAGAATAAGCCTATCTTCAACCAACAAAATATAAGGAGTTTTAGCTTAAAAACAATTGCAAAGTGTTAGGCTAGGAACCAACAATATTAATGAATACATTAAGAGATTGAAAGACATATCTGACGGCCTTGGATCGATTCACAAATATATAGATGAAGTTACCAAAGTAATCAACTTTGCTTGAGGTTTAGGTCTAAAGTACAAGACTTTTATAACTGTCATGCTAGGTAAGATACAGTATCCAACTCTTAAAAACATTTAATTCTCTTAATTAGTGGTTTTGATATTGTTGGATATTTTTTAATACATTGAGGTCTTGAATTGTACAAATACATTTGTTCATGAAAGAACATGACTATTATGAAAAGTCATTTGTTCATGAAAGATAAGACTATTTTGAAAATTTATTTGATCATGATAGAATATGATTATAATTATGAAAAGTCATCTCTTAATTTCTATAAATATAAAGACTCTCTAGAAGTAGCCAATAGAAAAATTTGCAAGTGTATAAAAGGATTTTGTTGTATCCTCAAGGGAATGGCTTGCATATTCCTCAATAGCTTTATGAGCAATATCTCTTAAAAGAAATTAATGTTTCATCCCTCAAAGCCACCGTCTTCTTAATTCCGTAATACTTGTTATTATTTTTTCTAACAGATATAAAAAAGGATGAAGAAAAAGTGCAACAACAGAACCTGCATTCTTTTCCCAAAAGAGAAAGGGAAAAGGAAACTCATCTCATAGCAGAGGAAACAACAAATTTAACTCCGGAAGAAAAGATTTCAAGTTTGTTAGAAAAGGGTCAAATATTCATCGATTAGGATATAAAGTATGAGTCTTCTCTTTTCAGGGTTATACTATATAAAACCTAAATAATAAACTAATTGATTGTAGTCAGGTCAGAGTCTTCTATTGTCTGTTGGAGGAGATTGAATGAACTTCATACCGCACCTTACTTCATTGTTAAATGATGTTGTTTCAAAAAAATATTTAAAATCATAGAAAAAATTATAATCACAAATAAAATATGAAGGAACATAACTTTATTGATAAATATGTAGGTACAAGTATGTTCGTCTCTTGATTCTTTCCTTATGGAATTTATCCATAATTCGGAGGCCACTAAGTTGTATTTCTTGAACTAGGATTTTTGATATTGATATCTCCATGAATATTCCATAATTTACAAAGTATTCGCACTACTAAAGAAACAACGTTCAGCGACCGATATTAGCGACGAACAATATTCCGTCGTTATATAATGACGGATTTGCGACGAAATAACCATTTTTTTTGTAGAATTAAGAAATGATTTTTTGATTTATAATATAGCAAAAAATTTGCAATGGAACATTTAATTCATCGCTAAATATTAGCGCGAAAATTTGGCGCCTAATTTTTTGTAAGGATTTAATAACGAAGTAGTGCTCACCAATTTAATTAATATCGCGCGAAGGAATTAGTGATGGAAAAAACGGTTGCTAAACTATTAAATATATTTTATAATTATTTATATTATATAGTGACGAAAATATCCGTCAATATAATTTTCTAAATTATATATACATTTATTTGAAAGCGACGGATTCTAGAATCCGTCACTAATTCCGTTGCAAACTCCAATTTCAGATTTCAATACTCTCATTTAATATTATCCGTCGATCATGGTTCGTTAAACTCCAAGAATCAATCACATCCGCTCATACGAATTTGATCAATGGTCCTGATTTAAGACCCTCTTTCCTATTTTATACAAAAGAGCCCAAACCCCTAATTTTTTCTTCATTCTCTTCCTCTCCTCTCCAAATCCGCCGCCCAGATCCATTTTCCCTCCTCTCTATCCTTCTTTCTGACAGTGCAGCTTGGAGAACAAGTAGAGAACAACGCCATCCAGCAACATCCGTGAAACAAGCAGTTAGACAACAATAGAGAGCTACGACAAGCACGCGAAGACTACCATCGAACATCCGTTGATGGCAGCGGATTTAATCGGCAAGCAACCAGGCGGTCTTCATCCGCAACAACATCAAGGAGATGGCGCCTCCACTTGTCTCCCTCTCTAGCTAAAATTACAACAACATCAGCTCCATGCAGCGAGTAGTGAGCACCTACAGCAGTCAGGTAGATCCCTTAATGCCATTTTGTTAAAGTTACTTGTTCATATGCTTTTATGTTAAAGTTTATTTACTTTTATTTTTCATTGTGGTTACCATTCATTTTTTTAGTATACTTTAGAATATTTTCCTATTATTTGTTCTATGAGTGAGATACATTTTGGGGTTGATATTCCAAGTGTATGACTTTGATGTAAACCTTGTCTCTATTTTGCTATATGGTATTATAAGAATGGAAGTAGTTGTAGGTTCCTTCATGGTGGTGGTCCTTGTAAGGGTGAAGTTGGATCACCAAGAAAGTTTGAAATGATGGATCATCTCCAAAAACTTCTCAGATCTATGTCTGCTCACCAACAAAGACTAACCACAACTTCCCAACTCATAGCTTCTTATAACTTTACTCTCTCACCCATGGCTGCTACCAATTGTATGAACTTTCTTCTGCAACAACAGTTGCAGTCTGAGAGTTCTAGGTTTTAACCCTCCTCTTCCCTTTTTACTGTCTTTGTAGTGTTTAAAAATTAGAATTTTGAACTCCAATGAGAGTGATAACAATTATGATGCATATTTTATGGATAAACATCAAATATTCAAATTAATCCTTTGCGAAATGGAAAGAAGAATTTATTGAAGAAGTGAGAACAATGTTAGAACACACCAATAATACTATGTGAAATTAAGAATTTCTCTAAGCTTATAATCTCCCATAATCTTCAAGTGTGTTCATAGCAAAAAAAAAGCTCCTAAAAGAACTTTAAGTTCCAATTATTATGAAGTTTATCCCTCTGTTTTACATATTTCATTACTAAGTTACTAAAAAGATTTTATAATTATGATGTATCATATTCTAAGAAGTATATTGAGTATTTCTAAACTAAAATGATCAAGCAAAGACCTTCTATGTGCATAAGATTGAGAAGTGTATCACATAATCATCCATTACTTTTGGATACATGGGTGTATTAAAAAAAAATTCAATGTGGATGTATTTGGTAATAACTCAATTTGATTAACTACTGTATATTTTCTATCTCAAAGTTGGTTTACAAGTTCAACTTACATATGGGTGTTAAATGTTAGTTTGATGGTTGAGATTGCTTGGCTCTATTAAAAGTGGAGATTAATTTTTTTTAATATAAGCATGAATAGTGCCTAATTTTATGTGTCTGAAAGTTCTTTTTCCATGTTAATTTGTGAAAAAAATCTTTACTTTTGGACCTTGTTGAATAATTGAACAATAAGTGTAATGATTTGGAGTTTTTTTGTTTTCATTGCTTATATAAATCTAACAATGGCCTTTATTAATTATTTATTCCCTTCGGTAGTTAAGCTTGAGTATAAGTCTGATAGACTAAAGAAGTTTCTTTGTTTTAAGCATTATGCATAATCAAGTACTCACTTATCTTTTGTTTCAAATAGTCAAGTACTTGTCGTGGGTTGAATGGTGGTACATACATTTCCTTGTTTTGATGAGTCTGTTTCGACTCTCTCTTTGTTTCCTTTCTTCCCTGCATATTCTATGTTGGGCTGCATATTTCCTCACATATTATTGATCAACTGCACATATTATTATAGTCTAGAAACTTCTTATGTAGTTATGAATTGTTAAGGCTTGAAATTTGAAGGCACAATATGTACATTAATGCTAATGCTTAAAAGGTTATGCATGTTTTTGTATTGGCCTTCAAAATATATTTTGTATCCAATGTGTAATGCTTTCATTTTTCCTCTATTTATTACAAAAATATGAAGAAATATCACGGAATGAAATAGTGTCTCAATCTGATATTGATCAATCTGAAGCATATTATCAAGTTGTGGGGGCAAAACGAAGAGAAGACTATACGGTTTTGGTTATGAAGTAAAAATTTAATACAAATAAAAGTTTTTTCCCTCATCATTAGTACACCCTTAGTGCCTCCTTCAGCTACTACTTATGAGGATGAGGTTGCTCTTTCAGCTATTACTTATGAGGACGAGGTTGATCCTTAGTTTCACGTGACCACTGTATCCTTTTTTTTGGTTATAATATTTGATGAATGAAGGTTCTTTTAAGTACAATTGATATATTATTATGGATTTTTTAAATCTAAATAAGGCAATTTCGATATTCTATATATTTTGAACCATCTATGATATTATTATATATGTTGATTATTTTTGGGGTATAGAGCAATTTATTTTAAGTTACATATAAATCAAATTTACAAGAAAAAAATTAGCAACAAATTTAGCGACTATTTGGTCGTTGCTACATAAAGAAACTATGGCGACAGATAAGAGACCGAAAATCTGTCAAGAATTCATCAAAAATGACGAAATGAATTATGAATTAGCAACAAACAATATAAATAAAATGACGTAATAGTCCATCGATAACAAGTGGCGACAGATATTTTCGTTTCTAAGACATCGCTAAATTTTTGACGAAACATATTTTTCGTCACTAAGTGATTACTAACGAGCAATATAGCAACAGTCGACAATACGTTGCTATTCTGTCGTTAATCATGTTTAGCAAAACGGAATATCATAGATTAGCAACGAATTTCATCCGTCGCTAAACGCTGTTTTTTTTGTAGTGTCGAGACACCTTTTAAAGGGAGTATAGTACCCTTTATATATGCATTAACTAGGATTTAGGGTTAAGTAACCTCCAAAAATCCTAATTGAAATTAACACATCGTATAGAGTCCAAAAAATTTAGTCTACAAATTCACCCTACTTCAAGGCCTATCGGAGTGTAGATTTGATGAAACTCAATGAAGAGACTTTAAGTACTCACCTTTTCACCTTTGTGGTTTCATATTTGCATATTTAATTTATGAGTTAAGAAATGAAGGATAGATTTGGTCCAACTGGACATGCAAATTTGTATGCGTCTAAAGTTTGTTCCTCTAATACAACAAACATGAAAGGAAAATAGCAAGCAAACAATAATATTTGTATTTAAATTTGATTGAATGTTACAATCTTTATGAAATCTTTAAGAAAAGAAATGTCATCCCCTGATTCTTCTCTTCACAATTGTTGTTGATTTGATGAAGTATTTGTGGCTCAGCACTTGTAGCAAAGAATTCTTTATATGTTGAAGACTTTTAGATCACCATAAAGACTAAGAATTCTCTATGTATTTATGTCTCTTTTTCTGATTTTATAAAGAACCCTTTATATAGGTGTGAGGTAGGGTTTGGGGGGGTATTTTGGTCAAAGTAATTATAGAGGACCTTGGGATTAAAGAACATCAATTGGGCTTGTCTTGGAACTTAATGGATGGGCCCCAATATAATTTGGAATTTATATAAATCATACAATTTTAACTTAAAATATTAATCCAACTTTATTAGAAAATAATTTGACTTGATCAATGAATCATGAATTTAAGATTTATTCCAAACTTGATATGGATTTATCACTTAAACTTCACTGTCTAAAAATGTCCCCTACTTCGAGGCTTGTTGGGTTGAATTATATGTCGAACTTGTAAAGACAAGCCTTGAAGTATTTGTGAAACAAATGTTTTTTTCTCACAGTTGATCTATGGTGATGCATTTGAAACATCATATGAAATGACTATGCCGACATGCTGAGGCTATCCAAACCAAAATATACCAGAGATTTCTAACTACATTATCTAATTTGTAAGATATTATTTGAATTTCGGTCATTTACCAACTCATTTTAGATTAGAAGTATTTCTAGGTCATGAAGATTTAACGCATGATATTTCTTTGTAACTTAATGATTTTATTCTAGAAATCAACAATAAAATGATTGTCAATTGTATGAGCAAGGGCTGCGTCTAGAAGCTTTAATTGGTGATATAAAGCTTGTGATTTTTATGCAAATTTTAGGTGTTTCTTTCCTTGGCGTTAAACGCCATTCCGGCAGGCTCTCCTTCAAATTCAGTTGATCACTCAAAAATGTAAGGACTTCAAATTCTCATTGCGTGAGTCAAACCTCATTCGGAGGCCTTCTCATGCGTATGTAGAAAACATTTCAAAATTTATCAATTTGATTGCCAGGAAAGTTCCCTTCTATTTGGTGTGGAAACATATGTGTAACTTGAAATAACTTTTTTTTTTGTCAAACATTTCCATAGTCGCATAATGTTTGTGCAACTTGAGGTAACTTTGATAGTTGTCATAGTTTTGTTGCAACTTGAAGGCAAAAATGTGTTGGACACCCTTTTTATTCACAAACCACCTTTCCATGGTTGCCTAATTTTGTGAAACTTGATGTAAAAACAAATTTACATAGTTGTCATATTAAGCAACTTGAAGTAAACGTAAGGTGTCAAAGCCCTCCTTTTTTTCATTTCCCATGTTGGTTTTCGGGAATACTTAACACATTTGCAAGATTTTTTTTTTCATGTTTGATTTCAATGGGATTTCAATAACTTGGTTCCTATGTAGACTTACCATAATTTGTTTCCTAGAAAAACTTAACATATTTGGTTCCTATGGATTTTCCATATCTTGATTCCCATGAAAATATTCCATAATTTGATTCCCATGAAAATTTACCATAATTTCCAAAGTTTGTAGGAACTAAACTTTCTATCATTATAACTTTCCATAATTCGTAGGAATCAAATTGATATATCCATATTTTGAAATCTATATATACCCACATTTCCCTGGTGATTGTATATCAATTTATTTCATCACCAAGTTTGATTGAGTTCCTCTTTCTTCAATAAGTCCTTTGCCCAACTCTGATTTTCTTCACTTTTTCTTCAGCTCAATGCTACTGTGGTAGAAAATTCATACTTCGTTGTAAGGATATTTAAATCCTGATCCATTTGATTTTTCAGAAACAAGAGTCATAGAACTACAACATACATGAAAATAAAGAGAATATAAGTCCCAAATTTACTCAGGTAATTTTTTGAAATCATGTTAAAGTTCTGATGAAGTGATTGCACCAGCTTTGTGCAACTTCATGAGAAAATTATATCTCGACATAGGAATAATGAAATCACAAGAGATTTGTGTCTTTGGAAGGAAAAATCATATAGATACATCATATACGAAAACCATGATTATATTGAATGTGTACTCATTCCGTTTTCTATTTGAATTCAACCTTCCGACAACCACAATTTTGGGATTAACACCTTTTAATTGGATGTGTTCGTACGAATCAATTTTTTTTATTTTAATAAATATTTCAGATTTTAGATAGAGAAATATGGCTTTGATCCTGCAATATGATGCACTTTTGCGATCAAGATACGCTACATCTTCTTCTTGAAATAGTGGGTGACCAACAAAATCAGAATGCCAAAGTTCTACTTTTGGAGGCTCATGTTAGGTTGTGGAGCCTGATTAATATTTGATGTACTGTCATATATTAATGCTTACCCAAATTTTAGGTTGTATAATTTATTCTCTATTTATTCTCTGTAACCAAAAATACTCTGAATAATTAATATATATATACCCCATCACCGTGGAAGTTTACTCACAGGGTGTTACCACGAAATATTGGTTTCTCTCTTTCTCTCTCTAGATCTCTCATCTCTCTCTATCGAAAGTTCTTGTGTTCTTCATTCATCAAGTGTGTGTGTGTGGATTTGATCCTAACAACTGGTATCAGAGATAAGGAGATTCAACACGATCACTGAAGATGGATAGTTCGAAGCTTGGAATCGAGATGTTTGATTGATCAGATTTCAGTTTCTGGAAGATTCAGATCAAAGATTATCTGTACCAAAAAGATCTTCACGAACCGTTGACCGGGGTGAAGTCGGAATCTATGACAGAGGAGAAGTGGAAGCTCAAGGATCTCCAGGCTCTAGGGTTGATCCGGTGGATTTTGTCAAGAAATGTAGCTTTCAACATCGTGAAGGAGAAGACTACGTCTGATCTGTTGAAGGGACTGTCAAACATGTATGAAAAAACATCGGCGATGAACAAGGTATATTTGATGCGTCTATTGTTCAATTTATATATGTTTGAGAATGGATCTGTTTCTGATCATATAAATAAGTTCAATATGATTGTGAGTAAACTCAATTCTGTGGATATTAATTTCGAAGATGAAATTAAAGCGTTGATTTTGATGTCATCTCTGCCCGAGTCTTGGCATACTGTTGTTGCTGCGATTAGCAGTTCCCGTGGATTTGAGACACTGAAGTTTGATAAAATCCTTGATGTTGTCCTTAGCAAAAGTATTCGCAAACGAGAAGTGGGAGATTCATCGGGTAGTTCTCTCAGCATTGACGGAAGGGGGATAAGTAAGACGAAAGGCTAAAATCAACATAGTCGATCAAAATCAAAGATTCGAGGAAAATCTCTGGACAGATCAAATGTGACTTGTTCGAACTGTGGAGAAAAAGGGCACTTTCGAACGAGCTGTACAAAGCCAAAGAAGAAACAGAATCAGAAATCTGGAGATGACAATGATTCTGTAAATTCAGCAGAGGACATTGGGGATGCTCTAATCCGTAGTGTGAACAGACTGGTTGAATCATGGATTTTGGATTCTGGTGTATCTTTCCATTCGTCTCCAAGCAAGGAGTTGTTCCAAAATTTCAAATCTGGAAATTTTGGAAAGGTGCATCTTGCTAACAATAAATCCTTAGAGATTGAAGGAAAGGGGAATGTTTGCATAAAGACCACCTCGGGAAACTAGTGGACATTGGAGGATGTCATATATATTCCTGGGCTTAAGAAAAATCTGATCTTTGTTGGTCAGTTGGATAGCACGGGATATGCAACAGAGTTTGGGAAAAGTTTGTGGAAGATTGTGAAAGGTGCTATGGTAGTAGCTCGTGGCACCAAATCTAGAACCTTGTACACCACTGTGGGGTGTATTAACTTGGCCGTTGTTGCTGAAGGTGACTTCGGTTCATGTCTGTGGCACAACAGACTTGGATACATGTGTGTTAAAGGAATGAAGATGCTGGTTGCAAAAGGAGTATTAGAGGGTCTGAAGTCTATTGATATGGATATTTGCAAGAGTTGTGTTATGGGCAAACAAAAACTAGTAAGCTTCACAAAGACTCCTAAAGACCCAAAGAAAGTGCGGTTGGAAATGGTCCATACAGATGTTTGGGGACCATCTGCAGTATCATCACTTGGAGGATCCAGATTCTATGTTACCTTGATGGATGATTCCAGCAAGAAGGTATGGGTTTACTTCTTGAAGCATAAGTCTGATGTGTTTGCAACTTTCAACAAGTGGAAAGCTAAAGTTGAGAATCAGACCGGTTTGAAAGTCAAATATCTAAGGTTTGATAATGGAGGAGAGTATGATAAATCAGAGTTCAAGGCATTTTGTGAAGCTGAGAACAATTCCTGGTAAGGCAAGGAAGAAAGGAATTGCTGAGAGGAGGAACTAAACATTGAATGAGCGAGCAAGAAGTATGTGGATACACTGTGGGCTGCCCAAAACATTTTGGGCCAATGCTGTGAGCACAACTCCATACTTGATCAACAGGGGACCATCAGTTCATTTAGGGTTCAAGATTCCAGAGGAGGTGTGGACGGAAAAGAACTCAAGTACTCAAACTTGAGGACTTTTGGTTGCACTGCTTATGTTCGTATTGATCCAGAAAAGAGAGACAAGCTTGATGCCAAGGCTGTGAAGTGTTACTTCATAAGCTATGGTTATGATTTGTTTGGTTACAGAATTTGGGATGACAAGAAAAGAAAGATCCTGAGACATTGTGATGTGAAATTTGATGAGTATGTCCTGTACTAGGACAGAGAGCAGAATGTTCTAGAGATTACAAAGCAAGTGGGAGTTGAGGTTGAGTTGGAGAAGATTAACCCCAGAGATGTAGAAGAGATGGAGATCTGGAAAAAGAGATATATATGCAGCAACCGGAAGGATTTGTGGTTCCACGCAAGGAACACATAGTTTGCAAGCTCACCAGGAGCTTGTATGGACAAAAGCAAGAACCAAGGCAGTGGTACAATAATTTTGACTTCTTCATGACCAAGAGTGGATTCTGCAAAGCTGAAAAGGATCCGTGTTGTTACTTCAAGAAAGACACTGATTCATATGTCTTTCTACTCTTGTATGTGGATGATATGTTGATTGCAGGATCTAGTATGTGGGAGATTAATAATCTGAAGAAAAGGTTGTCGGCGTGTTTGAGATGAAAGATTTGGGTCCAGCGAAGTAGATTTTGGGGATGAGGATTTCTCGGGATAGATCTGCTGACACGTTAAATCTATATCAGAAGTTGTACATTGAGAAGGTGTTGAGCAGATTCAGGGTTAATGATGCTAAACCCAGGACTACTCTATTGGAAAATCAGTTTAAATTGTCAAAGGAGCAGTCACCCAAGATAGCCGAGGAGCGTGAGCATATGACACTTGTTCCATATGCTTCAGCAGTTAGGAGTTTGATGTATGCTATGGTCTGCACTAGACCTGATATAGCACATGCCGTGGGAGTTGTTAGCAGGTACATGGCGAACCCGGGGAAAGAGCATTGGGAAGCTCTAAAGTGGCTTCTGAGATATATGAGAGGTACATCCAGTACTTCACTTTGTTTTGGCAAAGGCAAGGTGAATCTACAGGGTTTTGTGTATGCTGATGTTGGTGGGGATGTGGACTCGAGCAAGAGTACATCCGGGTACATTTACACCATAGGTGGAACAGTAGTGAGTTGGATATCCAAGCTTCAGAAGTGTGTTTCTCTTCATCTACTGAAGCTGAGTATGTGGCAATAGATGAAGCTAGGAAAGATATGATATGGCTGACAGATTATCTGGAGGAATTGGGAAAGAAGCAGAGCGACAAGATTCTTTACTCAGATAGCCACAGTGCCATACAGTTGGTGAAAACTCCAGTCTATCATTTGAAGACAAAACACAATAAAAGGCGGTACCATTTCACTTGCAGGGCAGTGGAGGATGGTGATATGTGCTTGGAGAAGATAGAGGGTGCAAAGAACCCAACAGGCATGTTGACGAAATGTGTTGATGTTGGGAAACTGTGGTTATGCAAAACCTTGGTTGGTCTTCTGTAGTTGTTTCTACAGATGTTGCGGTGCGGTAAAGATGTTGATGATGAAGAGATTTTTTTTGAGAATGTATTTTTTGGATGACTGAATCAGTCTCCAAGTGGGAGAATCGTAAGGTTGTGGAGCCTAATTAATATTTGATGCATTGTCATATATTAGTGCTTACCCAAATTTTAGGCTGTACTATTTATTCTTCATTTATTCGCTGTAACCAAAAATACTCTGATAATTAATATTTATACCCCACATCCTTGAAAGTTTACTCACAGGGTGTTACCACGAAATATTGGTTTCTCTCTTTCTCTCTTTAGATCTCTCATCTCTCTCTCATAAGTTCTTGTGTTCTTTATTCATCAAGTGTGTGTGTGGATTTTATCCTAATAGTTCAACCTCCGGCTATCGACATCTTCTCCCTTGTTAGTGGGATATCTGATTAATCTCTTCTCCTTAATGAATGGTCAAAAATTGATATCAAAGACGTCATGATCAAATTCTCGAGTCAGGCTTCTCGTATGAAAGTTTCTTTAGAAAAATCCGCAATTTAGCATGATGTAGTACCTTCAAGATCTTCTCATCTTGATGATTGTTTCTGAAATTGGAGTGTTCCCCCTTCTAACTTTGTAAAATTTTTCTATACACCTGGTTGTTGGGAATGGGTAGAGGATGTGCTGGTCTTCCGTAAGGATATTTTCGATCTCATGAAAGATTATGATGCTATATATACTTCTTTGTTCATATACAACTATGGCAAAAATATGCTTCATGCATTTTTTTGAGCTTTGGCGTCTATCTACCAACATGCTTCTAATTTCATTGCGACTTACAAGAAATTGGAGGCACTCATGTACAAGGGTACTATTTAATATAGTGGTTCCATTAGCGAAAAGTGATATCCAGGAGGTGTCTATCCAAGATTGGAGACATCCGTTGTATATTATAATCTATATACCAGAAACACCTAATCATGGATGGATACCTCATGGTATCACCTTTCTCTAATATATACAACGCCGAAAACAAATATAGAAAACTTTTGGGAAGAAGCAATTCTTCTTGAGTATCAATATACATCAATTCTTTAGCTGAGGAAATGAGTTTGTTATAAAATTTTCTTGTATAGGAAGACCTCTAGTTGCTTGTAAATCCCAAAGTGATATAGACATCTCTCCAATGTAAGTATAGTGTATTGGTAAATGGACCCCAAAACTAACAAAAAGCATGAAGCACATTGTCGTCATAGTCGTATGTGAATTAAGAAGTGTTGTGTTGTGTATATATATATATATATATATAGCTTATATATATATATATATAATATATATATATATATATATATATATATAATATATCATAAACCCTGATAAGATAAAAAACCATTCTGCAGCGGCAGCAACACATCATTTTACCCATTTTTGAGACACCTTGTGATGAAATTACCCAAATATATGATTCACCATATGGTGTTTGGAAACTTAATGCATTATCCAGTAAAACAAAGAGTAGTGAGGATTATCATTGGAATCATCCAAAAAGAAAGGCACAAGAGTTAGATAATGTTTGTTGCAGTATCAGTTTTTGAGATACAATTGTCATTCATAATAATGAATTTGTGGATGAGGATCCAATGTTGACATCGTAGTCGGAATTAGGAAAAAGAAAAGTCTTCTCTTTTTTTTCTTGTTCATACTATTCAAAAGAATGATAACCTTGAAACAAGCATGCGTTCTTAGTTTTTACTTTAAATAAAAATAAATGGGCTTAATTGTGTAGTAGTATCGTAATGCAAGTTGTATCAGCATGCTATTTGATAAATCCTTATGTGTGTTGTGATACCCTGTGTGGTGAGTTATTGTTAGTTTGTGATTCAAATGATATCTAGAACTTGCTCAATGTTTGTTGAATGAGTAGTTGTTATGACTTAGGTAATGTGATTGAGGCATTTCTCTTAAAACAACCAATTCTTGACTCTAATTGTATGCTTACAAATGAAATTACCCCTAGTAAAGCCCCATTGAGACTTTATCCCTGTTTGTTGATAAGGCACACAATAAGTTGCAACCTCTTTGCTTGTTACCAAATTCTTTTGAACCCAATGAAATTCTTAGGCACTATGTTAAGAAGAAGGGTTGAAAATGTTGGTTGATATGAGAAAGGGTGAAATTCTAATTGTGTGGAAAAGAAAAGAATAAGTAAAACACTTTTGTGGCCCTGGTCCTTAGTGACATTTTGTGCCTCAACACAATTCAAGGTGCCTATTTTAGAAATATGCTTTAAACATTGGCCTTGGTCTTAACTAGGATATTGTGTACCTCACTCGGACCGTAAAAGCTTGAGTTTAAGGGTGGCTAGTGAGAAGGTATATATATATATATATATATATATATATATATATATATATATATATATATATATATATAGAGAGAGGAGAGAGAGAGAGAGAGAGAGAGGAGAGAGGAGAGAGAAGAGAGAGAATAAAAGCCAAAAAATGGGGCAAGAAAAAGAGAAAAATATTCATGAAGTGTGCGTGAAGGAGATAAAAATCTAAGTAGGATGTTTGTTGGCAAAGTAATGACATGTGCATTAGGGAGTTGTTGTTATGCCTTGTATTTTTTATAGGTAGTGTGCATCATGATCTAGTAGACGTAAGTCCGGGGAATGAGATTTTATTTTAAGTTCAAAGTGATTAAAGAAATATTAGGCAAGGATGTTAATTCGAAATGTGATATTAAATATGAGTTGGCTAATGTAAGTGCCATTAAATTTAAGTGAGGGATTAAATTGGTGGCTGATTAGGATTAATTTAATCCAGTGGGCTCCACCACTCAAGGCAAAAATTAAAAGGGATCAGATTGTGAGCTGGCCTTAGTGGACAGGTGTAGAGGGGGGCTGCCTCCACTTCATACTATTAAATGAGGTGGAGAAACAATCCATGCTAAATAAAGTGGTGAAATGTGCATTGCTGCATATCATCTCTTCTTCACCACTTGTATTAGGCAGCCATGGAAATGAGAAGAAACAACCCTGCAACTCTTGGCCAGCAGCTGAACATAAATTTGGTTAGTAATCTCCTTGCTTGGTGTGTTAATTCTTTAGAATACCTTGTTAATTACCCATTAATATTAGAAGGGGGCGTGACCAGTAGCTAGGAAGTTGTTTTAGTTATTGAATGTGCTAAGTATGAACGGAAACCATAATCGGATTATTAGTGGTGTGTGTTGGTGCTTGGGCTGTTTTGATTAAAGCAAACTGCGGGAAAAATTCTGTTTGGCGTTATGTATATGTTAATGTGATTGTGAATATATACTCCAAATTATGAATACGATAAGGTAGATTGTTGAGAATTATAAAATGACTTATCGCTCGGTGTGTCGTTGCTTCGTGCTATGGTTGCCGAGACGAAACTATTTTGGGGAGGGGGCGTGGTAATAATGATTCGTTGGGTTATATGTGTTATTGGTATTGTTGTGGATAATTTGGGTTGTTGTCGGATTGGGACGAAGTAAGGAAAATAGGGGAAGTGCTGCCGGATTTTCGTTAGATTTTTAGCTAGCTTACAAGATAGTAAAGTGCGACGTTTATCTAATTGCGGCACGATTGTTGCTTGTTATAGATTAATAGCTTGAGCAATAAATTTTGGACGTGCGGCTCGACTATACGGTATGTAACGCTGTCCCTTCTTTGTTTGGCGTGACTTTTAAAAATAAGCGAATAATGGACAGGTTTGATACTTACCTCTAGAGCGTCTAGGTGACGTATATTCTTGCTTCCACAATTATTCCTCTATATATCGGCTATGTCTAAGGCTGTGATGATTTCTCATATCTATCGGCTTGTGCAGGGGTAGCCTTTTTGGCTGCGTACATCATTGTGTATTGTATAGTGGCAGCCTTGTCGGCTTACGTATGTTATTATGCTTTGGATAGTGGCGGCCTTGTTGGCTCGCGTATGTTGTTACGATTGAATGATTATGACTCCTTATGAGATAGGTCCTCTTTATATATATATATGACGTTGGGGTTGGCTTGATTTGATTAAATTCCATATTGTCTTAGTTTCAGTTGGTTATACTCAGCAGGTTTGTATGTGGGTGTCCAAAACGGGCACTAGTCACGGCCCATCGGGTTGGGTCGTGACAAAGAGTGGTATCAGAGCGGTTCTTCCTCGGAAGTGTCTACAGACCGTGTCTAGTAGAGTCTTGTTTATCGGTGTGTTGTGCACCACATCTATAAACAGGAAGCTACAGGACATTTAGGATGTCATCCTTTCTTCTTATTCTAGATCGTGCGATAGAGCTATATTAACAGGATAATCCCTCTCTAACGAATCCGTGTGTTTTCAGCTATGCCTCCAAAGAAAGCGACAGCCGCCCAGAAGGGCAAATCGGTAGCAGAAGGTACTAGTCAGACCCGGAGAGTTACTAGGGCCCGTGCCCAGTCTATGCCTGGTATTATGCTCCAGTCGGAGAGCTCTGCTACACCGCCACCGCCAGAGGAGCTTAGAGCAGCAGCAGCTCCAGTTCGGGGGACACCACCAGCCCCCGAGGCCCCAACACCTGAACCTCCAGCTCCTTAGTCAGGGGCGGAGGATAGGGCCATGAGAGATGCGGTTCAGTTGCTGACTAGATTAGTGGCAGGTCAGGCTCGCAGGCATGGGCTAGGAGTTGATCATGCGGACAGATCTGATAGCTTAAGGGCTCGTGACTTCTTAGGTTGTAATCCTCCAGAGTTCTTTGGGTCAAAGCCCCAGGATGATCCGCAAGAGTTTATTCGTCAGATGCAGCGTACATTGAGGATAATTAAGGCTTCGGAGTACGAGTCTGTTGAGTTGGCTACGTATCGTTTGCGGGATATTAATTGGTATGAGTCTTGGGAGTTATCTAGGGGTGAGGGTGCTCCTCCAGCGGTATGGGATGAATTTGTGGAGGCTTTCCAGGGCCACTTCCTGCCTCCAGAGATGAAGAGAGCTAGAGTCGATAGATTCTTGGGTTTTAAGCAAAATGGCAGGAGCGTTCGAGAGTATAGCCTCGAGTTCGATTCATTGGCTAGGCATGCGCCTACTATTGTGGCTGAGATGGATGACAGGGTACATCGTTATGTGATGGGATTAGATCGTTATCTGATTGGCGGTTGTATGGCAGTGACTCTTCAGCCAGGTATGGACATTGCTCGGGTGCAGGCATATGCACACGGGGTAGAGGATCGGCACAGGGGAATTCAGCCAGATAGAGATTATAATAGAGGCCAGCATAAGAGGGCTAGATCAACAGGTTATCCTGACGAGTTTTGAAGCGGGCAGTCTCAGCAACATGTTAGATTATCTTCCCAGCCAGCACAGAGTGCACCCCCATGTTTCATGGGTAGGGGGTTCGATCGTATGGGATATTCGGAAGCTGGTCAGAGCTCTAGGGCGTCAGGGTCACAGATGGGCAGGGGTTTGAGCCAGTCGAGGCCACCTTTTCCTCGGTGTTCTCACTGTGGTAGGTCCCATCCTGGGGAATGTCGTTGGGCTACAGGTGCGTGTTTTTCTTGCGGCCGTCAGGGCCATACTATGAGGGAGTGTCACCTTAGAGGTAGTGCAGGTGGTATGGCACAGCCTACAGGGTCCGTTGCTGGTTCATCTTCTTCTGTGGCTATGCGCCCTACGGGGCAGGGTATTCAGGCGCCAGCAAGCCGTGGTAGAGGACGTGGTGGAGCTTCCAGTTCTAGCGGTCCCTCGAACCGTATATATGCTTTGACTAATAGGCAGGATCAGGAGGCGTCACCTAATGTGATCACAAGTATATTATCACTATTCTCCCGAAGTGTGTATAAATTGATAGACCCAGGTTCCACCTTATCATTTATATCACCCTTTTTTGCTAGTAGGATCGGAATAGAGTCTGAGTTGATAGAACCATTTGAGGTAGCTACACCTGTAGGAGATTTTTTCATAGCTACGCGAGTGTATAAGAATTGTTCAGTAGTTATATTTAGTCGTCGTACCGTAGCAGATCTAATAGAGTTAAATATGATTGAGTTTGATATTATCATGGGCATGGATTGGTTGGCTGCTTGTTATGCTAATGTTGATTGCAGAGGAAAGATAGTTCGATTTCAATTTCCAGGGGAACCGATTATAGAGTGGAAGGGGAGTACAGTATCGCCGAAAGGTAAGTTCATTTCATACCTCAGGGCCGGGAAGATGGTTAGAAAAGGCTATATTTACCATCTTATTTGGGTGCATGACATAAAGACAGAGGCACCGACTCTTCAATCAGTCCCGGTAGTTAATGAATTTCCCGATGTATTCCCCGAGGAACTTCCAGGCCTTCCTCCAGAACGAGAGATAGAGTTTACTATAGATGTACTGCCAGATACCCAGCCTATATCTATACCTCCTTATAGAATGGCACCTGCTGAGTTGAAAGAATTGAAAGAGCAATTGAGGGATTTTCTAGAAAAGGGCTTCATCAGGCCTAGTACGTCACCTTGGGGAGCACCGGTACTGTTTGTGAGGAAGAAGGATGGGTCGCTGCGGATGTGTATTGATTATAGGCAGCTGAACAAAGTAACAATAAAGAACAGGTATCCCCTCCCAAGGATTGACGATCTATTTGACCAGTTGCAGGGTGCAAAGTGTTTTTCAAAGATAGACTTGCGGTCATGTTATCATCAGGTGCGGGTAAGGGAGGCAGATATTCCAAAGATGGCATTCCGGACCCGATATGGGCATTATGAGTTTAGAGTGCTGTCTTTTGGGCTGACTAATGCTCCAGCGGTGTTTATGGATTTAATGAATCAAGTATTTAAACCATTCCTTGATATGTTTGTTATTGTATTTATAGACGATATTCTGGTCTATTCACGTTCAGAAGAGGAGCATGCAGACCATTTAAGGACGGTACTTAGGGTGCTTCAGCACCAGAAGTTATATGCTAAATTTTCTAAGTGCGAGTTCTGGTTGACTTCAGTGGCATTCTTGGGGCATATTATTGGAGCTGATGGTATTCAGGTAGACACGCAGAAGATTGAGGCGGTAAAGACTTGCCCCAGACCTACGACACCTACTGAGGTACGCAACTTTCTGGGGTTAGCAGGATATTACAGGAGATTCGTAGAAAATTTTGCCTCAATTTCAGCACCTTTGACAAGGCTAAGTCAAAAGGCAGCCAAGTTCCAGTGGAGTGATGCTTGTGAGCGAAGCTTCCAGCTATTGAAAGACAAATTGACTACAGCTCCAGTCCTAACTCTTCCGGAGGGACCAGACGGGTATGTTATTTATTGTGATGCTTCGGGTGTTGGGCTAGGATGTGTATTGATGCAGCATGGCAAAGTTCTAGCCTATGCCTCCCGATAGCTTAGGAAGCATGAAAAGAACTATCCTACTCATGATCTGGAGTTAGCGGTCGTGGTTCATGCCTTGAAGATATGGAGACATTATTTATATGGTGTCCATGTGGACATCTATACAGATCATAAGAGTCTCCAATATATCTTTAAACAGAAGGAGCTAAACTTACGACAGAGGCGGTGGTTAGAGTTGCTAAAGGATTATGATGTTGATATTTTATATCATCCAGGGAAAGCGAATGTTGTAGCAGATGCTCCTAGCCGTAAGTCCATGGGTAGCTTGACAGATGTACAACAAGAAATGAGGGATATGGTTCGGGAGATTCAGCGGCTATCCAGCCTTGGAGTCCGTGTGGCTAATTCAGAAGATAGTGGAGTTTCTATTCGAGAGGTTGCTGAGTCCTCAATCATAGATGAGGTAAAGAGACACCAATACAAGGACCCTATTTTGTCACAGTATAGAGATGCAACTCTTCAAAAAGAAAAGACCCCATTTAAGGTTACACCTGACGAAGTGTTACGATATGAAGGCAGATTGTGTGTACCCGATACTGCAGGGCTATGACGGCAGGTTATGGGAGAGGCACACTCTGCCCGTTATTCTATTCACCCACGGTAAACGAAAATGTATCATGACCTCAGATGCTTATATTGGTGGGATGGCATGAAAAAGGACATAGCGGAGTTTGTTGCTCAGTGCCCGAATTGTCAACAAGTCAAGATCGAACATCAAAAGCCTGGTGGATTATTACAGGAGATAGAGATCCTGACTTGGAAATGGGAGATGATTAATATGGACTTTATTACAGGCTTACCTCGCACTCAACGGAAGTATGACTCTATATGGGTTATTGTAGATAGGCTGACGAAATCGTCCCATTTTCTTCCAGTCAGGACTACTTATTCGGTTGAAGATTATGCGAGGTTATATGTCAGGGAGATAGTGAGACTTCATGGGGATCCCATGTCTATCATATAAGACAGAGGAGCTTAATTTACAGCCAACTTTTGGAGATCGTTTCAGAAGGGATTGGGGACATAGGTGAACCTTAGCACAGCATTTCACCCTCAGACTGATGGGCAGGCTGAGCGTACTATTCAGACATTAGAAGATATGTTGCGGTCCTGTATTATTGACTTCAAAGGTAGCTGGGATGACCACTTGCCGCTCATTGAGTTTGCCTATAACAATAGCTACCATTCTAGTATCCAAATGGCACCGTACGAGGTCTTATATGGGAGGAAGTGCAGATCACCTATTGGTTGGTTTGATGTTGGCGAGACTAAGTTAATAGGCCCAGATGTGATTCAGCAAGTTGTTGACAAGGTGAAACTTATTCAAGAAAGATTATTAGCAGCGCAGAGTCGACAGAAGTCATATGCAGATAATCGGCGTCGAGATTTGGAGTTTCATATTGGTGACTGGGTATTCTTGAAGGTATCACCCATGAGGGGTGTGATGAGATTCAGCAGGAAGGGGAAGCTTAGTCCAAGATACATTGGGCCTTCTCAGATTGTTCGTAGGATAGGCAAGGTTGCCTATGAGTTGGATCTACCATCTGATTTGGAGGCGGTACATCCAGTCTTCCATGTATCGATGCTACGTAAATGTATTGGTGATCCTTCTAGAGTATTCCCCATAGATGATGTTCAGGTAACAAAGGAGTTGTAATATGAGGAGAAAACTGTAGCTATACTTGATCGCCAGGTTAGAAGGTTACGTACTAAGGATGTGGCTTCCGTCAAAGTGTTGTGGCAAAATAATAATAGGGAAGAAATGACTTGGGAAGCGGAAGACGAAATGAAGAATAAATATCCTTACTTGTTCCCCGTACCTGCAGATAATTCAATTCCTAACTTGACTATATTGATTGATAAACGAGATTATATAGGAAGTTGTGACTCTGTGAGGCATCTGTAAGTTACGGAATGCAGGTTGATATGTATAACTGTTGGAGAGACTTCGCTGTAATTTGTTTTGTAAGACGCTAACTTCACATTCGAGGACGAATGTTCCTAAAGGGGGGGAAGGATGTTATGCCTCGTATTTTTTATACGTAGTGCGCATCATGATCTAGTAGACGTAATTTCGGGGAATGAGATTTTATTTTAAGTTTCAAGTGATTAAATAAATATTAGGCAAGGATGTTAATTCCAAATGTGATATTAAGTATGAGTTGGCTAATGTAAGTGCCATTAACTTTAAGTGAGGGATTAAATTGGTGGCTGATTAGGATTAATTTAATCCAGTGGGCCCCACCACTCAAGGCAAAAATTAAAAGGGATCAGATTGTGAGCTGGCCTTAGTGGACAGGTGTAGAGGGGGGCTGCCTCCACTTCATACTATTAAATGAGGTGGATAAATCCACTCCATGCTAAATAAAGTGGTGAAATGCATTGCTGCATATCATCTTCTTCTTCTTCACCACTTGTCTTAAGCAGCCATGGAAATGGAGAAACCAACCCTGCAACTCTTGGCCAGCAGCTGCAAATAATTTGGTTAGTAATCTCCTTGCTTGGTGTGTTAATTCTTTAGAATACCTTGTTAATTACCCATTATTAGAAGGGGGGCGTGACAGTAGCTTAGGAAGATTGTTTTAGTTATTGAATGTGCTAAGTATGAACGAAAACCATAATCGAATTATTAGTGGTGTCGTGTTGGTGCTTGGGCTGTTTTGATTAAAGCAAACTGCGGGTAAATTCTGTTTTGGCGTTATGTATATGTTAAATGTGATTGTGAATATGTACTCCAAATGATGAATACGATAAGGTAGATGTGTTGCGAATTATAAAATGAGTTATCGCTTGGTGTGTCGTTGCTTCGCTGCTATGGTTGCCGAGACGGAACTGTTTTGGGGAGGGGGCTGTTTAATATGATTCGTTGGGTTATATGTGTTATTGGTATTGTTGTGGATAATTTGGGTTGTTTTCGGATTAGGAAGAAGTAAGGAAAATAGGGGAAGTGCTGCCGGATTTTCGTTAGATTTTTAGCTAGCTTACAAGATAGTAAAGCGCGACGTTTATCTAATTGCAGCACGATTGTTGCTTGTTATAGATTAATAGCTTGAGAAGTAATTTTGGACGTGCGGCTCGACTATACGGTATGTAACGCTGTCCCTTCTTTCTTTGTTTGGCGTGACTTTTAAAAATAAGCAAATAATGGACAGGTTTGATACTTACCTCTAGAGCGTCTAGGTGACGTATATTCTTGCTTCCACAATTATTCCTCTATATATCGGCTATGTCTAAGGCTGTGATGATTTCTCATATCTATGGTAATGCTTCTTAGAGTCATTGAGATTTTACATTTCCATATCGTATTAAAGGTCCATAATCTTGATAAAACATTAATCTTTGATAATACTCCTTGCTGGTTCACGTTGATTGTTCTATTGAGTTATAAGAAATGATTTTAAATGCATATGGTTGCTCATAATATTCTGCTCGTGCATAGAGTCATTTATCATTTCACCGAGTCCTGGGCCGGGTAATGTTCGTGCGGAGTTTCTTGCATATGTCACCGAGTTCCTCACTAGAGGGCCGGGTATGTATATTATATATATGATTGGTGATGAGGATGGTTATGATGATGATGATGACGGAGATGACGTGATGATTATTTTGCCGAGCCCCTTACTAGGGAAGCTGGGCACCTTATATGTTAATGATATGCATGATTTTCACTTAAAAGGGTATATGTGTAGCGATATTTGTTTCGACTTGCCATATTGGTATCCTGTCATCTTTACCTTATGCTTTACATACTCAGTACATTGTCCGTACTGACCCCCCTTTCCTCGGGGGCTGCGTTTCATGCCCGCAGGTGTAGACGCACAGTTCGGTGATCCTCCCGCCTAGGATATCTACTCTGTTGATTGGGAGAGCTCCACTGTTTTGGTGCCCAGTCGTTTTGGTACATAACTTTTGTGTAGTCTTTTGCTCGCATATGGGTATGGCGGGGCCCTGTCCCGTCGAGTTTCACTACTGTACTCTTAGAGGTCTGTGGACATATTTGTTGTATATATGTTTTGGATAGTGTTCTGGACATGGTTTGTTTGGGATGTCCGCTTGTGCAGGGGAAGCCTTGTCGGCTGCGTACATCATTGTGTATTGTATAGTGGCAGCCTTGTCGGCTTACATATGTTATTATGCTTTGGATAGTGGTGGCCTTGTCGGCTCGCGTATGCTGTTATGGTTGAATGGTTATGACTACTTATGAGATAGGTCCTCTTTATATATATATGGCGTTGGGGTTGGCTTGATTTGATTAAATTCCATATTGTCTTAGTTCAGTTTGTTATACTCAGCAGGTTTGTATGTGGGTGTCCAAAACGGGCACTAGTCACGGCCCATCGGGTTGGGTCGTGACAGTTGTAGTAACTAAAATGAGTCCTAAAACCTTCCTTACCCTAAGTAGGCATTAAAGAAATAGAAGTCCTTTTGAATCCTTGAGAAATATAATGTGAAAGTGAAAATACACTATGGGAAAACTTATGGCATGTAAGAGAAGTATAAACTTCATTTGTGAAAGTGAGTGCATTGTTTGAAAAATAGGCTTGTTGTTAATGTGATTTTTTGAGTGAAAATATATACAAAATACAAATAAGTGAGGGCATTCATGGCATATGTTTGGATTGTCTAATTGGTGTGTTTTGTATGAGTTTGTGTTAGCTCGGAAAATAATAAAAGAGTCATTCTTTAAGCACGTGTGTTGTAACTTGGCGTAAATATTTTGAAATGTTGCATGCATTATGAAATACAAAATAATGATAAAAAATGTTTGGTTGGTTTTAAGGTGTTGATAAGTCAAAGGGATATGAAAAAAAGAGTTGATAGTCTAAAGATTGTTTGAGGACTAACAAAGGATTACGTGTGGGGTGGTGTTCTAGACATATTCATATGCCTAAGTTGTAATAGTTGCCCAATTTTTTATTGAATTAAATAATGATCTTTAGTTATTAGCTTAGTATTTGTGTAACTTGTTATGAATGTGCACTAACACATGCAATTAGTTGTCCCATTAACTTTCAAGGAAATTCCAGTTGATTCAGAGAAGAAGAAAACAAAGAAGAGGAAAATGGTGAAGGAAAAAAGTCACAGTGGCTGGTGCACTGAAGGCGCAGCGCCCCCAAAACAGCAGAGGCCTTGGCTTGGCACTCTGAGAAGCCCGATGCATCACAAGTCAAAATTAAGAGTCTCCTGCCTGGCGTACTACCAAGTGTAGCGTGCCAACACCAAGAATTCAGAGGGCTAGACCTGGGGCGACGGGAGGCGCGAAGCCCCACCCCTGTTTTTACTTCTCCAGTGAAAATTATATTAAATAGGATTCTTAAGTGAAGTAAAATTTTCCACTTATCTTCCCAACTCTTATAAATATACCACTAGGACTAATTTGAAGGTAGTTCGACATTATTTTGGTGTACAAGAGAAAATATCATCGTTTGTAATATGTTTCAATGTTCTAACTCTTCTATTTTCCGAAAATCACATGAACAAATGTATTTTGTGGTTTTCTAATAGTATGAGTGGCTAACGCACTAGTTATTTGTTTTACGTTATTTTTATTTAGTAATTTTTTACTTCAAAATGTTTGAAGTTTGTGTCAATGAACTAATTTTTCTTTTGGGTTTGTATGATTAAAAACTAATGAATTCTACTCAATGGGACTATTTTTTTTAAAAAATCAAATGATTTATTGTCCTTTATTAAATTAATGAATTAAAGAAAGTGGGAGCCCCTAAAAGGGCAGTGAAGTCATTTTCAATAGTCTTCTCTTAGAAAAGGAAAAGAAAAAAGAAAAATAATATTTTTCATTGGCTCTTTTAGATGGCTCATTGGGGAGAACAAGAGTCTTTATTGAAAACACAAAAAGTTTCATTGGGAAGAAAAATGCTCTAGCATGCAGTGGGTGTTTATTTTTCAACAAAAGAACATTATTTCCTTTTTTTAATCTATTTAAACTCTTCTATATTTAGGAGGGGGGATTATGAAACACAAAAAAATATATAGAGAAAAAAAAAAAAGAAGAACAAAATTGCACGAGAGAAGAACATAAGAAAAATTTCCTCTTCTTAAAGATCTTTTGTGGTCTTTGGAATCCAAATAAGTTTGCGTCCACATTTTTTTATTGTTATAACAATACATATTTGTTTTACTGTAGCAACCCTAAGAATGGATATGCTAAGTAATGCTTAATGTGTCTAGAATACCTACGATTAGACCAGGTTCACGGGTTGATGCGCGTAGAACTAGACCTCTGAACACTTGCAACAACCAAGCCAACTAAATATGAAGATTTACCCAGCTGAGTCTTTACCGGACTTAAAAAGGGAAAATCTTAAGTTTGGAGGGTCTGGGGGTAAAATGGTCTTTTTCCAGGCTAAGGGTAGTATCGTAATTAACCTAAATATATAATTAATAATATGGAGGGTATTTTGGGGAGAGAGGGACGAAAATTGGCTCTGAGAGTGAAGTCTTGCTCCCCCGGGGTTCGAACCTAGGTGGTAGCAATGAATTCAATTTGTGTTTATTTAAGTTGGTAAATTAATGTAATTAATTAATATTTATTATTTATTAGATGATTTAAAATAAAGGGAAATCAGATTTTTTATCACTTAATAAAAACCTTATTTGACTAAGTCCTAAACTAGACTTCTAAGACTAATAAAACCCACTCTCTCATGTCTATCTCCTCAACATTCACGATTATTCTATCTTCCCGTTCACGTTTCTCTCTGCCAAAAACATTCAAGAACAGAAAATTTACCAAGGTTCTTCACACTTGAAGAACTCACATGAAAATATAAGAAAAACAAACGTTAATCAATCACGTAGGCGAACAGAAGGTTTTCCGTCGAGTGGGGTGTTGAACTTTCGGTGTTGGACGTGTGTTTGGAAAAGTTTTTGGGCAGAAATTCGAGGTTTGAAGGTTAAAAAGGTATGGATTCTCTTTTCTCTTGGTCCCTTTCCCTAGAGACCCCTATGGTTCAGTATATTCAATCTAAAAACTAGGGTTGTTCCCCGTTGCATGTCCCTGTCACTATCTCCTAATGATTCATAGGATGGATATGTTTGCTAGTAGATATTAGGCGTGTGTTGTTTTTTCCTGATGAATATGTTCATGTATGTGTGTTTGAAATTGTATGAAGGATAACCTATCTGATTCGAAACTATGTATACGTTTGTGCAATGTGAACCGTGATTATGTGCCCCGGGTTCAAGGCTCTAAAATGTGATGTTAGTTCTTTGTATTTCATGTACACTTGTTTATATAAATCGTGATGTTCATAAGTTATGTAAAGATTCTGATTTGAGTGCAATTTTTTATCGAATGAAATCTTGAAAATGCACCTAAAGAACTCACTAAAAACTACTTAAAATGTCTAAACATTTAATGTTAATGATGTGATAAAATAGGCTGCAAAAATTTCCAGCATCTTGTTAATGAGTTTCGGCCAAACTAAGGAGTCATGCTATAAAAAATGAATTAAAATATGTGATATCACTGGGGATTGAACCCATGATCTCCCCATGTTAAAAATCAATGAAATAAGATGAGAAAAAGGGAATAATTCATGTGGGATTCGAACCCATGACTTTGGCTGGAAAATGAATTATGAAATAAGAAATGAGAGGAGTGGGATTCGAACCCACCACCTCTCAGTCAACTTAAGAAAATTAAAAAAAAAATAAAGGGTGAGGCGCATGGGAATCGAATCATTGACCTCTAGGCAGAACCAAGGGAAATTAAGGAGAAGAAATTAAAGTGGGGATGTGCGGGTTCGAACCCACACCACCTCGGCCAAAGGAGAGAAATTAACAGAATTGGAAACTAAAAGTAAATGAGGTTGTGGGGGTTCGATCCCACATCCTCTCAGTCCCATTGAGCAAAAAATGAAGAGAAAAATTAAGGGAAAAATAAAATGAAGGTGTTGGAGATCGATCTTGGGTCCCCAAGCCTCATGGATCAAATCAAAATGAATAATAATAAAAGTGTCATCCAAGGGATTCGAAACTGGGTTCCCTTGTCAAAATCGCATATTGATACGTAAGTCATACATGAATTAAATATTCAAGAATAATGCTTCCTACTTAGATTGAAATCAAGATAATGTCATACATAAAAGATGCATAAGTCTTGTACCACTTAATCTTAGGAAGATATGAATCACTTAAACGAACATTGAATGAAGCCTCATGGCTTGTATGTATAGACCCATAAGTCTACCATACATTTAAAAATAAGTGAACCTAAGATGTATGTAATGAAATGATGAAATGAACGATGAAAATGATGAAATGAACGTTGAAATGATTAAATGAACAATGAAATGGTGAAATCCTAGAAGGTTTAAGTAAGAGTGTGAAACACACTAAATGGACAAGTGCATTGGCATATGACAAAATGAACATTCATGTGAAAAGGGGTGAGTAACTATGAAGAACAAATGTTTTAATGTTAATGAATGTGGTGACAACATGATATGAGGCTAATGTAAAAGATGAGAGCAATCTCAAATGAGCCTAAGTAAATGCTACCAAAACGTACTCACCTATGAGAGTGTAAAGTTAATGAAGAGACCAGTCTCTATGAACACTTTAATCAGGTCCCACTCCAGGCTCCAGTTGAAGGAGTGTCTATGTCAGTTAATCCTGCTGGGTTGACTGATGTTGAGGTGAGGGCATCTCTTGCCCAGATGGCACATGCCATCACTATGCAGGCCCGGGCCATGATTGACTAGGTTAATCGAAAGAATGTTCAGAGGTAGAACCCACCTGTTCGCAGTATGGATGACAGGCTCAGAGACTTTACGAGGATGAATCCTCCTATTTTCACAGGGTCTAAGACTTCAGAGGATCTTTAGGATTTTTGGATGAGGTGCATAAGATCCTGGTTGCTATGGGTTCCACAGATACTGAGAAAAGAAGAGTTGGCTTCCTATCAACTCAAGGATGTTGCACAGACTTGGTGCAAGATGTGGCAAGATAGCTGAGTTTTGGGAGGAGTTCCGGTTACTTGGGAGCTATTTAAGACAACCTTTCTGGAGATATTGTTTCCCAGAGAGATGATGGAGCCAAGGATGAGGAGTGTATCAACCTTAAGCAGGGATCCATGAAAGTCAGGGAGTATTCCATGAAGTTTGTTAAACTGTCCAGGTATGCTACTTTCCTTGTATCTAACCGTAGAGATGAGATGAGCATGTTCCTCACAGGAATCAATGGAGATTTGGAGGAGGAGTGTCGGTCTGCGATGCTCCACGATGACATGGACCTCTCCAGGTTGATGGTGCATGTTCAGCAGGTAGAGGACAACCACAAGAAGAGGGGCGTTCATGATGCTAGGATGCCTGAACCTCAAGATCAGGCAGGTCCCAGCCATGGAGGCCACAAAAGTAATTTTGGCGATGAGCAGCCCAGGTTCAAAAAAGGGCAACAGAGTTTAGGAAACTCTAACTCTTAAAGGAGTACAACACCTAGAGGAGGCAAATCCGAGCCCAAGAAGGGCAATGGAGGTGAGATGCAGCGTTCCAGAAAGGACTGTGCTAAGTGTGGTCGTGCTCACAGTGGAGAGTGCAGACAGGGCACTAATGCCTGCTTCAGTTTCCATAAGAGCGGGCACATGGTTAAGGAATGCACACAGAAATGAGGTCAGGATGCAGGTAATGCTCAGCCTAGGACTAATCCACAGGATGCAGCAGCAGCCAAGCCTTTGAAGAGGAACATGTTATAAGCCCTTAAGGGCAGGGAGAAGCAAGAGAAATCCACTGATGTGGTCACAGTTATGCTGCAAGTATTCTCAACTTCTGTTTATGCTTTACTTGATCCAGGTTCTACGCTTTCTTTTGTAACTCCTTTGCTTGCTCTCACTTTTGAGATATTTCCTGAAGTTCTGCATGATCCTATAGTGGTTAGTACACCTTTAGGAGAAAATGTAAGAATTGATAGAGTATACAAGGATTGCCCAATAGTTGTATGTGGTAAGACTATGTGTACAGACTTGGTTGAGTTACCAATGCATGATTTTGATGTTATTCTTGGCATGAAATGGATTCGTAGCTGTTATGCTTCTATGGATTGTCGTAGTAGGGTTGTGAGATTTCGTTTTCCTAATGAAGAAGAGATAGTCTGGGAGGGGTACAACTCGAGTCGTCCTAATCCTTTGATTTTGAACTTTAAAGCCAATAAAATGATGTCCAAGGGATTATTGTTTCATCTCGTGAGTGTTAATTATTTAAATCATGACATTCCTTCCATAGACTCAGTGCCTGTAGTGAATGAGCTCCAAGATGTATTTCCTGATGATTTTCCTGGAGTTCCTCCCCCTGGAGAGATTGACTTGGGTATCAACTTAGAACCCGATACTAAACCAATTTCAATTCCTCCTTATAGAATGGCTCCAGCTGAACTCAAAGAGTTGAAGATGCAATTAAAATATCTCACTAACAAGGGTTTCATTCAGCCGAGCATATCCCCTTGTGGCGCTCCAATGTTGTTTGTGAAAAATAAATATGGAACCCTTAGAATGTGTATTGATTATCGGCAGCTCAACAAAGTCACTATCAAGAATAAGTATCCACATCCCAAAATAGATGACTTGTTCAACCAAATCCAAGGGTCTAGCTTCTTCTCGAAGATCGATCTTTGTTCAGGGTACCATCAGCTCAGGGTTAGGGATGGAGATATCCTAAAGACAGCCTTTCGTACCCGTTATGGTCATTATGAGTTCCTAATTATATCATTTTTTTCATGAATGCACCTGCTGCATTAATGGATCTCATGAACAGAGTCTTCCGTGAATACCTTGAATCTTTCGTCATAGTATTCATTGATGACATTCTCATCTACTCTAAGACTAAGGAAGAGCATGAACAACATTTGAGACTAACATTGCATGTACTTAGACAACATCAGTTTTATGTCAAATTAAGCAAGTGTGAATTGTAGCTTAGATCAGTGACCTTCATGGGTCATGTTGTGTCCGACAAAGGTATGGAGGTTGATCCCAGAAAGACAGGTTGTTAAGAACTGGCCAAAACCTCTTACTCCCACAGATATTCGTAGATTCTTCGGATTGGCTGGTTATTATAGCAGGTTCGTGGAGGGGTTTTCTTCCATTGCTGCATCACTGACAGCTTTGACTAAAAAGAAGGCCAAGGTTGAATGGATAGAGGCTTGTGAGATGAGTTTCTAGAAGATCAAGGATAGACTCACTTCAACCCCGATGTTTACTTTGCCTAAATGTGGTGAGAATCACACTGTGTATTGTGATGTATCTAGGGTTGGTTTGGGTTGTGTTCTTATGCAGGGTGGTAAGATGATAGTTTATGCGTCCAGATATCTAAAAGTTTATGAGAAAAAATATCCCACTCATGACCTGGAGTTGGCATATGTGGTGTTTGCACTGAAGTTGTGATGCACTACTTGTATGGGGTGCATGTTGATGTGTTCACAGACCACAAGAGTCTCCAGTACGTGTTCATACAGAGAGAGTTGAATCTACGCCGGCACAGATGGTTGATCTGTCAAAGGACTATGACATGAATGTCCACTATCATCTAGGTAAAGCTAATGTTGTAGCTGAGGCTTTGAGTAGAATGAGAATGGGAAGTATAACCCACGTTGAGGATGGGAAGGAGTTGTGAAAGATATACATAGACTGGCCAGACTAGGTGTGCGTTTAGTTGACTCTACTACTGGGGCTGTTTCAGTTCATCCTAATTTTGAATCATCCTTAGTGGTTGAAGTCAAGGAGGGTCAGCATCTTGATCCTGTGTTGATGGGGCTGAAGCACTCAGTGTTGGTTAAGATGAATGAGTCTTTTGCTTTGGGAGATGATGGCGTACTTAGGTAGCAGGAAAGGCTGTGTGTACGAAATGTGGATGATTTGCGGACCAAGATCATTGCAGAGGCTCATGGTTCCAGATACTCCATACATCCAGGTTCCACCATTATGTATGATGATCTTAAACAGATTTATTGGTGGGATGGCATCAAGGACATTGCAGATTATGTGGCCAAGTGTCCTTATTGTCAACAGGTTAAGGTAGAACATCTTAAGCCTGGCTGTCTTACTCAGATTATTGAGGTTCAAACTTTGAAATGGGAGGCCATTAATATGGACTTCGTTATTGGTATTCCGAAGACTAGGAGACAACATGACTCCATATGGGTTATTGTGGACAAGATGACTAAGTCTGCCCACTTTATCCCTGTGAAGTCTACATACAGAGACGACGATTATGCGAAACTCTGCATTGATGAGATTGTGAGATGTCATGGGATTCCTTTGTCTATCATTTCAGATAGAGGAGATTAGTTCACTTTACATTTCTGGAGATCCTTCTAGAAGAGCTTAGGCACGTAGGTGAAGCTTAGTGCTGCCTTTCATTCTCAGACTGATGGGCTGCAGAGAGCACCATTCAGACATTGGTGGACATGTTAAGGTCGTTTGTGATTGAATTCAAGGCTAGTTGGGACGACCATCTTTCTTTAATAGAGTTCTCGTATAGTAATAACTATCAGTCCAGCATTGGGATGGAACCGTTTGAGGCAGTGTATGGTAAAAGGTGTAGGTCTCCAGTTGGGGGGTTCGAGGTTGGAGAGTCATCCATTTTGGGTCTAGAGATCATTCATGAGGCCTTAAAGAACGTCAGGGTAATTAAGGACAGGTTGGGTACTGCTTACAGTTGGCAGAAGTATTATGCAGACAACAGAAAATGGCTCTTATAGTTTGATGTTGGTGACCAGGTCTTTTTGAAGATATCACTTATGAAGGGGTGATAAGGTTTGACAGGAAGGGTAAGTTGAGTCCGAGGTATGTTGGGCCGTATGAGATCCTACAGCGTGTGGGAGAGTTGCCCTATGAGTTGGCATTGCCTACGACACTAGCTTCTGTTCATCCGGTCTTTTATGTCTCTATGTTAAAGGAATTCCTAGGTTATCCAGCATCGATTTTACGTGTTGAAGGTTTGGGGGTTGGTGAAAATTTGTCCTAGAGGAGGTACATGTTGAGAATTTAGACAGACAGGTGAAACGGCTGAGGAACAAGGAGATTTCCACAATGAAGGTATTGTTGAAGTAATCATCTTGTTGAGGGTGCTATGTGGGAGGCCGAGACCGATATGAGATCTCGCTACCCCCCCCATCTTTTTAGCTCTTGAGGTTAGACTTCCTACTCTTAAGTCTAAGTCTCCTTATTTCTCCATTTTTTGTTGCTATTGCTTGATTGTGTATAGTGACTATGTTATGATCTGACTGACATTATGCTACATAGTTAGTAGTGTCATTCGGGGACAAATTTTCCTAAGGGGGGGGGGGGGGGAGTTAATGTAGCAACCCTAAGAATGGATATGGTAAGTAATGCTTAATGTGTCTACAATGCCTACGATTAGATTGGGTTCACACGGGTCGATGCGCGTAGAACCAGACCTCTGAACCCTTACAACAGCCCAGACAACTAACTTGGGGAGTTAGTCGAGCTAGGAAAGGTTGGTTCCATCTATGTAGGGCTCCCGAATATGAAGATTTACCCGGATGAGTCTTTACCGGACTTAAAAAGGGAAAATCTTAAGTTTGGAGGGTATACGGGTAAAATGGTCATTTTCCAGGCTAAAGGTAGTACCGTAATGACCCTAAATATATCATTAAGAATTTAATCAATAAGGTGAAGGTGTATTTTAGGGATAGAGGGCCGAAAATTGGCTCTTAGAGTGAAGTCTTGCTCTACCCGGGTTCGAACTTAGGTGGAAGCAATAAATTAAAGTTGTTTTAATTTAAGTTGGTAATTTAATGTAATTGATTAATATTTATAATTTAATAGTTTATTTAAAATAAAGGGAAATAAGACTTATTATGATTTAATAAAAACCTTATTTGACTAAGTCCTAAACTAGACTTCTAAGCCTAAAAAAACCTTATGTAAAGATGCTAATTTGAGTGAAATTCTTTATCGAATGAAATATTGAAAATGCACCTAAAGAACTCACTAAAAACTACTTAAAATGTCTAAACTTTTAATGTTAAAGAAGTGAGAAAATAGGCTGCAAAAATTTTCAGCATTTTGTTAATAAGTTTCGTCCAAACTAATGACATTTTCAAGCTATGAAAAAATGAATCAAAATATGTGAGATCACTGGGGATTGAACCCATAACCTCCCCATGTTAAAAATCAATGAAATAATATGAGAAAAAGGGAATGTGACATGTGGTATTCGAACCCATAACCTTGGATGGAAAATGAATTATGAAAATAAGAAATGAGAGGAGTGGGATTCGAACCCACCACCTCTCAGTCAACTTAAGAAAATTAAAACAAAAATAAAGGGTGAGGCGCGTGGTAATCGAACCTACGACCTCTAGGCAGAACCAAGGGAAGTTAAGGAGAAGAAATTAAAGTGGGGATGTGGGGATTCGAACCCACTCCCCCTCGGCCAAAGGAGAGAAATTAAAAGAATTGGAAACTAAAAGTAAATGAGGTTGTGGGGGTTCGATCCCACATCCTCTCAGTCCCATTGAGCGAAAAAAGAAGAGAAAAATCAAGGGAAAAATAAAATGAAGGTGTAGGAGCTCGATCTTGGGTCCCCAAGCCGCATTGATAAAATCAAAATGAATAATAAAATGTAAGTGTTGTCCAAGGGATTCGAAACTGGGTTCCCTTGTCCAAATTGCATATTGATACATAAGTCATATGTGAATTAAATATTCAAGAATAATGCTTCCTACTTAGATTGAAATCAAGATCTTGGCATCCATACAAGATGAATAAGTCTTGTACCATATAATCTTAGGAAGATATGAATCACTTAAACGAACTATGAATGAAGCTTCATGACTTGTATGTATAGACCCATAAGTCTAGCATATGTTTAAAAATAAGTGAACCTAAGATGTAAGTAATGAAATGATGAAATGATGAAATGAACAATGAAATGAACAATGTAATGATGAAATGAACAATGAAATGATGAAATGAACGATGAAATGATGAAACAAACTAAATGGCCAAGTGCATTGGCATATGATGAAATGAACATTCACGTAAAAAGGGGCGAGTAATTATGAAGAGCAAATGTGATAATGTTAATGAATGTGGTGACAACATGATATGAGGCTAATGTAAAAGATGAGATCAATCTCAAATGAGCCTAAGTAAATGTTACCAAAACGTACTTACCTA